>JARQOD010000004.1:357302497-357343428 GCA_033576555.1 Oophaga sylvatica
TGGGAAAATTTTTAAAATGTAAAAAAAAAAAAAAAATGTGTAAAAAATTTTTTTAAAACCTAAATGAAAAAAAAAATTTTCCCCAAAACAATTTTTATTAAATAAAAAAAAAAAAAAATAAAAAGTCACTATTATACCCCACGTCCGTAAGACCCACCGTATAAAAACGTCCTATAGTTAACCCTTTAGTGAACCCTTAAAAAAAGGCAAAAAAATGCTTTATATTACCCCCCAAACAAAAAGTGGAAACACGCGATCAAAAAAAAGTTTAAAAATAACAGGTCCCGCGGGAAAACGTCATCGCCCCTGAAAAGGGCCCACTACAGCTCATCAGCGAAAAAAAAAAAGTTATGTTGCAAAATTTTAAAAGCGAGCAAAAAAATTTTTTTTTATAAAAATTGTTTTTATTGTTTAAAAGCCCCCCCAAAAAATAAAAAGTTTAAAAATGAAGTACCGTAAATTACTGCCCGAAAAATAAAACTGCATTATAAATTTTTTCCCCTGTGGAACGGTAAAATGCCCCCCAAAAAAATTTTCAGAATTTTGGTTTTTTTTATTTCCCTCACAAAAATCATAAAAAAGCGATAAAAAATGTCAATGTCCCCAAAAATGTTTTTGGGTGCTGCGTCCCCTGAACGCGTTGATAACGATTCCTGCTGCTATCTATGTGTATCCTCTGTTTTTGGAAATGACAGTGAATAAAGATTTTTTTATTTTTTTCATTTTTGAGTGGATTTTCCCCTTTTGAAAGTTCTAGTCGACACAGCGGTTTTTTGTCCGATCTTGTATGTGCACTGGTGAGCTGAACTTTTTTCTACCCCCAAAAAATGGTACCAATAAAAATATCAACTCGTCCCGCAAAAAATAAGACCTCATATGACACTGTGGGGCAAATTATTGAAAAAATATAGCTCTCAAAATGTAGTGATGCAAAAACAATTTTTTGCAATAAAAAGCATCTTTTAGCGTGACGGCTGCCAAACATAAAAACCCGCTATAAAAATCTGCTATAAATAGTAAATCAAACCCCCCTTTATCATCCGATTAGGGAAAAATAATAAAATTTAAAAAATGTATTTATTTCTATTTTCCCATTAGGGTTAGGGTTAGGGTTGGGATTAGGATTAGGGTGTGTTAGGGTTAGGTTTGTGGTTAGGGTTATGGTTAGGGTTGGGATTAGGGTAAGGGGTGAGTTAGGGTTAGGATTTGAGTTAGAAGTGGGAGGTTTCCACTGTTTAGGCACATCAGGGGTTCTCCAAACGTGACATGGTGTCTCAAATCCAGCCAATTCTGCGTTGAAAAAGTCAAACGGTGCTCCTTGCTTTCCGAGGTCTGCCATGCGCCCAAACAGTAGTTTACCCCCACATATGGGGTATCAGCGCACTCAGGACAAATTGCACAATAACTTTTGGGTCCCATTTCTTCTGTTACCCTTGGGTAAATAAAAAATTGGGGCAAAAATATCATTTTTGAGAAAAAAAATATGATTTTTTTATTTTTATGGCTTTACGTTAAAAACTTCTGTGAAGCACTTGGGGGTTCAAAGTTTCCCCCACACATCTAGATAAGTTCCTTGGGGGGTCTATTTTCCATAATGGGGTCATTTTGGGGGTTTCCACTGTTTAGGCACATCAGGGGCTCTCTAAATTCGACATGACGCCATCAGACCATTCTATCAAAGTCTCCATTCCAAAACATCACTCCTTCCCTTCCGAGTCCCGACGTGTGCCCATACAGTAGTTTTCTCCCACATATGGGGTATCAGCGTACTCAGGACAAATTGGACAACTTTCTGGTGTATTGCTACTTTGGCTATTTTTTGCAGTTTCTCCACAGCTACCGAAACATAACAAGGGGCTCTCCAAATGTGACATGGCGTCTGATCTCAATTCCAGCCGATTCTGCACTGAAAATGTCAAACGGTGCTCCTTCACTTCTGAGCTCTGCCATGCGCCCAAACAGTAGTTTATCCCACATATGGGGTATCAGCGTACTCAGAAGAAATTGGACCCAAGAGTTATTGTGCAATTTCTCCTGTTACCCTTCGGAAAATAAAAAATTGGGGACGAGAAGATCATTTTTGTGGAAAAATTATGATTTTTTTTATGTTAACGGCTCTACATTATAAACTTCTATGAAGCACTTGCTCACCACACATCTAGATAAGTTCCTTAGGGGGTCTACTTTCCAAAATGGTGTCACTTGTGGAGGGGGTTTCCACTGCTTAGGCACATCAAGGGCTCTCCAAACACAACATGGTGTCCGATCTCAATTCCAGCCAATTTTGCATTGAAAAGTCAAATGGCGCTCCTTCCCTTCCCAGCTCTGCCGTGCGCCCAAACAGTGGTTCCCCCCACATATGGGGTATCAACGTACTCAGCACAAATTGCATAACAACTTTTGCGGTCCAATTTCTCCTGTTACCCTTGGTAAAATAAAAAAAATTGGATCTGAAGAAAACATTTTGTGAAAAAAGTTTTAAAAAAAGCACGTGAAGGTTTAATAAACTTCTTGAATGTGGTTTTGAGCACCTTGAGGGCTGCAGTTTTTAGAAGGGTGTCACTTTTGGGTATTTCTATATACAGACCCCTCAAAGTGACTTAAAATGTGATGTGGTCCCTAAAAAATAAATGGTGTTGTAAAAATTAGAAATTGCTGGTCAACTTTTAACCCTTATAACTTCCTAACAAAAAAAATTTGCTTCCAAAATTGTGCTGATGTAAATTAGACATGTGAGAAATGTTATTTAGTAACTATTTTGTGTGACATATTTCTCTGTTTTAACCCCTTCTTCTGACGTACTATCCCGTCCATGTGCCCTGGGACTTAATTCCCAAGGACGGGATAGTACGTCATACGCGATCAGCTGCGCTCCCTGGGGGAGCGCAGTTGATCGTGGCCAGGTGTCAGCTGATTATCACAGCTAACACCCGGCACTATGTGCCAGGAGCGGTGACGGACTGCTCCCGGCACATTAACCCCTGGCACACTGCGATCAAAAATGATCGCAGTGTACCCGGGGCACAGGGAAGCATCGCACAGGGAGGGGCTCCCTGCGCGCTTCCCTGAGACCCTCAGAACAACGCAATGTGATAGCGTTGTTCCGATGGCCTCCTCCCTGCAGGACCCCGGATCCAAGATGGCCACAGGGTCCTTCCGGGTCCTGCAGGGAGGCGGCTTCCTAATTGCCTGCTGAGAGCAGGTGCAGAGAAAGCCTGCTGCAGCGTCTGTCAGATCGCTGGTCTGACAGAGTGCTAAGCAAACTGTTAGACCAGCTATCTGATATTATACAGTGATGTTCCACCATGGGGCAAAGTAAAAATGTATAAAAAATAAAAATAAACATGTGTAAAAAAAATTCCTAAATAAAGAAAAAAAAATATTCCCCAATAAATTAATTTCTTTAATGTAAAAAAAAACAATAAAAGTACACATATTTAGCATCGCCGCATCCATAACGACCCGCCCTATAAACCTGTCCCACTAGTTAACCCCTTTAGTGAACCCCTTAAAAAAAAAAAAAACAGGGCAAAAAAATGCTTTATCATCATACCATCGAACAAAAAGTGGAATAACACGCGATCAAAAAGACGGATATAAATAAACATGGTACCGCTGAAAACATCATCTTGTCCCGCAAAAAACGAGCTGCCATACAGCATCATCAGCGAAAAAATAAAAAAGTTATAGCTTGCAGAATAAAGCGATGCAAAAATAATTATTTTTTATATATAATTGTTTTTATTGCATAAAGGTGTGACTATTGTGAAAGGGATCATGTCCGACTCCTAATGTGATAACTATTAGCACCGGGAAAGAAAGAATATAATTGTATGTATGTAATATGAGGACATAGAGACAAGGTAGTGATTATTCTTGGGTGGACACAACATTGACTACTGAAAAAGAGTGCACCCTGCTGTGATTACTGTTTGGGCTGACGTACACCTGCACGATGTGTCTAAGGCCTCTTTCACATTTCCGGCGGGCGCCTGGCGGCGCCCCCGGAATTTTGCCGCAGCGCCGCATGTGAAAACCTTTCACACTTCCGGCGGCCAAAATGCGTTTTTTTGCCGGATGGTTTCTGATGCTTGGAGAGATAAGAAACCATCCGGCAAAAACAAAAAACGTTACATGCAGCGTTTTTTTCCGGACGCCGCAATGTACATTTGCGCCGCATCCGGACAAAACTGCATGCAACGCATTGACATGCGGCGCCATCCAGCGCTAATGCATGTCAATGCGAAAAAGCCGCATGCGGCGCATCAGATTTTCAGATGCGGCGCTGCGGCAAAATGCCGGGGGCGCCGTCAGGCGCCCGCTGGAAATGTGAAAGAGGCCTAATGTGCTGGTGGTCTGCAAGCAAAGGCCAAGTTCACAAAACTGTTTGCAGTCCTTTTAATGTTTTAGATAATGTTTAGGGGATGTTGTGTACAAGCTATGCATACGACTCCGAGTCCCAATATGTATATACAAGACACACAATCATAAATGAAAATATACTGTACATTTTAGCTGTGTTTGATCATTACACTTGATATTTGTTTAAGACTGGAAGCTTTTGATAAATTCAATGTACTCCAGCCCTATAGAATCAAAGAAGGCTCATGTCTGTTTCAAAGATAAGGTCCTTGTCTGCTGCAATCTAAAATGGAAAACATCATGGCTCAATTATCTTCTCATTCAGAGAGGTTGGATGAGGCAGAGGGCTGAATTACCATACCGCATGATGATTTCCAAACCAATTTCAAAAAGTCTACAATTTATAATGCAAATCAGCTGCCTTGGAAGAAGATTTAGAGGACTCTGAAAAAAAACATCAAACAGCCTAAATTATTTGCCAAATTTGCTATATATTTCATCCACCTGTGCAAAATACACAGACTTGTTACGAAGGTCCAAAATGAAAACTATTTGGATGTTTTATATCATCTGGGCAAAAATTATGCTTAAACTTTAAATAATTTTGAAATACTTTTAAATAGCAGTAAAGGTTCACAATTATTGTTCATCTGTTATCCAATATAGATTTTTAATTTCATTTGATTTTATTTAAATAATTTTATTACGTTCAGAATATAATTCTATCTGATTATTTTCTGAGCTGGAATCCTGGCCAGATGATGCACAGTCTGCTCAATAGGACAGTGGGTGGCCAAATGTTTCTGTTCAGGAGCTTTAATTAAGAAGACAGGAGTAGCCACTTTGATCAATAGATCCCTTCTGGCATTGGTGTTAGACTCTTAATTTTTCCTCGTATGAAGACTCCTGTACATAAGAATTAAGATTAATGAGTTTAAATTCAGCCTCTTGTTTATGTTTAAGCCGCTAACGGCACCAGCCATAGAACTCAATTACACCTGCCTTGTCTAGCCCAATTATGCTTTGAGGATACAGAAGTGACTTTGTAGATATCATTTCAAAAAAGCTCCTCAAGATGAGATTATCTCTCTGACCTGCTATTAAAGTGAATATGCACCTTATTTACTGCCTCATCAAACATCATTCAATGGGACCACCCCTACCAATTCCTAGAATGATGTTGTTTCAGCGCTGAACTGAATACCATGCTCCTTCAACCTACTAAAGAGATTTTGATATACTAAAGCCAGACTGAAGGAAGTTTCACTTAAATCAATGGGAATCAAAATTTGCATTCATTTGTACAGTAAGTGTATTCAGACTCGTCAACATTGCTCAACGAGGAGGAAATCTTTATTCTAGTGATTGCCAAGGGTCGCAACTTGTTGACCTCTACAAGTCTGGCATGTCTCCAAGACAGATAAAGGTGAAGTATATTCTTCATGGCAGTAGTCAAGCAGGAAATATTGAATTACTGATGATATTTGATACACTTAGGATTAATAATATTCTCATTCATTTCCTTCCTCCAATTCTCTTCGGTTAACAAGCAAGTTGTTAATGCTCTTCATATTCAAAGATGTTTCACGAAACTTAATCCAAAACCCATTTGGGTATTTCTAACAGAACACATTCTCATCAAGATAACATTTGAAATAATAAAAACTTGATATATTTAAAGAACTCCCATTCTGTTTTTTTTTTATTTATTATGTGTGAGTATATGTGCATTTAATGTACAGAGTGGGCCATTTATATGGATACACCTAAATAAAATGGGAATGGTTGGTGATATCAACTTCCTGCTTGTAGCACATTAGTATATGGGAGGGGGAAAACTTTTCAAGATGGGTGGTGACCATGGCGGCCATTTTGGATCCAACTTTATTTTTTCAAATGGGAAGATGGTCATGTGACACATCTAATTTATTGAGAATTTCACAACAAAAACGATGGTGTGCTTGGTTTTAACGTAACTTTATTCTTTCATGAGTTATTTACAAGTTTATGACCACTTATAAAATGTGTTCAAAGTGCTGCTCATTGTGTTGGATTGTCAATGCAACCCTATTCTCCCACTCTTGACACTGATAGCAACATCACAGAAGAAATGCTAGCACAGGCTTCCAGTATCTGTTGTTTCAGATGCTGCATATCTCGTATCTTCACAGTATAGACAATTGCCTTCAGATATGAGATGTGCAGCATCTGAAACAACGAATACTGGAAGCCTGTGCTAGCATTTCTTCTGCTGTGAAGAATGCAGCCTGCAGAGCAGTGACATCACTGAGAAGAGGAGATGAACGGCGCTGAATCCTGGAGAGATATATTATCACACTACATTACATGCACATACATATACACATATTTAATGAATATAAAACTTAATGAAGGGTGCTTCTTTAATTCCCATTCACCTATAGATTTCTGAGCAGTTTTGGGGATGGCTCTTACCAGCCGCAATGGCACCGTTCTGCTATACAGTTGGTCCAAATGGATTCATATAGATGCCCATCTGTCAGAATTCCTTCATGCTTTTATATTGCTCTGACAGTAAGATTAGTGATGCATGCTGTGTTAATATCTGGTACAAAATCATCATAAAATGGCAGTGGAGGATCTAAAATGTGAACATAGCCCTATCCCCCTGAACTCATTGCTTTGTGAATATAATGGACCTGGATCGACTCTCTGTGCTGCTTTATATTGCCTCTGTAAGGAACTCAATTTTCCCCTATAGGCAATATTTCTAGAAAGTAGTTTTATTTTGCGTGTCAGGTTTGGAATGGGCCCTTTTTTCTATGTAGTTTTTATTTGAAAATGGGCTCATTCTGAGTCTGAAACGCAAAATAAAACTACTTCTCCAATACCCTGGAGGCTGGATTCTTCCTCTCCTGTAGCAGAGTGGTCTCGCTAAGGCTGGAGTCACACGAGCATATAACACAGCTGAGTGATCTGCGATAACACAGCCGAGTGTTATTTTATGGGGCAGCTCACATCTGTGATTATTTTCTCATGCCGATTCGGCAGCATGCTGCGATTGGCAGCGAGTCTCGGCTCACTCGAGCCTATAAAAGTCTATGGGCGCGAGTGAAGCATCGGACTGCCCTCGAATGTCATACCAGTGCAGTTGGATATACGCAGAGTCAGGCCATGGAGGAGATGGAGAAATTACTTTCTCCGTCTCCTCTGCAACTGTGCTGCCATTCACTCATGTGAGAGGATTGGAGCACAGAGCACTGACACTCGGATCACGCTCACAGCAGAGCTGAAGCCGAGTATCATTAGCATATCGCATTGGATGCCATACACTGGTGTGACGTGACTCCAGCCTTAGGAAGATTTCATGTTAAGCACAATGTTTGGGTACAGCGTTCTGTAAAGATCAAAGTACCCCTGGATGACAATGTTTAAGCATTGCATGACTCTATATGCGGCCATCATACTTTATTGTAAGCACAAATTTTAGTTCTCAATTGAGATAGAAGAAATAGAAAGCTGCTCATTATGGTCAGACGCAATGATTATTGGAAACATTACTCTCCAGCTGTTAGATATGATGAGATGCCTGCATTTTAAATATGTCTGAAAAGAACTCACAAGAACCCCTGTTGCAAATCTTCATTGCTCTACAATTAGGCAATATCTTGATAATCTGCGCAATTAATATATAAACACTGGTTGCTCTGCTTATGTGAATTAGTGAAATTTACATAAAATTCACTTCACATTACATTTACATTGATTACTATGTTTATAGCCATAAAACACTGTACATCTGGAGTCCAGTCATGGAATCCAGCATTCTCAAGCCCAGCTTTCACATGGGGATACATTCAGGTTGCTCTCGTATACTCGTACTCGTATAACATTATTTGTGACTTCAGCAGGGTGCTCTGACCTTCATCAAATGTTGATGGTGGAGCGCCCCACCAGAACCGTGGGGCACTCGGAACTGGGCCAGGCAGTTTTTAAAGGGGAAGTCACGGCAGCAGTGACCCGGTCTGTGGCCCTGGGCGTCCAATAAAATGTCAAAGATGAATATGGGGATAGTTTGTAGGGGAATAAAGGTGTTAGCTGACGCTGGTTAAGAAACTGCTGGGGCTGTTGGTGATGCAGCAGAGTTGTTACAGCTCTCCACAGGTAGAGCTAGGCCCAGGGCAGCTGTATGTGTAAAAGATGATGATGGTGGTTGTAGTGCAAGGCAGGTGATTCAGTAAATAAATCCGAGGATCAGAGGCGTAACTAGGGTTTCGGTTTAGGGGGGGGCGAAACTTCTGAGTGGGCCCCTAACCAGAGAACCTCAGCAAATGACCGCGCTGTTGCCAAAAATAATCTATATATAAAATGACCAATATTGATATCACCGCCATATGGTCAGTGGTAAATAATACCAGTCCTACAGAACATATAATAGATTACAGCAGATTTACAGATAATGACTTACCGCTGACATCCTTTCTGATGGAATTGTTCACTTTTCATGTCTTTTCCATCTGGCCCCAGACCGACATAACGTCTCCTCCAGCCAGGACTCGACTGCAGAGAATACAACAAAGACACGTTTCACTTCTCATATTTTCAGCACTGTCACGGTCACCAATTGGACTGTTCTCAATCTGCACAAACTCCTCATCCTGCTGATACCCCAATACTGAGCCGCTGCTGCCATATGTGTCCCTATTACTGCACCTATTGTGTGGTTCTGTGTGACCTCTAAATTCTAAAGCACCCCTCTATAATATAGTAATGCCAGGTGCAAGTGCCCTAGAAAACAGTGCCCGCATTTTGTCCCCTAGAATGTAATATTGCCCTGTGTGTGCCCCTTTGACAGTCATAGTAACCAGAGTTCCCCTATAACAATAAGTGCCCACTTTACACTTAATAATGTCCCGAGTCTCCCCCCTGTACAGCTCCCCTATACTCAGTGTGATGCCCCCTCACTGGATAAATACTGACCCCTTAATATCCCCAAACTATTTAATGGCTCCAACACTGTATGATGGCGTCGCCACTATAATCCCCACACTGTATGATGGCCCCCTAGATAGCATCCATATAGCATAATACACCAGATAGTCCTCAATATAGTATAATGCACCCCCATAGGCAGCCTCTGTATTATAATGTACCCCCATAGACAGCCTTTGTATTGTAAGGCACCCCCATAGGCAGCCTCTGTATTATAATGCACCCCCATAGGCAGCCTCTATATTGTAATGCACTCCCCATAGAGAGCCTCTGTATTATAATGCACTCCCCATAGGCAGCCTCTGCATTATAATGCACCCCATAGACAGCCTCTATATTGTAATGCACCCCCATAGACAGCCTCTGTATTATAATGCACCCCCATAGGCAGCCTCTCTATTATAATGCACTCCCCCATAGGCAGCCTCTCTATTATAATGCACTCCCCCATAGGCAGCCTTTTGTATTATAATGCACCCCCATAAGCAGCCTTATTTATAATGCATTCCCCATAGGTAGCCTTATTTATAATGCACCCCATATGGAGCCTCTGTAGTATAATGCACCCCATAGGCAGCTTTATTTATAATGCACCCCCATATGGAGCCTCTGCTCTGTAATACAATGCACCCACATATGGAGCCTCTGTAATATAATGCACCCCCATATGGAGCCTCTGCTCTGTAATATAATGCACCACCCCCATTATAAAAATAATAAATCCAGTACTCACCTCTCTTGCTCCAGGCTCCTGCGCTGCTCACTGCTCTCCCTCTTCTCCTGAGTCCTGACAGCAGGCGCCGGGCAGTGACGTCATCGCGCCTGCTGTCAGACGCTGAGAGCGGGATTATGGGAGAGAAGGAGCGCTCGCTCCTTCTCTCTCAATGCGGTCAGCTGTATCGGCTACATGCCGAATCAGCTGACCCTCCGAAGATGGGCGGGGGGCCCACTGCTGGCACCGGGCCCCCCACCACCTGCTCAGGGGCCCCATAGCGGCCGGCGGCAGAGCAGGGAGATCGACTCTCCCTGCTCTGCCCCAGAATGTAACTGTATCCGCGCACTGTGTACGCCGATACAGTTACAGTAGCGTAGCTCCAGGTGGGCCCCCTCAGAGCGCGGGGCCCGATGCCAACACCCCCTCTGCCCCCCCGGTAGCTACGCTACTGCCGAGGATGCAGCGGAGTGCAGTCTTCACACTTTTACTCACAGTTCTTCCAGTTACAATACCCAGCCAGGGGTGCTGTGTCCTCCGGGTCGGTGGTCCAGACAGCTCTCAGGTAATTTGAGGGACACCATGTCAGAACCCCCTTCTGATGTTACTTTCCTGGCCGTCTCCCTGCACTGGCTACCGCCTCTCCTGCCCTGCGCCTTCACACACAGTGTCCCAAGCCAGCAGCCTCGGATCCTGTCAGGCGACGTACTCTAGGTTCCCTTGATCCTATGCGGCTGCCTTTTCAGCGAATGTGTGTGGATGTGGCTGCAGCACATGCAGATACTGCAGACTCCGATTAGCTAGCTGAGTCCTCAGTTTCCCCACTAGACTGGGGCCGGTCCCCTACTGCGACCTGGTCCCTCCACCCTACTACGGTCAGCGTGGATTTGGGTGCCACGGGTGGATTCCGCACTACCCATGCCCCCAGGACCCCATCTTCCTCTCTCTCTCTCTCTCTCTCTAAGCTTCTCTTTCTGTCTCTTCTGTCTTTCTTCTCTCTCTACTGTCCTCTGGTCCATGGATCGAGCTCCTCTTTGCTCAAGTCCCCAGCACCAACTCCTTCCTCCAACTACAACTTCTCTCCAACTGTCTTTTCCTTCAACTGTCACTAACTCCTTGTGGTCTCTCAGACCACTCACTAAGCTCCTCCCCTTCCCTACTTTCTCCATCCACACCTCTGCCTAGTCCCTCCGGGGCCCGGGTAGGTCTAGTGTTGGATGTAAGTGTGTGGGTTCTGGGCAGTGTCCCCTCCTTAACCGAGAGCGGAGTATCACACCTCTGGCTGAGGTGCAGTACCTCTGTGGCGACTGAACCCTCAGGAGCGCCACAATGGCATGATGCTATCTTTATTTTCCATATTTCTTTATTTTCCAATAAAGGAAAAAATATGTTTTCAATAATTTAACCCCTTCACCCCCAAGGGTGGTTTGCACGTTAATGACCGGGACAATTTTTACAATTCTGACCACTATCTCTTTATGAGGTTATAACTCCGGAACGCTTCAACGGATCTTCGCGATTCTGAGATTGTTTTCTCGTGACATATTGTACTTCATGTTAGTGGTAAAATTTCTTCCATATAACTTGCGTTTTTTTTGAAAAAAACGCAAATATGGCAAAAAAATTTAGCAATTTTCAAACTTTGAATTTTTATTCCCTTAAAACAGAGAAATATGTAACACAAAATAGTTAAGAAATAACATTTCCCACATGTCTACTTTACATCAGCACAATTTTGGAATCAAAATTTTTTTTTGTTAGGAAGTTATAAGGGTTAAAAGTTGACCAGCGACTTCTCATTTTTACAACAAAATTTACAAAGCCATTTTTTTTAGGGACCACCTCACATTTGAAGTCACTTTGAGGGGTCTACATGACAGAAAATACCCAAAAGTGACACCATTCTAAAAACTGCACCCCTCAAGGTACTCAAAACCACATTCAAGAAGTTTATTAACCCTTCAGGTGCTTCACAGGAACTAAAGCAACGTGGAAGGAAAAAATGAATATTTAACTTTTTAGCCACAAAAATGATCTTTTACAAACTTTTTTTTTATTTTACAAGGTAAAAGGAGAAAATGGACAGATAAGGTTGTTATGCAATTTCTCCTGAGTACGCCAATACCCATATGTGGGGGAAAACCACTGTTTGGGCACACGGCAGAGCTCGTAAGGGAAGGAGCGCCGTTTGACTTTTTCAAACTAAAATTGGCTGGAGTTGAGATTGGACGCCATGTCGCGCTTGGAGAACCTCTGATGCGCCTAAACAGTGGAAACCCCCCACAAGTGACACCATTTTGGAAACTAGACCCCCTAAGGTACTTATCTAGATCTGTTGTGAGCACTTTGAACCCCCAAGTGTTTCACAAAAGTTTATAATGCCTGGGTGTGAAAAAAAAAAAAAATTCCACAAAAATGATTTTTTAGTCCTAAATTTTTGAATTTTCCCAAGGAAATTGGACCCCAAAAGTTGTTGTCCAATTTGTCCTGAGTACGCTGATACCCCATATGTGGGGGTGGAAAACTGTTTGGGCACACGGCAGGGCTTGGAAAGGAAGTAGTAACGTTTTGGAATGCAGACGTTGATGGGGGTCATGTTCCGTTTGCAGTGCCCCAGATGAGCCTAAACAGTGGAAATCCCCCACAAGTGACCCCATTTTGGAAACTAGACCCCTAAGGAACTTATCTAGATCTTTGGTGAGCACTTTGAACCCCCAAGTGCTTCACACAAGTTTATAATGCCCGGGCATGAAAATAAAAAATCCTATTTTTTTCCCACAAAAATTATCTTTTAGTCACTAATTTTTTATTTTCCCAAGGGTATCAGGAGAAATTGGACCACATAAGTTGTTGTCCAATTTGTCCTGAGTACGCTGATGCCCCATATGTGGGGGGAACCACTGTTTGGGCGCACGGCAGAGCTCGGAAGGGAAGGAGCACCATTTGACTTTTTCCAACCAAAATTGGCTGGAATTGAGATTGGATGCCATGTTGCATTTGGAGAGCCCCTGATGTGCCTAAACAGTGGAAACCCCCCACAAATGACCCCATTTGGGAAACTAGACCCCTAAGGAACTTATCTAGATCTTTGGTGAGCAATTTGAACCCTCAAGTGCTTCACACAAGTTTATAATGCCCGGGCATGAAAATAAAAAATCCTATTTTTTTCCACAAAAATTATCTTTTAGTCACTAATTTTTTATTTTCCCAAGGGTATCAGGAGAAATTGGACCACATAAGTTGTTGTCCAATTTGTCCTGAGTACGCTGATGCCCCATATGTGGGGGGGAACCACTGTTTGGGCGCACGGCAGAGCTCGGAAGGGAAGGAGCACCATTTGACTTTTTCCAACCAAAATTGGCTGGAATTGAGATTGGATGCCATGTTGCATTTGGAGAGCCCCTGATGTGCCTAAACAGTGGAAACCCCCCACAAATGACCCCATTTGGGAAACTAGATCCCCTAAGGAACTTATCTAGATCTTTGGTGAGCAATTTGAACCCTCAAGTGCTTCACACAAGTTTATAACGTAGAGCCGTAAAATTTAAAAATCATATTTTTTCCACAAAAATGATCTTTTCACCCGAATTTTTATTTTTCCAAGGGTAACAAGACTCCAAAGTTATTGTGCAATTTGTCCTGAGTACACTGATACCCCATATGTGGGGGTATACCACTGTTTGGGTGTGCATGGCAGAGTTTGGAAGGGAAGGAGCGCCGTCTCACTTTTTCAACGCAGAATTGGCTGGACGCCATGTCGTGTTTGGAGAGCTCCTGATCTGCCTAAACAGTGGAAACCCCCACAAATGACACCATTTTGGAAACTAGACCCCTCAAGGAACTTATCTAGATGTGTGGTGAGAACTTTGAACCCCAGGTGTTTCACTAAAGTTTATAACGTACAGCCTTAAAATAAAAAATCCTTTTTTTTTTTTACAAAAATGATTTTTTCGCCCCAATATTTATTTTCACAAGGGTAACAGAAGAAATTGGAACCCAAAAGTTGTTGTCCAATTTGTCCTGAGTACGCTGATACCCCATATGTAGGAGAAAACTACTGTATGGGTGCACGTCAGTGCTCGGAAGGGAAGTAGTGACGTTTTGGATTGCAGACTTTGATGGAATGGTCTGGGGGCGTCATGTCGCATTTGGAGAGCCCCTGATACGCCTAAACAGTGGAAACCCCCACAAGTGACCCCATTTTGGAAAATAGACCCCACAAGGAACTTATCTAGATGTGTGGTGAGCACTTTGAACCCCGAAGTGCTTCACAGAAGTTTATAACGCACAGCCGTAAAAATAAAAAATCCTTTTTTTTTTTACAAAAATGATTTTTTCGCCCCCAATATTTTATTTTCACAAGGGTAACAGGAGAAATTGGACCCCAAAAGTTGTTGTCCAATTTGTCCTGAGTACGCTGATACCCAATATGTGGGAGGAAAACTACTGTATGGGCGCATGTCAGGGCTCGGAAAGGGAAGTAGTGACGTTTTGGATTGCAGACTTTGATGGAATGGTCTGGGGGCGTCATGTCGCATTTGGAGAGCCCCTGATGCGCCTAAACAGTGGAAACCCCCCACAAGTGACCCCATTTTGGAAAATAGACCCCACAAGGAACTTACCTAGATGTGTGGTGAGCACTTTGAACCCCGAAGTGCTTCACAGAAGTTTATAACGCACAGCCATAAAAATAAAAAATCCTTTTTTTTTTTACAAAAATGATTTTTTCGCCCCCAATATTTTATTTTCACAAGGGTAACAGGAGAAATTGGACCCCAAAAGTTGTTGTCCAATTTGTCCTGAGTACGCTGATACCCAATATGTGGGAGAAAACTACTGTATGGGCGCATGTCAGGGCTCGGAAAGGGAAGTAGTGACGTTTTGGATTGCAGACTTTGATGGAATGGTCTGGGGGCGTCATGTCGCATTTGGAGAGCCCCTGATGCGCCTAAACAGTGGAAATCCCCAACAAGTGACCCCATTTTGGAAAATAGACCCCACAAGGAACTTATTTAGATGTGTGGTGAGCGCTATGAAGCCCCAAGTGCTTCACAGAAGTTTATAATGTACAGCCGTAAAAACAAAAAAATCTTATTTTTTTTACAAAAATAATATTTTCGCCCCCAGTTTTTTATTTTCCCAAGGGTAACAGAAGAAATAGGACAAATTTCACAATAACTCTTGGGGTCCAGAGTACGCTGATACCCCATATGTGGGGATAAACTACTGTTTGGACGCATGGCAGAGCTCAGAAGTGAAGGAACACCGTTTGACTTTTTCAACGCAGAATTGGCTGGAATGGAGATCAGACGCCATGTCACATTTGGAGAGCCCCTGATGTGCCTAAACAGCGGAAACCCCCCAATTCTAACTCCAACCCTAACCCCAACACACCCCTAACCCTAGTCCCAACCCTAATCCCAACCCTAACCCTAATCCTAACTCTAACCCTAATCCTAACTTTAGCGCCAACCCTAACCCTAACCCTAATGGGAAAATGGAAATAAATACATTTTTTTTATTTTATTATTTTTCCCTAACTAAGGGGGTGATAAAGGGGGGTTTGATTTACTATTTATAGCGGTTTTTATGATTGGCAGCTGTCACGCTAAAAGACGCTTTTTATTGCAAAAAGTAGTTTTTTGCATCGCCACATTTTGAGAGCTATAATTTTTGCATATTTTGGCCCACAGAGTCATGTGAGGTCTTAATTTTTGCGGGACGAGGTGACGCTTTTATTGGTACCATTTTTGAGCACGTGACATTTTTTGATCGCTTTTTATTTCGATTTTTGGGAGGTTAGAATGAACAAAAATCAGCAATTCATGAATTTCTTTTGGGTGAGGCGTTTTTATTGTTCCGCGTGTGGTAAAATCGATAAAGCAGTTTTATTCTTCGGGTCAGTACGATTATGGCGATACCTCATTTATATAATTTTTTTATGTTTTGGCGCTTTTATAGAATAAAAACAATTTTATATAAAAAATAATTATTTTTGCATCGCTTTATTCTGCGAGCTATAACTTTTTTATTTTTTTGCTGATGATGCTGTGTCATGGCTCGTTTTTTGCGGGACAAGATGACGTTTTCAGCGGTACCATGTTTATTTATATCCGTCTTTTTGATCGCGTGTTATTCCACTTTTTGTTCAGCGGTATGATGATAAAGCACTGATTTTTTGCTTCGTTTTTATTTTTTTAAGGGGTTCACAAAAGGGGTTAACTAGTTGGACAGTTTAAGGGGGGGTCGTTATGGACGCGGCGATGCCATATATGTGTACTTTTATTGTTTTATTTTTTTTATTTACAATAAGTAATGAATTTATTGGGGAATATTTTTTTTTTTTTTTTTTTATTTTGGATTTTTTTTTACACATGTTTATTTTTACTTTTTTTTACTTTTTTACTTTGTCCCAGGGTGGGACATCACTGTATTTCATCAGATCGCTGGTGTGACAGTGTGCACAGCACTCTGTCACACCAGCGATGTGACAGGCAGTGCAGGACGCTTCCTCATGCCTGCTCTCGGCAGGCACTGAGGAAGCCGCCTCCCTCCAGGACCCCAGCGCCATCTTGGATCCGGGTCCTGGGAGGGAGGAAGCCCTCAGAGCAGCGCGATCACATCGCGCTGCTCTGAGGGTCTCAGGGGGGCGCGCCAGGGAGCCCCCACCCTGCGCGATCCTCCCCTGTGCCCCCAGTACACCGCGATCATGTTTGATCGCGGTGTGCAAGGGATTAATGTGCCGGGAGCGGTCCGTGACCGCTCCTGACACACAGTCACGGGTGTCAGCTGTGATAATCAGCTGACACCCGGCGGCGATTAGCTGCGCTCCCTCCGGGAGCGCAGCTAATCGCCTATGACGTACTATCCCGTCCATGGTCAGAATGGCACGGGTTTTATGGACGGGATAGTACGTCTAATGTCAGAGAGGGGTTAAATAATCTCATTTAGGCCACATTCACACTATCAGTATTTGGTCAGTATTTTACATCAGTATCTGTAAGCCAAAAACAGGAGTGGGTGAAAAATGCAGAAATGGTGACGTGTTTCTATTATACTTTTCCTCTGAGTGCTCCACTCCTGATTTTAGCTTATAAATACTGATGTAAAATACTTAGCAAATATTCAACATGTGAACGCTACATGCTAGATGCTACATGTCTTCGTTAGATACTAGACTTGATTTGCTTTTTATAAAAAAAAGTTTATATATGGCTTGTCTGAAGCAAGGTATATTTTTATATTCTCTAATTGACTTTTCCCAGGAGGCCCCATAAGAGACTGTAACTGTTGTGGGGGGCTGAACCAATAGGCTAAAATTAATTCTGCTTAACATAAATATTAACATATTAATTATAATTATTTTATATTAGCATTACTTGTATCACTTAATATTGAGCAGAATTAAGTATGCTGACATCCCCCTACATACAGTATATACAATATGAGCCCACACACAGACCCTCTATATGATGTATGAGCTCACACACAGCCCCCTATATAACGTAAAAGCCCCCACATAGCCTCCTATATACAGTATGAGCTGTCACATAGCCTTCTATATACAGCATGATCCCCCACATAGCCTTCCATATACAGCATGAGCCCCACATAGCCTCCCATAAATAGCATGAGACCCACATACCCTCCAATATACAGCATGAGCCCCATATAGCCTCCTACATACAGCATGAACTCCTCATAGGCTCTCATATACAGCATGAGCCCCACATAGCATTCTATAAACAGTTTGAGCCCCACATAGCCTCCCATATGCAGCATGAGCCCCACATAGCCTTTCATACACAGCATGAGCCCCACATAGCCTACCTTATACAGCATGAGCCCCACATAGCCTTCCATAAATAGCATGAGACCCACATACCCTCCAATATACAGCATGAGCCCTATATAGCCTCCTACATACAGCATGAACTCCTCATAGGCTCTCATATACAGCCCACATAGCATTCTATAAACAGCATGAGCCCCTCATAGCCTTCCTTATACAGCATAAGCCCCACATAGCCTTCAATATACGGCATGAGCCCCACATAGCCTTCCATACACAGCATAAGCCCCACATAGGCTCCTATGTAAACACAAACATCCCATACACATAGAAAAAAACACCACATACTCAACTGGCGCTTTGATCCTGTCTCCTGTGCTTACAGTGCACCGCTGAAGCTATAGCAACAACATTAATAAAGGGGATGGGGGATCTACAATACCCAGAGAGATTAGCAAAATTAGGATTATTTAGTCTAGAAAAAAGATGACTGAGGGGCGATCTAATAACCATGTATAAGTATATAATGGGACAATACAAATATCTCTCCAAGGATCTGTTTATACCAAGGAAGCTGACGGTCACAAGGGGGCATTCTCTGCGTCTGGAGGAGAGAAGGTTTTTCCACCAACATAGAAGATGATTCTTTACTGTTAGGGCAGTGAGAATCTGGAATTCCTTGCCTGAGGAGGTGGTGATGGCGAACTCAGTCGAGGGGTTCAAGAGAGGCCTGGATGTCTTCCTGGAGCATAACATTATTGTATCTTACAGTTATTGGTTCTTTAGAAGGACGTAGATCTAGGAATTTATTCTGATGGAATATAGGCTGAACTGGATGGACAAATGTCTTTTTTCGGCCTTGCTAACTATGTTACTATGTTACTATGAAATTACGTTGATTGTGGAAGTAGGGGCCGGAGGCCCCTCCTCCTCCAATGTATTCACCTCTGTCTGCATCATGAGGAAGCGGATAGCGGTAATGGAGGCAGATGGACCGCAGGTGCAGAGGACACTGTGTGGCCCATGGGCTATTGTTTCAGCCACTCTGCTGTCCTGGTCTGCAGACTGGACTGAAACAGCCAGAGGGCTGAGTGTAGCCCGTGGACTGCATTTTGCCCAGGTGTGGATTAATGTATTCTTACTCTCTGCTACTCTCTCCTGCCAATTCAAACAGTTCAGAAGAAATTACAGCATTTAAAAGTTGTTTTATTTTAGAAGTTTTCTAGGGTTATCACGTTCATGTCATAATCCTGGAAAACACCTTTGAAGGTTTATCATCTAAAATGTATTTAAAAAAAATATAGTATTGATGGCCATAAACATAAACCTATAAGAAGATAGAAGTTCCATAAATTCCCAAACTTTATTTAGTGAGATTAAAAATATACCATACAGGCTTTAGAGTCAGCAACAGTAGCCCACCCTCACACTGTTACAGTATGTCAATGCACTACCATGCTACTATGCTGTCGGTGGAGGGGGCAATGGACTTCCCATCTAAAAGAAGGAGGATTGGTGCCAATCGAGTGTGTGTGGAAAATCTGGGTGTCACAAGCTTGTCCATCTGAATGAGGCTTTGGGAGACAGCAACTACACAGGTGGTGACCCGGAGGTCAGGAATCCTGATGTGAGTTAGTGAGGAGCTGAGTAGGTTGGTCTTTTTCCAAATGTTGGTGACGGATGTGGTTCAGCTACTTTCAGTAGAGGGGCTTGGTATATGTTATTGAGCAGATGGTAAGGTAACAGAGTCAAGGTTAGTGGTCTAGAGAGGGTCTCACCCACCATGGAGAGAGGTGGCTTATAGGAATAGCTCTAGGGTTTGCCACTAAAGAGATGTTGGGAGGAGGCTTGAGGTGTGGCATGGTGGTTTAGAGGTTTGAGTAAAATTAGACCATGAGGAGTAAATAGCGAGATATGTGAAACATTGAGAGCCATGGCACAAGTATGAAGTTTGCCCTACCATCTGTCAGAGTCTGTTGGAGTGGGTCTAAAGTGTGGCCTAATTATTCCATAGTGAGATAAACTACTGTAGGTATTATCAACCTGTCGCACACCGGTTGTTTTAAAACTATATCTCCCAACATATCCCGACATATGTAGTTTTATAACAACTGGAGTACTATATGTTGCTGAGCATTGCTTTATTGGATGGTAATTAGTGTTGAGCGATACTGCTCGATATCTAAAAATATCGGATCGGAATGGTATCGCCGATATCACTAAATATCGTCGATATCCGATTCCGATACCGGAAGTCCCATGTAAGTCTATGGGAACCAAATATCGACATTAAAAAAACCCATTCTTGTCTTGTTGGTTAATTGTACATGAAGGAAAACAACAAAGACTAATGTAGAATGTATTGGGGGAGGTTGAGGAGACAATAAAGGCATACATGTTTAACCCAATGCATTGGAATAGCATTAATATATTTTTTTTTAGAAATACGTTTGGATTGACGAACAAATTGACAATGTTGTTAACCTTTTTTCTATTTTGGCAAATATGTATGTTTCACAACTTCCATGCTCTTCACCTTTTTAACTTTTGCCAGTGCCACACTTTCTCCTTCATAATCTTCAGCAGCATCATCTTTCTCATCAAATTATTCTTCATCTTCACCTTCTTAATCTTCTTCTTAAACTTCTTGCTATTCATGTTTTTGTTTACATTACTCATATTGTTATTATTAAACTAATTAATCTTCTTCATATTCAAATTCTTCATCTTCTTCCTCTTCATCTTCTTCATCATATTCTTATTTGTGACAGAGATTCCTGTACTTGTAATCTGTAAAAGTATGAATTGTTCATCCTTCCGTTCTTGCTGTCACAAAAGATTTAAATTACAACAGTATTTGTCCGTGTTCAGTTTAGCCTGCAGCAGCAGGCATTTTCCAGGGGCACCACGAGGAGGAACGGACTCACCCCCATACACTGCTTAGTCTTCTTCTACTTAGAATTTAGAGCATATATTTTGCTCTTCATTTTGGTCTTATACTTCATGTTCTTCTGCTTTTTGATCTTCTGCTTATTGTTCTTCTGTCTCTTGTTCTGTATCTTGTAGTTTGTCTTAACCTTCTTTGTCCTGTTGGTGATCTTCTTCTGGGTAATCTTTTATTTTTTCTTTGTGATGGTGTTCAGGCTGGTTGGCTTCATGCTCGTCGTCCTTGTTGTCGTCATCTTCTTCTGGGTGGTCTTTAAGGTCGTCTAATTTCCGAGAACCAGCTGACGTTACTGGAACCCTGACGAGTATCAGATGGAGCAAGAGACAATGGAAGTAACGAGGACCAGCTGACTGTGCTGGAACCCGGAGGGGCAGCAGAAGGAAAAGAGGCAATGTCACAACCGAGTACCAGCTGACGTTACTGTGACACGGTTACTAAGCAGGAGGTACCTGTGCTCCAAAGCACTACCAAGGACCAGCAGACGTTGGTGGAACTCGGATACGGAGATGGAGGCACCTAGGCCAAAGGCACTGGGGAGAACCAGTTGACGGTACTGGACCCCGGACGGGTAGCAGAAGGAAAAGAGGCAATGTCACAACCGAGTACCAGCTGACGTTACTGTGACACGGTTACTAAGCAGGAGGTACCTGTGCTCCAAAGCACTACCAAGGACCAGCAGACGTTGGTGGAACTCGGATACGGAGATGGAGGCACCTAGGCCAAAGGCACTGGGGAGAACCAGTTGACGGTACTGGACCCCGGACGGGTAGCAGAACGCACCCATGAAAATGTAAGTTGACAGGACGCAAGCCGTCCGCAGTTACCGAATCACACAGTCCTACAGTGGGTGCTTGTCCTATTGTCACAATGGAAACAGCCTTTATTTACATATCCCACAGCACACATAGGAATCACCTAAACTGCAGGCACCATAGAGTCGGCTAACCCGAATGCAACACGACAGCACAACTTATTGGAGGATAATTGACGTTCACACTGCCAGGAAACAGCTGTCGTGCTGTAACCAGGCTGGCCAGGAGTCAGTACCCCTGCCAATTACTTATGAGCAACAAATGGCGGTGTTGTAGCCCAGGGAGTAGAGTTCAGGTGGTAGAAAGATGAACATAACAGGAGACATGGAAAACGTTGCCAAACAGTTATTTAATCTGAAAACGGACAGGCAAATTCAGGTGAGATCCATGCCTTGTTCATTTTCAGAAAAGTAAGCCGGTCTACATTCTCTGAGGATAGTCGCATGCGACGGTCTGTTACTACACCACCTGCAGCACTAAAGACGCGCTCATTTAATACACTGGCAGCAGGGCAAGCCAGCACCTCCAATGCATACTGGCTAAGCTCTGGCTATGTATCCAACTTAGAGACCCAAAATTTGAAAGGGGAAGAGGCATCTGGGAGTACACTTAGAGGGAAAGCCAAGTAGTCTGTCACTATCTTACGGAAACGTTTCTTCCTGGTGACTGGAGCCGTCTCGGATGGTGTAGACCTTGCTGGCGCTGTCACAAAACTTCGCCACATTTGTAACATAAAGCTCTTGCCCTGTGCAGAGGCGCTGCTTGTGCTCCTCTTGTTGTAGAGGTGTCTACACTGCCTCGACGCACAGAGCTGCTTTGTAAAGCAGTAGCAGCAGCAGCAGCTCTCTCGGCTGGAATGTACAACAGTATGGATTGCACCAGTGTGTCTTGGTACTCCTGCATTTTACGGTCCCGGTTCACCGGTGTGATGAGGGTTTGTAAGTTGTCCCGGTAGCGAGGGTCTAGGAGGGTGTACACCCAATAATCTGACGTGGTGAGAATGTGGGCGATGCGGCGGTCGTTTCTCAGGCACTGAAGCATGAAATCAACCATGTGCTGCAGACTCCCAACTGGCCAACAAAGGCTGTCCTCTGGAAGAGGCGTCATCTCTGCCTCCTCTGCATCACCCCACCGTCGCTCTACATACTGACTACAGCGTTGTTTACCTCCCTCTGTAGGGATTTCTTCCTCCTCCATTGACTCCTCCTCCTCCTCCTCATCCTCCTCACAAAGTGAGCCCTGCCCAGCCCTTTGTGAGGAACCACGTTGCGATGACTGTCCTGAAGGTAATTGAATTTGTGACTCCTCATCCTCCACCTCTTCCAAAACCTCTTCCTTTAGTGCTTTCAGTGATTTCTGAAGCAGGCAGATAAGGGGGACAGTCATGCTGACTTGTGCATCATCTGCACTCGCCATCCGCGTTGAGACATCAAACGCACGCAAAACGTCGCAGATGTCCTTCATAGAGGCCCACTCAGTAGTGGTGAAGTGTGAACGGCGCAAATTGCGAGTTGATTGCGCCTGTTGCAGCTGATACTCCATTACTGCTGGCTGCTGCTCACACAACCGCTCCAACATATGTAACGTGGAATTCCACCTGGTGGGTACGTCACATATGATGCGATGTTCAGGAAGGCGAAATCTGACTTGCAGAGCTGCAATGCGCGATCTGGCCATGCTGGAACGTCGCAAGTGAGCGCACTCTAGGCGGACCTTGTGCAGCAGTGCATCAAGATCCGGATAGTCCCTCAAAAAACTCTGCACGACCAAGTTGAGCACATGTGCCAGACATGGTATGTGAGTGAGGTTGCCAAGGCCCAGAGCTGCCACCAGATTTCGGCCATTGTCACACACTACCAAGCCTGGCTGGAGATTAGCTGACAAAAACCACACGTCGCTCTCCTGCTTGATGGCATCCCAGAGCTCCTGCGCTGTGTGGCTTCGATTCCCCATGGAAATTAATTTCAGGACGGCCTGTTGACGTTTGGCCACGGCTGTGCTCATATCGGTCGCAACAGGTAAGCGTTCACGGGTCCATGTGGAGGTATACCGTGACGGCTCGTGCAGCGATGATTCTGAGGAACTGGAGTAGGAGGAGGAATCAATGTGTACAGACTGGATTCCTGCAATCCTTGGAGTTGGCAGAACACGTACAGCGCCACTGGCAAGATCTGTACCCGGCTCCACAACATTGACCCAATGGGCAGTGAGGGAAAGGTATCGTCCCTGGCCATGGGTACTGGTCCACGCATCGGTGGTCAGGTGGACCCTGCTACTGACGGCGTTTAGTAGCGCATGTTTAATGTTTCCCTCGACATGTTTTTGCAGAGCAGGGTGTAAGGTTCTGTGTACATGTTCCTGAAACTCAGTTTTTCCGTCAGCCATTTTACTTTCTGTCTTGCTGCAGCTATCTTGCCCTCAGTCAATATGGAGTTTCCAGCTTGCATGTTCCCGCCCTGATTCTCTCCTCTTGCTTCTTAAGCAGCCACAGCTGAGCAATCAGTGCTTCAGAATCAAGCCTGCAGTGAACCTGTGACCTGACTCCTGAAAGCCTTGGACCTAGTACTCCAGTTATTTCCCATTGTGGAACTTTGGAACACTCGTGGACTCTGAACCCTGCTATTTGATAAATCCACGTTTGCATGGACTTACGGTAACAGAGAAGAGATCCTGAACCTGTTGTGAGAGTGATTGCTGAGCTTAAGTTACTCTGGCCTGCTGTGTCTCCTGCTTTTGTATCTGCAAACTGTGTGACTATTTTTGCCACTTGTATGAAGTAATGCAAGACCTTCTATATCAAACCTGTGTCTCATGTATTTTCATCGCACCCAAGCACAAGACGCTATATGAACTGTACTACATACATTACAAGATTCTGAAGCCAAACGTTAGTGTCTGCTGGGTCTGGAAAGGCTGTGTCTGCTGTAACTGTGGATATCGGATGTCCGGTTGTACTTTCTGTGATGACAGTGGTTGTGACTTCTCACAACCATTCCAGGTGAGCAATTCCCTTAAGTTTTTTTTTCTGCAGTGTTACCACAGGTAAACACTATTGTTTTTTTTTTCTTTTCTCTTTTTTGTCTGCTGTAACTGTGGATATCAGATGTCCGGTTGAACTTTCTGTGATGATAGTGGTTGTGACTTCTCACAACCATTCCAGGTGAGCAGTTCCCTTAATTTTTTTTTCTCTCTGCAGTGTTACCACAGGTAAACACTATTGTTTTTTTTTTTTCCTCTCCTCTCCTTCCAGTACTCCTGTCTTAAAAGATCTGGAAAATGGAGGCCCGCATAAAGGAACTTTGCGGAGTGACTGATAATATCCTTGCAGATTTGCAGAATATAAAGACCCGTTTTACAAACCTACAGGACCTCACTAATCACAATTTGCAAGTGTTTGGACAGACTGCCCAGGATTTGCGAGCCAGGATTGAGGTTCTAGAGGGGCGAGTCCAGGCTCCTGCCGTAGCCCCGAGTTCTGGGATTCCCAAGTTGCCCCCTTTTCGTTTTGGCGGTGAACGTGAGAAATTCAGGGGATTTATTAATCAATGCAATCTTTTTTTTTCTGCACATGCTTCACAATTTCCCACTGAAAGATCTAAGGTGCTTACTATAATTATGTTGCTTACCAACAAGGCTTTGATGTGGGCAAACCCTCTGATTGAGACTGAGGATGAATGTTTGGATCATCTTGATGCTTTCATTTCAGCCATGGGGCAGGTGTTTGATGACCCCAATCGAGGTGCAACAGCTGAAGCAGCCATGTTAGCTTTGCGCCAAGGTAAGCACTCGGTAGCTGAATATGCCTTGGATTTCAGGAGATGGGCCCTTGATACCACCTGGGACAGTTCCGCCAAAAAATCTATTTTTCGAAAAGGGTTATCTCCACTGATTAAGGATGAACTTGCTCGTGCCGACCCTCCCACTGCGTTAGGTGACTTTATTAACTACTGCATCCGTATTGATACTCGTCTGACTGAACGCAGGCAAGAGAGATGGTTCGAAAGCAATCGCACTAACCTTTTCCTACCTTCCTCTCCCAGCTAAGGAACCTTTGAGTAGGATTACACGGGAACCTGAACCTGAACCCATGCAGGTAGACTCTTTACAACGACGGGTTAGTGATGCACGCAAGGAACATCGTTTTAAGGAGAATCTATGTTTCTATTGTGGTAAGTCAGGGCACTTCATTATAAACTGCCCCAGCCGTTCTCGTAAGACTACTGCAGCACTCATTCACTGTGAGTGTTGCGAGAGGGGATCTGTCAGGTCCGAGCCTCAGGCTCCAGAGAGATCTGCTGCAAGAGATCTTGATTTCTCGGACTTAAACTCCGTTACCTCTGAGGACGTTGACTGTGTAAACGCTGCAATTTTTCAAGTTTCCTCAGCGGTGTCCCAGCTGAGTTGTAAAAAAAACAATTCTCATTGCTTTCTTTCCATCAAACTCTGGGTTGACTCAGCTTGGGTGTCTAGCTCTGCTATGATCGACTCAGGGGCAAGTGGAAATTTTATGGATGTCTCCTTTGCTCTGAAACAGGGGATACGTTCAGTGAAGAAGGCTACTCCAGTACAGATGGAAACTGTGGATGGCTCCCTGCTGACCTCTGGACCAGTGGATCAGGAAACAGAGCCTTTGAGGGTTCTTATGGGTAAAGATCATCAAGAGAAACTGTCCTTTATGCTTATCTCTTCTCCCCACTTTCCCATTATTCTAGGGCTACCATGGCTGCAGGCGCAGAATCCTACGATTAACTGGGAGACCAAGGAGTTACACTTTCCAGAGAAACAGATGAGTCCAAAAGTTTCAGCTTGCTCTGTTCCTAAAGGAACCATGTCAGTCCCTGAACTACCAGCTGTATACCAGGACTATGTGGATTTATGTGACAAGAAGAACGCTGACCAGCTTCCCCCTCACCGTCCATATGATTGTCCAATTGAATTATTGCCTGGAGCAGAGATACCTTTTGGTAAGATCTACCCCCTGGCGGGGCCCGAGCTAAAGGCTTTAAAGGATTACATAGATGAAAATCTAGCCAAGGGCTTCATACGCCCCTCTTCATCTCCTGCAGGTGCACCCATCTTCTTTGTAAAGAAGAAAGATGGATCTCTAAGACCCTGCGTAGACTATAGGGAACTCAATAAGGTTACTATTAGAAACCGTTATCCATTGCCTTTAATCCCTGAGTTATTGGAGAGAGTGCGACATGCCAAAATTTTCTCTAAACTAGATCTTCGTGGGGCCTATAACTTAGTCCGTATTAGACCTGGGGATGAATGGAAGACTGCATTCAGGTCACGCTATGGACACTTTGAATATCTAGTTATGCCTTTTGGTCTGAGTACCGCCCCAGCCACTTTCCAACACTTGGTGAATGACATCTTCAGGGATCTCCTAGATACATTCGTGGTGATTTATTTGGATGATATTCTAATTTTTTCTAACTCCACAGAGGAACATCATGGACATGTGAGAATGGTCTTGGAACGTCTAAGACAAAATCATCTTTACATCAAACTTGAAAAGTGTGAATTCCATAGGACCGAAATTCAATTTCTGGGGTATGTACTGTCTACACAAGGAATTAGTATGGATGGAAGCAAAACCCAAGCCATCAAGGATTGGCCAAGTCCTAGAAATGTGAAGGAGGTACAGCGCTTCATCGGGTTTGCCAACTTCTATAGACGTTTCATTAGGAATTTCTCTGAGGTAGTGTCACCTATCACCCAACTTACCCGGAAAGAGTCTAGGTTCTCCTGGACTCCCCAAGCCCAGGAAGCATTTTCCCGTCTAAAAGATAAATTTACCACTGCACCTATCTTAGTACATCCCAACCCCGAGCTTGCCTTCATAATAGAGGTGGATGCTTCAGACTGTGCCGTTGGAGCTATACTCTCTCAGAGAACTGGTGAGAAGAATGTCTTGCATCCCTGTGCCTTCTTTTCCCAGCAGTTGTCTTCGGCTGAGAGGAACTACGATGTGGGCAATAGAGAGTTGTTGGCCATTATTGCCGCCTTCAAAGAATGGAGACACCTTCTTCAGGGAGCTGCACAGCAAATAGTCGTCCTGACAGACCATCGTAACCTTGAATTTATCAGGTCGGCTAAGTGCCTGACTCCTCGTCAGGCTCTCTGGAATATTTTCTTAAACCAATTTAATTTTATCATTTCTTATAGACCAGGATCGCGCAATGGAAAGGCTGATGCACTCTCTAGGATTTACTCAGCAGAGACACGTCCAATTACTCCTCCTAAGACTATTCTTCCTGACTCTAGATTCCTGGGAGTGATTCATAATCAAGACCTACTTAAGGACATCAAGGAAGCATACCATGCGGATTCCTTTTTGGCACAACCCCCAAGGGACGTAAGTCTTGTCTTTAAGAATGGTGTGTGGATTCAGGGACAACGCCTGTATATTCCTGAAACAGTCAGATTGAGAGTATTGCAACTCATTCACGATTCCAAGATAGCTGGGCATAGAGGAATTCTAAAGACACAGGAATTTCTTTCTCGTTTCTTTTGGTGGCCCACTTGCAGGAAGGATGTTTTAAACTATGTCACTTCATGTGAAGTCTGTGCAAGATGCAAAACACCTCGCTCCTCACCAACTGGTCTGTTGCAACCTCTTCCCACCCCGTCCCGCCCGTGGGGATCCATTTCTGTGGACTTCATTGTGGAGTTACCAACCTCTCAAGGGAAGAACACCATTCTAGTAGTGGTTGATCGTTTAACAAAAGCAGCTCATTTTATTCCTTGTGTCGGCTTACCCACTGCAAGACAGACATCAGATTTGATGATTAAAAAATGTGTTTCGCTTACATGGAGTACCAGATGAGGTTATTTCGGATCGAGGGGTGCAATTCACTTCAAGGTTTTGGCAAAATTTCTGTGCAGCATTGGACATTAAAGTAAACCTTTCTTCTGCTTTTCATCCTCAGACTAATGGACAGACAGAACGAACCAATCAGACCCTGGAGCAGTATCTTCGCTGCTTTATCTGCCACCTACAGGATGATTGGGTGGATCTACTTCCACTGGCTGAGTTCTCTTATAACAACTCTCAGAGGCCTCACTAAGCAGTCTCCTTTTTACTCCAATTTTGGTTATCATCCTAATATTCTTCCTCGATTTCCCATAGAAACGCCTTTGCCAGCAGTGGCTGAAAGAATCACGTCTTTACAAAAGAATATGGATCTTCTAAAGGGAAATCTGGAATTGGCTCAGGAAAGGTACAAAAAAGCCGCAGATAAATTTCGTAAACCTGCACCAGCTTTCAAGGTAGGAGACCTGGTTTGGCTGTCAACCAGAAATCTTAAGTTAAGAATTCCATCATCTAAGTTGGGACATAAATACATTGGACCTTATAAAATCAGTAAAATTATAAGTGCTGTCGCTTGTCGTCTTCAACTGCCCAGAACTATGAGAATCCACCCTGTCTTTCATGTATCCCTACTAAAGGCTGCGACACCCAATACGTTTCCTGGACGTTCTTCTCCTTGCCCTGACCCAGTGCTAGTCGATGGTCAGGAAGAATTTGTGGTGGAAAGGATTTTAGATTCCAGGTTGTATAGAAATCAGTTACAATATCTGATTAAATGGCAGGGCTACCCAGTGGAGGACAACTCATGGGAACCAGTCAATAACGTTAATGCTCCTCGCTTGCTCCGTCAGTTTCATCAGAGGTACCCACACAAGCCTGGTCTGAGGTCATCCGGAGGTTGTCCCTAAGGGGGGAGTAATGTAAGGTTCTGTGTACATGTTCCTGAAACTCAGATTTTTCCGTCAGCCATTTTACTTTCTGTCTTGCTGCAGCTATCTTGCCCTCAGTCAATATGGAGTTTCCAGCTTGCATGTTCCCGCCCTGATTCTCTCCTCTTGCTTCTTAAGCAGCCACAGCTGAGCAATCAGTGCTTCAGAATCAAGCCTGCAGTGAACCTGTGACCTGACTCCTGAAAGCCTTGGACCTTGTACTCCAGTTATTTCCCATTGTGGAACTTTGGAACACTCGTGGACTCTGAACCCTGCTATTTGATAAATCCACGTTTGCATGGACTTACGGTAACAGAGAAGAGATCCTGAACCTGTTGTGAGAGTGATTGCTGAGCTTAAGTTACTCTGGCCTGCTGTGTCTCCTGCTTTTGTATCTGCAAACTGTGTGACTATTTTTGCCACTTGTATGAAGTAATACAAGACCTTCTATATCAAACCTGTGTCTCATGTATTTTCATCGCACCCAAGCACAAGACGCTATATGAACTGTACTACATACATTACATAGGGACGGCTTGCCTGCTGAAATAAAATCGGCTTGGCACATTATATTGTGGGACTGCCAATGCCATAAAGTTCCTGAAACTGTCAGTCTCCACCAGCCTGAATGACAGCATTTCAAGGGACAGGAGTTTTGCAATGCCAGCATTCAGAGCCTGTGCTCGTGGATGGTTTGCCGAGTATGGCCATCTTTTATCCCATGCCTGTGGTACCGATGGCTGTTTTGTGGTCTGGGAGTGTGACGATGACTGTGAACTTGCTGCTGTGGGTGGAATAACAGTTTGTCTATGGACAACAGTGACCGAGGTTCTTCCATGGAGATCCTGTGAGGAAGCCGAACCAGGTGTGTGTGAGCTGGAGGTAGAGGCTCCAACACGACCTGAAGATGTAGGTGCTGCTGTAGGTTGGCCTACATCTCCAGTGTGTCTTTGTAACTCAGCTACGTGCTTTGTCCGTACATGTTTCCACATATTTGTGGTATTCAGGTTACTGATATTTTTACCTCTTTTAACTTTTTGCTTACACAGCTTGCATTGAACATAGCAAATATCATCTACAAGTCTGTCAAAAAAGGACCACGCAGTGCAAGTCATGGGAGCGCCAATTTTGACATTTCTAAGAGAACTGCTCCCAACAGGTGCCAAACTGGAGGCTACAGGCAAGCGAGTCTGCAGCCTACCTCTCCCTCCTCTTTGTACCGTTGGGACAATCTCTTCCTCAGAGCTGCTCCCACCACCTTCCTGTTGCTCACGCCATGTTGGGTCTCGGACTTCATCATCTCCACTACCCTCTTCCAACACCTGCTGCTGTTGGATGGTCTGGGCAGCACCATACTCCACAAAACCTGGCACCTGAGTCTCATCATCAATATAAGATGCGTTCTGCGGTGTGCTGTCCATCGGCACTGGCTCACCCGCCTCTTCAGATTGAGAGAGAAACAGCTGTTGCGCATCACTGCATACTCCCTCCTCTTCAAATTGCAGAATGCTGCTTGCCTGTGCCCGTGTTTGCGAGCCAACAGATTCTGAGAACAGAAGCAGAGACTCAGCTGGCTCCTGTACAGAACTCTCTGACTGCCTGGGCAATTTGACAGGCGGTGAACAGACAGATGGTTGCTCAACAGTGTTGTGTTCCTGAGAGGAGGTGGAAGGAATTGAAGTCGATGCATTGGCTGCCATCCAACCAACAACGGCTTCAATTTGTTCTTCCCGCAGCAGGGGGGCACGCCGAGCTCCTACCAAACTGCGCATAAAGGAACGCTCATGGGTAAAACTGGTGGATGCTGTGTCACTGAGGGCGGCAGCAGCCACAGAATCCCCACGTCCTCTCCCTGCTGAAACTCCACGGCCACGACCACGTGCCTTACTCCCTGCCTTCTTCATCTTGGTAGATTGATAAAGAAAGTCAGAAAAGTTATAAGGCCTAAGTGTGGTTATTACGCAGAGACTGAAGTGAACACTGAAACACAACTGTTCACAATCTGTGAAAGGCTACTCCTTTGTCTACTTCTATAGTGTTTGCAACCAATGTATTGGATACGGATGGAAGCGCGTCACACTAATAGATTATATTTATTTTAAATGGAATGGAGCAGAACCAATTGGAGAGAAATGAAAAGGATGAGGCACTGAGACACGCTCAGCAGAGTACAAGCAGCAGTGCTTGAACAAGTAACTGGAGCGTGATGTGCACTCAAAAAATAAAAAACACAGACTGAAGTGAACACTGAAACACAACTGTTCACAATCTGTGAAAGGCTACTCCTTTGTCTACTTCTATAGTGTTTGCAACCAATGTATTGGATACGGATGGAAGCGCGTCACACTAATAGATTATATTTATTTTAAATGGAATGGAGCAGAACCAATTGGAGAGAAATGAAAAGGATGAGGCACTGAGACACGCTCAGCAGAGTACAAGCAGCAGTGCTTGAACAAGTAACTGGAGCGTGATGTGCACTCAAAAAATAAAAAACACAGACTGAAGTGAACACTGAAACACAACTGTTCACAATCTGTGAAAGGCTACTCCTTTGTCTACTTCTATAGTGTTTGCAACCAATGTATTGGATACGGATGGAAGCGCGTCACACTAATAGTTAAATTGCATGGAGCAGCAAGAATTACACTGAAGAAAAAAAAAAGAGTCTGTGAGTGACACGTGCAGATGCCTACAGACAGCGTTGCATGCAGAGCAAACTGCAGCGTCACCTGCACTCACACACACCTTGCAGAGCTGTTAAAACAACACTGCAGGCAAAAGGAAGCTTTACACAGCGGTTGGTGCTAGCCTGCCTACAGCACAGTACACTAAATCGCAATCTCTAACTGTCCCTCAGAGTCAGCACAGCAGCGTTCTGTCCTTACTGAATTCACAGCACAGTGACGCTAAAATGGCGGCGGCGCCTTTTATAGTGCATTCTGACATCATTTCAGCATCCAATCACAGCCATGCTATTAGTTAACATGACCGCAGCAGTACAGGATGTGCCCACACTTCTTAGGATTCCTCATTGGCTGACTAAAATCACATTGCCTCTCAAAGAATTATGGGAACTTCCGATTCCGGTATACGATATATGGAAAATATCGGAACTAAGTATCGAAAGGCCGAAACAGCTAATATCGGCCGATACCCGATACTTGCGGTATCGTATCGCTCAACACTAATGGTAATATTAGAGAAATTGTATGAGTGGACAGCACATTTTAGAGCAGGGTCTGGGTCAGAGAAGCAAGGCCCTTAAGTAAAATGCACTAGGTTAGAGTAAGATGTGCCAGAGAGGCTGAACCCTTAAAAGCAGGATCTAAGAAAGAGGGTTTTTGGCAGACAGTGGAGACTAAGTTCGTGCTATGTAGAGTTTCACAGTTCTGGGTTTAAACTTCTGTGAGATGATCAAAGCTATCCAAATTCTTGTGCTTTTTTTAGTTTAGTGATTCTGCAACGTTAAGAAGTTGCATGCCTATGTGTGTGTTGAAACCACTCAAAATCTGTACCTCATGAGTGTTGAAATCAGAAAGCATATTGTCCTCCTTTTGTCCGCAGTTGTCTTTTTTTAAGACTAACCACTGAAAAAAATCGCCACTGCAGGTTAAAACTACCAAATAGGAAGTGTCCAATAGGTGCTGGTTTGTCATCTGGCGCTCACGACTCAGGGAATTGGGATCCCCATTCTGCAAGGTGAGGAAGCCATCAGCTACACGAAGGACAAGACTGTGAATTAAATTTGAATCCTATCACCAAAAGTGGACTATTTATTGTTAACTTTATTGATTTATCATAACTGGTCTTTTGATGTCTTCCAAAAAAACTTTCAAAATGAATGCCAAATGACTCCTATCTGCATTATTACCGTCATGCTTTCTTATCATTCCTTGGAGTTTACCTGTTCTTTAAGTAGGTTTTTGCAAGAAGTCTAGTCCTCATATTCATCACTGCTGGGACTCTATCACTCAAGAAATATTCCGGCAAGAAGAAAAACCACCATATCAGTGCTACTCGCAGCTTTTGACTATTAGGGTTCGCTCAACTGAGTGTATAATATGGCAGGGTGCTAGGCGTTGTTTGTTCGGATAGCACGCGGCCCAATGTTTTACTATGAGGCAGGGCAGATCTGCGATTTTTTTTACATGCCGAAACGGTATGAGAAAGCAATCACAGCATGCTGTGGGTAATTCGGATTGCACTCACCCATTCAAGTCTATGGATCAGTATGAAACATCGGACTGCACTTCAGTGTAAGTCCGTCATATGCGCATCGAGACAATGGAGAAGAAGGAGAAATGAAGAATCAGTTCACAGTAATAAGACACTCTCCTCAAAGTCTGGCAGAGTTTGAGCCGAGTGTCATTAGCATAATCGGCCCTATTCTCTCACACAAGACCACATACACTCGCGTGACCCCGGCCTAATTGCTGAAATGCTGAGATCCAATTGGCGCACGTGAAGAAAGGCTCAAGATGCTGACTGTGCCTAGGGAAACTAATGATTACATATCAGTCATCGTTTTGATGGTCTCCCCTGGCAAAGTATTTAGAATATTTTTTTATTTTCAGCAACTATGCCAATTGTCTAGGGGATCACTCGGGCTATAATAAATAATTCTAAATCAAACCAGTCAATATACAGTATATGCATATAATAGGTTAAAACAGGCAAAGTTGTTGAAAGTTGGAGTTTAGCTTTAGACATGTTTTACTTGAAGGCATAAACTGGTTCTACGGCAACATTAGTTTTCAAAGAGACGTTGATATGGAGAATATGCTGTTGTCAGAAGTGACAGTCTACTCTATCCAGTATATATCCCCAGCTGATATAAATATCCTGCAGTAAATCTGTGTGTTCATACAATAGTGCAGCTGTATCCTGCCTTGGGTGATCACCAAAAGGTTAGTCTGCAAGCAAACTCTCCATCCAACTCGTGTTTTCCACTGAATCGTGCTGACCTGCTGGTTCCCTTCCTATCACCTCCTATTTTCATCTATTTTCCTTCTTTTTGTATAAGCCACAAGCTAATCATTGCTGTCTGTGACCAGCAGCGCTGTTTGTCTATGGAAGGTAAAAGGGTTTGAGATTTAATATTTCATGACATAGTTTAGTATACTAGCTGTCATGAAACGTGAGTTCTGGATTATTCATACATACCCAGGGGTTCAGAGTGTTGTTAATATTGGCAAAGTGTAAAACACCTGTCTGTATTTGTATATGACAGCGGTTGTCTTCTGTCTGTGTGGCTTGCAACACATAAAGGTGAGTATAGAAATATAAAAATGTTTCAGATCACCAAACAAAATTTAAATGTTAGACGAAGATAACATTTCTAAAGCTTTGGGACGCCAGTGAACCACAGTGAGAGCCATTATCCACAAATGGCGAAAACATGGAACAGTGGTGAACCTTCCCAGGAGTGGCCGGCAGACCAAAATTAACCCAAGAACACAGGGACAACTCGTCCAGGAGGTCGCAAAAGATCCCACAACAACATCCAACGAACAGCAGTGGTCACTGCCTCAGTTAAGGTCAGTGTTCATGACTCCACCAAAAGAAAGAGACTGGGCAAAAAAATGACCTGCAAGTCAGAGTTCCAAGACGAAAACCACTGCTGAGCAAAAAGAACATAAAGGCTCATCTCAGTTTCGCCAGAAAACATCTTGATGATCCCCAAGACTTTTGGAAGAATACTCTGTGGACTGACGAAACAAAAGTTGAACTTTTTGGAAGGTTCATGTCCCATTACATCTGGTTGTAGAAGTAATACAGCATTTCAGAAAAGGAACATCACTCCAACAGTAAAATATGGTGGTAGTAGTGTGATGGTCTGAGGCTGTTTTGCTGCTTCGGGATTTGGAAGACTTGCTGTGGTAAATGGAACCATGAATTATGCTGTCTACCAAAATATCCTGAAGGAGAATGTCTGGCCATCTGTACGTGACCTCAAGCTGAAGCGCACTTCGGTTATGCAGTAGGACAATTATCCAAAACACACCAGGAAGTCCACCTCTGAATGGCTTAAGAGATACAAAATTAAGACTTTGGTGTGGGCTAGTCAATGTGCTGACCTTAATCCGATTAAGGTGCTGTGGCATGATCTTAAAAAAGCGGTTCATGCTCAGAAACCATCCAATGTGGCTGAATTAAAACAATTCTGCAACGATCAAAAGGGTCAAAATTCCTCCAGAATGTTGTAAAAGTCTCACTTCCAGTTATCACAAACGCTTGATTGTAGTTGTTGCTGTTAAGGGTGGCCTAACCAGTTATTAGGTTTAGGGGGCAATCGCTTTTTCACACAGGACCCCGTAGCTTTGGATTTATTTTTCCATTAATAATAAACTTTCATTTATAAACTGCATTTTGTGTTTACTTATGTTATCTAATATTTAAATTTGCTTGGTGATCTGAAGCATTAAAGGGTATGTGCACACGTTGCAAATTTAGATGCGTTTCCGCAGCAGTTTTGGACGCGCGGGATTGCATCAAATACGCATTGTAGTGCACAGCCAATGTAATTCAATGTGAAATGAAGAATTGCTGTGCACATGCTGCGGAAAAATCAGCGCGGATTTGCAGCATTTTTTTTCCGCAGCATGTCAATTCCTTTGGCGGATCCACAGCAGCGTTTTGGCATATATTCATCCATTCTCTCTCTCATTACAATCCCAAGAAATCCGCATGTATTCTCCAGAAAATACGCAAGCGTTTTGCCCTGCATTTTCTGCCAGGAGCAGCAGATTCTCTGCAGAAAATTCCGCAGACTAACTGCAACGTGTGCACATACCCTTAGTGTGACAAAAATGCAAAAGAATAGGAAATCAGGAAGGGGGCAAACACTTTTTACGCCACTTTATATGTATACTGTCAGTGGGTGATCAAATTACGTTGAAAAATCTCATAACTAGTGATGAGCGAGTATACTCGTTGCTCGGAAGTATTTGGAAGTGCTCGGAGATTTAGTTTCTGTTGCCGCAGCTGCATGATTTGCAACCGCTTGACAGCCTGAATACATGTGGGAATTCCTTAACAAACAGGCATTCATCACATGTATTCAGGCTGTCCAGCAGCCATAAATCATGCAGCTGCGGCAACAGAAACTAAATCTCTGAGCACTTCCAAATACTCGGAGACCACCCGAGCATGCTCTGGAAAACTCGAGCAATGAGTATACTCGCTCATCACTACTCATAACTTGTTTTTTAGTTAATTCTTGCTTACTGTACAGTGCTTGACTGCAGCCTGTGACATTATGCTGCAAATTCTGTGCATCTAAATTGAGGATTTGTTTGATGTTTCATATTATTATTATTAATATTAATATTATTATTAATATTATTAGCAGCAGCAACTATGATTTCCCACTATCAAGCCACATTAATTGTTTGGTCCATAGTTTGTGCACCATGGACAAAGGAACATGAAGATGTCTGGAGATGGACTTGTAACCTTGAGATTTTTGATATTTTTCAACCCTTTGGGTTCTCAAGTCCTCAGACAGTTCTCTTCTCCTCTTTCTGTTCTCCATGCTTAGTGTGTAACACTTAGTATTGCACACACAGACACACAATGCAAAGACTGAGTCAATTTCTCCACTTACTATCTATTTTCAGATGTGATTTTTATATTGCCCAAACCTGTTACTTGCTACAGGCGAGTTTGAACGATCATCACATGTTTGAAACAAAGTTGTTTACCCACAATTTTGGGAAGGTGACAACAATTTTGTCCACCCATTTTTGGAGTTTTGTATGAAATTATGCACAATTTGCCTTTTTTTCTCATTTTTTATGTTGGTCCAATACACAAAGGGAATAAACATGTATATAACAAACATGTGTAATTGCAATAATTTTCTGGGAGAAATATTTTATTTTCTGGAACAATTTCAAGGGTGCCAACATTTTTGGCCATGACTGTACCTAATAGTTTTCTGTTTCCAGGCTGCACACATGACAACCTGTATATAAGACACATAACCACTGCAGCCAATTGTTGGCTCTGAGTCATAAAGGAAAGATGTATGAAAACTATGGCAGTTGTCTACAACAACCAATTCAATTATAGTTTTCATTTTTTAAAGGGGTTGTTCCCTACTCTGACACCCCTTCTTAAATACTTTATTTCCCAGTGTAGATTGAAAATAGCAGATACTCATCTTTCACACCAGCGCTGTTACAGCGATGTATTTGCCAGTTTTCTAAGGGCTCACATGACCTTATTAAGCCAAAGTCAAGTCCTAGGTTTGTCCCAAGGAATTGTAAGCAGCCTATTCATGACTAGCTGCAGTGCCCACATAGATTAACAATATCATATGAGCCATGAGAGACCACGCGCCACCATAGCTGAAATAGTACTGGTGTGGGAGGTGAGTTTCTGCTATTTTTAATTGACAATATAGTACGTAAGAAGGGACTGTCCAAGTAATGGACAACCCTGAGAGGCAAATTGGAAAATATTACCAATTGCTAAATAAAGGATGAGTGGAAAAAACGCAAAGGATAGAATGAAGGCCAAAATAATCATAAGCTTCACATATCCTAAACGTATTTGCTGTTGAAGGTGATCATGGTAGACTAGTACCCTATTTCAAAATTTGTTATGCTCATGGTTACATAATATGTCCCTGAGCTTAAAAAAATACTGTGACGATCCAGTGCTTTCCAAGCCAAGAACCAACCTATAGGGAGACCTATCTACACAGAGGCAATGCTGTAGTTACTGGGAAACTGCATCTATTACATGCCGACTAGAATAGGGTGAGGAGTTCAGCAATTCCTTCTTGTTTAATATTTGTAATGAATGTAGATCACTTTGTAGAGATTTGTTTTACTTTACCATTAAAGCATTTATTTCTGTTCATCGGTATGAAAAAGCCTAATTGAATCCCCTGGGATTCAACGTTGCTAGACAATAAAATATGAATACTTTAATAAGACACTATATAAGCATGTTGTTATATAACTCATATTAACCCCTTGAAGATGATTTTTTTTTTTGCTTTTAGTTTTTTCTTTTGCTTCTTCCAAGAACAATATTTTTTTTCCACCGACATAGTGGTACGAGGACTTTTTTCCCTTGTGGGGCAAATTGTAGTTTTAAATGACACAGTTAATTTTAGTATATAATGTACTGAAAAAACGGGGGAAAAAATCCAACTGCTGCAAAATGATGAAAAAATGCAATTCCTTCATGGGTTCTGAATTTTGTTTATAAGGCGTTCATTATACGATGGAATGATGACCTTTCAATACGAGTTTTATGGTCAGTATGATTACAATGCTAACAAACCTATACTTTTTTTTCATATTGCAGTAGTTAAAAAACTCAGAACATTGTAAAACAAAATTTGGTTTGTGTTGGCATTTTCAGACCTGTAATTTTTTACATTTTCTTTGAATAGATTTGTGCAAGGGCTTGACTTCTTTATTGATAACATTGTGTGGTACATGCAATGTTTAGATCACTTTTTATTGCAGTTTTGTAATTTGCGGCAATCCTGGCTTATTTTTTTTGGTCGGGGTGGGGTGGATTCTGTTTCTATGTATGAGATAAATATTATTATATTTAATGAGTTAGGGCAATTATTTATGTGACAATATCAAAAATGTTAATTTTTTAAAAAATTTTATTTTTCACTATTTTGTTTTGGCAAAAAGGAGGAGGATTTACTCTTCTATATTTTTTTTTAGAATTTTGCAAAAACTGTATTAATTTTTTAACATAATTAATAATTCGCTTGACACATATACAATACAATGCAATACTGTAAAATAAAACAATAATAATAAAACATTTAAAAATAAAACCATAGTCAGAACTTCATAGGACATTTCAGCCTTTGGCTGCCATGCAACTGATCAGCACCCATAATCGCGTTGCATGCATTGCCGATGAGTTAGAAGTGATGAATGCCATGTTGAAGACTTTTAAATGCTGTTGTCAAACTTGACAGTGGCATTTAAGAGTTTCAGCTCATATGATCAGAGCGTACTGAAAAGCTTTTAACATTTTTTCTGGATTCAATTACTCACCCATATAGTATGTATAAAAGGTGACTCTGGTGCCCAGGTAGACTTCCAAGCCGTAATCCAATAGTAGCAATAAACCTGACACTCAGGATAGTTTAAACGTATAACAGTTTTATTGAAAAATATTTACTGGCTAACACGGTACAAAGATATACATCTTTACTGTAACAGTTTTATTGGCAATCCACAATTTAATGGTTCGGTCTGTTTAGACATTCATCATAACATATGTGCTGATTGTAGTGACAAACTTGGCTACTCTATTAGTTGTGGTAATCACGTGCACTTCTACTCGCATCTGCCGGGGTCGCTGAATTGTTGCCTCTTGCAGCACTGCTGTATCTGTAGGCATTTCCATGTGCAAGAGGCAACAACTCAGTGACCCCAGCGAATACAAGTAAAAAAGCTTATTGCAGGTCACCTGCGTCGGCTGATGAGAGACTACTACTCCCTTCAGCCGATGCCTATTGTCACTGATGGGCGCAGTCATCACCCAGCGCCTGTGCGTATAGTAAAAAAAAAGTTAAAATAAATATTGACATAAAAATAAAAAACATGGTATATACTCACCTTACACCTGATCCCTGAAGCCCTTTGTCTCCTGTAAAAAATCAAAAATAAAAATACACTATTTTTTAGATGTGGATATTCCTCATTTCATTCCACTCCACAGAGAAAGTGTTCAAATAAAATGCTTATGTACCACAAGAACAATTGACAGAAGCTGCTGCATTTTTTTTCTATGCCGTGAAAATGTGCAGTGTCAAAAACTCAGTAAAAACTCATTGTGTGAAGTTATCCTAAGGATTTCAACATAGATGAGGAAGAGAAGCCCAGTTCCTTTGGAATTATTCCAACTTATGTTGGGAAAAAATTATTCTTTTGACAATGGTGAAAGGGTCTCCAAATTAGTGTTTCACTTGAATCAATTATTCTTTAAAAAGTTTAAAGGGGAACAAAGTCAAATGCGATATATGGAAAGTGAAGAAATTACTCTCATAATATCATTATATTCACATTGCAGATTTTTTTTAAGGTATTTCTTGAACTGTACCATTCCACTAAATGAGGCTGTCAGAAATGAATGTACATGCTGCAAATATAACCCAAAAATTTACAAAACGTATTTTTTAACAGAAAAACGTGCACTAATCCAAATATGCTCATCAGCATGGAATTTGTTATGCATGATGCAATAACAATTGGTAAAGAACATTTAGGAGTATATACTTTGTTATGTAGACTGAGGTCGGGCTCACACAATCGTTAACTCTCTCATGTAAGAGAATCGGATCGATTATGTAAATGACACTCCGATCCATCTGTGATCAGAATTTGATCAGCATGTCAGTTTAGTGTGATCTGATTCTCTCTGATGAGAGAATAGTAGCACAGGTGAGAAAAAGATGAAGAACAAGATTTCTCCATTTTAGATTTTAATGGTTGAGTGTGATCCAAATTTCGCAGCAACTCACATCATGCTGCGACTTTTTTGCTCATGCTCATGCTGAATCAGCAAGAGAATAAAACACTGATCAGCACTTCCCCA
>JARQOD010000004.1:357343528-357436087 GCA_033576555.1 Oophaga sylvatica
AAGAGACAGGTAAATATCGACTCAAGCAACATTTGTACTATCCGCAAGTTGGTTAATGATGGAATATCTAAAGAGGATGCTGCAGTATTGCACAAATCGTTCGACCTCAGAATGCAATGGGTACAGCACTATGGAAAAAAGGCATTACTAGCAAAATGAGATATAGAGTCAGCCTTTTCGTTATATGCTAGTTCACCCTCCCTGTTATCATCTTCTGGGTTGCAGTTTGGATGGTTTCTATTTTGCTGACATGTGTCATGTGATGCTACTACTTTGAAGTTTTTGCATCAATTCTGGAGTGGATGCCGGGCATCCCATTGGTCATAAATTGTTTAGATGACTTCTTATTCATAGGTCCGTTAAACGACAATAAATGTGTCAATAGGTTGCATATTTTTCATTGTTTAATGGAATACATAGGAGTAACGATTGCTGACAATAAAACTGAAGGTCCGGTTATGAAGCTCTCCTGTTTGGGTACCGAATTGGATTCTGTTGCTATGGTTTTCCACTTGCCAGAGGATACATTGAAGCTGATATCTGTTATTTATCGTTGTCAAAAATGGCAAGGTAAAGCAAGTTCAATCCCTCTCAGGTTTGCTGATTTTTGCTTGTCGGCTAATCCCTATGAGTCACGTATTTTAGACATCTTTCACTAGTGACCAGAGGCATTAAGAGGCTTGATCATTTCAGCAGAATTATTAGATCCATAATGGAGAATTTGTCAGTATGACAAACCTTTTTGCATACCTTTGATGGGAAGTTAAGGTGTCAGGAGGCCGAGCTTTCGAATATCAAGTTGCAGCTTTTTACAGATGCATTGATCATTTCGGTTTTTGGTGCTTTACTCGGTTCGCTATGGTGCTATTAGATTGGCCTTTGGCGTGGCGCGATCTGCTATTTGAGTCTAGCTTGACGTCATTGGAGTTATTTCTCATAGTGGTTACAACTGAGATTTGGGGATACATCCAAGAAAATAGGCAAACACGTTTTTGGTCCGATAATAATCTATCCATTGTAAACACAATCTACTTCTTATCAGCCTTCTCATTGCCAGTATTAGCCTTGTTACCACACCTGGTGTTAAGTTGTCTTCAGCAGAACGTGTGGCTTAGGGCTAATCATGTTCTGTGTGTTGACAATAAAATAGCGGATGCTTTGTCGCGTTCATAGATGGATCGTTTCAGAGTGCTCTGTCTGAGTACAAAGAACACTGGTTTCCATTGCCCAGAAAATTTATGGGCCCTGGTAGAGTTGACCTTGTACATTTAGTTTAATCATCAGTGGCTTTATTCACATGGTGGAGTCACGTTGCAGCTTGGAACGCTTGGTTGATGTTAGCTGGGGGCAATTTTCCATCTAGCGAACAGCGGCATTTAAAAGTAGCAATGTCACTCCTGGGTACTTGGAGAAACAAAGGTGTGTCTGGTTCCAGTGTTCAGAAAAGGGTTGCTTTTGTTGCCCTTATGTTAAAGCTTTGGGGATTTAGAGATGTCACAAATAAATTTGTTCTTAGACAGATACTAAAAGGTTGGAAAACTGAGCATCCGACTCAGGGCTGTGTCCTTTGCTTTATTGACTTGCCTTATTGGTAGCTTGGCAGCTGTGACTGACAGCCTATTTGAAACCAGTCTTTTTGCAGCCGCTTTTTCACTCACTTTCTTTGTTGTGGTGTGGGTTGACAAGGTGGTTGCGCTTTGCGCAACGCGTAGAGGCGGTTTAGCAACCAGAGATATAATCATTTTTCAAGGGTGCATGAAGATCTGGGTTCACAGGTCCAAAACTGATCAAGTTCCTAAGAATTTTTGGTTCACAATTAAACCTTTGGATGGCTCCTTCTGCCCAGCCCGGTGTACAGTAGACGGTCAAGGAATAAATGTTCAGCTGTCCAGCATGTGCACAGTTTTCGTGCATGAATCGGGAGCATTTGATTCTTTACCAGTTCAAAGTTATCTTCAGGTCTTGTTTGCAGCAGGTTGGCATTGATGTGACACAGTTCGGTACACATTCCTTTAGGATCAGTGCAACTACAGAAGCTAATGCATTGGGTCTAGGTAAGGAAGTGTGTAGCCCAGCTGCGCTTGGTGCCACATGTACCCAGGAGGATGCATGAAAGGTAATTCACAATCACCTGATAAGCACACAACACTTGACATTTTTCCTGGTTCCACCAGAGGGAGCCCTTGAGACAGCAGTGAGATGAAGACAGTCTAGCTGCGAGTTAGCTAGTTGTTGGTGTTATCTCAGAGCAGCAGAAGATCTCAGAACGCAGTTACCTCTGACGAGCTGTGAGGGAGAGATAAGAACTCCTCAGAACACCGGGGAGAGACTCCTGTCAGATTAGCCTGAGGGCTGAGGAAGTTTGAGCGAGAAGCTGACATCTACTGCTGCCTGTGCTTATGCTAAGTGTGCGAGCAGGACGACAGGCAAGTGGAGAAAGGAAAAGAGAGAGTGACAGAGGTCAACCAGCATTGATAGCTAACCTCCACTCTGCACTACCGGACACAGGGTCCGAGCTTGCTAGTATCTTCACAGCTAGTGGGAAAAACCGGAGACCCTGGACTTCAAGTTGCAGGGGCCCAGCAGTGCTGATACGTAACTGAGGTTAGGAAGACGGGGGTCTGGCAGGTACGCCATAGAGACACTGTTCTGTCCACAAGAAGACCTCATCACAAGATCAGCCGGGCGTAGCAAAGAGAAGGAGTTAAACGTTGTTTTATGCAAGTTAGAAACTCACACACATCAAGAAGTAAGGAGGCCTTACACCTACTCAGTGATTACTGGACGTGCATCCTCCACCCTGAGCAGCTTCCCGGGACGTGCCTGCAAATATCACCAGTAAAGGTACGGAAAGAGACTCATTGTGTGTGTCTGCCTTATTGCTTGCACCCCTGCACCGCCATATACCTCGAGGGATCAGTCTTACCTGTGGAAGACTTAACACCTTGCTGCCCAGTAACAATCCCTCAGAGGATTCACCCTGCAGCGCTGGTCACCCTGATCAGAAACCACAGGTGGCGTCACAAACATTTCTAAATCCCCTGTAAATATCCCCCTTGAATGATCGCCCAGGGCAGCGGACCGAGCCGCGCTACCCGTGACCTCTCCCCCATTGAAGTGAACGGGCTCGGTGCCGAGTACCCCAAGCCCTGTACGTGCGACTCATCTTTGGCATCACGAACAGGATAAGAAGCTCGCTATATGTGAGTCCTGTGTGCCTGAAGTGGACTGTTTTTGTGCTATAGACTGTGTTACTGTTGTTGTGATTTTTGGCGCCAATTGTCCGCCATTGCCCGTCAAAGTACAGCGCTACAGCGCAAAGAGAAGGGGCGTACCTGCAGAAAGCGCGCGGAGTCCCGGACACGCCCCCAACGCTGACGCGGCGGCAGGTCCTGTGAAGAGCTTCAGTGATCGCGCTGACGTCAGCGCCAGCGACGCAGGTCCTTCCACATCGCTGTACCTGGCAGAGCTGCAGCCTTCAGGAGAAGGTAGGCCACGCTTAACTAGGGGGGCGCAGACATGTCGCAGCCACAAGCTGACAGCGCGGCCCAGGGCGACCGCTCCGGTGACTTACCCGCCGGTGCTGCGGCGCAGGATGGAAACGCTGGCCCCTCACCAGGTCCGGTGGCCCCGATAGTACCGCTGACGCTCCCATACCTGCCTGGAGCAAAGTGGCTCCCTCAGTATAGCGGTAAGTCGGATACCCTGTCAGGGTTCAAGCGCAAAATATGCAGCATAATGGACATGTACCCTATGACAGAGAAACAAAGAGCTGCAGTGGTATTGGGACAATTGACTGGTGCTGCAGAAAGGGAAGTAGAGACTTGGACAGCTGCAGACCAGGAATCAGTGCTTTCAATTTTCTTAAAGCTACAGACTATTTTTGAGGACCGCACTGAAACAGATCTCCGGATGAGGTTTTACCAATGCTCCCAGAGACCAGATGACAGTATTAGGGACTACGCCTGCCGACTACAGGGGGCCCTGCGAGCTCTCAAACAGGTCAACCCTATAAGTGCCATTAATGAAAGCAAAATGTTGAAGGAACAATTTGTACGGGGACTGAGGTCCCAAGCTGAAAGCAGAACTGTGCACTGGTGGTCCTTGGATCATCCTGACGCTACCTTTGATGCCCTAAAAGATATGGCTATAAAAGGACTGTGACCCCTGGAGAAGCCCGAGGTGTCGACCCAGTGTCACCCGGGTGAAGCCACTCTAAAGCCGGCAGCATCCACCTTTTCCCCGCTGGTGGCGGAAGCCAAAACGCAGGTGGCGCCCCCTACTGAGTTGGACTGTCTGCGCTCAGAAGTGCGCCAGCTGACTAAAAACCTGGCCGCTGTAATGAGTGCGCTGCAACTGCGGAAGGAAGAGGGAGGAAAGATCCTGCTAGCTGACTGCCCAGAGGATGTCCCTTGGATGAACCGGAGCAAAAAGAGGACGTCCCCCACCGGAGGAGGACAACGCCACCCCCAGGAGAGACCCCTGATCAGCACCATCCTCGCCGAGAGATCATCTGCTACCGTTGCAACAGAGAAGGTCATCTAGCCCGACAGTGTCCTTTAAACGAGCAGATCCTGGGTCCGAGGGCCAACACCCAGGAATAGACTCATCAGGCCCCTCAGACTGGAACAGCAGGTTTGTGGGAGGAAGACCTTACCTGTCCATCATCCTGGACGGGATCGCAATCCCTGCCCTGCTGGACACTGGATCTCAGGTGACCATCATACCTGATGTCCTGTATAATAAGTTTTGGTCCATGGACAGACTCCAGCCCCCGAGCCCTGACTTTGCTGTGTATGCCTCTAATGGTCTCCCTGTTGATATACTCGGAGCCAAAAACGTGGACGTAAAGGTGGGCAGAGTGGAGCTGAAGGACCAGGGACTCTTAGTAGTAAAGACTGTAAATGAGGAAAATGGCTTAAATGTGGTTTTAGGTACAAACATTATTAGTAACTGTCTGGGAGAAGTTGTGTTTTTGCTCCAACAGCTCGCTGAGGTTGCCAGGCCAAAGCAAAAGGGAGTGATCCAGAGGGAGATCCGGGCCCTGATGTGCCAGCAGCAAGCGAAGCTGACAGATGGTGAAATTGGTAATGTACGGGTGACAGACCCGAACCCCATTGTGATACCCCCAATGAGTGAAATGCTTATATGGTGTAGAGCAGCAATAGGTCTGAGAGGACAGAACTACCAAGCAGTAGTAGAGCCCCATTGTTCAGAGCACAGACCTACACTCTTGACTGCTAGAGGGGTAGTAGAAGTACGAAATGGGAGAGTACCAGTACGCCTTCTCAACTGGGGAGAAGATGAAGTGAATTTACCACGCTATGCCACAGTTGCTAAATTACATACCGTAGATAACAACTCTATTCTCACGACAGAGTCCTTAGCCTCCCGCCAACCAGCGGAGATTAATGACCCAGCAACCCAGGTGGAGAATTGGTGTCAGCAGCTCCATGTCGGGACAGACACCACTCCCGCCCACCAGAAACAGGGAGTACTACGGGTGGTACAGGAGTACACACAGGTATTTAGCAAACATCCACTTGACTTTGGGACAATTAAGGGAGTACAGCATCATATCCCTACAGGCAGCCATCCTCCCATCAAAGAGCGGTACAGGCCTATACCTCCAGCACACTACCAGAAAGCTAAGGAAATGTTGTGTGACATGAAGGAAGCAGGGGTGATAAGGGATAGTTGTAGTCCCTGGGCAGCACCTCTAGTCCTAGTTAGGAAAAAGGATGGAAGCATGAGAATGTGTGTAGATTACAGACAAGTAAATCGCATAACACATAAAGATGCATACCCTTTACCACGCATTGAGGAATCCTTAGCTGCCTTAAAAACTGCTAACTACTTTTCCACCCTCGACCTCACTAGTGGGTACTGGCAAGTAGCTGTGGCTGAGGAGGATCGGGAGAAGACGGCTTTCACCACCCCAATGGGACTCTGTGAGTTTGACAGGATGCCGTTTGGACTCAGCAGTGCCCCGGGAACGTTCCAGAGAGTGATGGAGAGTTGCCTGGGACATCTCAACTTTGAAACCGTGTTGCTGTACCTGGACGACGTAATTGTGTACTCCAAGATGTATGAGGATCATCTGAAGCACCTGACGGAGGTATTCGAGTCACTGTCCAAGTATGGGATGAAACTGAAGCCTTCAAAGTGCCATCTGCTCAAACAAAAGGTACAGTACTTGGGACATATTGTCAGCTCAGAAGGAGTAGCGCCAGACCACGAGAAGGTCACTGCAATCCAGAAATGGCCGGAGCCGAGGAATCTCAAGGAGGTGCGCCAGTTCCTGGGACTAACAGGTTACTACCGGAGGTTTGTAAAGGACTACACCAAGAAAGCAGCGCCTCTGCAGGACCTTCTGGTAGGATAGCCCCTCAAGAGCAGAAATCCTCCATTCCACTGGGGTAAAGAACAAGCTGAGGCATTCAAGGAGATGAAGGAGATCCTGACAGGCGATGAGATCTTAGCCTATCCTGACTACAGCCAGCCGTTCCTGCTGTATACTGATGCCAGCAATGAAGGATTGGGAGCTGTCCTCAGTCAGAAGCAAAATGGTCTGGAGAAAGTCATTGCATATGCAAGCAGGAAGCTCCGGCCGACCGAGAGAAACCCAGAGAACTATAGCAGCTTCAAGTTGGAGTTCCTGGCGCTGGTCTGGGCCATTACAGAAAGATTCAAGCATTACCTAGCCTCCAGCAAGTTCACTGCTTACACAGACAATAACCCCTTGACACATCTTGAAACAGCCAAGCTGGGAGCCATGGAGCAACGTTGGATGGCTCGGCTGTCGAACTATCAATTTACCATCAAGTACAGGGCGGGCCGTAAGAATGCCAACGCTGATGCCTTGTCCAGAATGCCGCATGAGTCCGACACGGAAGAGGAATCGGATGATCTAGAAGAGATTGAGCTACCTGCATTCCACAGAAATGGGATGATCCACGAGCAACGAGCCTACAGGAGGCAGCGTGGTACGACGTTAAACCCTTTACCTCACCACAGCGGAAGGAGACCCAGAACAGTGACCCGGTTGTCAGCCACATCAAGGAACTGATAACTCAGGAAGGTTCCTCCTTGGAGAAGGATGCGTCTCAACAAGCAAAGCAGCTGTGGAACGAGAGAAGCCGGCTGTTTATCTACCGAGAGAAGCTGTGCCGAAGGTACGTCAACCCCAGAACCCATGAGATGGTATGGCAGATAGTAGTCCCCAGAACAGACATCCAGATGGTGTTGGAAGCCTACCACGATCGAGCGGGGCACTTTGGCTGGAAGAAGCTGGAAACCCTGCTGAAGTGTCGTTTCTACTGGGTGGGAATGCGAAGTTCCATCGAGAAATGGTGTAAAAACTGTGCGTCTGTAGCCTCCGAAGAAAAGACTACAGTAGCCAGAAAGCACCCCTGCAGCCCACCAAGACGACTCGTCTCTTGGAGATCGTGGCCTTGGACCATGTCAAGTTGTCACCCAGCAGGTCAGGATACTCATATGCCCTGACAATGGTGGATCACTACTCCAGGTTCCTGGTGGTCGCCCCTGTCAAAGATCTGACAGCTGAAACAGCAGCAAAGACGTTTCAGGCGTATTTCTGCAGACCCCATGGATATCCAGAGCAAGTGTTAACTGATCAAGGTCCTGCCTTTGAAGCCGAGTTGTTTAAGGAATTCTGTCACTTGTACGGGTGTAAGAAGATAAGAACCACACCATACCACCCCCAAACCAATGGTCTCTGTGAAAAGATGAATCACATAGTCATTGATCTGCTGAAGACGGTACCACTTGAGGAGAGGAATCGGTGGCCAGACCTACTACCTGACCTGGTAGATCTGTACAACCACATACCGGTGAGTTCCACCAACTGCACTCCAGCCTACCTTATGCGAGCAAGACCAGGAAAGCTGCCCATGGATTTGGAACTTGGTGTTGTAGAACCAGAAGCTGATGTTACTACTGAAGATTGGGACACGAACCGACAGGAACAGTACAGGAGAGTACAAGCCTGCGTGGAAGATAGTCTCAATAAAGTAAGGGAAAAGCAAGAGGAGAACTACAACAAAAGTGCGCCAGCTAAGCCTTTTATGCCTGGAGAAATGGTGCTGAAAATAAAAAGAAGAACGCACAAATTGGATGATCAGTGGGAAAAAGAGCCATATGTCGTGCAAAATTCCAAGTTTGACAACAGGAAAACCTGTACCATTAGCAGAGATGGAGGAAAGACGACCACCACGGTATCCAGAGACCACCTTAAACTGTGTCCAGACATGTTAAAACTTCACGAGGAAGAACTTGTTATGGAAAAAGAGAAATCAGGTGAAGTCATACACACAGACCTAGGAGATTTTCCTGCAGATTGGCCTTGTATCGGGGATGCTGTGATTATTCCAGTACTTCAATTTTACCAACCACAAGAAGCGCTTCAATGTCCAGTTGAGCCAGTTGCCGCAGCAGAAGAAATAGTTCAAGAGGAACCTGCTCCTGTAGCACCTCTAGAAGTAGAGTCTCAAGAAATGGAACCTCAAGACGTGGAACTAACAGAAGAATCCCCTGGCGAAACAGAACCACATCGCCCAGCCACCAGTATGCTTGCCAGATCCCTAGAGAGGTTAAGGCAGTATTACAGTTTGCCAGCACGCAGGACAGATAGGCTAGATGCTACTATACCTGACACCACACCACGTAGGTCAGTACGCACAATGAAAGGAAGGTTACCTGTTAGGTACCAAGAGTAGTCCTAGCAAAGTAATTCAGTAAACCAATATCCAAGTGTAAAAATGTGAATAAGATTGTGTAAATATTTGCATATATGTTACTTGTATTATGAAGAGAATTGCACTTTAATGAGAACGTTATATGATGATAATGTTTGCATGCTGAAGTAGTATACCCCAGTTGGGTAATGTGATATGATAGAAATGTGATTTTTCTGTGGTTCTCTGATTTTGAAGGACTGCGTGGCTGAGGACTTTGCCAGCCCAAAAAACTGTGTTGTAAATAGTTGGCACTCAGTGCCCCATCTTGGTTTTACGTAAACTATTCTACCTCAGAAGAAAAACCCGTATGGTGTGGCCTTGAGTGAGGTTTGCAGCAGAGAAGTCCTGCAGCCCACCCAGGACCCCCGTGGGAGGTTTGGTGCGGGTCCTCCACAAGTATCTTGTATTTATTTGCACTGTGAAAGTATTTGATATTTTTCTATTGCCATTTGTACACATTGTAACGTTTGAAGTGTCCTTACCTCCCACAAGGGATGAGTTATGTTTATTGTTATGTTATAAAAATTGTTTTCTTTTTCAGCCCGGGAGTGCTGATATTAACTAGGGGGGATGTGTAGCCCAGCTGCGCTTGGTGCCACATGTACCCAGGAGGATGCATGAAAGGTAATTCACAATCACCTGATAAGCACACAACACTTGACATTTTTCCTGGTTCCACCAGAGGGAGCCCTTGAGACAGCAGTGAGATGAAGACAGTCTAGCTGCGAGTTAGCTAGTTGTTGGTGTTATCTCAGAGCAGCAGAAGATCTCAGAACGCAGTTACCTCTGACGAGCTGTGAGGGAGAGATAAGAACTCCTCAGAACACCGGGGAGAGACTCCTGTCAGATTAGCCTGAGGGCTGAGGAAGTTTGAGCGAGAAGCTGACATCTACTGCTGCCTGTGCTTATGCTAAGTGTGCGAGCAGGACGACAGGCAAGTGGAGAAAGGAAAAGAGAGAGTGACAGAGGTCAACCAGCATTGATAGCTAACCTCCACTCTGCACTACCGGACACAGGGTCCGAGCTTGCTAGTATCTTCACAGCTAGTGGGAAAAACCGGAGACCCTGGACTTCAAGTTGCAGGGGCCCAGCAGTGCTGATACGTAACTGAGGTTAGGAAGACGGGGGTCTGGCAGGTACCGCCATAGAGACACTGTTTGTCACAGAAGACTCATCAAGATCGCCGGGCGTAGCAAAGAGAAGGAGTTAAACGTTGTTTTATGCAAGTTAGAAACTCACACACATCAAGAAGTAAGGAGGCCTTACACCTACTCAGTGATTACTGGACGTGCATCCTCCACCCTGAGCAGCTTCCCGGGACGTGCCTGCAAATATCACCAGTAAAGGTACGGAAAGAGACTCATTGTGTGTGTCTGCCTTATTGCTTGCACCCCTGCACCGCCATATACCTCGAGGGATCAGTCTTACCTGTGGAAGACTTAACACCTTGCTGCCCAGTAACAATCCCTCAGAGGATTCACCTGCAGCGCTGGTCACCCTGATCAGAAACCACAGGTGGCGTCACAAACATTTCTAAATCCCTGTAAATATCCCCCTTGAATGATCGCCCAGGGCAACGGACCGAGCCGCGCTACCCGTGACCTCTCCCCCATTGAAGTGAACGGGCTCGGTGCCGAGTATCCCAAGCCCTGTACGTGCGACTCAGAAGCAATAAAGAAGTTGGGCAGATGGAAGTCCTCGTGTTTTCTTACATATGTCTGTTAGGGTTCGAGTTCCCGCTGCTGCACAAGGGGAGTCTCGAACCAGTCTCACTGCGGTCCCCCATTTGTCTCCGGCCACAGTGGAGCCTGCTCAGCAGAGACGTCGGTCCCAGCATCTTGCCCATTCCAGTACTGTGCAGAGACTTACTGCTGCCTCTCCTGGATCTGCTATTATAGCCAGTGCTGGAGCAGACGTCTTTGGGACGAAGTCAGGGCCTGGCGTTCAGATACCACAGATTGCGGGTGTCTCCCGCGAGGACATTAGCGCATGACCACGTTCTATGTTCGCTTAGCAGTCAACTGTGTACCTGGGTGCCTGACAGGACACAGAACTTTTTCTCAGCAGCTCTGTGACGTAACAGGGTTCGCTTTCAACGCTAGACAGCGCCCTAGCGTGTTTATTTTGCGACTCAGTGGTGTTAAGTGAGTTCGCACACATCGCCATATAGCGCTGCGGCACTCCTTCTAGCGGCTCTGTGGAATAACAGAGTTCGCACATATTGCCACAGCGCGTTATGGCGTTTACTTTGGCGACTCTGCGGGATAACAGAGTTCGCTTCTTGCGCCATTTTACTAGCAGCAGGCTCCGCCTGCACGGTGGACCCCGGGCTGCGAACGCACCTCTTTACATCATATATTTGGTGCGTTCCGCAGACCCTAACAATGTCAGACTGGATTTGTTGTGAAATGGCTTTGGATGGTGAGCTAAGTTGCGTAGTTTGGTTTTTATTGCTTCAGGTGCCACAACCCCTCATATCTGCATCATTGGACACTCCTAGAATATTGGGCAGATAAACGAGAGCAGGTTCAACCTTCTGGTAAAAATTTAGGTCAGAAAAATACTGTGATTCATCGGGAAGATTATCGGGGCCTGCGCTGGGTGCAGATTCTGGTTCAAATTGAAGCGATAAGAAGAGTATGTGAACATCCTGTTGTTTTGTTCATTCATGCGGGTGGCAATTATCTGTGCAAAGTAAAATTGGCCAAACTTATCTATTTATATAAATGCCTTGTACTGTTTTCATTTCCTGTTCTGTCCAGATGTCACCGTATCCCAGAATTCCAAGAGGAGGAAGTTCACCGACTGCCATATTGGGACACCTAAGTGATGGGTGTCTCAATATGGAAACTGCTGCTGGTGCCAACCTATTGCGCGGTACCACCAATGGAACACCGTCGCACCACATACACACACTCTATATGCCGCACGCACCTCTTACACTCTCACAGTCACATTCACACACACTAGCACTCACTCATACTCGCACTCACTCACACTCGCACTCACTCTCACTCGCACTCACACACTCATGCAGCCTCTTGCGCGGTACCACCAGCAGAACACCATCACGAACACGCTGCCGCCGGGATCAGCTGACTGATTCACTGACTGCTGCCATCTTTGTACAGGAGGAGCGTGTGTGCAGTTTTAATGTGACTGCCGCTATCTGTCTGCACAAAGATGCCGGCAGTCTGATTTACTGCGCCAGTGCGAATTATGCGCAGGTGCAATGAATCATTCGGCTGATCCCGGTGGCACATGCGCAACATGTCTACAGGCAGAGGAAGCAGGTCACATTAAAGAGGTTTTCCAACGAACGAAATTTCAGTTTAAAAATTGACTGTGTATGACCGTGTGCGGAGCATATCACATGTCCTGAGAGGTTAAGAAGCAAAACACAATACTGACAATACAGCAGGGGATCACAGGGGATTCATTTTGTGATGTAAAATATTTCACTGACTGTTTTTAAAAAATATTTTACCTCACAAAATGTATCCTCTGCGATCTCCTGCTGTAATGTCAGTATTGTCTTTTGCTTCCTCCACTGCCCAGGAGCTGTGGTATAGCACATGGGGTACACAGGTCAAAGAAGAGATCACATACGAGTACGAGGAGAAGACAGCAGATGGGGAGAGAGAAAGCACACAGGGGTGAGAGAGACAGAGCACAGTGGGGAGACAGCTCAAATGGGACAGCACATAAGAGGAGAACACAGCACAGGAAGGAGAGAGACAGCAGACAAGGGGGATAGCACATGCCGTAGACAGGTCAAAGAAGAGAGCACAAACGGGAGAAGTCAGCACATGGGGAAAGTTTTATGATTTGGTAGCTGAGGAGAGCAGGCAAAAAAGGAAATACACCAGAGCAGTTGGAAACTATGAGATTGCAGTACCCTGACTAACCACCACAACTAGAGGCAGCCGTGGAGCGTTCCTACGTTGGTCCTAGACGCCTCGTCACAGCCTGAGAAACTAACTACACCTAAAGATAGAAAGAGGAAAGCTATCTGCCCCGGAGCAGATCCCCAAAGAACAAAGAAAGCCCCCAAACATGTAATGGCGGTTAGACAAGAAGAAATACTGACACAGACAGAAAATAGTATGAGCAAACGTGGGGCCCAAACTTACTAAATAGAAAAGGATAGGAAGGGCACTTACTGCAATCCCAAAAAACCCTGAAAAGCACCAACTCTACTAATTTCAAAAACACCTGAGATCACACGACCTCTACCACCTAAATTAGTTCTCTGGTGTAACCAAAAACAAAACAGCAGCCACTGAAAAAACTGGAAAAAGCAAATGTACAAACATCAGTGGCTGAACTGAACTGAGAGGGCAAAAGCCCCCAAAAGGGACCCTGAAGACCCCCACAGAAGTGCAGGACAAAATGCAAAAATCAAGCACAAAAACAAAAAGAAGAAAATGTCTTATCTGTTAGCAGGAGATTCAGATACGACACAGCAGGCTACCAAGGAAACAGGAATCAAGGATTAAGACCAGAACAATTGATCACCGGCAACCCTGATGGGAAGGCGACTCCCTTATATAAGACCAGTCAGTAACACCTGATTCCCAATCCTCACAATCTTCACTGGACAGTCCAGTACCGTTTGTAACCACCAGAGGGAGCTTCTGCTCAGAACTCATTTCCAGCCTATTCACAACAGGAAACAGAGAGTGGATAGGTGGGTGAGCACATGGAGGGAGAGATTCTCAATGCTGCAAAGCCTGCCCCCTTCGTGACATTACCGCCCTCCCGATGCGATAGCATTGGGCCTCCATCTAGTTTGTTTTATAAAATCCGATTGTACCAGGTTCAGGAACTTATTTACACAAAAGTGCATTTTAGTCTGGTCTGAAATAGTTCCCCGACGGGTTTGGAAAGGAGTTCAGAATCTAACGGCTTTAGAAAGGGTTCGCAGATTACTTAATTTGAGGGTGTCTAGCTTTATATAATTCACTGATAACATAGCGGTTCGACACCGTATGCTGAAAGGGAACAATAGCAAACTACTGTACACTCATTTGAATGCCATTGGAAATAACATATTTTTAATTGGTTTACAAAATGGGATTGAAAAGTGCCCTCGTTTTGTTGGGTGGCAGTGGTCGGAGTGTCGAATAAGTTTTTCAACCTCCTCCTTTGGTGGAAATTTTGGCCCCTTTTTTATCACATGCTCACTGCTGTGCGCAGTGATTGGCATGGTGAGATGTTTTTAGTAGTAAGGCCAAATAAATTGGCATGGTATTTCCTGTTAATAATAAATCTGTGTCCATCTAACTTTCCTTGTATTTTATTGTTTGTTTTATGTCATTCATGGTTATCAAAAGCGTATAGAAGCAGTCTTGCAGGCACTATAGTAAATAATGAAAGTGCCAAGGACTGCCTGGGTTAATAATATTTGGAGGATGACTTAGGCAGGAGAACTCATTGGCTATGGAGAAGAGGAAGGATCATGAAGGGTACAAAGGATGAAAGGTGAAAGATCCCATTGTTTCCTACTCTGGCATAAGGTGAACACCCACACTCCCTCCCTTTTGTGTCTGTTGTTCTAGTAAGGTTGTAGGCCTAATTTGTCACAGCAGGCGGAAATTTTGGCCCCTTGAGATCACATGCTCACTGTTGTGTGCAGTGACTAGCCTGGTGGGATGTTTTTAGTAGTAGGGCCAAATAAATTGGTATGATATTTGCTGTTGATAAAGCTGTTTCTACTTGTTGTTCACCCAACACTCTGGTTTCCTTGTATTTTAATGTTTTTTTTTATATCATCCATGGTTATCAAAAGGGTATAGAAACAGTCCAGAATAGGATATGAAATCTGTGTGCACCCTTAAGGCAGCCTCGAACTGATCTGATTTTATGGAATAGGTACAAAAATAAAGATTATCATAATTGAAGATGATCAGGCTAATTACTATGTAACATGAGTAGACATAAAAATTAGCTACAATTAAAATATCAAAGCAAATGAAGAAATTTACTATGTAGAAATCACTATAGCGCTACTGTATATAAACATTTATCACCCTTGTCCAACATTGCCACCAAATCGTCATCCAGATCTATTCGCAATTACATTGTTGAGTACATTTGTTTCCAAGAGAAAAATATAAAAATAGATATAAAAGGCAGCTTTATGGTATACATAGATTTATACACATCGCTATTATTGCCTTTGGTATTGGGGATTAAGTATGCTGTTTACTGCCTGGGCTCAGCTGGCCAATCGCATCCCTGCTTTGGCTTTTCCGTGTACTGCTGTAAGTGCCAAGACATCACTTTGATGTTAACTCAATCCAAATGCATTAGAGAACAAGAGAGTGTAGTGGAGGGAGAAGATAACTGGAGTAGGGAGAGAGTAAGAGCCGCTGAAAAGGTGAGGTCTATTACTGCAGACCTATCCTTGTCACGGCGGATTACATAAATGCAAATGTATTCGGGAATATTATATAGTATTTGATCCCATATAAATCAATTAGAAGTGAGAACAGAATGAGGGTCATACACAGAAAAAAAGAAATCTGCCTGTATACTTGTACTGCACAGATTTGCATTAGTTTATGCCTTTGAGGCAGAGCATCGGATTTATGTATATTTTTACAAGGCATATATATCATTAGGCACATAACAATGAGATAAATAACGAGAGCGGAGAGGAAGGGAGAGAAGGCAGAAATGGGCTAGGAGGAGCAATAAGGGACAGAAAGAACACAGAGACCTAGGTCCCAGGAGATATGAAGGGTTGGAAGAATTGGGCAGAGTAATGAATAATATGTTGTGATAACACTAATTGATTAATAAACAGAGTGTGAAGAAATGTAACGGATGGCAGGAAACTGAGCTGAGAACAACAACCATAAATTTCTAGCAACAAGGAGACTTGGAAGGAAGACAAAGGAAATATTCCTAGGGAAAGACGGCTCAAGACAGAACGCTTTTTCTATCATCCATTTTTAATATTTGGCAAAGTTATATGCAAAACAAGCCTGACATGTGTTAGTGGGATCCGCGCAGGATAATGGGATATTGAAATGAAATGTCCAGAACTATTCTAAACAACACTCGGGGGTATGAGGAGGGATATAGGGTGACTGAAAAGGACAGCTGGACCCCCGGTTAGGAAGGGGATCCAAATATACACTAATGCCATTGACAAATTATTTTTTATTGGAGGAAAACAAACACAAGCTCATAGCAATGTGCCGATGATGTCCCCAGTCCAGATAGGTATTCTCGAAAGCAAGGGATGATTTATAAAAAGAAGATTTCCTCAGTGGTCATAGGAGCAGTAAGTCAGCACTTAATATAGTCTGGATAAGAGCGAACAATAAAACAGCTAGGTTCCAGGCTCTGGCTGCCTTGGGAAGATGAGAAACTTGTTTACATGATTGAAATAAACTATTTTCAGCAGTTATAGTACCGAAAACGATTGTTGTCAGACTTCCACAGACTTTATCGGCATACACTGTTACTACGCATTGTTATGCAGCGTTATATCCGCCACTGCCTCCTCTCTCAGTGGATCACACTAGCTTTTCCACATTATATTTATGAATAGAGTTGAGCGATACTTTCCGATATCCAAAAGTATCGGAACCGGAATGGTATCGCCGATACCATTAAAATATCGGCGATACCCGATACCGATACCGGAAGTCCCATGTAAGTCTATGGGAACAAAATATCGCAACTAAAAAAACCTCTTTCTTTCCTTGTAAACACTAAATATACACACATAGAATACATATATATATATATACATGTCATTGTGACATATATATATACATATATGTATAGTTTATACACTTCTACATAGTAAAATATCCTCTGATTCAATTGCCGGGTAAAGCCGGCTTCTGTGAAAAGACAGAAGCACCCGACATGAAATGACACTTGGTGTACATAGGGTTAACCATGTCTTTTCATGTCCTTTGCTATCTGATTTGCACAAACAATTACATCAGTCTATGTGTGCAAAATTTCACACCTGTAGAGGTTAATTAAAGGTGTAAATTCGTTGTAAAAAAAACGGACTTTTTTGCTACGAATTTACACCTTTAATTAACCCCTACAGGTGTGAAATTTTGCACACTAAAGGTACTGCCACACTAAGCTATCCCGCTAGCGATCTCGTTAGCGTTGCATACTAATGAGATCGCTAGCGGGATTGTTTCTATATCGCTAAATGCAGTCACATTTAGCGATATAGTTAACGACGCTATCGCCGTTAGCGATCTTCTTAACAACTTTAGCGGTACAAAAGTACCGCTAAATCGCTAAGAAAAGGTGCCACACAGCGATTAGATACTTACCCAGCGGGAGCGCCAGCGATGAAATAGGTTCCGGAACGATTCCAGCGACGAGCGAGATCACAGCAGGAAGCTCGTCGCTGGAAGCTGCCGCACTGAACAATATCGCTAACGGGATCGCTAAATAGTGACGTTTTTTAGCGATCCCGTTAGCGATATTGTTTAGTGTGGCATACCCTTTACACTCATGTAATTGTTTGTGCAAATCAGATATCAAACTACATGAAAAGACATGGTTAACTCTATGTAAACCAAGTGTCATTTCATGTCGGGTTCTGCATTTTCACAAAAGCCGGCAATTGAATTAGCGGCTATTATACTATGTAGAAGTGTATGAACTATATAAATATATATATATATGTGTCACAAATTCAATGACATGTATATATATATATGAGGTGTAAAATTGCTGAAAAAAAATGCGTGGGCTCCCGCCCTATTTTCGCAACCAGACAGACAAAGCCAGTGAGTGGGGGCAGATAATAATAGCCCAGAGAGGGACCATTTTTTTTGGCCCCCCCGGCTACTTAACATCTGCCCCCAGACACCCCAGAAAGGGCAAATCTCTAATTAGATTTGCCCTTTCTGGCACTTTGCCCGTCTATTCCCATTGCCCTGTAGCGGTGGCGAATGGGTTAATAAGGGGTTAAAATGACCTTGCAATTGAAAGGTCACTTTAAGCCAGGTTAATAATTGAGAGCTGTCAATTAGACAACTATCAATTATTAATCCTATTGTATGAAAGAAAAATCAAACACACACACTTTAATAAAAAAGAAGTTTAATGAAATAATCACACAGTTTTTGACCATATTTTATTTACCTGCTAAAACCATTTCCTGTAATAAAAATAAAATAATAAAGCAAAATTATTCTTACCTATCCCATGCACAGTCAGGTCCCACGGTGTAATCCTTCAGAAAGGGTTAATGTTTACTGCAGGGACCGCAGCTAATGCTGCAGCCTCACAGTAAACCCCCAAATGAATGAGCTCCTCTCCTGGCTGGCAGGAGAGGAAGTGGAAAGCTTAATTGATTGCTTTCCACTTTCACTTCAGGTCAGCCAGGGACACCATCAGTGACGTCAGAGGGAACTGATTAACAAAAATAGGGGTTCCCTTCGAAAAAAAATGGCGTGGGGTCCCCCCTATTTTTGTTAACCAGCCAGATGAAGCAGACCGCTGAGGCCTGGATTTTCAGGCTGTTAAGGAGCCAAGATCCATGGACCTTGCCAGCCTGATAATACCAGGCCACAGCAGTCTGCATATCTTGGCTGATTAACAAAAATAGGGGATCCCCTCGAAAAAAATTGGCGTGGGGTTCCCCCTATTTTTGTTAACCAGCCAGATGAAGCAGACCGATGAGGCCTGGATTTTCAGGCTGTTAAGGAGCCAAGATCCATGGACCTTGCCAGCCTGATAATACCAGGCCACAGCAGTCTGCATATCTTGGCTGATTAACAAAAATAGGGGATCCCCTCGAAAAAAATTGGCGTGGGGTCCCCCCTATTTTTGTTAACCAGCCAGATGAAGCAGACCGCTGAGGCCTGGTTTTTCAGGCTGGTAAGGATCCAATATCCATGGACCTTGCAAGCCTGATAATACCAGGCCACAGCAGTCTGCTTAGCTTGGCTGGTTAACAAAAATAGGGGATCCCCTCGAAAAAAAAACGGCGTAGGGGTCCCCCTATTTTTGTTAACCAGCCAAGTAAAATGCAGACTGCTGCGGCCTGGTATTAAAAGACTGTCAAGGCCCATGGATTTTGGCCCTCAACAGCCTGATAATACCAGGCTACAGCAGCCCCACATTTGGCGCATCAAAAGATGTGCCAATTGTGGCACTTTACCCGGCTCTTCCCACTTGCCCTGTAGCGGTGGCAAGCGGGGTAATAAGGGGTTAATGTCACCGTTGATTGCACGGTGACAATAAGCCCGGTTAATAATGGAGAGGCGTCAATAAGACACCGATCCATTATTAATCCCAAAGTTTTTAAATGTGTAAAAAAAAGACACAGCAAGAAAAAAGTCTTTTAATGAAATAAAAGAGACAACACAGTTTTCATTTTTTTTATTACCCTCTCATTCCTGCGACGCCATCGATCTCCTGTAAAAAAAGAAAAAAAACAAACCAACAGTATACCACCTGTCCGACGCAGTCCATAGTAACGACAGTCCCACGACGATCCAGCTCTGCTACATCGGAATGACAGGCAGAGCCTGACATCCCGGCACAGCACAGCTGCTTACCAGCTTCCCGGCGGTGACGTCATCGGACTGCTTTACGGCCGCGATTACCCAGCAGTCACTGCAGTTATCGCGAGAAACTGCATGTGACCGCCGGGGAGAAGAGGATGGCGGCCATTAAGCAGTCCGGGATGTGACCGCCGGAGATCTTCTGCCGGGTAAGTGCCGCTGACTCCTGACAGACCCGACCGACGGACACTGACAGTGACAGTGACAATTCCGATTCCGGTATCGATATGACGAAAATATCGGTACTCGGAATCGGAATTCCGATACAGCCAATATCGGCCGATACCCGATATTTGCAGTATCGTATCGCTCAACACTATTTATGAACCAATATGAACCATGTTATATGTTCTTCCAACTAAAATAACTAAAAAAAAGCTGCAGTGCACAGAATTGTAAGTGGATGCTTATCTGACATTGAATATAATATTATATATAAATATATATATATATATATATATATATATATATATACAGTACAGACCAAAAGTTTGGACACACCTTCTCATTTAAAGATTTTTCTGTATTTTCATGACTATGAAAATTGTAAATTCACACTGAAGGCATCAAAACTATGAATTAACACATGTGGAATTATATACTTATAAACAAAAAAGTGTGTAACAACTGAAATTATGTCTTATATTCTAGGTTCTTCAAAGTAGCCACCTTTTGCTTTGATGACTGCTTTGCACACTCTTGGCATTCTCTTGATGAGCTTCAAGAGGTAGTCACCAGAAATGGTTTTCACTTCACAGGTGTGCCCTGTCAGGTTTAATAAGTGGGATTTCTTGCCTTATAAATGGGGCTGGGACCATCAGTTGTGTTGTGCAGAAGTCTGGTGGATACACAGCTGATAGTCCTACTGAGTAGACTGTTAGAATGTGTATTATGGCAAGAAAAATGCAGCTAAGTAAAGAAAAACGAGTGGCCATCATTACTTTATTAAAAATGAAGGTCAGTCAGTCCGAAAAATTGGGAAAACTTTGAAAGTGTCCCCAAGTGCAGTTGCAAAAACCATTAAGCGCTACAAAGAAACTGGCTCACATGAGGACCACCCCAGGAAAGGAAGACCAAGAGTCACCTCTGCTTCTGAGGATAAGTTTATCCGAGTCACCAGCCTCAGAAATCGCAGGTTAACAGCAGCTCAGATTAGAGACCAGGTCAATGCCACACAGAGTTCTAGCAGCAGACACATCGCTACTACAACTGTTAAGAGGAGACTTTGTGCAGCAGGCCTTCAAGGTAAAATAGCTGCTAGGAAACCACTGCTAAGGACAGGCAACAAGCAGAAGAGACTTGTTTGGGCTAAAGAACACAAGGAATGTACATCAGACCAGTGGAAATCTGTGCTTTGGTCTGATGAGTCCAAATTTGAGATCTTTGGTTCCAACCACCGTGTCTTTGTGCGATGCAGAAAAGGTGAACGGATGGACTCTACATGCCTGGTTCCCACCATGAAGCATGGAGGAGGAGGTGTGATGGTGTGGGGGTGCTTTACTGGTGACACTGTTGGGGATTTATTCAAAATTGAAGGCATACTGAACCAGAATGGCTACCACAGCATCTTGCAGCGGCATGCTATTCCGAGTTGCAGGAAAGCTAACTGCCTCGGGGTAGAGCCCCAAAGGAATAGGTAGCCCCCACACATATAATGGCGGTTAGACAAGACGAAACACAAACGCAGGCAGAAAATAGAGTGAGCAAACGCTGGGGCCAAACACTGCCTAGATAGGACAGGACAGGACTGAATACTTTCTGTAACCCAGCAAAACCCTAGAAAAACTTCCAACACTTCTGATTTAAAAAATGCTGAGATCACACGATCTCGCCACCCGCTAAATCAGATCTCCGGTGTGAAAAATGCGGCTAACCCGCAGCCACTCAAATGGCAGGGACAGAGCAATGGAACAAATAAACAGTGGCTGCTGAATAACAGTGAGTAGCCCAGGCCCCTGGAGGGGAACCCGGCTAACCTCCCACAAAAGTGCAGACAAAAAATGGAAATAGCAAACACGATAGAAACAAGCAGAAAATATCTTATCTGAAAGTAGCAGACGAAGGCAAGACACCAACTGACTTCCAAATGAACTAGGAAACAACAATTGATCACCGGCAAGGATCATGTGAAGGCAGCTCATTTATATCAGCCCAGTCCACCTCGGTCTCTCCTGATTGCCAGTCATCGCTCGCAGGTGATGAGCTTCTACTATTCAACACTGGTTCAATACCCTCAGCAACCACCAGAGGGAGCCCCAACTCAGAAGTCATTTCCAACATGCTCACAACAGTACCCCCCCTTGAGGAGAGGTCACCGAACCCTCACCTCCGCCACCAGGCCGATCAGGATGAGCTCGGTGATATGCACGAACCAGTCTCTCCGCATGAATGTCAGAAGCAGACACCAAAGAATTGTCCTCCTGACCATAACCTTACCACTTAACCAAATACTGGAGTCTCCGTCTAGCCAAATGAGAATCCAATATCTTCTCCACTTCATACTCCAGATTGCCCTCGACCAAAACAGGCTCAGGAGGCACAGCCATAGGAACCACTGGCTCGACAAACCTTTTCAATTAAGATTTGTGGAAGACGTTATGAATCTTAAACATCCCTGGAAGAGCCAAAGGAAAAGAAACTGGATTAAGGGCTTCCAAGATGCTATAAGGTCCAATGAACCTTGGCATAAACTTTGGAGACGCAACCTTCATAGGGATATTCTTTCAGGACAACCAAACAAGTCATCCACTTTAAACCGAGGACCATCAGTCCTATGCCGGTTGGCAAACCGCTGGGCCCTCTCCTGAGAGAGAGACAATTTATCCACTACTTGATCCCAAATCTGCTGCATTCTCTCCACATAGAGTCAACACCCGGACAGACAGAAGCCTCCACCTGCCCCGAAGAAAACCGAGGATGTAACCCGAAATTGCAGAAAAAAGGAGACATCAAGGTGGCAGAACTAGCCCTATTATTCAGAGCAAATTCAGCCAAAGGCAAAAAAGAGAGCAGTCATCCTGATCAGCAGACAGAAAACAACTCAAATAAGTCTCCAAGGTCTGGTTTGTTCTATCGGTCTGCCCATTGGTCTGAGGGTGAAACGCAGAGGAGAAAGGCAGCTGAACTTCCAGAACAAGAACAAAATGTCCTCCAAAATCTGTAAACAAATTGGACTCCTCTGTCAGACACATTGTTCTCTGGAAAGCCGTGCACCAAACCACCTGCTGAAAAAACACGGGCACCAACTCGGAAGAGGATGGAAACTTCGGCAGTGGCTGCTGAAAAACAGAGAGTAGCACAGGCCCCTGGAGGGGAACCCGGCTAACCTCCCACAAAAGTGCAGACAAAAAATGGAAATAGCAAACACGATAGAAACAAGCAGAAAATATCTTATCTGAAAGTAGCAGACGAAGGCAAGACACCAGCTGACTTCCAAATGAACCAGGAAACAACAATTGATCACCTGCGAGGATCATGTGAAGGCAGCTCACTTATATCAGCCCAGTCGGTCTCTCCTGATTGTCAGTCATCGCTCGCAGGTGATGGACTTCTACTTTTCAACACTGGCTCAATACCCTCAGCAACCACCAGAGTGAGCCCCAACTCAGAAGTCATTTCCAACATACTCACAACAGCCTCCACAGTCACCAGACCTGAACCCAATCGAGATGGTTTGGGGTGAGCTGGACCGCAGAGTGAAGGTAAAAGGGCCAACAAGTGCTAAGCATCTCTGGGAACTCCTTTAAGACTGTTGGAAGACCATTTCCGGTGACTACCTCTTGAAGCTCATCAAGAGAATGCCAAGAGTGTGCAAAGCAGTAATCAAAGCAAAAGGTGGCTACTTTGTAGAACCTAGAATATAAGACATATTTTCAGTTGTTTCACACTTTTTTGTTAAGTATATAATTCCACATGTGTTAATTTATAGTTTTGATGCCTTCAGTGTGAATGTACAATTTTCATAGTCATGAAAATACAGAAAAATCTTTGAATGAGAAGGTGTGTCCAAACTTTTGGTCTGTACTGTATGTATATATATATATAAATATATATATATATATATATGCACACACAGTGCCTTGCAAAAGTATTCGCTCCCTGGAACTTTTCAACCTTTTCCCACATATCATGCTTCAAACATAAAGATACTAAATGAAAATTTTTGGTGAAGAATCCACAACAAATGGGACACAATTGTGAAGTTGAACAAAATGTATTGGTTATTTTAAATTTTTGTGGAAGTACAAAAACTGAAAAGTGGGGCGTGCAATATTATTCGGCCCCTTTACTTTCAATGCAGCAAACTCACTCCAGTAGTTCATTGTGGATCTCTGAATGATCCAATGTTGTCCTAAATGACTAATCATGATAAATATAATCCACCTGTGCGCAGTCTCCGTATAAATGCACCTGCTCTGTGATAGTCTCAGGGTTCTGTTTGAAGCGCAGAGAGCATCATGAAGACCAAGGAACACAACAGGCAGGTCCATGACACTGTTGTGGAGAAGTTTAAAGCTGGATTTGGATACAAAATGATTTCCAAAACTTTAAACATCCCAAGGAGCACTGTGCAAGCGATCATATGGAAATGGAAGGAGTATTGTTATGTTACGGTAGCTGAGGAGTGCAGGTAAAAAAGGAAATACACCAGAGCAGTTGGAAAAAGCAAATGTACAAAACACAGTGGCTGGACTAAACTGAGAGGGCAAAAGCCCCCGGAGGGGACCCTGAAGGCCCCCACAGAAGTGCAGGACAAAATGCAAAAATATAGCAAAAACACAAAATAAGAAATTGTCTTATCTGATAGCAGGAGATGCAGACACGACACAGCAGGCTACAAGGGAAACTGGAAAGAAGGATTCAGACCAGAACAATTGATCACCGGCAACCCTGATGGGAAAATGACTCCCTTATATAAGACCAATCAGTAACACCTGATTCCCAGTCCTCACAATCCTCACTAGTACCGCTTGTAACCACCAGAGGGAGCCTCTGCTCAGAACTCATCTCAAACCCATTCACAACAGTACCCCCCCCTTGAGGAGGGGTCACCGAACCCTCATTTGAGCAACCAGGTCGGTCAGGATGAGTTCTATGATACGCACAGATAAGTCTCCTAGCATGGATGTCCGAAGCAAACACCCAAGAATTATCTTCCTGACCATAACCTCTCCATTTAACCAAATACTGGAGTCTTCGTCTAGAAAAACGAGAATCCAATATTTTCTCAACCACATACTCCAGATTGCCCTCAACCAAAACAGGGTCAGGAGGCACAGCAGCAGGAACCACTGGCTCAACAAACCTCTTCAACAAGGACTTGTGGAACACGTTATGGATCTTAAATGTCCCTGGAAGAAGCAAACGAAAAGAAACAGGATTAATAATCTCCATGATCTTATAAGGTCCAATGAACCTAGGCTTAAATTTAGGAGATGCTACTCTCATAGGAATATTCTTTGAGGACAACCAGACCAAGTCCCCCACTTTAAACCGAGGACCATCAGTCCTATGCCGGTTAGCAAACCGCTGGGCCTTCTCCTGAGAGAGGGACAACCTCTCCACTACCTGGTCCCAAATCTGTTGCATACGCTCCACAACAGAGTCAACACCTGGACAGACAGAAGCCTCCGTCTGTCCTGAAGAAAATCGAGGGTGAAACCCAGAATTACAGAAAAACGGAGACATCAAAGTGGCAGAGCTAGCCCTATTATTAAGAGCAAACTCAGCCAAAGGCAAAAAAGAGACCCAGTCATCCTGATCAGCAGACACAAAGCATCTTAGACAAGTCTCCAATGTCTGGTTTGTTCTCTCAGTTTGACCATTGGTCTGAGGATGAAATGCCGAGGAGAAAGACAATTGAACACCCAGTTTAGAACAAAAAGTCCTCCAAAATCTGGAAACAAACTGGACTCCTCTGTCAGACACAATGTTCTCAGGAATGCCGTGTAAACGAACCACGTGCTGAAGGAACAACGGCACCAATTCAGAGGAGGAAGGCAACTTAGGTAATAGCACAAGATGTATCATTTTGGAAAACCTATCACAAATTACCCAGATGGTGGTCATTCTCTGAGAAACAGGAAGATCGGAAATGAAATCCATAGAGATATGGGTCCATGGTCTCTTGGGCACAGGCAATGGCATCAACAAACCACTAGAGCGAGAGCAAGGCTTGGAGCGAGAGCAAGTCCCGCAGGACTGCACAAATTCCCTGACATCGCGAGACAAGGTAGACCACCAAAAGGACCGACTAACCAAGTCTCTGGTACCAAAAATTCCGGGATGCCCAGCCAATGCGGAACAATGAATCTCAGACATCACACTCTTTTTCCATTGGTCCGGGACAAACAATTTTCCAACAGGGCAGCGCTCGGGCCTATCCTCCTGACACCCCTCCAGAGCAAGTCTCAAATTGGGCGAGATGGCGGAAAGAACTACACCCTCCTTCAAAATAACAGAGGGATCAGATAGCTCAGGAGAGTCCGCAAGGAAACTCCTCGAGAGGGCATCCGCCTTAACATTCTTAGTGCCAGGAAGAAAGGAAACCACAAATGAAAACGTGTGAAAAACAAGGCCCACCTGGCCTGTCTAGGATTGAGTCGCTTGGCAGATTCCAGATAGACCAGATTCTTATGGTCCGTAAGGACCACCACCTGATGTTTGGCTCCCTCCAGCCAATGTCTCCACTCTTCAAAAGCCCACTTCATGGCCAATAACTCCCGATTACCCACGTCATAATTACGTTCAGTAGGAGAAAATTTTCGAGAGAAAAAGGCACAAGGGTTACTTTTAGAGGTCTCTGGATCTTTTTGGGACAAAACGGCACCTGCCCCAATTTCAGAGGCATCAACCTCCACCTGAAATGGCAGAGAAACATCAGGCTGCCGTAGAACAGGAGCAGAAGTGAATCTCTGCTTAAGTTCCTGAAACGCAGAGACTGCCTCAGGAGGCCAATTCACCACATCAGAACCCTTTCTGGTCAAATCAGTTAATGGTTTAAACAATAACCGAGAAATTACCAATAAATTTACGATAAAAATTGGCAAAACCCAAAAATCTCTGAAGAGCCTTTAATGAAGTAGGTTGGACCCAATCACAGATGGCCTGAACCTTGACCGGGTCCATTTCAATAACAGATGGGGACAAAATGAATCCCAGAAATGAGATCTTCTGTACGCCAAAAAGACACTTTGATCCCTTCACATACAGAGCATTCTCTCTCAAAATCTGGAATACAGTTCGAACATGTTTCACATGAGAGTCCCAGTCATTAGAAAAAATCAAGATATCATCCAAATAAACAATCAGAAACTTGTCCACAAAATCCCTGAAAATGTCATTCATGAAGGACTGGAAGACGGAAGGAGCATTAGTGAGCCCAAAGGGCATCACAAGGTACTCAAAATGCCCTTCAGGGGTGTTAAATGCCGTCTTCCATTCATCCCCGTGCTTAATGCGAATAAGGTTATACGCCCCCTGAGGTCAAGCTTGGTAAACCAAGTAGCGTTTTTCACCCTGGAAAACAGGTCAGAAATCAAGGGTAACGGGTATTGATATTTCACAGTAATATTGTTCAAGAGACGATAATCAATACACGGCCTTAATGAACCATCTTTTTTGGCCACAAAGAAAAAACCGGCACCTAAGGGTGAAGAGGATGGTCTGATATGACCCTTCTCCAATGATTCCTTGATATAAGACCGCATAGCGTCATGTTCAGGTACAGACAAGTTAAAAATGCGACCTTTAGGGAATTTACTACCTGGCACTAATTCAATAGCGCAGTCATAGCTCCTATGGGGAGGTAAGGATGCAGATTTACTTTCGCTAAACACATCAGAAAAATCAAACAAAAAGTCAGGAACATCCTCAGCCTGGGGGAGGCAGAAAAAACAGGAGTGTTGGTATTAACACATTGGCAGCCCCAACTGGTTACAGACACAGATTTCCAATCCAAAACAGGATTATGAGACTGTAACCAAGGGAAACCCAGCACTATAATGTCATGCAGATTATATAGAACCAAAAATTTGCAGCACTCCTGGTGATCAGGTTCAACCCTCATTATCACCTGAGTAGAAAACTGGGGTTTATTCTCAGCCAAAGGGGTAGAATCGATCCCCAGTAAAGGAATAGACTTCTGTAGGGGTATCAAGGGAAACCCACAACGTTTAGCAAAATCATAATCCATCAGGTTAATAGCTGCTCCAGAATCAACGAAAGCCTGAGCAGAAAATGAGGACAGAGAGCATATCAGAGTGACAGTTAATAAAAACTTAGTCTGAACACTACCCAAGACAACTGAGCGTGCAAAATGTCTTCCCCGCTTAGGGCAGACTGAAATAGCATGAGAGGCATCACCACAGTAGAAACATAACCCATTGCGCTTTCGAAACTCATGACGCTGTGCCCCAGACACCACTCCATCACACTGCATGGGCTCAGCAGCTGGCTCACAAGGCAACACCACTCCACGCATACTTCTCCGCTCACGCAAACGTCTGTCAATTTGAATCGCTAATGACATAGAATCATTGAGACCAGAGGGGACAGGGAATCCCACCATAACATCCTTTACATTATCTGACAGACCCTTCCGGAAAAGGGCCGCCAAAGCGTCGTCATTCCACTTGGTCAGGACTGCCCACCTACGGAATCTCTGACAGTATAACTCAGCGTCATCAAGCCCCTGATTTAATGCCAACAAGGCTTTTTCAGCTTGATCAGTGACATTAGGCTCATCGTACAATAACCCCAAAGCCTGAAAAAATGCATCAACATCACTCAAAACAGGATCCCCAGGTATCAGGGAAAAAGCCCAATCCTGAGGATCGCCGCGCAGGAGAGAGATGATAATCTGAACCTGCTGCGCTGCGTTTCCTGAGGACTTAGATTTTAAGGCAAGAAACAATTTACAATTATTTTTGAAATTCTGAAACTTAGCTCGATCCCCTAAAAACAAATCTGGCATGGGGATCCTAGGTTCCACAACAGGCAACCTAGCAAGATATGCAGCAATACTCTGAACCTCAGTGGCAAGCTGATCCACACGGCCAGACAACTGTGCAAACTCCATTGGGAGAAAAGATCCTCCCCAGCACCCAGAGATACAGAGGGAAAAAAAAAAAAAAAAAAAAATGCAACAAACAGAAAAATATCTCTGACAACTTTTCTTCCTTCAAAATATTTTTTCCCTTCTGTGAGTACCATACAATTTTTATGGCCGGTGATACTGTTATGTTACGGTAGCTGAGGAGTGCAGGTAAAAAAGGAAATACACCAGAGCAGTTGGAAAAAGCAAATGTACAAAACACAGTGGCTGGACTAAACTGAGAGGGCAAAAGCCCCCGGAGGGGACCCTGAAGGCCCCCACAGAAGTGCAGGACAAAATGCAAAAATATAGCAAAAACACAAAATAAGAAATTGTCTTATCTGATAGCAGGAGATGCAGACACGACACAGCAGGCTACAAGGGAAACTGGAAAGAAGGATTCAGACCAGAACAATTGATCACCGGCAACCCTGATGGGAAAATGACTCCCTTATATAAGACCAATCAGTAACACCTGATTCCCAGTCCTCACAATCCTCACTAGTACCGCTTGTAACCACCAGAGGGAGCCTCTGCTCAGAACTCATCTCAAACCCATTCACAACAGTGTATCATACCACTGCAAATCTACCAAGACCCGGCCATCCATCTAAACTTTCATCTCAATCAAGGAGAAGGCTGAATCAGAGATGCAGCCAAGAGGCCCATTATCACTCTGGATTAACTGCAGAGATCTACACCTGAGGTGGGACAGTCTGTCCATAGGACAACAATCAGTCGTACACTGCACAAATCTGGCCTTTATGAAAGAGTGGCAAGAAGAAAGCCATTTCTCAAAGATATCCATAAAAAGTTTCGTTTAAAGTATGCAACAAGCCACCTGGGAAACACACCAAACATGTGGAAGAAGGTGCTCTGGTCAGATGAAACCAAAATCGAACTTTTTGGCAACAATGCCAAATGATATGTTTGGCATAAAGGCAACACAGCTCATCACCCTGAACACACCATCCCCACTGTCAAACATGGTGGTGGCAGCATCATAGTTTGGGTCAGCTTCTCTTCAGCAGGGACAGGAAAGATCGTTAAAATTGATGGGAAGATGGATTGGGCCAAATACAGGACCATTCTTGAAGAAAACCTGTTGGAGTCTGCAAAAGACCTGAGACTGGGACGGAGATTTGTCTTCCAACAAGACAATGATCCCAAACATAAAGCAAAATCTACAATGGAATGGTTCACAAATAAACGTATCCAGGTGTTAGAATGGCCAAGTCAAAGTCCAGACCTGAATCCAATCAAGAATCTGTGGAAAGAGCTGAAAACTGCTGTTCACAAACGATCTCCATCCAACCTCACTGAGCTCGAGCTGTTTGCCAAGGAAGAATGGGCAAGAATTTCAGTCTCTCGATGTGCAAAACTGATATACCCCAAGCGACTTGCAGCTGTAATCGAAGCAAAAGGGGCTGAATAATATTGCACGCCCCACTTTTCAGTTTTTGTATTTCCACAAAAATTTAAAATAACCAATAAATTTCGTTCAACTTCACAATTGGGTCCCACTTGTTGTTGATTCTTCACCAAAAATTTTCATTTAGTATCTTTATGTTTGAAGCATGATATGTGGGAAAAGGTTGAAAAGTTCCAGGGAGCCGAATACTTTCACAAGGCACTGTATATATATATACACATACATGTGATCCAACAACATGGTGACAGTGTCTTCTTTTTGCCCCAACATATCGATGATGTGCACAAAGCTTCTAGACACGGAGCAGGCATCTGATAATGCTACATTGTTACATAGATTGAAAAGAGATAAGTTCAAGTTCAACTTTTCTCAATCAATTATATATTTTTGCTACTAGATTATTTATAACCCTCAATGTCATTTCATAATTGAAAAGCATTTGTCCATTTTTAAACGCTAATATAGTATCTGACATTACTACCTCTTGCAATAGGACATTCCATCATTCCACAACGTGACTACTTTAACTGTACCATTACTTACGTTGATGACTAAATCATCTTGAATGTCCCCTGATTCTTTGTAAGGCGCTTAGACTAAATAGATCATGTGCCAGTTCTTTCTATTGACCATGCATGCATTTATACATGAAAATAAGCTCACCTCCTTTTATCTAAGCTGAACAAGCAGAATTTTTCTAAGCTCTCAGTATAAAATAGACCTTCCATCCCATTTATTAATATGGTTGCTCCAGTTTAAAAGTCATACACCTTTCCAATATCCATATTAGAATTTTGAGCTGAAATCTAATCATATATTGAAGATATGGCCTTACAAGGGTTTTATAAAGAGGTAATATTAATCGGTATGGCAGTGTTTCATCAATCTTTTTATGCCCCTTATTTGCTTTTGCAGCTGCTGCTTGACATTGAGTGCTGCTGCTTAGTTTATTCACATCCAGAAAACCCAAATCCTTCTGATCTGGGTTTTTCTGTAATATTGTACAGTCTAGCTCAGTTTTTATTATCCTACAAAGTTTTGTTGCCAATCCCTTCCACAAGGTCATTGAAGAGAATCTGTCACCAGGTTTTTGCGAAATCATCTGAGAGCAGCATAATGTAAGAAAAAAGATGCTGTTTCCAGAAATGTATCACTTAGTTTATTTGGGAGCAGCAATTGTGACACAATCAGAATTCTTAGAGGCAGCAAGAAGCTGAGAAAGCTAACCCCGCCCACACCACAGCTCCCTATGTACATAGTCTATTGACAGCGAGCTACTTATCACAGTAGGGGGCGTGGTCAGTCTAGCAGACAGAAACTGTAGTCCAGGCAGTGATACTTTCCTGGTGATAAAACCTTCATTGCAAGTAAACAACAGCACACAGCCTAATAAATTAAACATATCTGAAATCTGTGTTTCAGCCCCTATCTCCTGCTGCCTTCAAATTATGGTACATAGCAAAAACCTGTTCACAAATTTCCTTTAAAAGATTTGGTCTTATTACTGTTTCTTGTTGTACCCTGCTACTGACTTTAGGCAATTTTGAGAATGTTCCATATAAGACAACTCTTTGCTTCCTTTCCCTTTGATATTTTTTTTACCAAATATCCAGATTTGCAGTTACCTCCCCATAGAAACCAAGCTTATTGGTTGGATATGACTTGTCTTTCATGAATCTATGCAGGTTTTTGGTTACCATATAGTTTTCTGTTATATAGTTTTGCATGTCATCTCTTATGTTGTTATTAAAAAATGTTAGCACAGACACCACTGATCTCAAACTTATCAGACGATAGTTACATGAATCTGCCTTTTTTACCTGGTAACAACCAACCACTGTGAATTTTTGGTGTTTGGTAGTGGGCTTTAAGCCCTTATTTTCATTAAATATTGCGTGCAGTGTATTTGGAGTTGGCTCAGAAAATGACCAGGTCCTAGAAGGGATATTCCCACACCCATGTAAATTTTCAGTGTGGAATTAAAGCTCCTGCAATTTGGCGAGAGCAAACTGATTCTTCAGCTGTCAAAGTGAAAACTGATGTGATTTATTACCACTCCACTCCATTGAGAGTCTGCTGTATACACATCACATAGGGTATACTAAAAGACAGCAGTATATATAAATCATAGGATACACTGTGTCTGCTGTATTAACATCACATAGGATACACAGATACTGCTGTACATATCACATAGGATACAATGGGACTTTGCTGTATACATCATATAGAATACACTGAGACTCAGCTGTATACATCATATAGGATACATTGAGACTTGTTATGATTTGGTAGCTGAGGAGAGCAGGCAAAAACGGCAATACACCAGAGAGGTTGGAATCTACTGGATTGCAGTACCCTGACTAACCACCACAACTAAAGGCAGCCGTGGAGCGTTCCTACATTGGTCCTAGACGCCTCTTCACAGCCTGAGAGGTTAACTACACCTAAAGATAGAAATAGGAAAGCTATCTGCCCCGGAGCAGATCCCCAAAGAACATAGGAAGCCCCCAAACATGTAATGGTGGTTAGACAAGAGGAAATACAGACACAGACAGAAAATAGTATGAGCAAACGTTGGGGCCCAATCTGCCTTGACAGAAAAGGAAAGGAAGGACACTTACTGCAATCCAAAAAACCCTAAAAAATACCAACTCTACCAATTGCAAAAACACCTGAGATCACACGACCTCTACCACCTAAATTAGTTCTCTGGTGTAACAAAAACTAAGCCTCAGCCACTGAAAAAACTGGAAAAGGCAAATGAACAAATAACAGTGGCTCAGATAAACTGAGAGGAGCACAAGCCCCCGGAGGGGACCTGGATGACCTCCACAGAAGTGCAGGGAACAATGCAAAAAGCAAGCACAAAAATAAAAGCAGAAAATATCTTATCTGATAGCAGAAGATGCAGGCAAGACTCAGCAAGCTTCCAAGTGAACCAGGAACCACAGTTGAGACAAGAACAATTGATCACCGGCAACCATGATGGGAGGGAACCTCCCTTATATAAGACCAGTCTGTAACTCCTGATTGCCAATCCTCATTGAATGGTTCAGTACTGTTTGTAACCACCAGAGGGAGCTTCTGCTCAGAATTCATTTCTAACACATTCACAACAGTACCCCCCCCCTTGAGGAGGGGTCACCGAACCCTCACTTGGGCAACCAGGTCGGTCAGGATGAGCTCTGTGATACGCACGGATCAGTCTCCTAGCATGGATGTCCGAAGCAAACACCCAAGAATTGTCCTCCTGACCATAACCTCTCCACTTAACCAAATACTGGAGTTTCCGTCTAGAAAAACGAGAATCCAATATTTTCTCAACCACATACTCCAGATTGCCCTCAACCAAAACAGGGTCAGGGGGCACAGCCATAGGAACCACTGGCTCGACAAACCTCTTCAATAAGGACTTGTGGAACACGTTATGGATCTTAAATGTCCCTGGAAGAAGTAAACGAAAGGAAACAGGATTAAGAATCTCCATGATCTTATAAGGTCCAATGAACCTAGGCTTAAACTTAGGAGATGCAACTCTCATAGGGATATTTCTTGAGGACAACCAGACCAAGTCCCCACTTCAAACCGAGGACCATCAGTCCTATGCCAGTTGGCAAACCGCTGGGCCCTCTCCACTACCTGGTCCCAAATCTGCTGCATACGCTCCACAACAGAGTCAATACCTGGACAGACAGAAACCTCCGTTTGTCCCGAAGAAAATCGAGGGTGAAACCCAAAATTGCAGAAAAATGGAGACATCAAAGTGGCAGAGCTAGCCCTATTATTAAGAGCAAACTCAGCCAAAGGCAAAAAAGAGACCCAGTCATCTTGATCAGCAGACACAAAGCATCTCAGATAAGTCTCCAATGTCTGGTTTGTTCTCTCAGTTTGTCCATTGGTCTGAGGATGAAAAGCCGAGGAGAAAGACAATTGAACACCAAGTTTAGAACAAAAAGTCCTCCAAAATCTGGAAACAAACTGGACTCCTCTGTCAGATACAATGTTCTCAGGAATGCCGTGTAACCGAATCACGTGCTGAAGGAACAAAGGCACCAATTCGGAGGAGGAAGGCAACTTAGGTAATGGCACAAGATGTATCATTTTGGAAAACCTATCACAAATCACCCAGATAACGGTCATTCTCTGAGAAACAGGGAGGTCGGAAATGAAATCCATAGAGATATGGGTCCATGGTCTCTTGGGCACAGGCAATGGCATCAACAAACCACTAGAGCGAGAGCAAGGCTTGGAGCGAGAGCAAGTCCCGCAGGACTGCACAAATTCCCTGACGTCACGAGACAAAGTAGGCCACCAAAAGGACCGACTAACCAAGTCTCTGGTACCAAAAATTCCGGGATGGCCGGCCAACGCGGAACAATGAATCTCAGACATCACACTCTTTTTCCACCGGTCTGGGACAAACAATTTCCCAATAGGGCAGCGCTCGGGTTTATCCTCCTGACACCCTTCCAGAGCCAGTCTCAAATTGGGCGAGATGGCGGAAAGAACTACAGTCATGGCTAAAAGTTTTGAGAATGACACAAATATTATATTTTCACATGATCTGCTGCCCTCTGGTTTTTATGTGTGTTTTGACAGATGTTTTTATCACGGACAGAAATATAAAAATTGCAAACATATGAGTAACAAAAGCTTATATTGACAGTTAGAATGAGTTAATGCAGCAAGTCAATATTTGCAGTGTTGACCCTTCTTCTTCAGGACCTCTGCAATTCTCCCTGGCATGCTCTCAATCAACTTCTGGACCAAATCCTGACTGATAGCAGTCCATTCTTGCACAATCAATGCTTTCATTTTGTCAGAATTTTTAGGTTTTTGTTTGTCCACCCGTCTCTTGATGATTGACCACAAGTTCTCAATGGGATTAAGACCTGGGGAGTTTCCAGGCCATGGACCCAAAATCTCCATGTTTTGTTCCCTGAGCCATTCAGTTATCACCTTTGCTTTATGGCAAGGTGCTCCATCATGCTGGAAAAGGCATTGTTGATCGCCAAACTGCTCTTGGAGGGTTGGGAGAAGTTGCTCTTGGAGGACATTCTGGTACCATTCTTTATTCATGGCTGTGTTTTTAGGCAAGACTGTGAGAGAGCCGATTCCCTTGGCTGAGAAGCAACCCCACACATGAATGGTTTCAGGATGCTTAACAGTTGGCATGAGACAAGACTGGTGGTAGCGCTCACCTTGTCTTCTCCGAATGAGGCGTTTTCCTGATGTCCCAAACAATCGAAAAGGGGATTCATCAGAGAAAATAACTTTACCCCAGTCCTCAGCAGTCCACTGCCTGTACCTTTTGCAGAATATCAGTCTGTCCATGATATTTTTTCTGGAGAGAAGTGGCTTCTTTGCTGCCCTCCTTGAGACCAGGCCTTGCTCCAAGAGTCTCCGCCTCACAGTGCGTGCAGATGCACTCACACCTGCCTGCTGCCATTCCTGAGCAAGCTCTGCACTGCTGGTAGCCCGATCCCGCAGCTGAAACACTTTTAAGAGACGGTCCTGGCGCTTGCTGGTCTTTCTTGGGCGCCCTGAAGCCTTTTTGGCAACAATGGAACCTCTCTCCTTGAAGTTCTTGATGATGCGATAGATTGTTGACTGAGGTGCAATCTTTCTAGCTGCGATATTCTTCCCTGTTAGGCCATTTTTGTGCATTGCAATGATGACTGCACTTGTTTCTTTAGAGATAACCATGGTTAACAGAAGAGAAACAATGATGCCAAGCACCAGCCTCCTTTTAAAGTGTCCAGTGGTGTCATTCTTACTTAATCATGACAGATTGATCTCCAACCATGTCCTCATCAACACCCACACCTGTATTAATGGAGCAATCACTGAAAAGAGGTTAGCTGGTCCTTTTAAGGCAGGGCTGCAATGATGTTGAAATGTGTTTTGGGGGATAAAGTTAATTTTCTAGCCAAATATTGACTTTGCAAGTAATTGCTGTTAAGCTGATCACTCTTTATAACATTCTGGAGTATATGCAAATTGCCATTAGAAAAAGTGAAGCAGTAGACTTTGTAAAAATTAATATTTGTGTCATTCTCAAAACTTTTGGCCATGACTGTACACCCTCTTTCAAAATAACAGCAGGATCAGATAACTCAGGAGAGTCGGCAAGGAAACTCCTCAAGAGGGCATCCGCCTTAACATTCTTAGTGCCAGGAAGAAAGGAAACCACAAAATTAAAACGTGTGAAAAACAAGGCCCACCTGGCCTGTCTAGGATTAAGTCGCTTGGCTGATTCCAGATAAACCAGATTCTTATGGTCCGTGAGGACCACCACCTGATGTTTGGCTCCCTCCAGCCAATGTCTCCACTCTTCAAAAGCCCACTTCATGGCCAATAACTCCCGATTACCCACGTCATAATTACGTTCAGTTGGAGAAAATTTTCGAGAGAAAAAGGCACAAGGGTTACTTTTAGAGGTCTCAGGATCTCTTTGGGACAAAACGGCACCTGCCCCAATTTCAGAGGCATCAACCTCCACCTGAAATGGCAGAGAAACATCAGGCTGCCGTAGAACTGGAGCAGAAGTGAATCTCTGCTTAAGTTCCTGAAACGCAGAAACTGCCTCAGGAGGCCAATTCACCACATCAGAACCCTTTTTGGTCAAATCAGTCAATGGTTTAACAATAACAGAGAAATTACCAATAAATTTACGATAAAAATTGGCAAAACCCAAGAATCTCTGAAGAGCCTTTAATGAAGTAGGTTGGACCCAATCACAGATGGCCTGAACCTTCACCGGGTCCATTTCAATAACAGATGGGGACAAAATGAATCCCAGAAATGAGATCCTCTGTACACCAAAAAGACACTTTGATCCCTTCACATACAGAGCATTCTCTCTCAAAATCTGGAACACAGTCCGAACATGTTTCACATGAGAGTCCCAGTCATTGGAAAAAATCAAGATATCATCCAAATAAACAATCAGAAATTTATCCACAAAATCCCTGAAAATGTCATTCATGAAGGACTGGAAGACGGAAGGAGCATTAGTGAGCCCAAAGGGCATCACTAGGTACTCAAAATGCCCCTCTGGGGTATTAAACGCCGTCTTCCATTCATCCCCGTGCTTAATGCGAATAAGGTTATACGCTCCTCTGAGGTCAAGCTTGGTAAACCAAGTAGCACTTTTCACCCTGGAAAACAGGTCAGAAATCAAGGGTAACGGATATTGATATTTCACAGTGATATTGTTCAAGAGACGATAATCAATACACGGCCTTAATGAACCATCCTTTTTGGCCACAAAGAAAAAACCGGCACCAAGGGTGAAGAGGATGGTCTGATATGACCCTTCTCCAATGACTCCTTGATATAAGACCGCATAGCGTCATGTTCAGGTACAGACAAGTTAAAAAGGCGACCTTTAGGGAATTTACTACCAGGCACTAATTCAATAGCGCAGTCATAGCTCCTATGGGGGGGGCAAGGTTACTTTCGCTAAACACATCAGAAAAATCAGTCAAAAAGTCAGGAACATCCTGAGCCTGGGGAGAGGCAGAAAAAACAGGAGTGTTGGCATTAACACATTGGCAGCCCCAACTGGTTACAGACACAGATTTCCAATCCAAAACAGGATTATGAGACTGTAACCAAGGGAAACCTAGTACAATAATGTCATGCAGATTATACAGCACCAAAAATTTGCAACTCTCCTGATGATCAGGTTCAACCCTCATTATCACCTGAGTAGAGAACTGGGGTTTATTCTCAGCCAAAGGGGTAGAATCAATCCCCAGTAGGGGAATAGACTTCCGTAGGGGTATCAAGGGAAACCCACAATGTTTAGCAAAATCAAAATCCATCAGGTTAATAGCTGCTCCCGAATCAACAAAAGCCTGAGAAGAAAATGTGGACAGGGAGCAAATCAGGGTAACAGTGAACAGAAATTTAGTCTGAACACTACCCAAGACAACTGAGCGTGCAAAACGTCTTCCCCGCTTAGGGCAGACTGAAATAGCATGAGAGGCGTCACCACAGTAGAAACATAACCCATTGCGTTTTCGAAACTCATGACGCTGTGCCCCAGAAGCCACTCTTTCACACTGCATGGGTTCAGAAGCTGGTTCATAAGGCAACACTATTCCACGCATACCTCTACGCTCACGCAAACGTCTGTCAATTTGAATCGCTAATGACATAGAATCATTGAGACCAGAGGGAGCAGGGAAACCCACCATAACATCTTTTACATTCTCTGACAGACCCTTCCGAAAAAGGGCTGCCAAAGCATCATCATTGCATTTTGTCAGGACTGCCACTTTCGGAATTTCTGACAGTACAACTCAGCGTCCTCAAGCCCCTGATTTAATGCCAACAAGGTTTTTTCAGCTTGATCAGTGACATTAGGTTCATCGTACAATAACCCCAGAGCCAGAAAAAATGCATCAACATTACTCAAAACAGGGTCCCCAGGTGTCAGGGAAAAAGCCCAATCCTGAGGATCGCCGCGCAGGAGAGAGATTACAATTTGAACCTGCTGTGCTGCGTTCCCTGAGGACTTAGGTTTTAAGGCAAAAAAAAATTACAGTTATTTTTGAAATTCAGAAATTTAGCTCGATCCCCCAAAAACAAATCCGGCATGGGTATCCTAGGCTCCACAACCGGCAACCCTGCAAGATAGGCAGCAATACTCCGAACCTCAGTGGCAAGCTGATCCACACGGCCAGACAACTGTGCAAACTCCATTGAGAGAAAAAAAAATCCTCCTCAGCACCCAGAGAAAAAGAGGGAAAAAATGCAACAAACAGAGAGAAAAAAAAAAATGTCTGACAACTTCCTTTTTTCTTTTTCCTTTTACTATTTTTCCCTTCTGTTGAGTACCATACAATTTTCAGTTTGGGCCGGTGATACTGTTATGATTTGGTAGCTTAGGAGAGGAGGCAAAAACGGCAATACACCAGAGAGGTTGGAATCTACTGGATTGCAGCACCCTGACTAATCACCACAACTAAAGGCAGCCGTGGAGCGTTCCTACGTTGGTCCTAGACACCTCGTCACAGCCTGAGAGGTTAACTACACCTAAAGATAGAAAGAGGAAAGCTATCTGCCCCGGAGCAGATCCCCAAAGAACATAGGAAGCCCCCAAACATGTAATGGCGGTTAGACAAGAGGAAATACAGATACAGACAGAAAATAGTATGAGCAAACGTTGGGGCCCAATCTGCCTTGACAGAAAAGGATAGGAAGGACACTTACTGCAATCCAAAAAACCCTAAAAAATACCAACTCTACTAATTGCAAAAACACCTGAGATCACACGACCTCTACCAACTAAATTAGTTCTCTGGTGTAACAAAACTAAGCCGCAGCCACTGAAAAAACTGGAAAAGGCAAATGAACAAACAACAGTGGCTCAGATAAACTGAGAGGAGCACAAGCCCCCGGAGGGGACCTGGCTGACCTCCACAGAAGTGCAGGGAACAATGCAAAAAGCAAGCACAAAAATAAAAGCAGAAAATATCTTATCTGATAGCAGAAGATGCAGGCAAGACTCAGCAAGCTTCCAAGTGAACCAGGAACCACAGTTGAGACAAGAACAATTGATCACCGGCAACCATGATGGGAGGGAACTTCCCTTATATAAGACCAGTCTGTAACTCCTGATTGCCAATCCTCATTGAATGGTTCAGTACTGTTTGTAACCACCAGAGGGAGCTTCTGCTCAGAATTCATTTCTAACACATTCACAACAGAGACTGCTATAAGCATCATATAGGATATATACATCACATAGGCAGGGGCGGGACAGAAGAGGAGAACACTCTAACTCCACTCCCAAAGAACATCCTGAAGCTAGCACTGGCCAGCGTTAGCCTTAATCAAGGATTCAGTGTCTCGTAGAGACATTCAGTAGTGGACACTGCATGCGTGAGTGTACACAGTACAGAAAAACTAAAGGACTGGCGGCCTAAGAATTGTGGCACATCGGGAATCTGCCCTAGGGCCAGACCAGATGAGGTTCCTCTCCCCTTGTGTAAATGAACTACATGCACATAAATAAACTAGTACAGGTAATACAGTGCAAATTGCTGTCTTCTCATCACTACCCCAACAGTGTAAGCCTGCAAGCAACATCTCTTTCACAGGTAAGCAATGCACACACAACTGATTATACACATCATAAAAAAAGAAAATGTAATTCACCAGACCAGGCCTCTACTTCCATTACTCTATGGTCCGACTCTAAAGCTTATATTACAAGTGTAAAAACTTACAGTGGTGGACAGGTGTCAGCAGTCCTCTGACCTCTCTGCAGCTACACAACTCTATAGACAGCAGGCGGCCAAGCACTGTGTGCTCTGATACCTTTCTATTAGGGCTTGCTCACATTAGGGAATAATACGGAGGAGTGCAAAGTGAGAAAACATCGCATTGCACTTTGATCAATGTTATACAGTCAGTGCTCATCTGCGAGTTTTTTCTCAGCTCGGATTGGACAGAGAAAAGAATCACAACATGCTGCGATTGTCTGCGACAATCGGATTGCCCTCGTTAATGCAAGTCAACGGGTGCGAGAAAATATTTTTTACACATACATCTCAAATTAAACCCGACATTTCATCAGCCAAGTACAGTAAATTTACAGCCCGACCTGTCAGAATAGAATAGATAGAATTACGTCAGTGAGATATATGATCAGTGCTTTGCGTGTGTCGTTTTCTGTACTTGCATTTAGCTAATAATTAAATGAAAAAAATGGCCTGGGATCCCCTTTATTTTTAACAACCAGCTGAGGGAAAGCAGACAGCTGTGAGCCAGTGTTATTATTCTGAGAAGGGACCAATATCCCTGGAACTTCCCATCCGATTAATAACAGCTCACAACTGTCAACGTAAGCTTTACTGGTTATTAAAAAAGGAGGGACCCGAAAAAAAAAATTATATGTGGTCCCCCTTATTTTAATAACCCGCAAAGCACACAGCTGTGGGCTGATATTAATAGGCTGGGAAGGGCCATGAATATTGGCCCCGTCCCAGAATAATAGCACCAGCTCTCAGCTGTCTGGTTTCCCTTAGCTGGTTATTAAAAAGGGGGATACCCCACACCATTTTTTTTATTAATTACCGTATATACTCGAGTATAAGCCGAGATTTTCAGCCCATTTTTTAGGGCTGAAAGTCCCCCTCTCGGCTTATACTCGAGTTATATACCGGGGGTCGGCGAGGGAGGGGGAGCGCAGCTGTCCTATATACTCACCCCTCCTGGCGCGGTCTCTGCAGTCCCTGCTCTTCTCCACGGTCTCCGGCGCCTGTGTTCAGCCATCAGTGGTACTGCTCATTAAAGTCATGAATATGCACATATTCATGACTTTAATGAGCGATACCACGTGACCGCTGAACACAGGTGCCGGAGACCGTGGGAGAAGAGCAGGGGCTGCAGAGACAGCTCCAGGATGGGGTGAGTATAGCGATATTCACCTGTCCTCATTCCACCGCTGCTCGCAGCTGTGTCCTCGCGTCCTCCAGCAGTGAATGTTCAGGTCAGAGGGCGTGATGACGTGGTTAGTGCGCGCCGCGCCCTCTGCCTGAGCATTAACTGCTGAAGGACCGGAAAACAGCGGCGCGCAGCGGTGGAACGGGACAGGTGAATATTGCAGTTGTTGGGGCCCTGAGCCAGCGGTGACACCAGCACCTGTCCCCCATAGCGCACCGGTGTCCCCACCTGCTCAGGACACCGGCACCTGGCCCCAGCGACGAGAGGTGAGTATGTCACTTTTTTTTTAGTTGCAGCAGCGGCATCATAAGGGACCTATACTATGGGGCATAATCTGTTGAACATATGGGACATAATCTGTGGAACATATGGGGCATAATCTATGGAGCATATTGGGCATAATCTGTGGAACATATGGGGCATAATCTGTGGAGCATATGGGGCATAATCTGTGGAGCATATGGGGCATAATCTGTGGAGCATATGGGGCATAATCTGTGGAACATATGGGGCATAATCTGTGGAACATATGGGGCATAATCTGTGGAACATATGGGGCATATTTTGTGGAGCGTATGGGGCATAATCTATGGAGCATATGAGGCATAGTCTGTGGAGCATATGGGGCATAATCTGTGGTACATATGGGGCATAATCTGTGTAGCATATGGGGCATAATCTGTGGAACATATGGGGCATAATCTGTGGAATATATGGGGCATAATCTGTGGAACATATGGGGCATAATCTGTGGTACATATGGGGCATAATCTGTGGAGCATATGGGGCATAATCTGTGGAACATATGGGGCATAATCTGTGGAATATATGGGGCATAATCTGTGGAACATATGGGGCATAATCTGTGGAGCATATGGGGCATAATCTGTGGAACATATGGGGCATAATCTGTGGAGCATATGTGGCACAATACATGGGCAGCATATGGGGACATAATACATGGGGCAGAATATGGGGCATAATACATGGGGCAGCACAAGGGGCACAATACATGGGCAGCATATGGGGCACAATACGTGGGCAGCATATGGGGCATAATCTATGGAGCATCATATGGGGGCATAATACATGGGCAGCACATGGGGCACAATCTATGGAGCATCATATGGGGGCATAATACATGGGGCAGCATATGGGGCAGAATATGGGGCATAATACATGGGGAAGCACATGGGGCACAATACATGGGCAGCATATGGGGCATAATACATGGGCAGCATATGGGGCAGAATATGGGGCACAATACATGGGCAGCATATGGGGCATAATACATGGGCAGCATATGGGGCAGAATATGGGGCACAATACATGGGCAGCATATGGGGCATAATACATGGGCAGCATATGGGGCATAATACATGGGGCAGAATATGGGGCACAATACATGGGCAGCATATGGGGCATAATACATGGGGCAGCATATGGGGCATAATACATGGGGCAGAATATGGGGCATAATACATGGGGCAGCATATGGGGCATAATACATGGGGCAGAATATGGGGCACAATACATGGGCAGCATATGGGGCAGAATATGGTGCACAATACATGGGCAGCATATGGGGCATAATACATGGGGCAGAATATGAGGCACAATACATGGGCAGCATATGGGGCATAATACATGGGGCAGCATATGGGGCATAATACATGGGGCAGAATATGGGGCATAATACATGGGGCAGCATATGGAGCATAATACATGGGGCAGCATATGGGGCATAATACATGGGGCAGCATATGGGGCATAATATATGGGGTAGCATATGGGGCTCCTGATTCAATATGGCTATTCAAAAACATTTAACCTACTTTAATTTTACTTTTATTGGTATCTATTTTTAATTTTGAAATTTACCAGTAGCTGCCTCATTTTCCACCCTAGGCTTATGCTCGAGTCGATAAGTTTTCCCAGTTTTTTGTGGCAAAATTAGGGGGGTCGGCTTATAGTCGGGTCAGCTTATACTCAAGTATATACAGTATCTATTTAATAGGTTAAATAAGGCTAAACACCCTTTAGTGCCACATGAAAGGATCTGAAGGGTGCTAGTTTATTATATGTAGGTGGCTTGTGACATTAAACATGGACATCTGTCCTATTCATTCTATCTATTCTATCTATCTATCTATCATCTATCTATCTTTGAGTATAACATTGCTTTATTAGTTTGTAAACTAGTTTTAAATTACATAATTACAGCGTATAAAAGCTGATGTTAACATCAGATTGCAGACACATGTCATACTGATGCTAGGTAAGGAAAAAATAAGTTAAAACATACGGATTCCACTGGTCTACCTTTTCAGGGGCAACATGGGAGCTATTTTTTATACGCTAATGAGCGAGCCCTTATAGTCAGCTTTAACTTTTTCAACAATTTATGTTACAGTTGCTCTGTGGAATCCGGACCAGATGGGCTATACCTTTGACCCTCATGCCTAACAATGAGCTTTGAGCTTTCATGACCCAGGTGCTGGTTCAGCAGTTTTACTTTCTGTCACGACTTTTGGTAGGTATTAGCCATGCAATAGTGGGAACACCCCATAAGAAAAAATATTTTGGAGATGTTCTGACCATTTCATCTAGGCAATCAAATGAATCCCCTTTTACCTACCCTCTAACATATACCACAACTTGACAGGTGCCACTGTGACAAGAAAATCAATATTATTTAATGTACTTATCACTGGTTTGTGAGAATTTTTAGAAATTCAAATTTGTCTGCTTTGCCCAATTTTTCCGCAAAATTCAATGTGTGTCAAATTGATTTGATGCACATTGAAAGTACTGCAAAGTCTAAGTTGCCCTAAAAAGACGTGTATGAAACTATGAGGGCTCCTAGGACTCTATCCAACCCGTTTCAATCTCTTTAAAGTAAATACAGACTTAGTATGTCAAAATGATATCAATATACAGTACAGACCAAAAGTTTGGACACACCTTTTCATTCAAAGATTTTTCTGTATTTTCATGGCTATGAAAATTGTAGAATCACACTGAAGGCATCAAAACTATGAATTAACACATGTGGAATTATACATTACACTTTACAAAAAAGTGTGAAGCAACTGAAAATATGTCTTATATTCTAGGTTCTTCAAGGTAGCCACCTTTTGCTTTGATGACTGCTTTGCACGCAGAAAAGGTGAACGGATGGATTCTACATGCCTGGTTCCCACCGTGAAGCATGGAGGAGGAGGTGTGATGGTGTGGGGGTGCTTTGCTGGTGACATTGTTGGAGATTTATTCAAAATTGAAGGCATAGGTAACCAGAATGGCTACCACAGCATCTTGCAGCAGCATGCTATTCCATCCGGTTTGCTTTTAGTTGGACCATCATTTATTTTTCAACAGGACAATGACCCAAACACACCTCCAGACTGTGTAAGGGCTATTTGACCAAGAAGGAGAGTGTTGGGGTGCTACGCCAGATGACCTGGCCTCCGCAGTCACCAGACCTGAACCCAATTGAGATGGTTTGGGGTGATCTGGACCGCTCACTGCTTCAATTTTGAATAAATCCCCAACATTGTCACCAGCAAAGCACCCCCACACCATCACACCACCTCCTCCATGCTTCACGGTGGGAACCAGGCATGTAGAGTCCATCCGTTCACCTTTTCTGTGGGCAAAGCAGTAATCAAAGCAAAAGGTGGCTACTTTGAAGAACCTAGAATATAAGACATATTTTCAGTTGTTTCACACTTTTTTGTAAAGTGTAATGTATAATTCCACATGTGTTAATTCATAGTTTTGATGCCTTCAGTGTGATTCTACAATTTTCATAGCCATGAAAATACAGAAAAATCTTTGAATGAGAAGGTGTGTCCAAACTTTTTGTCTGTACTGTATATGGCACTGGGTAAGCGGATGGTAACCGGCCATACAAACAGCCTGTGCCTTTCAAAGCTTTGCTCTCACATACTATTTGTACAGTTTGTTCAGTGTTTTATGACTATGTCTCACTATCTCTATGGCTTAGGTATAAGCTGTGACGTCCTTTAACTATTCCAGGTACATCTCAAAATGGCTGTTGTATTCCTTGCTTCTGCTTTTATGCAAGATATCATGTGCTCATGGTTTTGTGAGACCTGCCTGGCTGATGCAATTTTCTGCAATGTATAAAATGATGGTGGCTATATTAGACATTTAACGCAATGTGATTCTCATATTGTTTGAATTCGCCTGGTTCAGAGGATTCCTAGAAATTCGACACGAACACAGTTCATAGCATAGAATCAATTAGCTCAGCTCTAGTTTTACGATTATGGCTCCCCAATTTATATATTTAAACCCTATTTACTAACTCTAATTAACTCTGTTATTTAAACCCTATTTACCAAAATGAATAAAGCACCTTTAAAATATCTTTCACAGAAACTGTTATATTATGTCTTACTAGGAAAAGCTAAATTTCACATTTTTTTCTCCAGTCTTTATAAGTGTGAAATCTTTTATTTTTTAAATACATTTCGGAGGCGTTTTGTAAATGACCTTTGCTCTCTGCTCACTAATGCCTAAAGTTGAATTCTCCTTTCCTGAAACTGTAATGGATTGGGGGTTACAGGTTCCCATTTATTTGCCTTTGAAGTGTTGATATAATTATGTGTTATCCCTTTGCTATAGGAAATAGAAAAAATGCTTTTGGGCATTGCACCAGGTCATTATCTCTTAGTGTTAATAAAGTGGACTCAAGAGAAGATGTAGGTCATTAGTTGGCAGCTAATAATATAATTGTATATAGCAACTAATATGCATTGCAGATTTTAATGTATCTGAAAAGCTAAGCCAACACTGAGAATGGAAAATAGAAAATCCTTCGTTGATGGATGAATCAATAACAGCTTATTTAAAGAATATGTAAAACCATTTCAAAGCCCTCATGTTACTAAATAAAATAAGCTGCAATAAATAACTCAAGAGTTTACACTTAACTAAAGCAATCTAATATGATGTCTCAGTTTGTTCTCTGCGACTATTTCCAAACACCTGGCGATCAAAAACAGTGCGAGCTGTGCGCTGGATTCATTACGGGATGGGAAAAGTCCACAGAGCACTGACATTCAGCTCGGCACGACGGGGAACATTTATTTAAAAAAAAAGGAAGAAAAGGAACTTAGTAGAAAAGTAAATTGCTGCTCGTATGAATTGAACCTTTTCTACATTATCTAAACTTCCTTGGAAGCCGGTGATTGATTGCACCTGACCAGAGATTGTTACTTACCTATCAGTACGTTTTTGGAGTACAGCAGGCAATCTATAATAACCTGGGAGAAATTACAAACTTCATACAGAAGGCAGCATAAATCCATGGCCAGGCCCCTAGACTTTCAGGTATATGTGCCCCATCTAGCCTAACTCTGGTACACTAGGTATTGGACCAGAGTACATAGCTCTATATTCTATGTAGCCCAATAAATAATAATGTTCTCAATGACCCATATCAACATTTGTGCACATGCAATCAAGGTTATTAGTAGACTGTATTACACATGGATGTGAAATAAGGGAAGAGGCGGCATGACGTCACAACCCTGTTGCTAGTGCGTTATCGGTCCACGGCAATCAAATTGTATGTTCATGCATTGTTTAAGAGCAGAGGGAAAAGTGTATTTCACCCATGGAATCATAGGGTGCAGGTAACAGGTCCCAAACAAAAAACAAAAAAAAATTGATGGCCCCTTCTGTGCAATCAGGTATATTGATATTATGACCTTGCAAGCAAATGCCACCTTTCGTTGAATTTTCAACACTGGACCCCACTGCTATAATATAAAGTGTATTATATATATATATATATATATATATATATATAACTTGGATCACTACGGCTTCCTCCTTCTCATACAGAGCACATGCACAGTTAGCTAGGCAAACTATGCATATGTAGAAGGGTCAGAAGTAATAACTGCCGACCAAACGAGCGTTTACCCAAAAGCTATCTACTGTGTACTGTCAGCCGAGTCCACAAGAGACCATTTTTATAGCTTCTTCAATTCATGCAGTTGTCTGGATATTCCTGTGTTGACCCAGTTACATATGTGATCATTTCAGTACTTGTTTCCTCCATCTTATTTCATCCTGACATAGACATTTATCTTCTGCACTAACCCAAGAATTCACATATCTCGTCCTACTATCACTTCAGACTTGGCTACTGTGAAGTCTGCTGCTGACAATCAGCAGAATCCACACTCCTTGGCCAAATTCTTGGGGTTGAAAAATAAATTATTCACACTACTTATTGGTAACACATAGGAAATGTAATGTTTAATGACCAAGGAAAGTTAATGTTTACGCTGTTGTAATAATAAACTGCGGAGACAATGAATTCACATCAATTGCTACCAGTCCTAAGGCCTGGAGTATTATACTATGCCTGATAACCTGTAATATAGTATTCCACCAGGAGCTCTTATTAGTGCTTCTCTCTAAAACATGGCTCTCTAAAGTACATGGCCAGTAGCCTATAATGATATCAGTGCCGAATATATAGAATTTGACTTTGGAGAGTGCTGTAATTCATCCAGTTAGTATAAAATGACTATATACTGTATATGTTCCTTCCAACAACCTAAAATTAGTACAGCTGCCTGAACATTAAAGATTGGCTAAGTGTCTCTGCTCCGTAACTTATGCAGTTAGATCCATATATATTTGAACAGTGGCCGAATGTTCGTGATTTGGGATCTGCAAGCCAATATTTTTATTTAATACGAAACAACTGAGATGCAATTGAAGTGTAGACTTTCAGGTTTACTTAAAGGGGTTGAACACAATTATCCTTTGAAAACGTTTAGGAATTGCAACCATTTTTATGCACAGCTTCCTCATATCAGGGGCACGAAAGTTATTGGACAAATTAAATTTATCATATATAAAATGTCTATTTTTAATACTTTGTAGAGAATCCTCTGCAGGCAATGACTGCCTGAAGTCTGGAAGCCATGGACGTCACTTGCTGGGTTTCCTCCTTTGTGATGCTTTGCTGGCCTTTATTTCAGCTGATTTCAGTTGTTGCTAGTTTCTGGGTTTTTCTCCCTTACGTTATGTCTTAAGCATGTGAAATGCATGCTCGGTGGGGCTGAGATCTGGCTATTGACTTAGCCATTGCAGAAAATTCCATTTCTTTGCCTTAAAAAAATCCTGGGTTGCTTTTGCAGTATGTCTTATGCCATTGTCCATCAATACTGTGAAGTGACGTCCAATCAACCTTGCTGCATTTGGTTGAATCTGAGCAGAGTGTTCCCTGTACACTTCATCATTCATCCTGCTGCTTCCGACTTCAGTCCCATCATCAATAAACACTAGTGACCCAGTGCCAATGGAAGCCATTCATGCTCATGCCAGCACATTGCCTCCACCATGTTTTACAGAGAATGTTCTGTGCTTTGGATCATGAGCCAATCCAAGACTTCTCCATACTTTCTTCTTCCCTCATTTCAGTACTGGTTGTTCTTAGTTTCATCTGTCCAAAGAATGCCTTTCCAGAATTGGGCATGATTCTTTAGATGTTTTTGGCTAATTTGGTCTTTCTGTTGTTAAGGTTAATTAATAGAGATGAGCGACTTTGCCTCCGGGAATGTCAAGTCGGGTTTCGGACCATCCGACTTTCCCAAAAGTCGAGTCGAACGAAGTTGGCAAACTATCGCAAAAAGTCGAGTCGGAGTCGAAAATCTAACCCCAATGCAAGTCAATGGGGAATAAAAGTCGGCAGTGAGTGGAGGACAGTAAACAAACCTAGAGTGCCCATTTCAATGCCAATGGCATCAATTCTTATTACTTAAGCTTGTCAACCTTAATTTACTTTATAATAATAGTTCCGCATTGAAAACTGGGGGTTAATTGGCTAAAGTTGTGGGGGGGCAGGGCTGGCTCCAGGTTTTCGTGGGCCCCGGGCCAAAGAGTCTCAGTGGGCCCCTTTAACACATACCACAATTCATGATGCTCCGAAACGGCAGAGAAATATAGGTATAGTACAATGCCAAATACTTCACTTCTTACATTACATGAGTGATATCTATTGTAAATTCTACAAAAGCTCCAAAAACGGACAGTATAGTCCTCCATACAGTATTATGGGCACCACATAGTGCGCCATACAGAATGGGCTCCATATAATGCTCCATACAGAATGGGCCCCATATGTGCTCCATATGGGGCTCCATATGGGACCAATGCCTGACAATGACAAGCCTACAACCTGCAGTGATCCTCAGTCTACTGAGCCACCGCACCACCAACTCTACCCTCTCCTAATGTATCCTCGCCCATCCCTGTAGACTGTGAGCCCTTGCGGGCAGGGTCCTCTCTCCTTCTGTACTTGTGTGTGCCTTGTATTGCTCACATTTATTGCACTTGTCTATATTTTCCCCTTTTCACATGTAAAGCGCCATGGAATAAATGGCGCTATAAAAATGTTATAATAATAATAATAATAATATGATGCTCCATATATAATGAACCCCATATGATCCCCTAGTATATGATGGACCCCATATATGATGCTCCAGTGTATGATGGGCCCCATATATAATGCTCCAGTGTATAATGGGCTCTATCTATGATGCTCAAGTGTATGATGGGCCCCATATAAAATTCTCCAGTGTATAATGCTCCCCATACAGTACAGACCAAAAGTTTGGACACACCTTCTCATTCAAAGATTTTTCTGTATTTTCATGACTATGAAAATTGTACATTCACACTGAAGGCATAAAAACTATGAATTAACACATGTGGAATTATATACTTAACAAAAAAGTGTGAAACAACTGAAAATATGTCTTATATTCTAGGTTCTTCAAAGTAGCCACCCTTTGCTTTGATTACTGCTTTGCACACTCTTGGCATTCTCTTGATGAGCTTCAAGAGGTAGTCACTGGAAATGGTTTTCACTTCACAGGTGTGCCCTGTCAGGTTTAATAAGTGTGATCTCTTGCCTTATAAATGGGGTTGGGGCCATCAGTTGTATTGCGCAGAAGTCTGTTGGATACACAGCTGATAATCCTACTGAATAGACTGTTAGAATGTGTATTATGGCAAGAAAAAAGCAGCTAAGTAAAGAAAAACGAGTGGCCATCATTACTTTAAGAATTGGGAAAACTTTGAAAGTGTCCCCAAGTGCAGTTGCAAAAACCATCAAGTGCTACAAAGAAACTGGCTCACATGAGGACCGCCCAAGGAAAGGAAGACTAAGAGTCACCTCTGCTTTTGAGGATAAGTTTATCCGAGTCACCAGCCTCAGAAATCGCAGGTTAACAGAAGCTCAGATTAGAGACCAGGTCAATGCCACAAAGAGTTCTAGCAACAGACACATCTCTACAACAACTGTTAAGAGGAGACTTTGTGCAGCAGGCCTTCATGGTAAAATAGCTGCTAGGAAACCACTGCTAAGGACAGGCAACAAGCAGAAGAGACTTGTTTTGGCTAAAGAACACAAGTAATGGACATTAGACCAGTGGAAATCTGTGCATTTGTCTGATGAGTTCAAATTTGAGATCTTTGGTTCCAACCACCGTGTCTTTGTGTGACGCAGAAAAGGTGAACGGATGGACTCTAAATGCCTGGTTCCCACCATGAAGCATGGAGGAGGAGGTGTGATGGAGTGGGGGTGCTTTGCTGGTGACACTGTTGGGGATTTATTCAAAATTGAAGGCATAGGGAACCAGCATGGCTACCACAGCATCTTGCAGCGGCATGCTATTCCATCCAGCTTGCGTTTAGTTGGACCATCATTTTTTTTTCAACAGGACAATGACCCCAAACACACCTCCAGGCTGTGTAAGGGCTATTTGACCAAGAAGGAGAGAGATGGGGTGCTACGCCAGATGACCTGGCCTCCACAGTCTCCAGACCTGAACCCAATCGAGATGGTTTGGCGTGAGCTGGACCACAGAGTGAAGGCAAAAGGGCCAACAAGTGCTAAGCATCTCTGGGAACTCCTTCAAGATTGTTGGAAGACCATTTCCGGTGATGACCTCTTGAAGCTCATCAAGAGAATGCTAAGAGTGTGCAAAGCATTCATCAAAGCAAAAGGTGGCTACTTTGAAGAACCTAGAATATAAGACATATTTTCAGTTGTTTCACACTTTTTTGTTAAGTATATAATTCCACATGTGTTAATTCATAGTTTTGATGACTTCAGTGTGAATGTACAATTTCCATAGTCATGAAAATACAGAAAAATATTTGAATGAGAAGGTGTGTCCAAACTTTTGGTCTGTACTGTATATTGCTCCAAACATTCAAAAAAATTAAACACTTCTCCTCGCTGGGCACTGCTCTACTCTGGACTCCTCAGCGTTGCCATCTTCCAGCTCTCTGCACTGTGACTGCTCAGGCAGAGGGAAAACAGACATGACATCATCGCGCTTTCTGACCTGAATGTCACTGTCAGAAGACATCACAGCGGTGGAGCAGGGAGAGGTAAGTATTGCAAGTGCTGGGGCCCTGAGCAAGCAGGGGGGCCCACTCGTGGGCGCCGGCACTGGCACAGGGCCCCTCATAGTACGCCGGTGTCTCTGACGGCGAGTGGGCCCCCCCACCTGCTCAGGGCCCGGCACTTGCCCGGGTGCGCCAGGTGCTGACGCCGGCCCTGGGGGTTATAGCCCAGTTAGGGAGGTGGAAAAACTGGCATATGTTGAGGTGTAGGCTGGATGTTCAGCAGCTGCAAAACGAGGAATTGGAGTAGTCGGAGGAAGAGGAGGACAAAGCGAGCCATTTTGCTGGCAACTTATGTGTCATCAGGGGAAGGTGGTACAAAATCCTTTGAAACCAGGCATGATTCATTTTAATGAAGGTGAGATCACCTACATTTTGTGTCGACAGCCGGGTCCTACTTTCTGTCAGGATTGATCCAGCAGCACTGAAGACTCTTTATGATAGCACACTACCAGCAGGACAAGCGAGCTCCTGTAAGGCATATTGTGCCAATTCAGGCCAGGTGTCCAGTTTACAGGCCCAGTAGTCAAAGGGGAATGAACTGTGAGGGAGAACATCGATAGGGGAGGAGAGGTAATTTTGAACCATAGTTGACAACTGCTGTCTCCTGTCTGTTGCGATCGATTCAGTATTATCAGTCTTGTGAGCGTTACTCGAGAAATCAGACCACAACATGGTCATGAAACCCCTTTCTCCAACTCCACTTCGGCTGTGTGCACCACGAACACCTCTTCCATTTGGCCCAGTATGGCTGGTGGTAGAACCTGCACCGCTGCTGTATGCTGGGAATGCCTCTAACAAACGGTTTACCAGAGTTGCTTGTTTGTTCGCCAATATTAGCTCTAGGTTCTCCTGTGGCATGATGTTCTGTAATTTGCCTTTATAGCGTGAATCGAGGATGCTGGCCAACCAGTAGTCGTCATCCTTCATAATTTTGGCAATGCGAGGGTCCCTTTTTAGGATCCGCAAGACATAATCACACATGTGGGCCAATGTTCCAGGTGTCAATGATGCACTGCCAGTGGTGGGTGGAGGAGCACTTTCTGCCAAATCCACATCCCTCCAGTCACGCACAAACCCTATACCTGACCTTGGCAAGCCAACATTTTCTCTTGCCCCTGAGAAGCATCCTCCTCCCCAACATAATCATCCCCCTCATCCTCCTCCTCCTCTTCCTCTTCTTCCTCCACCTCATCCAGGACAGTTTCCTGAGCAGACAATGCCTGACTGTCATCAAGGCTTCCCTCCTCCTCCTCCTCCGCTACAGACGCCTGATCCTTAATGTGCGTCAAAGTTTGCATGAGCAGACCCATAAGTGGGATGCTCATGCTTACGATGGCATCGTCTGTGCTTACCAGCTGTGTGCATTCCTCAAAACACTGAAGGACTTAACAGAGGTCTTTCAGCTTTGACCATTGCACACCCGACAACTCACTGTCTGCCCTCAAACTGCTTGCCCGAGTATCCTCCCACAAATGCATTACAGCCTGCCTCTGTTCGCGCTGCCTTTCAACCATGTGCATGGTGTAGTTCCAGCTTGTTGCAACGTCTATGATTAGGCGGTGCTTGAGGAGGTGGAGCGACTGCTGCAGCCTCTGCATACGACTGGAGTCTACGGGCGAGCGACGGATGTGCGAACACAGTCTTCGCACCTTATGGAGCAGGGCTGGTAACTACGGATAATAATTTATGAAGCACTGCACCACCAGGTCCAAGGTGTGAGCCAGGCAAGGTATGTGTCTGAGTTTTGCCAGGGCTATGGCCGCCACAAAATTATGGCCATTGTCACTGACTACCTTGCCTGGCTCAAGATGTAGATTGCCCAGCCATGACTCAGTTTCTCGCTGCAAGTAGTCGGACAGTACCTCCGCGGTGTGTCTGTTGTCGCCCAAAGACATCATCTTTAAAACAGCCTGCTGACGCTTACCACTAGCTGTTCGATAGTGGGACACCTCGTGTGCAACACTGGCAGCTACAGATGGAGTGCTCTGCACTCTGTCAACGAGCTTTTGCTTCTGGAGGAGGAGGGTCGAACGCCTACAGCCAACTGTTGCCTATATCGTGGGCTAGGCAGCACTGTCCCACCGCCGCTGTCCACTGTGAACCCTGCATCCACCACATTAACCCAGTGCGCAGTGATGGACACGTAACGGCCCTGGCCATGCCTACTGGCCCATGCATCTGTTGTGAGGTGCACCTTTCCACTCACTGATTGTTTGAGTGCATGGATCATGCGGTCTTTCACATGCAGGTGTAGGGCAGGGATGGCTTTTCTAGAAATGAAGTGCCGGCTGGGTAGGTCATAGTGAGGGACAGCGCAGGCCATGAGCTCTCGGAACGCTGCGCATTCAACTAAACAGAAGGGCATCATCTCTAATGAGATCAGTTTGGCAATGTAGGCGTTCAAAGCCAGTGTACGCAGATGAGAGGTTGAGCACTCTCTTGTCCTACTCAGAATGTCTGCTAGGGTGAGCTTTACTTGAGAGCTGCATATGGGGGAACTAGTTTTGGACATGGCGGACTGAGAGGGGGTTGGTGATGGTGATGGTGGTGGTGGTGATGGCCTAGATTCAGTCTTTCGGTGCAAAAACATTGTGATTCCCTGACTGCTTTGGCCTTGCGACGACACCTCAACATTTCTTGCTGGTGGTGTGCTAACCAGTGGGCTTACAGTGGGGGAAGCGATGTAGCGTTGCTGGCTACCTTCAGTCGGAGCAGGTGCACATGTGCTACCTGGGGTTTTGTAGTCCGACCATGCTTGCAAGTGCATGGTGTTTAAATGTCTAAGCATGCAACTGGTATTCAAATTTCAGAGATTTTTCCCTCGGCTAAAGGTCCTTCAGCACTTCTTACAGATAACCTTTGCCTCATCAATAGGATTTTGGTCAAAAAATGCCATACTGCACTCTTTCTACTATGGGATAAAGTTTCAGAGCTTGCACGCTGTGATAATTTGACCGTCTGGCCAAGCTGTCCTGCAACTATTTTTGTTTTTTGAACACATTTTTGGACTGCTACGGGCCTGCCAGATAACCGCTGCTGTGATGTCGATGCCTACTGCAGATCCTCCTCCTCTTCTGAGCTATTGCCAGCAGCACCCTCTTCCCCCAATGGATGCCAATCTGGGTCAACAAATGGGTCATCCATCACCTCCTCTTTAATTTCATCTGCACCTTCCTCTGTGTCACCGTGTAAGGTGGTATAGTATGCGGGAAGGGGCACCTGAGTTTCATCAGGTTCAGATTCTGGCTCAGTAGACTGCGAGGGCAATGTAGTGCTCTGGGTGAATGTACCACCGAATCATATAGCAGTGGCTGTGCATTAGTTCACTCCATGTCAGATTCATCTTGGACTGGGGAATTCAGGATTTGACTTGATAACCCAGGCATGGTATGTGAAAAGAGCTCCAGGGAGTAATCTGAAGTGTGGCCTGCCTCATCCTTAATAATAATAATAATAATATTTTATTTCTATAGCGCCAACATATTCCGCAGCACTTTACATTATAGAGGTGACTTGTACAGACAATAGACATTACAGCATAACAATAAACACAGATCAAAGTAGATACCAAGAGGAATGAGGGCCCTGCTTGCAAGCTTACAATCTATGAGGAAAAAGGGGAGACACGAAAGGTCTCTGGCTTTAAAAGCGGTTTACCTACTCCCAGAAAAGGGACCCTTCCAGGCCTTCTGGAGCCAGACGATGATGCAGGCTCAACACCTCCTGCCTTAGGTGCTATTGTGCTTTTAGCACTACCAGCAGATGCACCACCACCACCATCAGTACCAGCTGCCCCCCCCCCGCCCACGTCCGCGGCCTTTTCCACCATACTTCCTCATCTTTGGGAAAATGTACCCAAAATACCAGCAGATATATGGTACTGTATCAGAAGCGTACAGCTGTATACGGTGAAGGGGAAAATTTCAATCTCGGTATATATTTCAGGAGTCACACACAGACGCTCTCAGGCTCAGTTTGGATTATACCAGAATATAAAAAGCAGGAAAAGGGTACTGTATCAGAAGATACCAGGTGTATATAGTTTTGGGGAAAATTTCAATCTCGGTATATATTTCAGGAGTCACACACAGACGCTCTCAAGCTCAGTATGGATTAGACCAGAATATAAAAGGCAAAAAAGGGTGCTGTATCAGAAGATACCAGGTGTATATAGTATAGGGGCAAATTTTATATCTCTGTATATATTTCAGGAGTCACACACAGACGCTCTCAGGCTCAGTTTGGATTATACCAGAATATAAAAAGCAGGAAAAGGGTACTGTATCAGAAGATACCAGGTGTATATAGTTTTGGGGAAAATTTCAATCTCCGTATATATTTCAGGAGTCACACACAGACGCTCTCAGGCTCAGTATGGATTAGACCAGAATATAAAAAGCAGAAAAAGGGTACTGTATCAGAAGATACCAGGTGTATATAGTATTGGGGCAAATGGTAAATCTCCGTATATATTTCAGGAGTCAACACAGATGCTCTCAGGCTCAGTATGGATTAGACCAGAATATAAAAAGCAGAAAAAGGGTACTGTATCTAAAGATACCAGGTGTATATAGTAATGGGGAAAATTTCAATCTCCGTATATAATTCAGGAGTCACACACAGACGTTCTCAGGCTCAGTATGGATTAGACCAGAATATAAATAGCAGAAAAAGGGTACTGTATCAGAAGATAACAGGTGTATAACGTATTGGGGAAAATTTCAATCTCCGTATATATTTCAGGAGTCACACACAGATGCTCTCAGGCTCTGTATGGATTAGACCAGAATATAAAAAGCAGAACAAGGGTACTGTATCAGAAGGTACCAGGTGTATATAGTATAGGGGCAAATTGTAAATCTCCGTATATGTTTCAGAAGTCACACACAGACGCTCTCAGGCTCAGTATGGATTAGACCAGAATATAAAAAGCAGAAAAAGGGTACTGTATCAGAAGATACCAGGTGTATACAGTATAGGGGCAAATTGTAAATCTCCGTATATATTTCAGGAGTCACACACAGACGCTCTCAGGCTCAGTATGGATTAGACCAGAATATAAAAAACAGAAAAAGGGTATTGTATCAGAAGATACCAGGTGTATATAGCATTGGGGAAAATTTCAATCTCCGTATATATTTCAGGAGTCACACACAGATGCTTTCAGGCTCAGTATGAATTAGACCAGAATATAAAAAGCAGAAAAAGGGTACTGTGTTGTGAATGTTTTAGAAATGAATTCTGAGCAGAAGCTCCCTCTGGTGGTTACAAACAGTACTGAACCATTCAATGAGGATTGGCAATCAGGAATCACAGACTGGCTGGATATAAGGGAGGTTTCCCCCCATCATGGTTGCCGGTGATCAATTGTTCTTGTCTCAACGTTGTTTCCTGGTTCTCTTGGAAGCTTGCTGAGTCTTGCCTCTTCTCCTGCTCTCAGATAAGATATTTTCTGTTTTTTGTTTTTGTGCTTGCCATTTGCTTATTTCTCTGCATTTCTGTGAGGTTGGCCAGGTTCCCCTCCCCGGGGGGCTTGGACTCCTCTCGGTTCCTCTGGAGCCACTGATGTTTGTTCATTTGCCTTTTCCATTTTTTCAGTGGCTGCGGCTTAGTTTTGTTACACCAGAGAACTAATTTAGGTGGTAGAGGTCGTGTGATCTCAGGTGTTTTTGCAATTAGTAGCGTTGGCTTTTTTTAGGTTTTTTTTGGATTGCAGTAAGTATTCTTCCTATCCTTTTCTGTCTAGGCAGATTGGGCCACAGCGTTTGTCATACTATTTTCTGTCTGTGTCTGTATTTCCTCTTGTCTAACCGCCATTACATGTTTGGGGGCTTCCTATATTCTTTGGGGATCTGCTCCGGGGCAGATAGCTTTCCTTTTTCTATCTTTAGGTGTAGTTAACCTCCCAGGCTGTGACGAGGCGTCTAGGACCAACGTAGGAACGCTCCACGGCTGCCTTTAGTTGTGGTGGTTAGTTAGGGTACTGCATTCCAGTAGATTCCAACCTCTCTGGTGTAGTGCCTTTTTTGCCTGCTCTCCTCAGCTACCAAAACATAACATTATCACCGGCCAAACTAAAAATTATATGGTACTCACAAAAGGGAAAAATAGTGTGGAAACAAAAAAGGTTGTCAGAGTTGTCATAGATTTTTTTTTTTCTGTTTGTTGCATTTTTTCCCTCTTTTTCTCTGGGTGCTGAGGAGGATTTTTTTTTTTTCAATGGAGTTTGCACAGTTGTCTGGCCGTGTGGATCAGCTTGCCATTGAGGTTCGGAGTATTGCTACCTATCTTGCTAGGTTGCCAGTTGTGGAACCCAGGATCCCCATGCCAGATTTGTTTTTGGGGGATCGAGCTAAATTTCTGAATTTCAAAAATAACTGTAAGTTGTTTTTTGCCTTAAAACCTAAGTCCTCAGGGAACACAGCACAGCAGGTTCAAATTGTCATCTCTCTCCTGCGCGGCGATCCTCAGGATTGGGCTTTTTCCCTGACATCTGGGGACCCTGTTTTGAGTAATGTTGATACATTTTTTCTAGCTCTGGGGTTATTGTACGATGAACCTAATGTCACTGATCAAGCTGAAAAAACCTTGTTGGCATTAAATCAGGGGCTTGAGGATGCTGAGTTGTACTGTCAGAAATTCCGAAAGTGGGCAGTCCTGACCAAATGGAATGATGATGCTTTGGCAGCCCTTTTTCGGAAGGGTCTGTCAGAGAATGTAAAAGATGTTATGGTGGATTTCCCTGCTCCCTCTGGTCTCAATGATTCTATGTCATTAGCGATTCAAATTGACAGACGTTTGCGTGAGCGTAGAAGTATGCGTGGAATAGTGTTGCCTTGTGAACCAGCTTCTGAACCCATGCAGTGTGATAGAGTGGCTTCTGGGGCACAGCGTCATGAGTTTCGAAAACGCAATGGGTTATGTTTCTACTGTGGTGATGCCTCTCATGCTATTTCAGTCTGCCCTAAGCGGGGAAGACGTTTTCCACGCTCAGTTGTCTTGGGTAGTGTTCAGACTAAATTTCTGTTGATTGTTACCCTGATTTGCTCCCTGTCCACATTTTCTGCTCAGGCTTTTGTTGATTCAGGAGCAGCTATTAACCTGATGGATTTTGATTTTGCTAAACGTTGTGGGTTTCCCTTGATACCCCTATGGAAGTCTATTCCCCTACTGGGGATTGATTCTACCACTTTGGCTGAGAATAAACCCCAGTTCTCTATTCAGGTGATAATGAGGGTTGAACCTGATCATCACGAGAGTTGCAAATTTTTGGTGCTGAATAATCTGCATGACATTATTGTACTAAGTTTCCCTTGGTTGCAGTCTCATAATCCTATTTTGGATTGGAAATCTGTGTCTGCAACCAGTTGGGGCTGCCAATGTGTTAATGCCAACACTCCTGTTTTTTCTGCCTCTCCCCAGGCTCAAGATGTTCCTGACTTTTTGACTGATTTTTCTGATGTGTTTAGCGAAAGTAAATCTGCATCCTTGCCCCCCCCATAGGAGCTATGACTGCGCTATTGAATTAGTGCCTGGTAGTAAATTCCCCAAAGGTCGCATTTTTAACTTATCTGTACCTGAACATGACGCTATGCGGTCTATATCAAGGAGTCATTGGAGAAGGGTCATATCAGACCATCCTCTTCACCCTTGGGTGCCGGTTTTTTCTTTGTGGCCAAAAAGGACGGTTCATTAAGGCCGTGTATTGATTATCGTCTCTTGAACAATATCACTGTGAAATATCAATATCCGTTACCCTTGATTTCTGACCTGTTTTCCAGGGTGAAAAGTGCTACTTGGTTTACCAAGCTTGACCTCAGGGGGGCGTATAACCTTATTCGCATTAAGCACGAGGATGAATGGAAGACGGCGATTAATACCCCAGAGGGGCATTTTGAGTACCTAGTGATGCCCTTTGGGCTCACTAATGCTCCTTCCGTCTTCCAGTCCTTCATGAATGACATTTTCAGGGATTTTGTGGATAAATTTCTGATTGTTTATTTGGATGATATCTTGATTTTTTCCAATGACTTGGACTCTCATGTGAAACATGTTCCAGATTTTGAGAGAGAATGCTCTGTATGTGAAGGGATCAAAGTGTCTTTTTGGCGTACAGAGGATCTCATTTCTGGGATTCATTTTGTCTCCATCTGTTATTGAAATGGACCCGGTCAAGGTTCAGGCCATCTGTGATTGGGTCCAACCTACTTCATTGAAGGCTCTTCAGAGATTCTTGGGTTTTGCCAATTTTTATCGTAAATTTATTGGTAATTTCTCTGTTATTGTTAAACCATTGACTGATTTGACCAAAAAGAGTTCTGATGTGGTGAATTGGCCTCCTGAGGCAGTCTGTGCGTTTCAGGAACTTAAACAGAGATTCACTTCTGCTCCTGTTCTACGGCAGCCTGATGTTTCTCTGCCATTTCAGGTGGAGGTTGATGTCTCTGAAATTGGGACAGGTGCCGTTTTGTCCCAAAGAGATCCTGAGACCTCTAAAAGTAACCCTTGTGCTTTTTTCTCTCGAAAATTTTCTCCAACTGAACGTAATTATGATGTGGGTAATCGGGAGTTATTGGCCATGAAGTGGGCTTTTGAAGAGTGGAGACATTGGCTGGAGGGAGCCAAACATCAGGTGGTGGTCCTCACGGACCATAAGAATCTGGTTTATCTGGAATCAGCCAAGCAACTTAATCCTAGACAGGCCAGGTGGGCCTTGTTTTTCACATGTTTTAATTTTGTGGTTTCCTTTCTTCCTGGCACTAAGAATGTTAAGGCGGATGCCCTCTCGAGGAGTTTCCTTGCGGACTCTCCTGAGTTATCTGAACCTGCTGTTATTTTGAAAGAGGGTGTAGTTCTTTCCACCATCTCGCCCAATTTGAGACTGGCTCTGGAGGGGTGTCAGGAGGATAAACCCGAGCGCTGCCCTGTTGGGAAATTGTTTGTCCCAGACCAGTGGAAGAAGAGTGTGATGTCTGAGATTCATTGTTCCGCGTTGGCTATTCAGCCCGGAATTTTTGGTACCAGAGACTTGGTGAGTCGGTCCTTTTGGTGGCCTACTTTGTCTCGTGACGTCAGGGAGTTCGTGCAGTCCTGTGGGACTTGCTCTCGCTCCAAGCCTTGCTCTCGCTCTAGTGGTTTGTTGATGCCATTGCCTGTGCCCAAGAGACCATGGACCCATATCTCTATGGATTTTATTTCCGACCTCCCTGTTTCTCAGAGAATGACCGTTATCTGGGTGATTTGTGATAGGTTTTCCAAGATGATACATCTTGTGCCATTATCTAAGTTGCCTTCCTCCTCCGAATTGGTGCCTTTGTTCCTTCAGCACATGGTTCAGTTACACGGCATTCCTGAGAACATTGTGTCTGACAGAGGAGTCCAGTTTGTTTCCAGGTTTTGGAGGACTTTTTGTTCTAAACTTGGTGTTCAATTGTCTTTCTCCTCTGCTTTTCATCCTCATACCAATGGACAAACTGAGAGAACAAACCAGACATTGGAGACTTATCTGAGATGCTTTGTGTCTGCTGATCAAGATGACTGGGTCTCTTTTTTGCCTTTGGCTGAGTTTGCTCTTAATAATAGGGCAAGCTCTGCCACTTTGATGTCTCCATTTTTCTGCAATTTTGGGTTTCACCCTCGATTTTCTTCGGGACAGACAGAGGCTTCTGTCTGTCCGGGTGTTGACTCTGTTGTGGATCGTATGCAGCAGATTTGGGACCAGGTAGTGGAGAGGTTGTCCCTCTCTCAGGAGAAGGCCCAGCGGTTTGCCAACCGGCATAGGACTGATGGTCCTCAGTTTAAAGTGGGGGACTTGGTCTGGATGTCCTCAAGAAATATCCCTATGAGAGTTGCATCTCCCAAGCTTAAGCCTAGGTTCATTGGACCTTATAAGATCATGGAGATTCTTAATCCTGTTTCCTTTCGTTTACTTCTTCCAGGGACATTTAAGATCCATAACGTGTTCCACAAGTCCTTATTGAAGAGGTTTGTTGAGCCAGTGGTTCCTATGGCTGCACCTCCTGACCCTGTTTTGGTTGAGGGCAATCTGGAGTATGTGGTTGAGAAAATATTGGATTCTCGTTTTTCTAGAGGGAAACTCCAGTATTTGGTTAAGTGGAGAGGTTATGGTCAGGAGGACAATTCTTGGGTGTTTGCTTCGGACATCCATGCTAGGAGACTGATCCGTGCGTATCACAGAGCTCATCCTGACCGACCTGCTTGCACAAATGAGGGTTCATAGAATCATAGAATCATAGAATGGTAGAGTTGGAAGGGACCTCCTGGGCCATCTAGTCCAACCCCTGCTCAAAGCAGGATTCTCTAAATCATCCCAGACAGATGTCTATCCAGCCTCTGTTTGAAGACTTCCATTGAAGGAGAACTCACCACCTCTTGTGGCAGCCTGTTCCACTCATTGATCACCCTAACTGTCAAAAAGTTTTTTCTAATATCTAATCTGTGTCTCCTCCCATTCAGTTTCATCCCATTGCTTCTAGTCTTTCCTTGTGCAAATGAGAATAAAGATGATCCTTCTACAATGTGACAGCCCTTGAGATATTTGTAGACAGCTATTAAGTCTCCTCTCAGTCTTCTTTTTTGCAAGCTAAACATTCCCAAATCCTGCAACCGTTCCTCATAGGACATGGTTTGCAGACCGGTCACCATTCTGGTGGCTCTTCTCTGAACTTGCTCCAGTTTGTTGATGTCTTTTTTAAAATGTGGTGCCCAAAACTGGACACAGTATTCCAGATGAGGTCTGACCAAAGAGGAGTAGAGGGCAATAATGACCTCACGTGATCTAGACTGTATGCTTCTGTTGATACATCCTAGAATTGCATTTGCCTTTTTTGCTGCTGCATCACACTGTTGACTCATGTTAAGTCTGTGATCAATTAGTATGCCCAAGTCTTTTTCACATGTGCTGTTACTTAGCCCTATTCCTCCCATTTTGTATATGCTTTTTTCATTTTTATTGTCCAGATGTAGTACTTTGCATTTTTCCCTGTTAAAATCCATTCTGTTAGTTGCTGCCCACTGCTCCAGTTTATGTATATCTTTTTGAATCCTCTCTCTCTCTTCTCTAGTATTAGCTACCCCTCCTAGCTTTGTGTCATCAGCAAATTTGATCAGTTTACCCTCAATTCCTTCATCTAAATCATTGATAAAGATGTTGAACAATACAGGGCCCAAAACAGAGCCTTGTGGTACCCCACTTGAGACATTCTTCCAGCTGGATGTGCAGCCATTTACAACCACTCTTTGGGTCCGATCACTAAGCCAGTTATGAATCCACCTAACAGTTGCCTTGTCCATTCCATACTTAGTCATTTTTTCAATAAGGATTGTGTGAGATACTTTGTCAAATGCTTTGCTGAAGTCAAGATATACTATATCTACAGCATTTCCCTGATCCACCCAGTCAGTGATTCTGTCATAGAAGGAAATTAAGTTAGTCTGACATGACTTATTAGTTACAAACCCATGCTGACTCTGTTTAATCACTTCATTCTTATCCAGGTACTTGCATACATGTTCTTTAATAATTTGTTCAAAGATCTTTCCTGGTATAGAAGTCAGACTCACCGGCCTGTAGTTCCCTGGGTCCACCTTCTTCCCCTTTTTGAAGATAGGAACAACATTTGCTCTTCTCCAGTCTTCTGGGACTTCTCCTGTTCTCCAAGAATTTTCAAAGATTATGGACAGTGGTTCAAGAATTTCTTCTGCTATCTCCTTCAGTACCCTGGGGTGTAATTCATCTGGACCTGGAGACTTGAATTCATTTATGTTAGCTAAGTGTTTCCTCACTGTCTTTCTGTTTATAGATATCCTGGATTCTTCTATTCCTTTAATAGGACAGTGAAGATCAGTTGATGTTACATTTCCTTTCTGAGAGAAAACAGATGCAAAATAGGAATTTAAAAGTTCAGCCTTCTCAACATCCTGACTTACCATTTCATCATTTTCATCCTGTAAAAATCCTATAGCATCTTTGACTTTTCTTTTACTTTTGACGTATCCCCAAAATCCTTTTTTGTTGCTTTTGACGTCACTTGCAAGCCTTAATTCATTGTCAGTTTTAGATAATCTGATTTGTGCCCTGCAGGTTCTGCAGACGGCATTATATTCTTCTTTAGATATGCCTCCCTCTCTCCATTTGATAAACATTTCTTTCTTCCTTTTTAGCATGTGTTTAAGTTCTATGTTCATCCATCCTGGTTTCCTTAAATGCTTCCCATTCTTCCCTCTTTTCGGAATTGTTAACGATTGTGCTTTGAGAATCTCATTTTTCAAGATTTTCCATCCTTCCTGGACATTTTGTCCTTAAGGATATCCAGCCATTGGATCCCTCCAATTCTCTTTCTGAGTTCCTTAAAATCTGCCTTTCTGAAATCTAACCTTGACGTCTGAGTCTTCACAGGTCTTCCTTCTCTTGTTATCCAAAATTCTAAAATAGCATGGTCACTACCTCCTAGAGTCCCAGCCACTCTTACCTCCTCCACCATTTCCTCCCTGTTTATGAGGATTAGATCCAAGGTAGCAGATCCCCTTGTTTTCTCCATTACCTTTTGGAAGATAAAGTTGTCAGCAAGAGAGGATAAGAATTTCCTGGACCTGTTAGTTTTGCCTGAGAGAGATTCCCAACAAATGTCTGGATAGTTGAAATCTCCCATGACCACTATGTCATATTTTTTGGAGAACTTGGCCATTTGATGCATAAAGAGTTCATCCATATCTTCAGCTTGCACAGGCGGCCTGTAGTAAATGCCTACAATGGTGTCCTTTCCATTGTTCTGTGCTTGTATTCTTACCCAAACAGTTTCCACAGAACTCCCAGTCTCTGAAGCGTCAATCTCTGTGCAGATATACGCTTTTCTAACATACAATGCAACACCTCCTCCTCGTTTATCAAGTCTGTTTCTTGCAAATAAGTTGTATCCTTCTAGCCTTGTATTCCAATCATGTGTATCATCCCACCAAGTCTCAGTGATTCCAATGACATCATATTTCTTCTCCTGCGTTAGTAGCTCCAGTTCTCCTTGTTTGTTGCCCATGCTTTGTGCATTCGTATAGAAACACTTTAGTTTGTGATTGGTTTCTCTTCCTTCAATATTTTTATTATGTACATTTTTTTGTCTATGTTCTTCCCCTTCACTTCTAATAGCAGAAATCTCAATAGTATTTGTCAAGTGTATGGCTTTTGCTGGCGTTTTGCTTCCCTTCCCACATTGTTCTAGTTTAAAGCTCTCCTGATGAGTGTAGCAAGGCGACTTCCAAATATATGTTTTCCAGTCTTCGTAAGGTGCACCCCATCTCTAGCAAGTAGTCCATCGTATAGGTAATTCACTCCGTGATCCAGAAATCCAAATCCTTGCTGACGGCACCATCGACGTAGCCAGTTGTTCACCTGCAGAATCTTATTCCACCTCCTTGTTCCATGGCCATCCACTGGGAGGATGGAAGAGAAGACCACCTGCGCTCCCAGTTCTTTCACTTTCTTACCTAAGTTTTCAAAGTCGCTGCAGATGGTTTCCAGATCGTTTCTAGCGGTGTCATTTGTCCCCACATGTATTAGCAGGAATGGGTAGTCATCTTTAGGTCTGAAGAGTCCTGATATCCTGTCAGACACATCTTTAATTTTTGCACCTGGAAGACAGCACATTTCTCTTGAGGTTATATCCGGTCTGCAGATAGCGGCCTCTGTTCCTCTCAACAGGGAATCGCCCATGACAACAACTCTCCGTTTCTTCTTCACAACAGTTTTCTTTCTCCATTCAGGAGGACTCTGAGGGCGTACAAGGTTGTTTGTGGGCAAAGTGTTATCCTGATGTATTTCTTCATCGTTCTCCTGTGTAAGAGCCTGGTATTGGTTCCTGAGCAGAATTGGTGCTGACTGCCTCCTGATCCTCCTGCTTCTCTGGGTCACATGCTTCCATTCCTCTGTTTCTTCAGTTGCACTTCGAATTTCTTCTCTTTCTGTACCATGAAGAGATAATTCTGCTCTGTCTAAGAACTCTTCACCTTCCTTAATGGTCTTCAAGGTAGATAACCTCTCTTCCAGATTTTGCAACTTTTCCTCCAACAGGGACACAAGCTTGCATTTCTGGCATGTGAAGTTTGGCTTTTCCACTGGTAAGTCTATGAACATGTAGCAAGAAATGCAGCTCACCACATGGCTCCTAGCCTCTTCCATGTTCTTATTGTTCAAGAGATAATCAAGCGGTGAAATATAAACCAAAACTCGGCGCGCGGTTTACTGATGGCCTCCTTTCAGCTGCAACAGCCAAAATCCAGTGTTCCTTGAGCTCGCGGAGACTCTTCACTTATCCCAGAAGGCACTGGGAATATGCAAATTATCTCCTCGGGACTCCTCCCCTGGTTTACTGATGTCCTCCTTTCAGCTGCAACAGCCAAAATCCAGTGTTCCTTGAGCTCGCGGAGACTCTTCACTTATCCCAGAAGGCACTGGGAATATGCAAATTATCTCCTCGGGACTCCTCCCCTGGTTTACTGATGTCCTCCTTTCAGCTGCAACAGCCAAAATCCAGTGTTCCTTGAGCTCGCGGAGACTCTTCACTTATCCCAGAAGGCACTGGGAATATGCAAATTATCTCCTCGGGACTCCTCCCCTGGTTCGGTGTCCCTCCTCAAGGGGGGGTACTGTTGTGAATGTTTTAGAAATGAATTCTGAGCAGAAGCTCCCTCTGGTGGTTACAAACAGTACTGAACCATTCAATGAGGATTGGCAATCAGGAATCACAGACTGGCTGGATATAAGGGAGGTTTCCCCCATCATGGTTGCCGGTGATCAATTGTTCTTGTCTCAACGTTGTTTCCTGGTTCTCTTGGAAGCTTGCTGAGTCTTGCCTCTTCTCCTGCTCTCAGATAAGATATTTTCTGTTTTTTGTTTTTGTGCTTGCCATTTGCTTATTTCTCTGCATTTCTGTGAGGTTGGCCAGGTTCCCCTCTCCGGGGGGCTAGGACTCCTCTCGGTTCCTCTGGAGCCACTGTTGTTTGTTCATTTGCCTTTTCCAGTTTTTTCAGTGGCTGCGGCTTAGTTTTGTTACACCAGAGAACTGATTTAGGTGGTAGAGGTCGTGTGATCTCAGGTGTTTTTGCAATTAGTAGCGTTGGCTTTTTTTAGGTTTTTTTTGGATTGCAGTAAGTATTCTTCCTATCCTTTTCTGTCTAGGCAGATTGGGCCACAGCGTTTGTCATACTATTTTCTGTCTGTGTCTGTATTTCCTCTTGTCTAACCACCATTACATGTTTGGGGGCTTCCTATGTTCTTTGGGGATCTGCTCCGGGGCAGATAGCTTTCCTCTTTCTATCTTTAGGTGTAGTTAACCTCTCAGGCTGTGACGAGGCGTCTAGGACCAACGTAGGAACGCTCCACGGCTGCCTTTAGTTGTGGTGGTTAGTCAGAGTACTGCAATCCAGTAGATTCCAACCTCTCTGGTGTATTGCTGTTTTTGCCTGCTCTCCTCAGCTACCAAAACATAACAGTACTGTATCAGAAGATACCATGTGTATATAGTATAGGGGAAAATTTCAATCTCTGTATATATTTCAGGAGTCACACACAGACGCTCTCAGGCTCAGTATGGATTAGACCAGAATATAAAAGCAGAAAAAGGGTACTGTATCAGTAGATACCAGGTGTATTTAGTATAGGGGCAAATTTTATATCTCTATATATATTTCAGGAGTCACACACAGACGCTCTCAGGCTCAGTATGGATTAGACCAGAATATAAAAAGCAGAAAAAGGATACTGTATCAGAAGATACCAGGTGTATATAGTATTGGGAAAAATTGTAAATCTCTGTATATATTTCCGGAGTCACACACAGATGCTCACAGGCTCAGTATGGATTAGACCGGAAAATAAAAAGCAGAAAAAGGGTACTGTATCAGAAGATACCAGGTGTATACAGTGTAGGGGTAATTGTAAATCTCCGTATATATTTCCGGAGTCACACACAGATGCTCACAGGCTCAGTATGGATTAGACCAGAATATAAAAAGCAGAAAAAGGGTACTGTATGAGAAGCGTACAGCTGTAGACAGTGTAGGGGAAATTGTATATCTCCGTATATATTTCCGGAGTCACACACAGATAGTCAGCATGTATTTGTCCGCGATACCAGCCGGTACACGGTAGTGTGTGAGGAGCGTACAGCTCTATACGGTGTGGGGAAAAATGAACACTTGGTAACTGTGCAGAAAAAAAGAATAAAAGTATTAGTGCTGTTTAAAAAGCAGTCTGCACAGCAGTGTACACAGAGCAAAACAGCTAGCAGGCAGCCTAATAACCAGCGCTGCTGCACACAAGAAAATCCTCCCCTGTCACTGCACAATAACTGTACAGCACAATTGCTATCAGCACAAGCACAGAAGAACTTCTCTTTCCTGCCCTAACTCTCTCCCTACTGATAAACAGCGTCAGCAACCTCTCCCTACTGTTAAGATCGGCAGAAGTAAAATGGAGGTCAGGGCTTTTATAGATACTATGATGCCCCCCAAGCAAGCCAATCACTGCAATGCCCTTCTCTAAGATGTTGGTGGACGCTGGACGCTGCCCATGTCATCTCGTTGCCCACAGTGTACGTTGTTGTGAATGTGCTAGAAATGAATTCTGAGCAGAAGCTCCCTCTGGTGGTTACAAACAGTACTGAACTATTTAATGAAGATTGTGAAGATTGGCGATCAGGTGTTACTGACTGGTCTTATATAAGGGAGGTTCCCTCCCATCAGGGTTGCCGGTGATCAATTGTTCTGGTCTCATCTTTGATTCCTGTTCACTTTGAAGCCTGCTGTTTCGTGCCTGCATCTTCTGCTAACAGATAAGACATTTTCTTCTTTTAGCTTTTTGTGCTTGTTTTTTTGCATTTTGTCCTGCACTTCTGTGGGGGTCTGCCGGGTCCCCTCCGGGGGCTTGTGCTCCTCTCAGTTTAGTTCAGCCACTGTTATTTGTTCATTTGCCTTTTCCAGTTTTTTCAGTGGCTGCTGTTTTGTTTCGTTACACCAGAGAACTAATTTAGGTGGTAGAGGTCGTGTGATCTCAGGTGTTTTTGTAATTAGTAGAGTTGGTACTTTTTAGGGTTTTTTGGGATTGCAGTAAGTGCCCTTCCTATCCTTTTCTGTCTAGGAAGTTTGGGCCCCAACGTTTGCTCATACTATTTTCTGTCTGTGTCTGTATTTCCTCTTGTCTAACCGCCATTACATGTTTGGGGGCTTCCTATGTTCTTTGGGGATCTGCTCCGGGGCAGATAGCTTTCCTCTTTCTATCTTTAGGTGTAGTTAACCTCTCAGGCTGTGACGAGGCGTCTAGGACCAACGTAGGAACGCTCCACGGCTGCCTTTAGTTGTGGTGGTTAGTCAGGGTACTGCAATCCAATAGAATCCAACCTCTCTGGTGTATTGCCTTTTTTGCCTGCTCTCCTCAGCTACCAAATCATAACAGTACGTCCCTGCTGATTGGCTGAAAAAAGACACCTGCAAGCATTATGGGAAAACCGACTTTGGCGCTCGGGTCGACGACCGCATGGCCGACTTCACGCTATGGTCGGGTTTCGCTCGGCGAAACTCGACTTTAGCGAAAGTTGGCGACTTATGAATCTGACCGACCTGTTTCGCTCAGCTCTACTTACTACATTTAGAATGCAAATGCCCTCAAAGTAAAGCTGAGAGTCTGCACTTTAAGCCTATATTGATTATATAACTGTATCTTGAATATGTTATGGTAAACAGCTAAAATGCCACAACTTTATCACTGTCCTAATATTTCTGGACCTAAGTAAGTTCAGTTTTAGAATATGTCCATGTACTTTGTTCTCCAGTTTCATATTTAATATGACCACTGACAAAAAAGAAATTTTGCTTTCCGGACATCAATTATTTTGCCATGTTGGGTATTCTATGAACCTACACACAAGCAATCGCCTCAATGAAGAAGCCCCGGCGAAACAAGCGTCGGGCGTGTATAGGTAACATTCGTATTATGCATTTATCATCATATTTTGATAATGCCTCGCAATTTCTTATTATTTATTATCCCTTTAGGGAAAATCTATATATCAAACTGATTTTTCACATTTATATTGCTTGAAGGTATTTTGCTAATTCAACTTTATAATTTCTTACCTGTTTGCATATCTACCATTGATAGTCATATTATCCTTTTTTTTCCGAATATTTAACTTGCCTTCAACCTATATACATGGGGATACACAGTATACCATGACATTATTGTTAACTAAATGCATTATTTATTTAGGTATTCTAGATTATTTTTGCACATATTACAAGTATCATCCTATATCTACATTGGACTTTCGTTCATGATGTATTACCCTCTTCATCTAATTGTGATTTTATCTTCAATAAAGTTTATTTTCTGGTACTGTAATGCAGTCATCCTTTGTAGGTAATACATATTGGGCATTCTGTTTGCAAGGTTCATATATATAGCAATGAAGCTGTGGTTTCCACAATATGGTAGTTTCTGCATACAAATGAATGTAGCATTTAGCACATATTCGATGTATTACAAGAATCATCAAAAAGATGTGCAGTGAGAATAAGAAGATTAACAGTTACTTAAAAAGAGGTAATCTTGCTGTAGCACAATTAGAGTATGTAAATATTCCACTACTAATATATAATTGTATGCATACAACTCTTACACATGCATAAATTACTGGTATAGACATTCACATAAAGGGATCAAACTCATCATTTGAAAAAGACTTGAGATTAACACAGCAGAACAAGACAAGTATCCAGTGAAAATTCAAGCATGGTGTGGTTCATGGCCCATCAGCAGCTACACAATGTAGAAGAACCTACAGATCTGCACGCTGGAATGCTGCCTGGATAGATAAATGGGGATATGAAGCATTCTTCCAATTCAAAATAATAGTAGAGAGCTGCTGGACAATAGAAATATTCATATCATCTCTAGACCTCAGCGCCAGAAGATCGGAGGAAGCCAAATGAGGACCAGATGATGAACTGTGGTGGCAAGAGAGGTGAGGGCTGGATCTAGCCTAAGTGAGTATAATCTTTTATTATTTTTTTAAACCCTTTCCTCCACCCTATTTATCATGCTTTTGGATAGAACTAAATCTGACAACTGATTTAATCAAATACGCCAAAAGCAAATTTTGAAATTCGCTCATCTCTAATGATGCAGCCATAACTTTTTTTATTTTTCCATGGACATAGTTATAAAATTTTACTGGTACGACTGTAGGGCATAGATATTGTATTTTACTTATTTTTAAGGGGGGATGAAAAAAAAACAAAACAATGATTTTGAAAATGTTTTGGTCTGTGTTTTTATGGTGTTCACTGTGTCATATAAATGACATGGTATCATTATTTAGTAGATGTGTAGGATTATGACAGTACAAAATATATAAATAAATAATATGGGAAAGATATCTGGATGGATGGATGGATAGATAGATAAGGTGTGGGGAATCGAATATATTATTCAAGCATGCCTAAGACACTTGGTTAGCACTCTATCTATTATATTTATTTCATGAATTTATTTTACTCACAAATATAGTGCCATTAATTCCACAGCTCTTTACAGACATGTATGTCAGTATGTCCTTGGAGTGTGGAAGTAAACTGGAGTACATCTATCTATCTAGATATTTGTTGTTAATTTATTTTGCTTTTACTACTTTTGCATAGTAAAAATTATAAGGTTTTTTGACTAGCCATAGTCTGAGACTCAAACCTTTTTTTATGTAACCCAGCCTGTGTTTGGATATTTGGCGAGGTGAACTGAAGTCATTATTGGTTCCACTTTGTTGTACTATACGTGACCTACTTTTGTGTAATTTTTCAAAACTTTACTTATTTTATAATGTCAATGGAGCTGTGTCAGGGCTTGTTTTTTTTGCAAGGTGAACTGAAGCTTTTATTGATACCATTATAGTGTGTGCATGACTTTTTGATCCCTTTCTTTTTTTTGTTTTGGGGAGGAAAAGTGACCAAAAACAGCAATTCTGTAATTATTTTAACGAAAATATGTTATTTTAAGGGTATGTGCACGCAAAGTGTTTTGAGGAGTCTTTTGGATTGAGTGTTAGGGGTCGAGTTCCCGCTTCTGCACAAGGGGAATCTCGAGCCATACCTGCTGCGGTCTCCCATTTGTCTCCGGCCGCAGTGGACTCTGCTCAGCTTAGACGTCGGTCCCAGCATCTCGCCCAGTCTGGCAGTGTGCAGAGGATTACTGCTGCTCCTCCAGACTCTGCTATAGTGGCCAGTACTGGTTAGCGGCGAGCAGACGTCTTTAGGACAAAGTCCTTGTTTTTCCCTTCTGAGCATGCCCAGGGTGAGTTCTCTCATTGGAGATCAGGGGACACATGCTCAGGTACTTCAGCAGCTCCTATTGGTCCGCCAGGAAGGTCCTGTGACTACTGGTGTTCTGGAACAAGTTTCATTGGTCCTTGTTTCTGGCAGGTCCTGTAGCTGCTATTATAAAAGGGTGGCATGACTGGGCCGCCATGCGCTAGTATCAACCATTATATGCTTTGCGCCAGTGTGGTCATGCGTGTGTGTGGTTAGGGCCCGGCTGAAATAAGCCCCTAGAATACCGACTTAATCGGTGAGGAGTTTGGTATGCTAGCTGGTCAGGGTCGGTGTCCTAGATGCCCTAGATTACCGGCATAACCGGTGAGGAGTTTGATTGCCGTATTCAGGGCCTGGCGTTCAGACGCCATAGATTGCGGGTGAGTCCCGCGAGGACATTAGCGCATGATCACGTTCTATGTTCGCTTAGCACTTAACTGTGTACCTGGGTGCCTGACAGGACACAGAACTTTTGCTCAGCGGCTCTGTGACATAACAGGGTTCGCTTTCAACGCTAGACAGCGCCCTAGCGTGTTTATTTTGCGACTCAGTTTTGTTCAGTGAGTTTGCACACATCGCCATATAGCGCTGCGGCACTCCTTCTAGCGGCTCTGAGAAATAACAGTGTTCGCACATATTGCCACAGCGCATTGCGGTGTTTATTTTGGCGACTCTGCGGGATAACAGAGTTCGCGTCTTGCGCCATTTTACTAGCAGCAGGTTCCGCCTGCACGGTGGACCCTGGGCTGCGAACGCATCTCTCTACCTCATATATTTGGTGCGTTCCGCAGACCCTAACATTGGGTTTGCTCAAAAAAAAAAAAGAAAAATCGTTCAAAATACACATGAGACTCTTCATATTCATTTGTATCGTAAACCGTTTTGCTGTTGCTGTTCATATGTTCAGTCTTTTGAGCATATTACTTCTCTGAAATGTCTCCTGATGGAATCTGCTCCAAACTAGCCACTGTCCAACCAGAAGGCTGTTAAAAAAAAGTCAGGATTGAAAACTCTTCCAAAATGCATCAAAATTTTTTCAGGAAATTAAAATCTCCAACCAAAAACTCCTCAAAGAAAGAGTGTTTCCTAAAGCACTTTCCACTAAAAAAAACGGTAGTTTTTGACAACCTCCAGAAAACTCTGTGTGAACGTACCCTTATATTGGCTCATGTTTTTGTTTTTATCCTTAAATTATGGGTCATTTTGGACAGAAAAACTATGGTAATTATATATGCTTTTTCATTTCAAATTTTTATATTACATAATGAAACAGAACATTTATTGTGCTCTTGGCTGAATATTCATCGCCACCCGACTATTGTATTGCTGGAAACAGTGCCTCCGTCAGACACCATAGATGCTAAGGTATGAAATGACTAGGATCAGAGCTATGTTAGATTTCAGCCATTGCAGCAGATACAGCTGGGCTTTTATAGTGATGTTGAACCTAAACTCAAAATTTTAATTACAGAACTTGTGTTATCTTCTACTAATATCTTAGCTTAGTCAAACCCGGACCATAGCAAATATATCTGACATTAACACGCCCACAGTACTTATCACTTCTGAACTGCAAATCTGTTTAATTATCCAGTTAGACGTTGGCGAGAGCTGGGTGACATCTCTAATTGGTATTCTAATGGAGATCATTAGCTAGTGAACATGAGCTGAACTACAGCCATTGTAGCCATAGGAAATGCTATCGGGCCCAAAAGCTGAAGGTCTGCAGTGTAGTAGCTCAATTATGTCAGTTCTCCTTCGTGCGGAAGATCTGAAATATGACACTACTCTCAAGTAAAACTTGTTTGACTGCTGTCTATATAAATACAGCTTATATTGCTCTCAACAAGTTGGGGGACTGTTCCAGAATTTGGTATAGTTTCTAATTATGCTGAGCAATTAAATGATTAAAGAAGATCTGTCTCTTGAGTTAAATACATTGTAAAACCCTTGATTCTGCCATTTTTTTTCCATTTTACGCTGTCACTTCAATGCACATATTCAAAGTTGTTCCTTCTGGAGCGCAGTATGTGAAATTGTAATGTATGTAGTACAGTTCATATAGCGTCTTGTGCTTGGGTGCGATGAAAATACATGAGACACAGGTTTGATATAGAAGGTCTTGTATTACTTCATACAAGTTGGCAAAAATAGTCACACAGTTTGCAGATACAGAAGCAGGATACACAGCAGGCCAGAGTAATCTAAGCTCAGCAATCACTCTTCACAACAGGTTCAGGATCTTCTTCTCTGTTACCGTAAGTCCATGCAAACGTGAGTCTTTCAAAGAGCAGGGTTCCAGAGTCCACACAAAAGTTCCAGAGTTCCTCAGTAGGAATAGCTGGAGTACAAAATCCAAGGCTTCCAGGAGTCAGGTCACAGGTTCACTGCAGGCTAGATTCAGAAGCACTGATTGCTCAGCTGTGGCTGCTTAAGAAGCAAGAGGGAGAGAATCAGGGCGGGAACATGAAAGCTGAAAACTCCATATTGACTGAGGGCAAAATAGCTGCAGCAAGACAGAAAGCAAAATGGCCGACGGAAAAACTGAGTCTCAAGAACATGTACAAAGAACCTTACATTACTCCCCCCTTAGGGACAACCTCCGGATGGCCTCAGACCAGGCTTGTCTGGGTACCTCTGATGAAAATGGCGGAGCAAACGAGGAGCATTAACGTTATTGACTGGTTCCCATGAGTTGTCCTCCACTGGGTAGCCTTGCCATTTAATCAAATATTGTAACTGATTTCTGTATAACCTGGAATCCAGAATCCTTTCCACCACAAATTCTTCCTGACCATCGACTAGCACTGGGTCAGGGCAAGGAGAAGAACGTCCAGGAAACGTATTGGGTGTTGCAGCCTTTAGTAGGGATACATGAAAGACAGGGTGGATTCTCATAGTTCTGGGCAGTTGAAGACGACAAGCAACGGCACTTATAATTTTACTGATTTTATAGGGTCCAATGTACTTATGTCCCAACTTAGACGATGGAATCCTTAACTTAAGATTTCTGGTTGACAGCCAGACCAGGTCTCCTACCTTAAAAGCTGGTGCAGGTTTACGAAATTTATCTGCTGCTTTCTTGTACCTTTCCTGAGCCGATTCCAGATTCTCCTTTAGAAGATCCATATTCTTCTGTAAAGACGTGATTCTTTCAGCCACTGCTGGTAAAGGCGTTTCTATGGGAAATCGTGGTAGAATGTTAGGATGATAACCTAGATTGGAGTAAAAAGGAGACTGCTTAGTGGAGGCACTCTGAGAGTTGTTATAAGAGAACTCAGCTAATGGAAGTAGATCCACCCAATCATCCTGTAGGTGGCAGATAAAGCAGCGGAGATACTGCTCCAGGGTTTGATTGGTTCGTTCGGTCTGTCCATTAGTCTGGGGATGAAAAGCAGAAGAAAGGTTTACTTTAATGTCCAATGCTGCACAGAAATTTTGCAAAAACCTAGAAGTGAATTGCACCCCTCGATCCGAAATAACCTCATCCAGTACTCCATGTAAGCGAAACACATCTTTAATCATCAAATCTGATGTCTGTTTTGCAGTGGGTAAGCCGACACAAGGTATTAAATGAGCTGCCTTTGTTAGACGGTCAACCACCACTAGAATGGTGTTCTTCCCTTGAGAGGTTGGTAACTCCACAATGAAGTCCATAGAAATGGATCCCCACGGGCGGGACGGGGTGGGAAGAGGTTGTAACAGACCAGTTGGTGAGGAGCGAGGTGTTTTGCATCTTGCACAGACTTCACATGAAGTGACATAGTTTAAAACATCCTTCCTGCAAGTGGGCCACCAAAAGAAACGAGAAAGAAATTCCTGTGTCTTTAGAATTCCTCTATGCCCAGCTATCTTGGAATCGTGAATGAGTTGCAATACTCTCAATCTGACTGTTTCAGGAATATATAGACGTTGTCCAGAATCCACACACCATTCTTAAAGACAAGACTTACGTCCCTTGGGGGTTGTGCCAACAAGGAATCCGCATGGTATGCTTCCTTGATGTCCTTAAGTAGGTCTTGATTATGAATCACTCCCAGGAATCTAGAGTCAGGAAGAATAGTCTTAGGAGGAGTAAGTGGACGGGTCTCTGCTGAATGAATCCTAGAGAGTGCATCAGCCTTTCCATTGCGCGATCCTGGCCTATAAGAAATTACAAAATTAAATTGGTTTAGGAAAAGAATCCAGCGAGCCTGGCGAGGAGTCAGGCACTTAGCCGACCTGATAAATTCAAGATTACGATGGTCTGTCAGGACGACTATTTGCTGTGCAGTTCCCTGAAGAAGGTGTCTCCATTCTTTGAAGGCGGCAATAATGGCCAACAACTCTCTATTGCCCACATCGTAGTTCCTCTCAGCCGAAGACAACTGCTGGGAAAGAAGGCACAGGGATGCAAGACATTCTTCTCACCTGTTCTCTGAGAGAGTATAGCTCCAACGGCACAGTCTGAAGCATCCACCTCTATTATGAAGGCAAGTTCGGGGTTGGGATGTACCAAAATAGGTGCGGTGGTAAATTTATCTTTCAGACGGGAAAATGCTTCCTGGGCTTGGGGAGTCCAGGAGAACCTAGACTCTTTCCGGGTAAGTTGGGTGAGAGGTGACACTACCTCAGAGAAATTCCTAATGAAACGTCTATAGAAGTTGGCAAACCGATGAAGCGCTGCACCTCCTTCACATTTCTAGGACTTGGCCAATCCTTGATGGCTTGGGTCTTGCTTCCATCCATACTAATTCCTTGTGTAGACAGTACATACCCCAGAAATTGAATTTCGGTCCTATGGAATTCACACTTTTCAAGTTTGATGTAAAGATGGTTTTGTCTTAGACGTTCCAAGACCATTCTCACATGTCCATGATGTTCCTCTGTGGAGTTAGAAAAAATTAGAATATCATCCAAATAAATCACCACAAATGTATCTAAGAGATCCCTGAAGATGTCATTCACCAAGTGTTGGAAAGTGGCTGGGGCGGTACTCAGACCAAAAGGCATAACTAGATATTCAAAGTGTCCATAGCGTGACCTGAATGCAGTCTTCCACTCATCCCCAGGTCTAATACGGACCAAGTTATAGGCCCCACGGAGATCCAATTTAGAGAAAATTTTGGCATGCCGCACTCTCTCCAATAACTCAGGGATTAAAGGCAATGGATAACGGTTTCTAATAGTAACCTTATTGAGTTCCCTATAGTCTATGCAGGGTCTCAGAGATCCATCTTTCTTCTTTACAAAGAAGATGGGTGCACCTGCAGGAGATGAAGAGGGGCGTATGAAGCCCTTGGCTAGATTTTCGTCTATGTAATCCTTTAAAGCCTTTAGCTCAGGCCCCGCCAGGGGTAGATCTTACCAAAAGGTATCTCTGCTCCAGGCAATAATTCAATTGGACAATCATATGGACGATGAGGGGGAAGCTGGTCAGCGTTCTTCTTGTCACATAAATCCACATAGTCCTGGTATACAGCTGGTAGTTCAGGGACTGACATGGTTCCTTTAGGAACAGAGCACGCTGAAACTTCTGGAGTCATCTGTTTCTCTGGAAAGTGTAATTCCTTGGTCTCCCAGTTAATGGTAGGGTTCTGAGCCTGCAGCCATGGTAGCCCTAGAATAATGGGAAAGTGGGGAGAAGAGATAAGCATAAAGGACAGTTTCTCTTGATGATCTTTACCCATAAGGACCCTCAAAGGCTCTGTTTCCTGATCCACTGGTCCAGAGGTCAGCAGGGAGCCATCCACAGTTTCCATCTGTACTGCAGTAGCCTTCTTCACTGAACGTATCCCCTGTTTCAGAGCAAAGGAGACATCCATAAAATTTCCACTTGCCCCTGAGTCGATCATAGCAGAGCTAGACACCCAGGCTGAGTCAACCCAGAGTTTGATGGAAAGAAAGCAATGAGAATTGTTTTTCTTACAACTCAGCTGGGACACCGCCGAGGAAACGTGAAAAATTGCAGCATTTACACAGTCATCGTCCTCAGAAGTAACGGAGTTTAAGTCCGAGAAATCAAGATCTGTTGCTGCAGATCTCTCTGGAGCCTGAGGCTCGGACCTGACAGATCTCCTCTCGCAACACTCACAGTGAATGAGTGCTGCAGTAGTCTTACGAGAACGGCTGGGGCAGTTTAAAATGAAGTGCCCTGACTTACCACAATAGAAACATAGATTTTCCTTAAAACGATGTTCTTTGCGTGCATCACTAACCCGTCTTTGTAAAGAGTCTACCTGCATGGGTTCAGGTTCAGGTTCCCGTGTGATCCTACTCAAAGGTTCCTTAGCTGGGGAGGAAGGTAGGAAAAGGTTAGTGCGATTGCTTTCGAACCATCTCTCTTGCCTGCGTTCAGTCAGGCGAGCATCAATACGGATGCAGTAGTTAATAAAGTCACCTAACGCAGTGGGAGGGTCGGCACGAGCAAGTTCATCCTTAATTAGTGGAGACAACCCCTTTCGAAAAATAGATTTTTTGGCGGAACTGTCCCAGGTGGTATCAAGGGCCCATCTCCTGAAATCCAAGGCATATTCGGCTACCGAGTGCTTACCTTGGCGCAAAGTTAACATGGCTGCTTCAGCTGTTGCACCTCGATTGGGGTCATCAAACACCTGCCCCATGGCTGAAATGAAAGCATCAAGATGATCCAAACATTCATCCTCAGTCTCAATCAGAGGGTTTGCCCACATCAAAGCCTTGTTGGTAAGTAACATAATTATAGTAAGCACTTTAGATCGTTCAGTGGGAAATTGTGAAGCATGTGCAGAAAAAAACAGATTGCATTGGTTAATAAATCCCCTGAATTTTTCACGTTCACCGCCAAAACGAAAAGGGGGCAACTTGGGAATCCCAGAACTCGGGGCTACGGCAGGAGCCTGGACTCGCTCCTCTAGAACCTTAATCCTGGCTCGCAAATCCTGGGCAGTCTGTCCAAACACTTGCAAATTGTGATTAGTGAGGTCCTGTAGGTTTGTAAAACGGGTTTTTATAGTCTGTAAATCTGCAAGGATATTATCAGTCACTCCGCAAAGTTCCTTTATGCGGGCCTCCATTTTCCAGATCTTTTAAGACAGGAGTACTGGAAGGAGAGGAGAAAAAAAAAAAAACAATAGTGTTTACCTGTGGTAACACTGCAGAGAGAAAAAAAAATTAAGGGAACTGCTCACCTGGAATGGTTGTGAGAAGTCACAACCACTATCATCACAGAAAGTACAACCGGACATCTGATGTCCACAGTTACAGCAGACACAAAAGAGAAAAGAGAAAAAAAAACAATAGTGTTTACCTGTGGTAACACTGCAGAAAAAAAAAACTTAAGGGAATTGCTCACCTGGAATGGTTGTGAGAAGTCACAACCACTGTCATCACAGAAAGTACAACCGGACGTCTGATATCCACAGTTACAGCAGACACAGCCTTCCCAGACCCAGCAGACACTAACGTTTGGCTTCTGAATCTTGTAATGTATGTAGTACAGTTCATATAGCGTCTTGTGCTTGGGTGCGATGAAAATACATGAGACACAGGTTTGATATAGAAGGTCTTGTATTACTTCATACAAGTTGGCAAAAATAGTCACACAGTTTGCAGATACAGAAGCAGGATACACAGCAGGCCAGAATAACTTAAGCTCAGCAATCACTCTTCACAACAGGTTCAGGATCTTCTTCTCTGTTACCGTAAGTCCATGCAAACGTGAGTCTTTCAAAGAGCAGGGTTCCAGAGTCCACACAAAAGTTCCAGAGTTCCTCAGTAGGAATAGCTGGAGTACAAAATCCAAGGCTTCCAGGAGTCAGGTCACAGGTTCACTGCAGGCTAGATTCAGAAGCACTGATTGCTCAGCTGTGGCTGCTTAAGAAGCAAGAGGGAGAGAATCAGGGCGGGAACATGAAAGCTGAAAACTCCATATTGACTGAGGGCAAAATAGCTGCAGCAAGACAGAAAGCAAAATGGCCGACGGAAAAACTGAGTCTCAAGAACATGTACAAAGAACCTTACAGAAATTTCTGCTCACAGACCAACTAGGCCTTTCTTCAGAGTCTTCTCTGGGGGTGTGGCTTAACACACTCCCTGCCAGACACTGCCAGTGAGAGTTCAGCAGCTGATCTAGCAGTCTAGAAGTCTCAAACCACTATATAAGTCTCTGAGTTATGATTGGCAGCATCTGGGAGAGAGGGGTGAAAGAGTCTGCCCCTGGAGAAGACTCTGAAGAAATACCCAGCTGGTCTGTGAGCAGAGATTTCATATACTACACTCCAAAAACAGTGTGATTATTTCTGCAATGGAGTTATGCAGCACAAAACAGAAAAGAGCAGAAAAATCAGTGGGGTTCAAGGATTTTTACAAGGGATCTAGCTCAATTTTAGAGATGAGCGAACCCAAACTAAAAGTTCAGGGTCGAACCAGACAGTTAGTATGCAGTGCTAAACCCTGAACACGACTTCTCCAGGAAGTCCGTTTGCAATATTCGGAGTTCCGGGGTAGTCCGTTACATAGAAAGAGAATTTCCAGCTCAAAAGTTTAGGTCCTCATTGTTTTCAATGGGGTTCGAGTTCAAGTTCAAGTAAAGTTCTGGTACCATAACCGTACTTTGGAATAAAGTTTGGGTGGGGTACCAGAACCCGAACTTCCACTCAACCCCACTCAATTGTTTTGCGCAAGTGACAGGGGCTCTTCAAATAATTTATGCTTTTTTAAACTCGATTTATTAAAGGAGAAAAATAATACAAATCAAACAAATGTAGAGTAGAACAATTTACCATCAAGACCAGCAATTGGCATCATTTACATTATATAAAAGCAAAATACGAACAGGAATTAGGTTTGAAACCTATGAATCAGGTTGCCTAGAACATACTCAGCAAGTTACCGTTACATTGAACAAAGCAATTAAGATATTTAATCAGTTCAGGTCAAATGGAATAAAGAGACTTTATATGATTAGTCGTAAATGACTATTCTATCAAATTGCGAATGGAACCAGCCAGTTCTCCAGATGATGGCACCGTTACATCGGAGCCATACCATTGCCCCTTCACATGGTGGAATTTATCAAGAGATTATCAATTTTTCATAGGAGCAAATATTTACAGGTCTTATCCAAGTTTGAATATTAAGTGATCTTTTATCCATCCATTTGAAAGCTATAGTTTTTTGAGTTAAAAATAGTGTTTCCATAAGAGAAATTCTAGTAAAGTAAGATCACTCTTCCTCATCTAAAATAACTTCTTACCGGCTATGTTTCCTTTTGTTTTGTTTTTAAGTGTGTCATTAAAATCAGATTATTAATTTTTAAAGCTATGCAATATTTCAAAATACTTACATGTAAATTATATCTGTGCACTTCCTATATGTGAAGCTTGACAGTTTTACTAGAATGCGCTGATGGCTTATGTATGGCTTTATGTTCCATTTATGATGCAGCAAGAAAAATGCTCATGTACATAAGCCCTTAGTGCTGTGCCTCCATTCATCCTGTAGTTAAGTATGATTTATCCCCAATTTATGCTAACAGAGAAATTTAGTGGCAATAGAAAAGCAGTCTGCACAATATATATGTTATATGTTCTAGTGAGCATCACATTAAAGTCTGTTTGTAAAAAATATTCTCTCGGAGCATACCCCGCCAATTACGCTGCTGTGATACTCTTAATGTACAACAGCTTACCTCTAGCGTAATGTATTAAGAAAAGACTGATGTACTTCTCTGGTGACTGCAAACAATACAACATTTCGGGTTTGTTCTCATGTGTTTTAAAGTGAACCCGTCACCTGTTTCGGCCGCTATAAGATGCGGCCACTGCCTTTCAGGGCTTATCTTCAGCATTCTATAATGCTGTAGATAAGCCCCGGATCCGACCCGAAAGATAAGAAAAATAAGGGTGGCAGTCCGGTCCGATGGCTGTCGCAGGTCCGGGTCCTGCACCTTCCATCTTCTTGTGATGCCACCCTCCTGCTTGCTTCATAGCTCCCTGGCATCGCGCTCCTGCGCAGCCGTACTTATCTGCCCTGTTGAGGGCAGAGGAAAGTACTGCAGTGCGCAAGCGCCGGGAAAGGTCAGACAGACCTGGCCCCTGGGCACTGCAGGAATTTGCTCTGCCCTCAACAAGGCAGATAAGTACGCCTGCGCAGGAGCGCAATGCCGGGGAGCCATGAAGCAAGCAGGAGGGTGGCGTCACAAGAAGATGGGTGGTGCAGGACCCGGACCGCCCCCGGATGAGTATAATAAAACTTATTTTTCTTATCTTGCAGGTCGGATCGGGGGCTTATCTACAGCATTATAGAATGCTGTAGATAAGCCCTGAAAGGCAGTGGCCGCATCTTATAGCAGCCAAAACAGCTGACAGGTTCCCTTTAAAAATGCATCTGGAATATTATATGGACTATAATATAGTTTTGCCATCATTTTAGTTAATGTTGCTTAGACAAACAGCTCTTGCTTAGGGACCTCTATGTTAAAAAGTTTGTTCACCCTTTTTTCAAACATAATTCTTGCATGGTCTAAAATGGAAAAACTATGCTCAACTAAGTGAGATGCAGGGAGAGGGAGAGGGATGAAGGAGCTTACCAAGCTGAGATTGTGTAGCTGGAAATTTGGCCCAGAGTTCCTCCGAGTCCTGAGGCTGCCGTTTTCACTGGTGATTAGAGTTGAGCGATACTTTCCGATATCCTAAAGTATCGGAATCGGAATGGTATCGCCGATATCACTAAAATATCGGCGATACCCGATATCGATACCGGAAGTCCCATGTAAGTCTATGGGAACAAAATATCGAAATTAAAAAAAACCCATTCTTGCCTTGTTGGTTAATTGTACATGAAGGAAAACAAGAAAGAGTAATGTAGAATGTATTGGGGAAGGTTGAGGAGACATTAAAGGCATAGATGTTTAACCCAATCAAATGGAATAGCATAAATATTTTTTTTTTTAAAGATGTTCGGATTGACGAAGAAATTGACAATGTTAACGTTTTTTATATTTTGGCAAATATGTATATTACACAACTTCCATGCTCTTCATCTTCACCTTTTTAACTTTTCACACACTTTCTCCTTCATAATCTTCTGCAGCATCATCTTTTTCATCAAATTATTCTTCATCTTCACCTTCTTTATCTTCTTCTTAAACTTCTTGCTATTCATCTTTGTTAACATTACTCATATTCTTCTTATTAAACTATTATTCTTATTCATATTCTGCTTCATCTTCTTCATCATATTCTTATTTGTGACAGAGAATCCTGTTACTGTAATCTGTCAAAGTATGAATTTTTCATCCTTCCGTTCTTGCTGTCACAAAAGATTTAAATTACAACAGTATTTGTCCGTGTTCAGTTTAGCCTGCAGCAGCAGGCATTTTCCAGGGGCACCACGAGGAGGAACGGACTCACCCCCATACACTGCTTAGTCTTCTTCTGCTTAGAATTTAGAGCATATATTTTGCTCTTCATTTTGGTCTTATACTTCATGTTCTTCTGCTTTTAGATCTTCTGCTTATTGTTCTTGTGTCTCTTGTTCCGTATCTTGTATTTGTAGCACAATCTTGTACCAGCTGATGTTACTGGGACACGGTTACTAAGCAGGAGGTACCTGTGCTCCAAAGCACTACCAAGGACCAGCAGACGTTGCTGGAACTCGGATACCAAGATGGAGGCACCTAGGCCAAAGGCACTGCGGAGAACCAGCTGACGGTACTGGAACCCGGAGGGGCAGCAGAAGGAAAAGAGCCAATGGCACAACCGAGGACCAGCTGACGTTACTGGGACACGGTTACTAAGCAGGAGGTACCTGTGCTCCAAAGCACTACCAAGGACCAGCAGACGTTGCTGGAACTCGGATACCAAGATGGAGGCACCTAGGCCAAAGGCACTGCGGAGAACCAGCTGACGGTACTGGAACCCGGAGGGGCAGCAGAAGGAAAAGAGCCAATGGCACAACCGAGGACCAGCTGACGTTACTGAACCCCAGTAACACAGGAGCAAGTGTTGACTGTGCTAACAGCACTTCCGAGCAACAACTGGCGGTGTTGGAGCCCAGGGTCAAGGAGGATGTTTAAATACTAGATCAAGTAATTTCCTTGTTACCTGTCAATTTTAAATGTCTATACTTCAAACAAGAGAAAGATAACCTTTACTACCATAAGATGATGATTTCATTTAAACTAATATCTAGATAAATAAAGAATTGACAAACATAAACACATACATTAACATGTTGAACAGCAATGCAAACCACAAAATAAATTAGTTAAGGAATCTGCTATACGGTTGTACATAAAAGCATACAAGTACATATCTGAATCCATTAATGATGGATAAGTAACAGTATGTACACCATTTTTATTGTATAGACAATGAATGTCTGACTTCAAAACATCATCAGCATTACAAGTTATCTGTGACATTACTAAAATGTTACATTTGCTGAATAATGTCACTAAACAGTTTATACAAAATTATACAATTTCCATCATGTAATACTCATAATATGTGGCAATAATCATGTTTATTAACAAACATAACCTTTAAAAAGTGCATAGTGCATAGTGAAAATTGCTATTTATGCCTGACTGTCGACTTGCAAGCATGACAACGGATAGATAAGGTATATATAGATGAGACTGCATAGCCACAGATGGTGAATGGCGATGTAATACTGTACCTCAATAAAGTGTGCGTCACTACTACATAATTTTTTTTATATAGCTTTATAAACAGGGTACGTGGATGTATGCTTGCGCCTTTGTTTTGACGCACAGACTGCCTTCCTGCTGAGACGCGTTGGGTAGTGAACAGTTGTGTGCAGTGTTCACTGTAGTCTGAGGTTTTCCTTTTTGGAGTGCAGATCACGCTCCAGTTAGTTCTTCAACCACTGCTGGTTGTAGTCTGCTGAGCGTGTGTCACTGGCACATCCTTGAAATTTTTCTCTAATTGTTGCTGCTCCACTCTATTACAAATAAATAAAATCTATTAGTGTGACGCGCTTCCATCCGTATACAATACATTGGTTGCAAACACTATAGAAGTACACAAAGGGGCCTTTCACACCTACTGAACAGTTGTGTGCAGTGTTCACTGCAGTCTCTGCGGAATAACCACACTTAGGCCTTATAACTTTTCAGACTTTCTTTATCAATCTACCAAGATGAAGAAGGCAGGGAGTAAGGCACGTGGTCGTGGAGTTTCTTCAGGGAGAGGACGTGGGGATTCTGTGGCTGCTGCGGCCCCCAGTGACACAGCATCCACCAGTTTTCCCCGGGCCGTGAGCGTTCCTTTATGCGCACTTTTGTAGGAGCTCGGAGTACCCCCCTGCTGCGGGAAGAACAAATTGAAGCCGTTGTTGTTTGGATCTCAGCCAATGCATCGACTTCAATTGCTTCCACCTCCTCTCAGGACCACAGCACTGTTGGGCAACCATCTGTCTCTTCACCGCCTGGCAAATTGCCCAGGCAGTCAGAGAGTTCTGTACAGGAGCCAGCTGAGTGTCTGCTTCTGTTCTCAGAATCTATTGGCTTGCAAACAGGGGCCCAGCCAAGCAGCATTCTGTAATGTGAAGAAGAGGGAGTATGCAGTGATGCGCAACAGCTGTGTCTCTCTGAATCTGAAGAGGCAGGTGAGACAGTGCCGATGGTCAGCACACCGCAGAACGCATCTGATGATGATGATGAGACCCAGGTGCCAGTTTCTGTTGAGCATGGTGCTGGCCAGACCACCCAACAGCAGGTGTTGGAAGAGGGTAGTGGAGATGATGAGGTCCAATACCCAACATGGCATGAAGAACAGGAAGGTGGTGGGAGCAGCTCAGAGGAATAATAATAATATTTATTTATATAGCGCCATCATATTCCGCAGCGCTTTACAGTTTAGCAGTTTCAGAACACAAGTCATAAGTAACAACGTTAACAATACAATAATTTAAGCTAAATAAGTCGCCCCTGCTCGTGACAGCTTACAATGTACAATGAGATGGGGGAGATACAAAGTATAGGTGTTTATATACAATGGTGCATTTACAATGATGTTCCAGCCATCTTAAGGGACTGAGGGATGGAGATAGTGAATGGGCTAGAGACACACACACACTTACACAGAATACATAGAATGACTTTGATTAGTGAATGTGATAGGCCGCTCTGAACAAATGTGTTTTGAGGGAGCGCCTGAAACCATGCAAATTGTGGATAGTCCTAATTTCTTGGGGTACAGCATTCCAGAGGATTGGCGTAGAGCAGGAGAAGTCTTGGAGTCGGGAGTGGGAGGTACGTATTAGTGCAGAGGTTAGTCGAAAGTCGTTTGCAGAGCGCAGCAGTCGGTTAGGCCGATAGATAGAAATGAGGGAGGAGATGTAGGAGGGGTGCTGCACTGTGGAGAGCTTTGTGGGTGAGAACCAGTACTTTGGTTGAAAGCTGGGAGAGGCCTAGAGAAATGGTTAGTGATAGAAGGAAGATAGAGGAAGACATTGCCCCAACGGTACAAACAGGAGGGAGAGTTAGGCTGCAGACTCGGTTGCCTGTAGCCTCCAGTTTGGCACCTGTTCGGAGCAGTTGTCTTCCAAAAGTCAAAACGTGCGCTCCCAGGACTTGCACTGCGTGGTCCTTTTTTCACACACTTGCACATGATATTTGCTATGTGAAATGCAAGCTGTGTAATCAAAAATTAAAAATAGCTAAAAGTGTCAGTCACCTCAATACCACAAATATGTGGAAACATGTGCGGACAAAGCACGTAGTTGAGTTACAAAGACACACTGGAGATGTAGGCCAACCTACAGCAGCACCTACATCTTCAGGTTGTGTTGAAGCCTCTTCATCGAGCTCACACACAGCTGGTTATGCTTCCTCACAGGATCGCCATGGAAGAACCTCGGCCACTGTTGTCCAGAGACAAACTGTTATTCCACACACAGCAGCAAGTTCCCTGTCATCCTCACACTCCCAGGCCACAAAACAGCCAGCGGTAGCACAGGCATGGGATAAAACACGGCCATACTCCGCAAACCATGCACGAGCACAGGCTCTGAATGCTGGCATTGCAAAACTCCTGTCCCTTGAAATGCTGTGATTCAGGCTGGTGGAGACAGACAGTTTCCGTAACTGAATATCATTGTCAATCCCACAATACAATGTGCCAAGCCGATTTCATTTCAGCAGGCAAGCCGTCCCTGGTCTGCAAAAGCATGTTGAGGGAAAAATTAAACATGCGCTACTAAAAGCCCTCAGTAGCAAGGTCCACCTGACCACCGATGCGTGGACCAGTACCCATTGTTATGATCTGCTACAACCAGTAAGGAAAGAAGGGAATTCTGTCCCTACAATACAACTAAGCTGAATCCCTACGATGTAACGGGGAACCTGATCCTGCGACCAGACCCGCTAAAGTCCTCATCTAGTGTGAACGAAGACCTATAGTTGCGAGGGAGTAATCCCTACAAGATCTAGGGACTGGGAGAAAAGGTGGACACCTCCTAACATAAATTGTAGCATGGATAATTAAACAGAAAAATAAATACTTTGTGATCCTAACATCAAGCAAAACTCACAGATTAAGGCACCTAAGCACCCGGCTAGCTTAACAGTAGATAATACAATGAAGTCAAGCAAAGCCAGAAGGGCGGAGCCAGACTAAATAGGGAAAAAAGGTCATGTGACCAGCAAACTGAAACAAAACCTAACAAGAGGGTTCTAACACCCATGGCCAGGGACAATACCTTTCCCTCACTGCCCATTGGGTCAATGTTGTGCAGCCGGGTACTGATCTTGCGAGTGGCACTGTACGTGTTCTGCCAACTCCAAGGATTGCAGGAATCAAGTCTGTACACATTGATTCCTCCTATTCCAGTTCCTCAGAATCATCGCTGCAGGAGCCGTCACGGTCTACCTCCACATGGACCCGTGAACGTTTACCTGTTGCGACCGATATGAGCACAGCCGTGTCCAAATGTCAACAGGCCATCCTGAAATTAATTTCCATGGGGAATCTTAGCCACACAGCGCAGGAGCTCTGTAATGCCATAAAGCAGGAGAGCGACGTGTGGTTTTTGGAAGAGAATCTACAGGCAGGCTTGGTAGTGTGTGACAATGGCCGAAATCTGGTGTCAGCTCTGGGCCTTGGCAACCTCACTCACATACCATGTCTGTCATATGTGCTCAACTTGGTCGTGCAGAGTTTTTTGAGGGACTATCCGGATCTTGATGCACTGCTGCACAAGGTCCGCCTAGAGTGCGCTCACTTGCGACGTTCCAGCATGGCCAGATCGCTGATTGCAGCTCTGCAACGCAGATTTCACCTTCATGAACATCGCATTATATGTGACGTACCCACCAGGTGGAATTCCTCGTTACATATGTTGGAGCGGTTGTGTGAGCAGCAGCCAACAGTAATGGAGTATCAGCTGCATCAGGCGCAGTCAACTCGCAATTTGCGGCGTTCACACTTCACCACTACTGAGTGGGCCTCTATAATAAGAATAATAATATTATTTATTTATATAGCGCCATAATATTCCGCAGTGCTTTACAGTTTAACAGTTTCAAAACACGAGTCATAAGTAACAACGTTAACAATACAATAATTAAAGCAAAATCAGCCGCCCCTGCTGGTGAAAGCTTACAATCTACAATGAGGTGTGGGAGATACAAAGTACAGGTGTTTATATACAATGGTGTTTTTACAATGATGGTCCAGCCATTTTAAGGAAGTGAGGGATGCATGGAGATAGTGAATGGGCTACACACACAGAATTACACATAGAATGACTTTGATTAGTGAATGTGATAGGCCACTGTGAACAAATGTGTTTTGAGGGAGCGCCTGAAACCATCCAAATTGCGGATAGTCCTAATTTCTTGGGGTAGAGCATTCCAGAGGATTGGGCGCAGCGCGGGTGAAGTCTTGGAGTTGGGAGTGGGAGGTACGGATTAGTGCAGAGGTTAGTCGAAGGTCGTTTGCAGAGTGCAGCAGTCGGTTAGGCCGATAAATATAAATAAGGGAGGAGATGTAGGGGGGTGCTGCGCTGTGGAGAGCTATGTTGGTGAGAACCAGTAATTAGAATTGGATCCTATAATGAATGGGCAGCCACTGCCAGTGTAATGAGTGGCGAATAACTCTATGAAGGATATCTGCCACGTTTTGCGTGCGTTTGATGAGTCAACGCGGATGGCGAGTGCAGATGATGCACTAGTCAGCCTGACTGTCCCCCTTATCTGCCTGCTTCAAAAAACACTGCAAGCACTAAGGCATGAGGTTTTGGAAGAGGTGGAGGATGAGGAGTCACAAATTCCATCACCTTCTGGACAGTCAGCGCAACGTGGTTCCTCACAAAGGGCTGGAGGACTTTCAAAGTACCATGCTGTATCAACAATTGAACCTCCAGAGTCGCTGTCTATATTTTCATAACCATTACAAACTTTTAATGTATTTACAAAGCACATAATGTACATTTTTTGTCTATCCTTTTGTAATGCTATTGTGTTTCCATAAACTGATGTTACAGAATTATGATACAAAGTTTTAAATTTTGAGTTTTAAATTTTGTAAATTTATATGTATTTGAAGGACTTTGTGAGGAGGATGAGGAGTCACAAATTCCATCACCTTCTGGACAGTCAGCGCAACGTGGTTCCTCACAAAGGGCTGGAGGACTTTCAAAGTACCATGCTGTATCAACAATTGAACCTCCAGAGTCGCTGTCTATATTTTCATAACCATTACAAACTTTTAATGTATTTACAAAGCACATAATGTACATTTTTTGTCTATCCTTTTGTAATGCTATTGTGTTTCCATAAACTGATGTTACAGAATTATGATACAAAGTTTTTAAATTTTGAGTTTTAAATTTTGTAAATTTATATGTATTTGAAGGACTTTGTGAGGAGGATGAGGAGTCACAAATTCCATCACCTTCTGGACAGTCAGCGCAACGTGGTTCCTCACAAAGGCTGGAGGACTTTCAAAGTACCATGCTGTATCAACAATTGAACCTCCAGAGTCGCTGTCTATATTTTCATAACCATTACAAACTTTTAATGTATTTACAAAGCACATAATGTACATTTTTTGTCTATCCTTTTGTAATGCTATTGTGTTTCCATAAACTGATGTTACAGAATTATGATACAAAGTTTTTAAATTTGAGTTTTAAATTTTGTAAATTTATATGTATTTGAAGGACTTTGTGAGGAGGATGAGGAGGAGTCAATGGAGGAGGAAGACATCGCTCCAGAGGGAGGTAGACAATGCTCTAGTCAGTATGTAGACCAAGGGTGGGGTGATGCACAGCAGGCGGAGATGACGCCTCTTGCAGGGACAACGTTTCTTGGCCAGTTGGGAGTCTGCAGCACATGGTTGATTTCATGCTGCAGTGGCTGAGAAACGACCGCCGCATCGAACACATTCACACCACGTCTGATTATTGGGTGTACACCCTCCTAGACCCTCGCTACCGGGACAACTTACAAAGCCTCATCACACCGTTGAACCGGGAGCGTAAAATGCGGAAGTACCAAGACACACTGGTGCAATCCATAATGTTCTCCATTCCAGCCGAGAGCACTGCTGCTGCTACTGATTTACAAAGCAGCTCTGTGCGTCGAGGCAGTGGAGACAGCTCTGCAACAAGAGGGAGCACAAGCAGCGCCTCTGCACAGGGCAAGAACAGTATGTTCCAAATGTGTCGAAGTTTTGTGGCAGCGCCACCAATGTCTACACCATCCGAGACGGCTCCAGTCAGCAGGAGGCAACATTTCCGTAAGATGGTGACAGACTACATGTCTTGCCCTCTCAGTGTACTCCCAGATGGCTCTTCCCCATTCAAGTTTTGTGTCTCTAAGCTGGATACATGGCCAGAGCTTAGCCAGTATGCATTGGAGGTGCTGGCTTGATCTGCTGGCAGTGTATTAACGGAGCGCGTTTACTGCTGCAGGTGGTGTACTAACAGACCGTTGCATGCGACTATCCTACGATAATGTAGAACGCTTACTTTTCTGAAATGAACTAGGCATGGATCTCGCCTGAATTTGCCTGTCCGGTTTCAGATTAACTAACTGGTTGACAACGTTTTCCATGTCTCCTGTTATGTTCATCTTTCTACCACCTGAGCTATATCCCTGGGCTACAACACTGCCAGTTGCTGCTCAGAAGTGTCGTGTCCACAGACCAATACACAAGCTATAGTGATAGTGGGGTTCAGTAACGCCTGCTGTTCCCCTGCTGTGTGTCCGCAAAAATTACTGCTACCTACCTACACATGTTTAAAAAAACATGACATGTTAAAGTGGCTAGTGCTACACATAGATATCAGGCTACACCCTTATTCTAAGCTGTAAACAAGTGAAACTCAAATTAAAACCATTCAATGATTAGTGTTGGTAACAAATCTGTAACTAAATAATTGTGACATATTATGGCAGATATCCACATGTCTAACACAAATGCTAACACAAAAGCATACTTATGCTATAGGGTACTGATGGTGAACCTTCTCATCCATAACTTTGACCAATCCAACTCACATCATGCCTCAAATGCTGCAATGTTGGAAGTGCATAATGTGGGTTGAACTTTGACACAGCTGCAGTGGCGAAGGTTACCTTCTGTGTTTCTTGGCTTTTAAATAAAAGCATACAAGTAAATATAATAATACATTGTTGATTAAGGGACATGATGTACACTGTAATATTGTGCAAACAATGGATGTAGGACTATTCCTCTTCAACATACTTATATTTGTGTCATTTGAAAAAATACATATTTTAGTTAAAAAAATTAAAAACCCCTGTTCAGTAGCTGTGAAAGGCCCGTTTGTGTACTTTATATTGTTGCAACCAATGTATTGTATACGGATGGAAGCGGTCACACTAATAGATTAGATTTATTTTAAATGGAATGTAGCAGAACCAATTGGAGATAAATGAAAAGGATGAGCCATGAGACACGCTCAGCAGAGTACAAGCAGGGAGTGCTTGAACATGTAACTGGAGCGTGATCTGCACTCAAAAAAGTAAAAAAAACAGACTGAAGTGAACACTGAAACACAACTGTCCACAATCTGTGAAAAGCTCCTTTCTGTACTTCTATAGTGTTTGCAACCAATGTAAATTGTAATACGGATGGAAGCGCGTCACATAATAGATTAGATTTATTTTAAATGGAATGTAGCAGAACCAATTGGAGATAAAAGAAAAGGATGAGCCACTGAGAACGCTCAGCAGAGTACAAGCAGCAGTGCTTGAACATGTAACTGGAGCGTGATCTGCACCAAAAAGTAAAAAACACAGACTGAAGTGAACACTGAAACACAACTGTCCACAATCTGTGAAAAGCTCCTTTCTGTACTTCTATAGTGTTTGCAACCAATGTATTGTAATACCGGATGGAAGCGCGTCACCTAATAGATTAGATTTATTTTAAATGGAATGTAGCAGAA
>JARQOD010000004.1:357436187-357503596 GCA_033576555.1 Oophaga sylvatica
TGTGCCAAAAACGTGGAAACCCCCTAAGTGACACCATTTTGGAAAACTAGACTCCTTAATGAACTTTTTTAGATGTGTGGTGAGCACTGTGAACCCCCAAGGGTGCTTCACAGAAGTTTATAACGCAGAGCTGTGAAAATACAAAATCATTTGCTTTTCCACAAAAAGATCTTATCACCCCCAAAATTTTTTTACTTTCACAAGGGTAACGGGAGAAATTGGACCTCAAAAGTTGTTGTCCAGTTGTCCTGAGTACGCTGGTACCCCATTTGGGGGGGGGGAACCACTGTTTGGGCAAAACGTCGGGGCTCGGAAGGGAAGTTGTGACGTTTTGAAATGCAGCCCTTTGATGGAATGGTCTGTGGGCGTTCATGTTGCATTTGCAGAGCCCTGATATGCCTAAACAGTAGAAACCCCCCCCAAGTGACCCATTTTGGAAACTAGACCCAAAGGGGCTTATCTAGATGTGTGGTAAAACACTTTGAACCCTCAAGTGCTTACAGAGTTTTTTATTACAGGAGCCGTGAAAATACAATTTTTTTTTACAAAAATCTTTCTCTGTTCTATGTGTTATTTCCATTTTTGGTTCATAAAGTATTGCCACCTGTTTTTCCCCTCATGCTGTATTATGCCTCGAAAAAAGGAGCCAGGCGTTCGACGGATGATTCCCTGGTCATGCAGTTTCGGCTAGCAGACCAAGACACCGCTGACCAACCATGTCTCAACACTGCCCCTCTGACTGATCTTCTTAAAAGGGTTAAAGATGAGATGGCGTTCCAGGGGGGTTGAAGCTCACCCTATGCAAAACAGGGGTTCTTGGTCGCACCTGACTTTACAAAGGTGTTTGTGATTTTAGACGGTAAAAAAACAATGATATCCTCAGCGGTAGCCAAAAATATATTAAAAAAAAAGGTTTATTGATCACACTAAAAACGGGAGTACAAAACACCAAAGGGAAACCATTGATATACGAAGAGCAGACCAACTGGTTTCAGCCCTTTACGCCTTAATCATGGTTAATGGCGTTAAGCTGAAAATAGTTGATCTGCTTCTCCTATGTCTATGGATTCCTTTGGTTTATTTTCTACTATCGTTTTAATGTGATCAATAAACCCTTTTTATATATTTTTTGGTATGTGGAGGATATCATTGTTTTTTTTACCATTTTATCTCCATATCCGAGACTGGGGGAAAGGGTCCGTGAGCTGCCTTACAAAGACTGCTAATCAACATTTGGTGAATGATTTTACTTTACCCCTCATTCCCCTTGTTCTTTAATTTGTGATTCCCGAGGATGCCTTGAGGTCAGATTGGGAGCTGTGCTGCTGTCCCAGGTAGTAGTGGGAATGAACATCCAGTCCTATAAACCCGAGTAGGAAACTTCTCCTGTGAAAAAAAACTATGCCCTCGTAGAGAAAGAGTGTTTGGCCATAAAAAGTGCAATTGATAATTGAAGTATCAGGTTAGTAACCTGTTAGGCCAGTAGTTCGGTTAGTATCAGGCCATGCACCCCTGAGATAGATGAGAGAAAGAAATGTTAAGAATGCCAAGGTGACTAGGTGGTTTCTGGCGCTCCTGGACTTCAGCTTCTACGTCAAACATAGGCCAGGGAAGCTACATGGTAATGCAGATGCCTTATCCAAACTTCCCTGCTTAGTGAGTGAAGGTGCCAAAACCCCAGGCTTTTGGCAGAGAGTGGGTTATGTGACAAAATCACCGACAAAGCGCTGGAGCAGAGATGTGTTTCACTGAGGCTATTAGTTTCAGTGATTTGAAACCCAGAAGTTTCCTCCAGCATGCTATGTGTTGAGAGGTGTTAATCGCCCATTTTAAGGACTGGGCATTTGTGTACAAACATACAGTGGGTATCAGGCTGTCTATCTTATCTCCACCTCAGGGTGTCATCTGGGGTTTAGCCCCTTTACCCCAAGGGTGGTTTGCATGTTAATGATGGGCCAATTTTTACAATTCTGATCACTGTCAGTTTATGAGGTAATAACTCTGGAACGTTTCCATGAATCCTGGTGATTCTGACACTGTTTTCTAGTGACATATTGTACTTCATGATAGTGGTAAAATTTCTTTGATAAGACTTGCCTTTATTGGTGAAAAAAATGGAAATATGGAGAAAATCTTGAAACTTTGCAATTTTCAAACGTTGAATTTTTATGCCCTTAAATCAGAGAGTGTCACACAAAATAGCTAATAAGTAACATTTCCCACATGTGTACTTTACATCAGCACAATTTTGGAACCAAATTTTTTTTGTTATTAAGTTATAAGGGTTAAAAGTTGACCAGCGATTTCTCATTTTAGCAACACCATTTTTCCATTTTTTTTTAGGGACCTCATCACATTTGAAATCACTTTGAGGGGTCTATATCATAGAAAATACCCAAAAGTGACACCAATCTAAAAACTGCACCTTGCAAGGTGCTCAAAACCACATTCAAGAAGTTATTAACCCTTCAGGTGCTTCACAGGAATTTTTGGAATGTTTAAAAAAAAATTTAACATTTTTCCACCAAAAAATTTACTTCAGATCCAATTTGTTTTATATTACCAAGGGTAACAGGAGAAATTGGACACCAAAAGTTGTTGTACAATTTGTCCTGAGTACCCTGATACCCCATATATGCATGTAAACCACTGTTTGGGCGCATGGTAGAGCTCAGAAGGGAAGTAGCAAGCAGCTGAATGACACAAGCCCCTTCTGTCTTGCATGTGGAAATATATAGCAATAGTATGCACTCCATACTTCTGATTGCTGCCAACCACTGCTGTACCATTTTGCAACATAGTTTAATGTGCCTGGTAAAACTTTAGTATAATTCATTTTTTGCACTGTGCTTAATACTTACTGCTGTGTATTCCTGTGACTGGAGCCTCTGTAGATGCTATCAGGTGGAAAGTGCTATAACATATAGATGTTGCCAGGTCTAGTGCCTTTGATGATCTAACCACCCCCTGGTGTGCTGGCCCCAGCTGGCAAATTATCCCAAAGCAGCTGCCACAATCCCACTTTCCTGACCCTGTAGTGTGGACTATATATTTAGGAGTAGTCTAAGGGGCGCATGCATTGTGGGGGCGCATGCATCCCAGAAGTTAAGCATCACAGAAGAAAAGCATCTTGAAAACGGCAGTTATTCATGGCAGTTAATCAGGGCTGGAATCAGGTACCCCACACTTTGCCTTATTTTTCATTATGTACTTTATCTATTTCCTCCTGTGTTCCCTTGCCATCCACATTCACCGCCCCATCCCCCCTCCATCACGACTCATACACATCAGCCCTCTATCCTTCCCTCTCCATGTACAGCTCCCATGCACTCCTCACCTTCCTGAAAAACCTCAGCCCATCTTGCCCAAACACATCACAGAAAAAACCTACTTACAATTCCAACAACTACCTGCTCTTTATCTTCCTACTCCTACTGATTTCAGGGGACATCTCCCCCAACCCTGGTCCACCATCCCCCAACCTCAATCCCTACCCTACCTCATACCGAAACCATAATAATCTTATTAATATTACTTGCACTCCCTCATCTCCTTCTTTCAATTGTGCCCTCTGGAATCCACGGTCTGCATGCAACAAGCTATCCTTCCTGCACAACTACTTTCTGAACCACTCTCTTAATCTGTTGGCCCTCACTGAAACCTGGATTCAGGATTCTGACACTGTCTCCCCTGCTGCCATTTCCTATGGTGGTTTACAGTTCTCCCATTCCCCGAGACCCACAAACAGACATGGTGGTGGAGTTGGCATACTCCTGTCCCCACAATGCACTTTCCAGGTCATCCCCCCAATTCCATTACTCTCATTCAGTTCTTTTGAGGTCCACACCATCAGGCTCTTCCATCCCCTCTCCCTCAGAGTAGCGGTCATATATCGGCCCCCAGGCTCACCCACCCAGTTCCTTGACCACTTCTCAGCCTGGCTGCCGCACTTCATGTCCTCAGAACTACCAACCCTTATCCTTGGAGACTTCAACATCCCCATTAACAGCCCTACTTCCACATCTGCATCTCAGCTTCTATCACTAACCACTTCTCTAGGCCTCTCACAGCTTTCAACCTCTGAGACACACAAGGATGGCAACACCCTTGACCTAGTCTTTGTCCGCCTCTGTTCAATCTCCCACCTAAATAACTCACCGCTTCCACTCTCTGACCACAACATTCTCTCCTTCACGCTCACAAATCCTCCACACCCCAGCGCACTCCTACCTACCACACATTCAGAAATCTACAAGCCATTAACCCTCAGACACTTTCAGACTCCCTACACTCATTGCTGTCCCCAATCTCCTCTTTTTCCTGTCCTGATCTGGCTGTTCATCACTACAATGACATTCTTAAAAGCACCCTTGACCAAGTAGCACCGCTCACCCTCAGAACCTCCAAACACACAGTAAAACAGCCCTGGCTCACATTGCAAACTCGACTTCTTCAGCGATGCTCTAGGAGTGCTGAACGCCTCTGGAGAAAAACCCGCACACCAGAAGACTTCATCCACTTTAAATTCATGTTAAAAACTTATAATGCTGCCCTTCACCTCGCCAAACAGACCTACTTCACCACACTGATCTCCTCACTAGCCAACAACCCCAAGAAACTTTTTGACACTTTTCACTCCCTCCTCAGGCCAAAAGCACAAGCCCCTATCACAGACATTTGTGCTGACGACCTGGCCTCCCACTTTATAGAAAAAATAGATACTATCCATCAGGAAATCTGCTCTCAACCACCAAGTGCTGTGACTCCCATCCCACCCTGCATTTCCCCTGGCTCACTTTCCACATTTGATCCCATCACAGAAGAAGAAGTCTCCAGACTCCTCTCTTCCTCTCGTCCGACTACATGCACTACCGACCCCATCCCCTCACATCTCCTCCAGTCTCTCTCTCCAGTTGTCACAACTCACCTAACTACAATCTTTAATCTCTCACTCTCCTCTGGCATTTTCCCATCCTCCTTCAAACACTCCATCATTACTCCATTACTAAAGAAACCCGCTCTTGACCCTTCCTGCACAAACAACTACAGACCGGTCTCCAATCTCCCCTTCATCTCTAAACTTTTGGAGCGCCTAGTCTACTCCCGCCTCACCCGTTACCTCTCCACTTACTCCCTCCTAGACCCTTCACAGTCCGGCTTCCGCCCCCTACATTCGACTGAAACTGCACTCATCAAAGTGACCAATGACCTTCTTACAGCAAAACGTAACGGCGACAACTCTCTGCTCATTCTACTCGACCTTTCTGCAGCTTTCGACACTGTTGACCACTGTCTCCTACTGTCTAGGCTCCAGTCACTAGGTATTAAGGACACTGTTCTCTCCTGGTTCTCCTCCTATCTTTCTGACCGCTCCTTCAGTGTTTCGTTCTCTGGCTCCACGTCATCTCCTCTTCCTCTCACTGTCGGTGTACCCCAGGGCTCAGTCCTTGGCCCCCTTCTCTTCTCTCTCTACACGGCCCCAATTGGACAGACCATCAGCAGATTTAGCTTTCAGTACCATCTTTATGCCGATGACACACAACTATACACGTCATCCCCCGACCTTACCCCCGCTGTTCTACAGAACACCACCGACTGTCTGTCCGCAGTCTCCAACATCATGTCCGCTCTCTATCTGAAACTTAACCTCTCCAAGACTGAACTCCTTCTGCTCCCGCCGTCTACTAACCTCCCTAAATCTGACATTTCCCTCTCTGTGGGCGGCACCATAATAACACCCCGGCAGCAGGCTCGCTGTCTGGGTGTTATGTTTGACACCAATCTCTCCTTCACCTCCCATATACAATCTCTTGCCCGCTCTTGCCGTCTACACCTAAAGAACATCTCTAGAATCCGCCCTTTTCTCACCATGGAAACAACAAAAACCCTCACTGTAGCATTGATCCACTCCCGCCTGGACTACTGCAACGCTCTATTACTTGGCCTCCCCATTACTCGACTATCCCCTCTCCAGTCCATCCTTAATGCAGCAGCCAGGGTCATCCATCTGGCTAATCGGTACTCGGACGCGTCCGCTCTTCGCCAGTCCTTACACTGGCTGCCCATTCATTATAGGATCCAATTCAAAGTACTGGTTCTCACCCACAAAGCTCTCCACAGTGCAGCACCCCCCTACATCTCCTCCCTCATTTCTATCTATCGGCCTAACCGACTGCTGCGCTCTGCAAACGACTTTCGACTAACCTCTGCACTAATCCGTACCTCCCACTCCCGACTCCAAGACTTCTCTCGCGCTGCGCCAATCCTCTGGAATGCTCTACCCCAAGAAATTAGGACTATCCACAATTTGCATGGTTTCAGGCGCTTCCTCAAAACACATTTGTTCAGAGTGGCCTATCACATTCACTAACCAAAGTCGTTCTATGTTTAAGTGTGTATGTGTAGCCCAGAAAAATATTTAGAGTTGAGAGTCCTCAGTGGTTGATACCTTTTAATGCTAACTGAAAAGATGGTAACAAATTGCAAGCTTTCGAGACTACTCAGGTCTCTTCATCAGGCGTAGACTAATACAAAATCTGAAGAATCACATATTTATACACAAAGCAGCACAGAATTAAATTCTCCTTTTTGCATTTAGATAAGAAAAAAATATCGCTGTCCATTTGTGCGCGTTTCTTCAGAAGTGGTTTTAGTTCCATAAAGATGCGGTACAGTCTATGTGTAGCCCATTCACTATCTCCATCCATCCCTCACTCCCTCAAGATGGCTGGACCATCATTGTAAATGCACCATTGTATATACACACCTGTACTTTGTATCTCCCCCACCTCATTGTAGATTGTAAGCTCTCACGAGCAGGGTCGGCTTATTTTGCTTTAATTATTGTATTGTTAACGTTGTTACCTATGATTTGTGTTTTGAAACTGTTAAACTGTAAAGCGCTGCGGAATATGTTGGCGCTATATAAATAAAGATTATTATTATTATATTATTAAGTAGCACCATTTGACTTTTCAATGCAAAATTGGCTGGAATTGAGATCGGACGCCATGTCGCGTTTGGAGAGCCCCTGATGTGCCTAAAAAGTGAAAAAAAAAAAACACAAGTGACACCATTTTGGAAATTACACGCCTTAAGGAACTTATCTAGATGTGTGGTGAGCACTTTGAACCCCCAAGTGCTTCACAGAAGTTTATAATGTAGAGCCGTAAAAATAAAAAATCATATTTTTTTCACAAAAAGATCTTTTTGCCCCCAATGTTTTATTTTCCCAAGGGTAACAGGAGAAATTGGACCCCAAAAGTTGTTGTGCAATTTGTCCTGAGTATAGTGATACCCAATATGTGGGGGTAAACCACCGTTTGGGCGCATGGCAGAGCTTGGAAGGGAAGGAGCACCATTTGACTTTTTCAACGCAGAATTAGCTGGAATTGAGATCAGATGCCATGTCACATTTGGAGAGCCCCTGATGTACCTAAACAGTGGAAACCCCCAATTCTAACTCCAACCCTAACCCCAACACACCCCTAACCCTAATCCCAACTCTAACCAATAACCCTAACCACAAACCTAACCCTAACACACCCCTAATCCTAATCCCGATCCTAATCCTAATCCCGATCCTAACCCTAATCCCAACCCTAACCCAAACCCTATCCCCAACTCTAGCCCCAACCCTAACCCTAACTTTAGCCCTAATCCTAACTTTAGCCCTAACCCTAACCCTAATGGGAAAATGGAAATAAATACTTTTTTATTTTATTATTTTTCCCTAGCTAAGGGGGTGATAAAGGGTGGTTTGATTTACTATTTATAGTGGGTTTTTATGTTTGGCAGTTGTCACATACTAAAAAACGCATTTTATTGCAGAAAATAGTTTTTGCATCACATTTTGAGAGCTACAATTTTTCCATATTTTGGCCCACAGAGTCATGTGAGGTCTTGTTTTTTGCGGGACGAGTTGATGCTTTTATTGGTACCATTTTCGGACACATGACATTTTTGATCGCTTTTTATTCTGATTTTTGTGAGGCAGACTGAACAAAAAACAGCAATTCATGAATTTCTTTTGGGGGGGGCGTTTATACCGTTCCATGTGTGGTAAAATTGATAAAGTAGTTTTATTCTTCGGGTCAGTACGATGACAGCGATACCTCACTTATATCATTTTTTATGTTTTGGCGCTTTTATACAATAAAAACTATTTTATATAAAAAATAATTAATTTTGCATGACTTTATTCTGAGAGCTATAACTTTTTTACTTTTTTGGTGATGGAGCTATGTGGCAGCTTGTTTTTTGCGGGACAAGATGATGTTTTCAGTGGTACCATGTTTATTTATATCCGTCTTTTTGATCGCGTGTTATTCTACTTTTTGTTTGGCGGTATGATGATAAAGCATTGTTTTTTTGCCTTTTTATTAATGGTGTTCACAAAAGGGGTTAACTAGTGGGACAGTTTTATAGGTTGGGTCGTTACGGACGCGGCGATACTAAATATGTGTACTTTTATTGTTTCGATTTTTTTAATTAAAATATTTATTTATCGATGGAATAAATATTGATATTTTTACAATTATTGTTTTTTTTTAATTTAATTCTTACTTTTACACTTTGTCCTACTATGGGACACTCATTTTGTGCAGGCTGATCGCTTCTATAGTATGCAGATCTGCAGTTTCTATTACACTGACCCGAGAGACTTCCTGGTCATTACTGCGCATGACAGAAAGTCTCTTAGGTCTGGAGACTCTGATGTCGTCATGACGACATCGAGTCTCCATGGCAGCAATCAGGACCCCCATCATGCCGCAGGGTCTCCAATCCAAAGGCAGAGGGGCTGTCAGCCCCTCTCTCGGCTCCGGAAAGCTGCGATCATGTTTGATCGCAGTGTCCTGAGGGTTAACATGCCGGGAGCGGTCCATGACCGCTCCTGGCACTTAGTGCCGTGTGTCAGCTGTGAGAATCAGCTGACACCCGGCCGCGATCAGCCGCGCTTCCTCCGTGAGCGCGACTGATCACCTATGACGTACTATTCCGTCCATGGGAATTAAATCCCAGGTCACATGGACGGAATAATACGTCTGAGGTCAAAAATGGGTTAAATAGTTCTCCTCCAGAGGCATGCAGTGTTCAGTGTGTTTGGAGAGAGGAACTCCAGGAAAGGGCATGTGTTGGTGCTAAACTGTAGCATGTGTTTTTGCTAACCATGAGTGGGCAGATCCCCGCAAACGTATGGACTGTGAGATACCATTTTGTTTTATTTTCCTGTTTTGCCCAAAGGGTCACTTTTATTTTGACTTCACCATGGTTTATACCACAAATTAGACAAAAGAAAAACTGAAGCAAAAAATGTGGTCAATTCTGCTCTAATATCCCTCATCCTGGTATACATATGTCCCCAATCCAGGTATACATAGCCCTCTCATCACTATCCTGGTATGCATGGCCCCTCATCCCTATCCTGATATGCATGGACCCCTCATCCCTATCCTGGTATGCATGGCCCCCTCATCCCTATCCTGTAATGCATGGCTCCTCATCCCTATACTGGTATGCATGGCCTAATCATCCCCATCCTGGTATGCATGCATGGCCCCCTCATCCCCATCCTGGTATGCATGGCCTCCTCATCCCTATCCTGGTATGCATGGCCCCTCATCCCTATCCTGATATGCATGGACCCCTCATCCCTATCCTGGTATAAATGGCCCCCTCATCCCTATCCTGGAATGCATGGCTACTAGTGTTGAGCGATACTGCTCGATATCTAAAAATATCGGATCGGAATGGTATCGCCGATATCACTAAATATCGTCGATATCCGATTCCGATACCGGAAGTCCCATGTAAGTCTATGGGAACAAAATATCGCAACTAAAAAAAACACTTTCTTTCCTTGTAAACACAAATATACACACTTAGAATACATATATATATATATATACATGTCATTGTGACTATATATGTGTCCTGTGTGCCTTAATTGAACTGTTTTTTTGCTTGAGAATTGCAAAAATCATCATAGAATGTATTTGCCATTTTTCCGTCATATCTGCGCCACGAGGCACAGGTGAAGAATAAGGGGGTGCTCTCGTGGGCGTACACTCACTCCGTGGCGCGAAAACGATGTCCGCACACTCTAAATGTTACTGCAATGTAAGATCGTGCCCCACAGCTCTGGAGTTCCGCCTCCTCATCCTCCTCAGTGGGTGTAAACGAACGCGAAGGTCCCGCCTCCCTACAAAAGATGTCGCCTCTCCTGATGCTAATGACACATGTGACTTTGCTGAGATGGCGAATGGACGTGAGCAGAAGTGGGAAGGGATGGAGGAGTCAGAGCTCTCCCCCCATGGAAGCGACCCGATCGCCACGGAGCCACCGTTTGGCACCCGGCCTGGAAACCCTCCTACGCTGGAAGAAGCGGAGGATACCCTGAGAGACCTGGCCCGGCACCGGGAGGAGGTCGCCAGGATGGAAGCGAGCTGGCGGGCCCTAAAACTACAATTGGAGCGGCACCAATCCCTCTTACCCCCTGAAGTGTCTGTACCGGAAGGTGAGGCACCCGTTCCAGTACAGAAGGCCGTGCGGGCATCCCAGCCCTTGAAATCTGAACCGGTTGCCAGTATCTCAGTGGAGGCACCCGTTCCAGTACAGAAGGCCGTGCGGGCATCCCAGCCCTTGCAATCTGAACCGGTTGCCAGTATCTCAGTGGAGGCACCCGTTCCAGTACAGAAGGCCGTGCGGGCATCCCAGCCCTTGCAATCTGAACCGGTTGCCAGTATCTCAGTGGAGGCACCCGTTCCAGTACAGAAGGCCGTGCGGGCATCCCAGCCCTTGCAATCTGAACCGGTTGCCAGTATCTCAGTGGAGGCACCCGTTCCAGTACAGAAGGCCGTGCGGGCATCCCAGCCCTTGCAATCTGAACTGGTTGCCAGTATCACAGTGGAGGCACCCGTTCCTGCAGAAAACGCCGCACCAGCACCCCAGATCCCGCTGTCTGCCCCCGTCGCTGAGGCAGAAGAAGCGACACCCGTCCTCATGGAGGAGGCCGCGCAGGCACCAGAGCACTACCTGCCTGTACCGGAGCCCCGACCGTCATCTGTTCCAGAGCCGGCTGCTTCCGCCACAGGTGAGCGCCGCCAGGACTGGGGGGCGCCAGGAGAGCTGCCGCAAACCGGACATCGTAAGCTGGCATTTGATGGTGGAGACATGGAGCAGCTGGTGGAGGAGAATTACAACCGGCGTCAGGAGGAAGAGTGGAGATGTCGGGAGCGGGAAGCAGAGCGACAAAGGGAGCAGCGAGAATCCCAAAAGCTTCGGCAACGTCACCTGGAGAAGGACCTGGCAGAGAAGGCACGTATGAGAAAGGATAAAAGTACGGTGAGGGAGCCGCGGCGTAAGGGTGCAGTACGGAACTTTAAGTTAAAAGGTGGTTGGGGCTTCATCCAGGAGCCTGGACTTTATTTAGAAGTTTTTGTAACCCGGCGGGACGTGGAGGCTCACCTCCCAGAAGGACACCCGGGGAGGGACCTGTTGCCAGGAGACTTGGTGACTTACACCCGACACTGGGGTTACAATGGATGGTACGCCCTAAATGTTACCAGGTGCGACCCTACTCCCCAGAATGTCAGGAAACTGACAGGCCCTACGAGCCTTCAGCCTCCCCCAACCAGGCCTCTGCACAAGTGCCCACCCCACGCCGTAAATCTCCCCAGCCTCCCTCAGTGGTCTCCTCAGCAGCCCCAGCTATGGACATGATAATGATAGCTGGCCCGTACCCGGCGCCTGTTAGGCCCCTGGGGTTCGTACAGTCCGGGACATAGGGTTCCAGACCCGGAGGGAGACGAAAGAGGTGGCCACACAGACCCAGATAGCGGGTCACGACGTCACTGTACACGCCACACGACGTCATCAGGTCTGGGTGGACCCTCCTGTCACGGATGTTTGGCAAGCTCCACAACAGTACCAGGTGGTACCTGGAAGAGGCCAGCCAAAGAAGTCTAAATAACCCGGACAGGGTCTCTGTATGTAAATAGTTAAATTATTGATGTACCCGGACGGGTGAATGTTCATAAAAAGAAGTTTATTGTTGCCTTAATATACCCATGTTGGGTAATGGTTTGATGTACCCGGACGGGTGAATGTTCAGAAGAACAAGTTTATTTTTGCCTTAATATACCCATGTTGGGTAATGGTTTGATGTACCCGGACGGGTGAATGTTCAGAAGAACAAGTTTATTGTTGCCTTAATATACCCAGGTTGGGTAATGGTGTTTCACTGTAATGAAAATGTTCAACTTTGAAGCCATGAACTGTAGTGGCTCACAAATTTTTCTGTAAATAGTTGGCACTTCGGTGCTCCATTTTGGTTTTACAAAAAACTTTACTGTGCACTATTTTCAACTACCTCAGAAACTAAAAACCCGTTTGGTGTGGCCGAAAGTGAGGTCTGCTCAAGGAAAGTCTTGCAGCCCACCCAAGACCACAGTTGGAGGTTTGGAGCGGGTCCTCCACAAGCACAAGTAAAGGACACTGTGAAGTTACCCGGTGGGGTTGTAGTCCTAAGAAGTCTCCACGAACTTCGGCACTAATGCTATTTGCACTTTTGTTGAATATGTATTTATTAACACACATGTATAACACATATCAAGGGTATCAACAGTAACAAAACATGTCACATAATATAAGCCATTTGCACTTTTGTAATGTTATTATTAAAAATTTTATTATGCAACGTTTAACTTGAAGTGTTTCCTGCTTTCTTACTACGTCGCATAGTCCACTCTGCTACATCACTTTGCACCATTGCTCTATCTCACATCTATCTGCCCTGGAAGGATAGCGTGTTACCTGTAGAAGACTTTTCACCTACCTGCACTACACCATCCCTTCCAGAGGACCTGCACAGCAGTGCTGGACACCCTGACCAGGTACTACAGGTGGCGTCACGACAAACTACACGAACATTCTATCATCCCCTGGAAATATCCCACATTCCAGTGATCGCCCAGGTCACGAACCGAGCTGTGCTACTCGTGACATCCCCCATAGAAGTCGACGTGATCGGTGCCGAGTACCCCCAAAACCCCTGTCTCTGTGCGACTCAACTTCCCTCACTGTGCTGGCACTTTACATTTACAATGCCTCTGGGTTTTTTTTTTGGGGGGGTGGGGAACATTCAGACTTTTGCTATGGGGCCCCATGATTTATATCTACGCCCCTGCTGCTGAGGAATGGTATTTAAGGCTGTTAAGGAGCCAACATACATGGACCTTGCCAGCCTGATAATACCAGGCCACAGCAGTTTGCTTAGCTTGGTTGGTTAACAAAAATAGGGGATCCCCTCGAAAAAAAAAAAGGCGTAGGGGTCCCCCTATTTGTGTTAACCAGCCAAGTAAAATGCAGACTGCTGCGGCCTGGTATTAAAAGACTGTCAAGGCCCATGGATTTTGGCCTTCAACAGCCTGATAATACCAGGCTACAGCAGCCCCACATTTGGCGCATCAAAAGATGTGCCAATTGTGGCACTTTACCCGGCTCTTCCCACTGCCCTGTAGCGGTGGCAAGTGGGGTAATAAGGGGTTAATGTCACCGTTGATTGCACGGTGAGAATAAGCCCGGTTAATAATGGAGAGGTGTCAATAAGACACCGATCCATTATTAATCCCAAAGTTTTTAAATGTATAAAAAAAAAGACACAGTTAGAAAAAAGTATTTTAATGAAATAAAAGAGACAACACAGTTTTCATTTCTTTTATTATACTCTCATTCCTGTGACGCCATCGATCTCCTGTAAAAAAAGAAAAAAAAAAAACAACAGTATACCACCTGTCCGACGCAGTCCATAGTAACGAGTGTCCCACGACGATCCAGCTCTGCTACATCGCAATGACAGGCAGAGCCTGTCATCTCGACGCAGCACAGCTGATTACCTGCTTCCCCGGCGGTGACGTCATCGGACTGACTGCTTTACGGCCGGGATTACCCAGCAGTCACTGCAGTTATCGCGAGAAACTGCATGTGACTGCCGGGGAAAGATGATGGCGGCCATGAAGCAGTCCAGCCCGTGACCGCCTGAGATCTTCTGCCAGGTAAGTGCCGCTGACTCCTGACAGACCCGACCGACGGACACTGACAGTGACAGTGACAATCCCGATTTCGGTATCCGATAAGTCGAAAATATCGGAACTAAGTATCGAAAGGCCGATAGAGCTAATATCGGCCGATACCCGATACTTGCGGTATCGTATCGCTCAACACTAATGGCTACTAATCCCTATACTGGTATGCATGGCCCAATCATCCCCATACTGGTATGCATGGCCTCCTCATCCCTATCCTGATATGCATGGCCCCTCATTCCTAGCCTGGTAGGCATATCCATCTTATCCCTAGCCTGGTAGGCATGGCCCCCTCATCTCTATCCTGGTATGCATGGCTCCCTTACTCCTATCCTTGTATGCATGGCCTCCTCATCCACATCCTGGTATGCACGGCACCCTCATCCCCATCCTTGTATACATGGCCTCCTCATCCCTATCCTGGTATGCATAGCCCCCTCATCCCTATCCAGGTATGCAGGGCCCCATCTCCATCCTGGTATGTATGGCCCCATCCTTATCCTAGTATGATTGGCTCCCATCCCCATCCTGGTATGCATGCCCCCCATCAGAAAAACATAAAAAATAAACCATTACACTTACCTTCCTGCACTACCTCGCAGCATCTTGTTCTGATTCTAGCAACTGAATTTTGCTTGTAAGCAGCACAAGGCAGGGACGTCATGTGTTGCTTACAAGCAGAGGACAGCTGCCAGAATACTCACTGCTCCCCACGCCAGGACTGCATTCCATGCCTTAGGGAGCTGAGAGCACTTAAGCAGCGGGAACATGCAGACGCCCGTCAGCTGCAGGAAGCCGGATGCTATTAAAGAGAAATGAATATTCACTGCTCTCCATGTCCATGGGCATGGAATGCAGTACATTTTCATTTCTCTTTAGCAGCGAGCACAGGAGTTAGCTGAAGTCGCCTGCTCCTGCCGCCTGTAACCCACTCATCCACACTGCCGCTCCCCCACCTCCCCATCCACAGCAGGTACAGAACAGACCAAAAGTGTGGACACACTTTCTTATTTAAAGATTTTTCTGTATTTTCATGACTATGAAAATTGTACATTCACACTGAAGGCATCAAAACTATGAATTAACACATGTGGAATTATAAAAAGTGTGTAAAAACTGAAATTATGTCTTATATTCTAGGTTCTTCAAAGTAGCCACCTTTTGCTTTGATGACTGCTTTTTGCACACTCTTGGCATTCTCTTGATGGGCTTCAAGAGGTAGTCACCTGAAATGGTCTTCCAACAATCTTGACAGAGTTCCCAGAGACGCTTAGCACTTGTTGGCCCTTTTGCCTTCACTCTGTGGTCCAGCTCACCCCCAAACCATCTCGATTGGGTTCAGGTCTGGTGACTGTGGAGGCCAGGTCAGCTGGCATAGCACCCCATCACTCTCCTTCTTGGTCAAATAGCCCTTACACAGCCTGGAGGTGTGTTTGGGGTCATTGTCCTGTTGAAAAATAAATGATGGTCCAACTAAACGCAAACCAGATGGAATAGCATGCTGCTGCAAGATCCTGTGGTAGCCATGCTGGTTCAGTATGCCTTCAATTTTGAATAAATCCCCAACAGTGTCACCAGCAAAGCACCCCCACACCATCACACCTCCTCCTCCATGCTTCACGGTGGGAACCAGGCATGTAGAGTTCATCCGTTCACCTTTTCTGCGTCGCACAAAGACACGGTGGTTGGAACCAAAGATCTCAAATTTGGACTCATCAGACCAAAGCACAGATTTCCACTGGTCTAATGTCCATTCCTTGTGTTCTTAAGCCCAATCAAGTCTCTTCTGCTTGTTGCCTGTCCTTAGCAGTGGTTTCCTAGTAGCTATTTTACCATTAAGGCCTGCTGCAAACCTGCTATTTCTGAGGCTGGTGACTCGGATAAACTTAACCTCAGAAGCAGAGGTGACTCTTGGTCTTCTTTTCCTGGGGCGGTCCTCATGTGAGCCATTTTCTTTGCAGCACTTGATGATTTTTGTAACTGCACTTGGGGACACTTTCAAAGTTTTCCCAATTTTTCAGACTGACTGACCTTCATTTCTTAAAGTAATGATGGCCACTCGTTTTTCTTTACTTAGCTGCTTTTTTCTTGCCATAATACAAATTCTAACAGTCTATTCAGTAAGACTATCAGCTCTGTATCCACCAGACTTCTGCACAACACAACTGATGGTCCCAACCCCATTTATAATGCCAGAAATCCCACTTATTAAACCTGACAGGGCACAGCTGTGAAGTGAAAACCATTTCCGGTGACTACCTCTTGAAGCTCATCAAGATAATGCCAAGAGTGTGGTCATGAAAATACAGAAAAATCTTTAAATGAGAAGGTGTGTCCAAACTTTTGATCTGTACTGTATATTCGGACTATACCACATTTTTGGAATGAAAAAAGTGTGTCTTATAGTCCGAAAAATACGGTATCTAATAAACCAGTGAAGGACTTAAAGAGACAGTGTTCTCCTTTCTACCTCTGTGTACTGCTGAGTGAACTGATCTACCGCAAAGGTCAGAAAGTTGTACGGACTCAAAAATGGTACAAACTACAAATCATCCCACATGTAACAAACCCTCATACAATTCAGACCTCTGAAAAGCTATGACTGTAAGAATATTCTGACTAATCAAAATGTTTCAGCATTGTATATGGTAAAATGTACAAACTGCAAACTACAAAATTCATCTTTCAAAAAACAACCACTATTGTTTTATAATAAAAAGATGACTTTTGGAAAATGAAGAGAAAAAAATGCATTCAAAAAAGAAAAATGTCTGTCTCCGAAGAGCTAAGAGATACTAGCAAAGTTTGTTTTTTGTTATACATTAAACATTGTGTGAGAGTACACATATTTACTATAGCTCTGTTCTACTAAAATCTATTGTGGGATTTGTTGCTAATTTGAATAGGTTGCCCTTTTTTACCGAAAAATGGTGAAAAAGGATTTAAATAAATTTGAACTGCATAAGTGAAATATTAAAAGCCCACCAAGCACTTGTCTGAATGAGCTGTAAGTGAAAAGCTTTGTAACGAGCAAATGCTGAACCTGGAAGTAACCTTGATGCAAATGCAGAATGCAAATGCAAAAAAGAAAATAATTTTTGATCATTTTAGAAAGTACTGCTCAATAAAATTGTGAACAGACCATAATTTAATGTTGTCCTTCATTCCCACAATAGCACATAATAGTATAAATAATGAAAAAAATTCCTTAAACCTTTTCCATGTACCCGTAATGCATCAAGATATTGAACTGGTCAACAATAATTCAAAATGCATTGACAGGTCTGAACTTGGGAAGATCAATACGTAATGGCTAGGAATGTGTTGCTTAAAAGAGATGCATCAAGATTGGGCCATAAATCTAGAGATGCAGCCAAGTAACGTATAGGATTAATGCATGCATAATTACTATTCATGAAGGACCTTTAATTTCATTGACCACGATACAAAACCTACAGCACAAACAAAAATCAGCGTCTAAATCAGAGATGCATAATCTTTGGCCCTCGGACCACATGTGGCCTACGATGCTATTCCGTGTTGCCCCCAATCATCTGGTCATAGACATGCTTGGCTGTATCTGGTGGCTTCACATTTGTATATTACTTTGCAGAGAGAAGAGGTGAGGCATAGTGCAGAGCAAGGATAGATATTGTAAGTTCACTATATGCCAATCTCTAGAACCCCTAAATATGAGCAGAATGGGAGTCTCATTACACCTGTGTAGCACTCCAGAAAAGAGTTGATTACGTGGAGAAGTAGCTGTACATGAATCTGTTTCTTTTTAATGTACTTTATGAGAGTAGTGAAACACATTTTAGTGTCTTTTAGTATCTCAAATTGAGTTTTTTGAGGCAAAGAAGTGGATTATCCTGCAATCAATTGTAAGTGGTTATAAAGACTGGTATACACCCCTACCCCTTTAAGAACGTCCTGGTCCTCTGTAAATGTGATTTTATGCTGCTATACGTATACAGGGTCGGACTGGCCCACCGGAGAACCGGAGGATTCTCCGGTGGGCCCTGGCATCTGGGGGGGCCCTGGCACCTGCTGGCATACAGGGGCCATTTGGGGCCTTAGGGGCCCCCCCCGGGGGCTTCCAGGGGCACACCAGCCTGATGGGGTCCGCTCAAGCGGACAGCACGGCAGTGCATGGAGGCCCGCCCGTGCTAAGCGTGACATGCAGCATGCGGGTGGACAGGAGGCAGGATCACCCTGTCACCCGCTCCCTAAAGGCTGAGCGTCGCTGTCTCTCCCGCGCGGCTCCCCATGGGCGTGGGGAAGCAGTGAATATCATTACTTACCTGTCACCCGCTCCAACCGCTGAGCGTCGCTGTCCTCGCGTCCTCTCTTGCTGCGATGCTCAGGCAGAGGGCGCGATGACGTCATTAGTGAGCGCCGCGCCCCCTGCCTGAGCATTCACTGCCGGAGGACCGAAGACAGCGGCGCTCAGCAGTGGACCGGTGACAGGTAAATATAGCAGGTGCTGGGGCCCTGAGCCTGCTCAGGACACCAGCACCTGGCCCCCAGCGACGAGAGGTGAGTATGTCTTTTTTTTTTTTTTTTTGCAGCATCTATGGGGGCATAATCTGTGGAGCATTTATGGGGGCATAATCTATGGGGGCATAATCTGTGGAGCATTTATGGGGGCATAATCTATGGGGGCATAATCTGTGGAGCATTTATGGGGGCACAATCTATGGAGCATCTATGGGGGAATAATCTAAGGAGCATTTATGGGGGCACAATCTATGTAGCTTCTATGGGGGCATAATCTAAGGAGCACTTATGGGGGCATAATCTATGGAGCATCTATGGGGGCATAATCTATGGAGCTTCTATGGGGGCATAATCTAATGAGCATTTATGGGGGCACAATCTATGGAGCTTCTATGGGGGCATAATCTAAGGAGCATCTATGGGGGCATAATCTAAGGAGCATCTATGGGGACACAATCTATGGGGGCACAATCTATGGGGGCACAATCTATGGGGGCATATTCTATGGAGCATATATGGGGCATAATCTATGGAGCATCTATGGGGGTATAATCTATGGAGCATCTATGGGGACATAATCTATGGGGGCACAATCTATGGAGCATATATGGGGGCACAATCTATGGAGCATCTATGGGGCATAATCTATGGGGGCATAGTCTGTGGAGCATCTATGGGGGCATAATCTATGGAGGCATAATCTGTGGAGCATCTATGGGGGCATAATCTATGGAGCATCTATGGGGGTATAATCTGTGGAGCTTCTATGGGGGCATAATCTGTGGAGCATCTATGGGGGCATAATCTATGGGGGCATAATCTGTGGAGCATCTATGGGGGCATAATCTATGGGGGCATAATCTATGGAGCATCTATGGGGGCATAATCTATGGGGGCATAATCTGTGGAGCATCTATGGGGGCATAATCTATGGAGCATATATGGGGGCATAATCTATGGGGGCATAATCTATGGAGCATCTATGGGGGCATAATCTATGGAGCTTCTATGGGGGCATAATCTATGGAGCATCTATGGGGGCATAATCTATGGAGCATCTATGGGGGCATAATCTATGGAGCTTCTATGGGGGTATAATCTAAGGAGCATCTATGGGGGCACAATCTATGGAGCTTCTATGGGGGCACAATCTATGGAGCTTCTATGGGGGCATAATCTATGGGGGCATAATCTATGGAGCATCTATGGGGGCATAATCTATGGAGCATTTATGGGGGCACAATCTATGGAGCATCTATGGGGGCATAATACATGGGCAGAATATGGGGCACAATCTATGGAGCATCTTGGGGGGCATAATACATGGGGCAGCATATGGGGCACAATCTCATTTTCCACCCTAGGCTTATACTCGAGTCGATAAGTTTTCCCAGTTTTTTGTGGCAAAATTAGGGGGGTCGGCTTATGCTCGAGTATATATGGTATCTATCTATTATCTATCTATCTATTATCTATCTATCTATCTATCTATCTATCTAATCTATCTATCTATCTATCTATTCTAGCATTATACCCTATGAGGGGGGGCAGCATTATCCTCTATGAAGGGGGCAGCATTATCCCCTATGGGGGGCAGCATTATCCCCTATGAGGGGGCTGCTTTATAATCTATGAGGGAGGCTACCCAACTCCTGCTACATAATTAAGACATGTACTACCTTATATTATACCCTGATATTAGTGTGTTTTACTGCACAATTGGTGGTCTTGTATTTATTTCTATGTAGCTATATAGTGGGCCCCAAGAATGATTTTCTCTGGTGGGCCCAAGGTGTTCCAGTCCGACGCTGTACGTATATATACAGTATATTGTATGTCTATGTACTGTATTGGTGTTTTTGATAGGGAGAGTGTAGTGCCCATTCTTGGCCACTAGATGGGGGCATTTTAGTGTAAATAGTTCATTATAGGAGGGGTCACTGTGCATAAGGTAGGAAGGACTTCCTGATTAGGAGTAGTAGGGCCAGAGAGCTCGTGCAGTCCACAAGGGCTCAATGCCAGGACGCCACAGTGTCTCCGTAACGTTACTAAGCAGAAGCCCAGCCATAAAGTGCAGGTAGGGGGGAACAGCAGCAAAGACAGCAGTAACAGTAGCAGTGTGAATCGGAGCTGCAGGAGAAGTGACAGCAGTACAGACTGGCAGGTCGCTCACCATGAGGCAGATAATCGCATGGGCTTATGCCCTCAGATCTGGGGCGAAACGGCTGAGGGAAGCGCAGTGACTCTGGACAGGGAGGACGCTGAGGAACTGTATGATACGGTCCGACCCGGGTATGTGCTGTGTGACAAAGAGAGGAGTACAGGGAAAGAGGAAGAGTTGCACTGCTTGAAAGCTGATGTTGATCCTGTAAAGAATATGGATGTGCTGCGAAAACCAGAAAGTAAAGTTGTTCATGGAAATGGACTGTGTCTCAGTTTGTGTACAGCTAGACAGAGGTAGTCTCCACCAACGTAGAGGAGACCCTAATGGTGCAAAAGGTGAAGCCATAGGTATGCAGTGTAATGGACATTACTTTCATGTGATGGGGAGCAAGGGTGCGCCAGAGCGACTAGCCTCAGCCACGACTACTGCCCTGGCCTTGCCTATCACACAGTCACCAGATCTCAGCCCCATCGGGCATGCATTTCATATGCTTAAGACAAAACTTAGGGCAGAAAGACCCTCAAACAAGAAACAACTGAAGTCAGATGTAGTAAAGGCCTGGCAAAGCATCACAAAGGAGGAAACCCAATAATAGGTAATGTCCATGCTTCCAGACATCAGGCAGTTATTGCCTGCAAAGGAATCTCTACAAAGTATTAAAAATGAGCATTTTATTCATGGTAAAGTTAATTTGTCCAATTACTTTTGAGCCACTGAAATGAAGAGGGTTTTTCCAATATATTTCAATATATTTCAGGACCTGCTTTGAAGCACTGGGGTCTTGGGTTTAAATCCCACCAAAAACAACATCTGCAAGGAGTTCGTATGTTCTCCCTGCGTTTGTGTGGGTTTTCTCCCACACTCCACAGACAAACATACTGGTAGGGAATTTAGATTGTGAACCCCATTGGGGACAGTGATGATGTCTGTAAAGAGCTCTGGAATTAATGGCGCTATATAAGCGAGTCTAATAAATAAATAAATCACAATCACATCCTAGCACAACTACACTTTGATACGCACCTTATCTATGACCGGGTTTACACGGCACGATTGTGGCTATTAAACAATATTTGATTGATCACATACAAGCTGATTGACGGCTTTTTATTGGCCTGTTTAGACGAGCCGACCAAACTTCTGATTGTTAATATGATTGTTGTGCACCCAGAAAGATGTGCTGCACATGACAATGATTTACTAGCTTAAAAATCATCAAACACGATGAACGAATATTTCGCTCTTTCCATTAATGTTTGCCAGCCTGTTTAGACAGGACAATAATTGGGAATGAGTATTTCTACGAATGGGCTTTTACTCTCTGTCATAGATCACCAGGGGCTCAGAGAGATTTCATTCTAAGCCGGCATGATAGCACACAGCCATAACATTCAGAGACAGCAGTCTATCGGCAGTGGCACTGATGCAAACCGCATGCAGCACTTCATCAATTTCTTTGCATGGCTGTCACGCTGATGTCTTTCAGTTCATTTGCTAAAATCTGGATGGAATTGTCTGGAAGAATCTTGTCATAATATTCACTATCAATACAGAAAATTGAAGCAAATAATGGGGGTGTCCATGATGTGTAAGGTGTCCTTCTACATGGTTCAACCATAAATTGTCCCTCCTGTCTTGCAGTATAAAAATAATACAAGTCAGATGCCAAGGTTTTTTGAATGGATTTAGGGTGTTTTGACGGTGCTGAATTCAAATGTCCCATTACTTTTGCTGAATTGGTTCTAGTTTTTGAGATAATTCATCCATAAAACTAATGCATTCCCCCAATGCAACTTGTGTGTGATGACAAAATGCAATAGAGTCTAGTCTTCTGGTCTGTCTTTTAACTCTTTAACAGTGTCTTAGGTAATGAAATATCCCATCTAAGTATTTTGCATTTCAATTTGTAGGCTTACAATGCTAGAGAACCAACTTTTTGAAGACAGAATTCTACTATAATTAGTTAACTGTTAAAAATCTCAAAAACTTGAGCCAATCTGGCAAAACCGAAGTCATATTCTTAATCACCACCATAAACTTGGCACCAAACTCACTGCACACCAGTGATAATCAATCCTTAGGGCCCTGTCTCACATAGCGACACACCAGCGATCCCGACAATGATCAGGATCGCTGGTGTGTCGCTACATGATCGCTGCTGAGCTGCCAAACAGGCAGCTCAGGCAGCGATCAGGACAGCGACACTGCGGGTAACGTCGCTTAGTTACCCGCAGTGTAAGTTGGATACCAGTGCACTGATGCAGGGAGCTGGTAACCAAGGAACACGTCGGGTTTCCAGGGGCTGCGCGGTGCCTGGAAACCTGACGTGTACCTTGGTTACCAGCTCCCCTGCAGCAGCGCGCTGGTATCCAACATACACGTCGGGTTTCCAGGCACAGCCCCGCGCCTGGAAACCCGATGTGTACCTTGGTTACCAGGAGATCGCTGGTCTCCTGCCTGTCACAAGCAGCGATGCGTGCTGGCCAGCGGGAGACCAGCGATCAAAAAAAAGTCCTGGCATTTCTGACACGACCAGCGATTCACAGCAGGGTCCTGATCGCTGATACGTGTCAGACATAGCGAGATCGCTGCTGAGATCGCTGTTTAGCAGCGATCTCACTAGCGATCTCGCTGTGTGAGACGGGGCCCTTAGACTAAAGGCACTGCCACACTTAGCGATCGCACTAGCGATCACGATAACGACTTAACCTGGCGAGATCGCTAGTGCGATAGCTATGTGATCGCTAGTTAGATTCCAAACACAACTCATCAGCGATCTGTGATTCCAAACATAACTCATCAGCGATCTGTATAACGACCTCTGCGGTCGTTGGGAAAACCTAGTCCCACCTGCGATGCTGGTGAAGTCGTTCATAAAGGGTGTCACACTCAGCGATTCAGGCTCACCAGCGGGACACCAACGACCAAAAAACGGCTCAGAACGTTCATAAGCGATCAGCGACATCTCAGCAGGGGCCACATCGCTGCTACATGTCACACACAGCTAAGTCGCTAACGAGATCGCTACTGCGTCATAAATGGTGACGCAGTAGCGATCTCGCTAGCGATCTCGCTTAGTGTGGCATACCCTTAATTTGATGGCCAGAAGTCTATCATGGTGTAGAGTTTCTTCCTATAGTTCTTGTTCTTCCTTTAATTCTTCAGATAAGTCAAAAGTTCACAAGCAAATCTATTTTGGCATATCGCCAACTTCAGGCTTGGTGTCAAAACCGGATGACAACAGCTAAGGCGACTAATCCAAGGGATAAGATAAGAGGTGGAATTTAAATACAAGGCTGGCAAGGCAGATATAGCAGCTAAAGGCAGTTACTAGGAAATAGCAACAAGTACTTAGGAAAAGGTCAGATGCCTTTCCCTAATTTAAATAGGTTGTCAAAAGTGATTTATATCTGGTTGTCGTGGTCATCAGACAACCTGGTAAAAGACATCATCATTGTGCACACTTAATAGTGCCTTATCTATTATGGTTTCTCTCTCTGCACCTATTTTACATGGTAAGCTAGGATGTTTCTTGTGAAAGGTCTTAACCACAAGTGATGAAAAGTACCTAGGATTTCTCCTCTCAAGTGCCTTGGCTTTCTCCTAAGGACCATATCCCATTCAATCAATTAGATAGTAAAGTTTAACTCAAACCCCCGTCTCACATAGCGATATCGGTGCTGAGTCACTAGTTTTGAGACGCAGCAGCGAGCTCACCAGCGATATCGCTGTGTGTGACATTCAGCCCCCCTGCCGGGTATTGCTGATCATCAGGACATTTTTTTGATCGCTGGTCTCCCGCTGACAGGCACGCATCGCTGCGTGTGTTAGGGTTCGATTTCCCGCTGCTGCACAAGGGGAGTTTCGAACCCGTCCCGCTGCGGTCTCCCATTCATCTCCGGCCGCAGTGGAGCCTGCTCAGCAGAGACGTCGGTCCAGGCGTCTTGCCCACTCCTCTACGGTGCAGTGACTTGCTGCTGCCTTTCCTGGATCTGCTATTATAGCCAGTGCTGGAGCAGTCGTCTTTGAGACAAAGTCCTGCGTTTTCCCATCTGAGCATGCCCAGAGTGAGATCTCTCATTGGAGATCAGGGGTCACATGTTCAGGTGCTGCAGCGGCTCCTATTGGTCCGCCAGGAAGGTCATGTAGCTACGTTTGTTTGTAACAGTTTCTCATTGGTCCTTGTTCCTGGAAGGTCCTGTAGCTGTTGCTATAAAAAGGTAGCATGACTGGGCCGCCATGCGCTAATATCAATCATTGTATGCTATGCGCCAGTGTGGTCATGTGTATGTGTGGATAGGGACCCGGCTGAAATAAGCCACTAGAATACCGACTTAATCGGTGAGGAGTTTGGTATGGTAGCTGGTCAGGGTCGGTGTCCTAGATGCCTTAGATTACCAGCATAACCGGTGAGGAGTTTTGATTGCCGTATTCAGGGTCTGGCGTTCAGACGCCATAGATTGCGGGTGACTCCCGCGAGGACATTAGCACATGATCACACTTTATGAACGCGTAGCACTTAACTGTGTACCTGAGAGCCTGACAGGACACAGTATTTTTTCTCAGCGGCCCTGTGACGTAACAGGGTTCGCTTTCGACGCTAGACAGCGCCCTAGCGTGTTTTCTTTGCCACTCAGTTGTGTCTAGTGAGTGCGCACACATTCGCCATATAGCGCTTCGGCTCTCCTTCTAGCGGCTCTGTGGAGTAACAGAGTTCGCACTTATTGCCACAGCGCATTACGGCGTTTATGTTGGCGACTCTGCGGGATAACAGAGTTTGCTTCTCGCGCCATTTCTACTAGCAGCAGGCTCCGCTTGCACGGTGGACCCGGGCTGCGAACGCACCTCTCTACTTTATATATTTGGTGCGTTCCGCAGACCCTTAACAGCGTGTGACAGGCGGGAGACAAGCGATCCGCTGGTAACCAAGGTACACAGCCGGTTTCCAGGTGCGGGGCTGTGCCTAGAAACCCGCTGTGTACCTTGGATACCAGCTCCCTGAAGCAGGGAGCCGGTAACCAAGGTACACAGCGGGTTTCCAGGCACCGCGCAGCGCCTGGAAACCCGATGTGTACCTTGGTTACCAGCTCCCTGCATCAGGGCGCTGGTATCCAAGGTAGACTGCGGGTAACTAAGCGATGTTACCCGCAGTGTCGCTTGTACTGATCGCTGCCTGAGCTGCCTGTTTGACAGCTCAGCAGCGATAATGTAGCGATACACCAGCGATCCTGATCGTTGTCGGGATCGCTGGTGTATCGCTATGTGAGACCCAGCCTATACTTGGAATCCAAGATTTGACTCATCTCAAATTCAGAAGGTGTGTCAGTGTCTGAAGGTTGTTAAAGATTTGAAGTTTGGGAGAAATCTGCAAGCTGTATGTCACAGGATTATTACACCTACAGAAAGGACCAATTAAAAAGATGCTGACCTGAAGATTTTAAGGCCTCCATGCACATTAGACTAATATTGGCCAAACCTGCTGATATTGGTGGGCTCAACCAACAAGTCTAATGTGTATGTGGTCCTTTTTTGGATTGCCAAACCTTTTGTTCTTGAAGAGATAAGCCTCCACCAGAGGTTTATGGCTTCAGCTCTCTCAAGGAACACAGGACCGCTACAGTTTCTGTTTGGGATTTTAGCCTGATATTCATTTTAGATAGCTAGAATTGATCTACAAAAAAATAGTAGGTCGACGTCAACAAAATGTCTCAGCCGATTTTTTATCTTGAATAACAGGGTGTGGTAGTCTTGTGTTCAAATCCAGGAACAGGAAACTGTCAGTGGGTGGGCCAGAGGGGCAAGTTGGCAAATTTTAACCTGGGATAACCATGAATAAAGGTCCATCCTTAACCTATTTGTTTTCATAAGGCAGGTGGAGGTAACAAATCCAGCCAAAGATATGGCAGAGAGTTTTGTTTTCATATTGGAATTACATATGCATGTATAATCTTAAATACATAATTGAGTTTCCTACATAAGCTCAGTTGAAAGAACCATGCTTACTACTTAGATACAGGAACAGACTCACGCTTAGTACTTATATATGAAAACAGAATAACACTTACTGCTTATGTGGCACCCCAGGAGTTTGGTTGCCACAGTGACCTTGCCTTCCTCCAGGGGAGGGTGATGTCATGCCTGAAAGCACAGAAGGATCCCTTTGCAGGTAACACAGCGTACAACACCTTTCTGACTCCAGACCAGAAGGGGGAGCTCAAATACCGGATTTGAGGGGAGCTTCCCTGGAATATTCTGGCTGGGGAGGAGTTAGGCAGCTAGCTGAGGGAACGAGAGAGGGAAGATGTGAAGAGACAAGCTGGGGGACTGAAGCCATAGCAGGGCTCATCCCCAGGTCTAAGCGCCGGAGACCGGACCCCTGGAGTCCGAGGCTGAGAGGGTGTAGTAAAATCCCAGCAGCAGAATCTGGAGGGCAGAGGACGGCAGGTTCTCTGTCCCTATTAAGACTCTTCCACAAAGCAGCAGCACATGTGAGCCGGAGACTCCATTAGTCATTAGTTCCTGAAACAGGCTACAGCTGCATGTTATGAGAGTCAAGTTCAACTTGAATAAGAGACGGAGAGCAAAAGGAAATTGGACAGAGCTTATAGCAGCCAATGCCTCACAGAACAGCGCTAGAAAGGAGACCTCACATCCCACCTGTAATAAAGGGGCCCTAAACTGCTTTCAGGCTGACCTACTCCAGTAAGACCTGTATTCAATGCCCTGGACGCTTTGCCTGCAAAACTGTAAGTAAAGCTTTGGAAACTGCAACTCACTGACTGTTTCTCAGTTTCTTCCTGTGTCACACATTGCACTCAGCTACATCCTGCAGCACCATTACCACCTACTACAACATCTGCCTACCCAGGGATCCCATAGTCTCACCTGTGGGAGACTGTACCAACTCTGCTGCATCTCACCACCTATCCCAGAGGATCTGCACTGCAGCGCTGGTCCCCATTGACCAGATACCACAGGTGGCGTCACAAATACCTACACCACAAACTCTATTCATTCCCCTGTAAATAATCTCCCTTTTATTGGACGCCCAGGGCCACAGACCGGGTCATCGCCGCTGTGACATATCCCCTACAATACACCGGCCTGGTACCGAATATTCCACTGCCCTGGCGGGCGATCCACTTAGATATAGGAACTTAACCATGGCTGCTAATTAGATTGGGTCATAGAACCATGCATTGCTTACTAATTAGATATGGAAACAAAACCAAGCTTACTACTTAGATACAGGAAGAGCATACTACATAGATACAGTATCAGAACCAAGTGTATTGCATATGTATAGGAACAGAACAGAGCTTACTACACAGATACAGCGCTGGAACCAAACTTACTACAAGATACTGTAATTGAATGAAGATTACTTTTGCTGTATGGTAACAGGAACATGCTCACTGCGTGCTATACACACGCATGTAGGATGGCTTATACCTGTACATACATACAAACACATACACACAGACACAGTTTTGCATACACCATACACTGGTATATATGACGCGCACCACATTGGTGGTACCAGGGCTATGGGGTACTCGGCACCGAGCCCATGGAAGTCTATGGGAGTTGTCACTGGCAGCGGGACTCGGTCCGTGGCCCTGGCGGTCATGCAATGGGGGATAATTACAGGGGAATTGTAGTAATAGATAGTTTGTGACGCCACCTGTGGTTTCTGATCAATTTGACCAGCGCTGCTATATGGATCTTCCTAGGGGATGTTATGAGGCAGCTGGATGGTAAGTCTCCCACAGGCGAGACTGGTCCCTGGAAGTCTATGGTGGTGCAGGGTGTAGTAAATGAAACAGTCTCACACAAGGCAATCTCTTTCCATACCTTTACTTGCAGATGTTTCAGGCAGGTCCCGGGGAGCTGGTCGGGGTGGAGAATGCACATTCAGGATAACCGATGAGCAGGTTAGAGGCCTCCTTTAACTTTGTATGTATGTGAGTACAAACTTGCATGAAGTCAAGTTAACTCTGTTAATCTCCAGCTTGTTCAATAGCTGCAACGCCGGCCGACATTGTGGTAGAGCCTTCTAGTTGGTGAGAACAGAGTCCCTACTTTTGTAGCGTCCCACTCAAGGTCCTTGTTCTACCTGACTCCGTTTACATATCAGCGCTTAGGGCTACCTTCTGTGACTTGAAGTCCAGGAAGGCCTCCGGTGTTTCTTATTACTAGGCGTAAAGCACTAGCAAGCTTCGGACCCCGGTGTCCGGTGAATTAGTGCGGGTAATCCGGTACCTGATGCACTTGTCTCTATCTTTCTCCACTGTGCCCCTCGTCCTGCTCTCGCTCTTAACATAAGCACAAGTAGCGATGTTGTGAATGTCAGCTTTCTTCAGAGCTCACTGAACAGTTCCTAGTACACTCACTGTTGCAGCTCCTGTGATTACCTTCCTTCTTTCCTTCCTTTCTCAGACCCTGTCCAGAGCAGCGCACAGGAACTCTGTCAAACTGTGTACACGCTGTAGCTCCGAGAGTCACCTTCCACTTTCCAAGGAATACAGGTAGCTTGTGCTGAGGTACTGGTCCTGCAGTTCTGACTGGGCTAGAGTGACTCCTTACACTCAAACCAGACTCCACTTCATGAACTTGCTCTGCCAGAATCTAGTCTGCACTCCTCTTCCTCCAAGACTAGACTGAAGTGATACTGAACGGTGTGTCTTGTCCTGAGACAGGAACTAGACTGAACTCTGACTGAACTCCTCTCCCTCCAAGTCCAGACTGAACTGAAACTGAACACTGACTGCTACGTGTCACTACCTTTTATACCCCTAGTGGGTGTGTTGGGAAATGTGAGTGACGTGAATGAATATCAAGCTTCACGGTTACCTTCTTGTGCATTTTCCTGGAATATGTGTGCCTGGCGTAGCTGGGCCACACATCCCCCTTGGTTAAACACAGCACTCCCGGGCTGTAAAAGAGAAAAGAAAACATTTTGTTTTTCATATAACATCAAACAGTTTTTAACTCTTCCCTTGCGGGAGGACAGGATTCTTAAACGTTACAATTTGTACATAGATCAGTAGAAAATTATCAAAATACTTTTCAATAAATATACACAGTATAAGACAAGATTCTTGTGGAGGACCCGCACCAAAAACCTCCCACGTGGGTCCTGGGTGGGCTGCAGGACTTCATTGCTGCAGACCTCACTCTATGCCACACCATACGGGTTTTTCTTCAGAGGTAGTTAGGTTTTATGTAAAACCAAAATGGGGCACCGAAGTGCGAACTATTTACATTGAAAGTTTTTGGGCTGGCAAAGTCCACAGCCACGCAGTCCTTTGCATGGTTAAACATTCTTCAAGCAAAATCACATTTCAATCAACTTTTACTTTAACTCTTTACATTTCTATACTTCACTTTAACTCTTTACCCAGCCGGGTATTCTACTTTAAATAAGCAAACCTACTATGTAAACATTTATCAATAGTAAAGTGCAAATTTTTATAAAACTTCTTCAAACTTTATACATGTTCAGTTGCAGTAAACCCCTGTCTGGGTCCTACTGTGTTTCATCTTTGCTTGGGGTGACGTTTACTTTTTCCATCCCTGGGGACAGAAGTACACGATGCCCTTGGGTACCCATTACCAGGATATCATGTCCTGCGATGTAGGTTTGGGTCGCTACAGCCTTCATTCTTACTGTGGTCCCACCGGGTACTTCTTTCATGTACGACGCTAGTTGCGTTGCTGCAGGTGCCGCAGTTACTTGCGATTCAGGACAGGTCGCAGATTGCGATGCAGAACGTGACGTAGACTGCGGTGCAGAAGTGTACGCAGGGTATGATGCTGGACAAGATCTAGGTGTAGAGGAGGACGCAGGTTGCGATGCAGTATGAGACGTAGATAGAGAGGCGTACGCAGGGGGCGATGCTGGTGCACGGTCTGGTGCTGTTGGGGCCCGGGACTGGGACGCTGCGGCATAGTGTACGTTACCGGCGTCGGGGACAGGGTCACTGACAATGGTGACATTTAGGGCATACCATCCCTTTAAACCCCAGTGCCGCGTGTAGCTGACGATGTCCCCATTAATGAGATCCCTTCCCGGGTGTCCGATGGGCAGGTGGGACTCTACATCCCGGCGGCTCACAAAGACTCCCGGATATAAGCCCGGCTCACGGATAAAGCCCCAGCCTTTGCGGAGTTTAAATTCCGTAACGCACCCCTGGCGCCGCGGCTCCCGCAGCGTACCTTTATCCCTGCGGACACTCTCCTTGTCGGCGAGGAACTCTTCAAGGTACCGCTGACGGAACTGCTGTACTTCTCTCTCCTCCTGCTGCCGTTGCCTCTCCTTTTCACGACACAGCTCCTCGTGCTCCACTTTTGCAGCATAGGTGATGTCGTCAAGGTACTCCATTTGCTCCCAGTCTATTTCCGGCAGTGATGGTTGAGACCCCTTCCGGTGTTCCTACCAGGGAACTGTAATCTGCTGCGGCCTCCTTGCCTGGCTGGCACTCCGGAACGGGCAGGGCCTCCTCAGCCTCCTTCTCCTCCACCTCTCCATCGGTGGGATCAGGTACAGCTCTTTTGGGGGCGGCCTCCGGTTGTCCTTCAGCCTTCTTCAGCAGGGACTTAGGAAAGTCAGGTGATGGCGTTATGTCTGTGGGAGATAACACTGCGTCCCACAGCAGCCGCTGTGTCTGGGCACGCCAGCGTCTCTCGGTCTCCTCCATGTCTGCCTGGCGCTGGATTAACTTTTTAAGCGCCGCATTCTCCTCCTTGCACTCCAGCAAGGTCTGCTGAAGTTTCTGTATTAGGGATGGCTCCGGTTCAAACAACAGCTTCTCTGGGGAGCAGGGCCTGCGCTCCACCGCTCCACTGCATAGCTGCTCTTGTCCTTCTGCCATCTCTCCCCAGGCCAGACTGTGTTCTCCATCAGGAACGATCTGGCCTCCTCCGTGGAGGCGGGATTTGCGCTTCCTCTTTTTTGCATAGAAGATTAAGAGGAGGCGGATCTCCCTTGCAGTGGGATAGGATCTCACATTATAGTAGCATTTTGAGAGGGCGGCCATAACTTTCGCGCCACAGGGGGGTACACGCCCACGAATGCACGCCCACCTTCTTCACCAGCGCCTCAGGGCGCGAATATGGCGGCAAAATGGCGGAAAATGGCGCCAAAAGTGACAAAACAGCAAACAGTATTTTCTGCATAAAACAGTCAATATAGGCAACACAGGACTCACAATTTTGCAAGCCTCGTATCCTGTTCGTGACGCCAAAGATGACGCGCACCACATTGGTGGTACCAGGGCTATGGGGTACTCGGCACCGAGCCCATGGAAGTCTATGGGAGTTGTCACTGGCAGCGGGACTCGGTCCGTGGCCCTGGCGGTCATGCAATGGGGGATAATTACAGGGGAATTGTAGTAATAGATAGTTCGTGACGCCACCTGTGGTTTCTGATCAATTTGACCAGCGCTGCTATATGGATCTTCCTAGGGGATGTTATGAGGCAGCTGGATGGTAAGTCTCCCACAGGCGAGACTGGTCCCTGGAAGTCTATGGTGGTGCAGGGTGTAGTAAATGAAACAGTCTCACACAAGGCAATCTCTTTCCATACCTTTACTTGCAGATGTTTCAGGCAGGTCCCGGGGAGCTGGTCGGGGTGGAGAATGCACATTCAGGATAACCGATGAGCAGGTTAGAGGCCTCCTTTAACTTTGTATGTATGTGAGTACAAACTTGCATGAAGTCAAGTTAACTCTGTTAATCTCCAGCTTGTTCAATAGCTGCAATGCCCGGCCGACATTGTGGTAGAGCCTTCTAGTTGGTGAGAACAGAGTCCCTACTTTTGTAGCGTCCCACTCAAGGTCCTTGTTCTACCTGACTCCGTTTACGTATCAGCGCTTAAGGCTACCTTCTGTGACTTGAAGTCCAGGAAGGCCTCCGGTGTTTCTTATTACTAGGTGTAAAGCACTAGCAACGCTTCGGACCCCGGTGTCCGGTGAATTAGTGCGGGTAATCCGGTACCTGATGCACTTGTCTCTATCTTTCTCCACTGTGCCCCTCGTCCTGCTCTCGCTCTTAACATAAGCACAAGTAGCGATGTTGTGAATGTCAGCTTTCTTCAGAGCTCACTGAACAGTTCCTAGTACACTCACTGTTGCAGCTCCTGTGATTACCTTCCTTCTTTCCTTCCTTTCTCAGACCCTGTCCAGAGCAGCGCACAGGAACTCTGTCAAACTGTGTACACGCTGTAGCTCCGAGAGTCACCTTCCACTTTCCAAGGCATACAGGTAGCTTGTGCTGAGGTACTGGTCCTGCAGTTCTGACTGGGCTAGAGTGACTCCTTACACTCAAACCAGACTCCACTTCATGAACTTGCTCTGCCAGAATCTAGTCTGCACTCCTCTTCCTCCAAGACTAGACTGAAGTGATACTGAACGGTGTGTCTTGTCCTGAGACAGGAACTAGACTGAACTCTGACTGAACTCCTCTCCCTCCAAGTCCAGACTGAACTGAAACTGAACACTGACTGCTACGTGTCACTACCTTTTATACCCCTAGTGGGTGTGTTGGGAAATGTGAGTGACGTGAATGAATATCAAGCTTCACGGTTACCTTCTTGTGCATTTTCCTGGAATATGTGTGCCTGGCGTAGCTGGGCCACACATATACAATTACACACATACTGACAGAACCAAATATGTATACATACCTGTGAGCAACAGTGAGATGATAAACCTCAGGGGAGGACAGAGGAAGACAGTCAGTTGGTACCTGGCAGCATAATACACCTCCCAAGTCCAGCACTGCATATCTGTGTGGTCTGTCACAGTCTAGCGTTCTCATCTGCAGACTGCCTCTAATTAACCTGCATTGTATTAAAGCTGCGTTCACATGTTGCAGCTACCTTGCAATTTGTTATCGCAATCATGATAGAATTGCAATTACAATTTTGCTGCAATTTTAGAAAATAGATGTAAAAAAAGAAGCAACATAACCGCATTTTATGAATGCAGTGTAAAACTGTGAGCGGTTTGGAAGGACATATTCTATCTGGAATCCTCAGGCTCAATGCAACCACCCAAAACGCTCACATTATATGTAGCCATTTAGTTCTAAAGTCCACCTCCATAGCAGGGGATCCTTACCGATGACATACTATCCCGTCATCGGTAAGGAAGGGGTTAAAGATTCTATAATAACAGGGTTTGTACCACAGGACTGGCGTATAGCAAATGTGGTGCCAATATTATAGGCCAGTGAGCTTAACCTCTACTGTGGGTAAAATCCTGCAGGGTTTTCTAAGAGATACTACAGTATACTGGAGTATCTGAAGAAGAATAACCTCATGACCCAATATCAGCATGGATTTACGAGAGACCGTTCTTGTCAGACTAATCTGATAAGCTTTTATGAAGAGGTAAGTTCCGGTAAGGTAAGAGGTAAGTTGTACATGGACTTCCCAAAAGCTTTTGATACGGTGCCACACAAAAGGTTGATACATAAAATGAGAACAATGGAGATAGGGGAAAATATGTCTAAGTGAGTTAAGAACTGGCTCAGGGATAGGAAACAAAGGGTGGTTATTAATGGAGCACACTCGGACTGGGTCACGGTTAGCAGTGGGGTACCGCAGGGGTCAGTATTGGGGCCGCTTCTCTTTAACATATTTATTAATGACCTTGTAAGGGCATACAGAGTAGTATTTCAATATTTGCAGATGACACTAAACTCTGCAGGGTAATAAATACAGAGGAGGATAATTTTATATTACAGGAGGATTTATGTAAACTAGAAGCTTGGGCTGATAAATAGCAAATGAGCTTTAATGGGGATAAATGTAAGGTCATGCACTTGGATAGAACAAACAAGATGTATAATTATGTGCTTAATTGTAAAACACTGGGCAAAACTGTCACTGAAAAAGACCTGGGTGTATGGGTGGACGACAAACTCACATTTAGTGGCAAGTGTCAGGCAGCTGCTGCAAAGGCAAATAAAATAATGCGATGCATTAAAAGAGGCGTAGATGCTCATAAGGAGAACATAATTTTATATACAAGTCACTAGTGCGACCACACTTAGAATACTGTGTACAGTTTTGGTCTCCGGTGTATAAGAAAGACATAGCTGAACTGGAGCGGGTGCAGAGAAGAGCGACCAAGGTTATTAGAGAACTGGGGGGTCTACAATACCAAGACAGGTTATTACACTTGGGGTTATTTAGTTTGGAAAAAAGAAGGCTAAGGGTATGTTTCCACGTTCAGGAAACAGTCCGGAATTGCTGCGTGTTTGACGCTGTGCGTTGGCGCAGCGTCAAACACGCAGCGTCCAGATGTTACAGCATAGTGGAGGGGATTTCAAGAAATCCCGTTTCCACTATGCTGTAAAACACGCAAGCGGAAGACCTGCGTTTCCGGACATGCGGCGCGTCTTTTCAGACCGAAGCATGTCCTAGTCCGTTGCGGCGACGCTGCGTCGCCGCAACGGAAATAACACAGGGCTATGCAGCCCTGCGATCATTCCGCATGTGTTCCGGAGGTGTCCGGAACACATCCGGAATGAGCGCGCATACAAAAGGGGGCGGGGCTTTTGACGGAGCGGAATTTCCGCTCCGTCAAAAGCGCTGTGGTTCCGGATCGTGGAACCACTGCCTTTGGGGTGATCTTATTACAATGTATAAATATATGAGGGGACAGTACAAAGACCTTTCTAATGATCTTTTTACTGTGACGGAGACAAGGGGGCATCCTCTACGTCTGGAGGAAAGAAGGTTTTGTCATAATCACAGACGCAGATTCTTTACTGTAAGAGCAGTGGGACTATGGAACTCTCTGCCATCTTATGTTGTAATGAGTGACTCCCTACTAAAATTTAAGGAGGGACTGGATGCCTTTCTTGAAAAGTATAATATTACAGGTTATATTCACTAGTTTCCTAGATACTGCGTTGATCCAGGGAGCTAGTCTGATTGCCGTATGTGGAGTCGGAAAGGAATTATTTTCCCCAATGTGAAGCTTACTGTTGCCACATGGGTTTTTTTTTTACTTCCTCTGGATCAACATGTTAGGGCAGGTTAGGATAGGATATGGTTTGAACTAGATGGACTTAAAGTCTTCCTTCAACCTTAATAACTATGTTAGTATGTTATCAGTGTCATCAGTGTTTTCCTGGTATGGATAAATAAATAAATAAATTATAAAGCTGTTTCTATACTTTGCAATGTTAAACACGCACAGCACACGGATGCCATCTGTGTGCTGTTCGTGTTTTTTATGGCTCCATAGACTAATATTGGTCCTTGTTATCTGTGCTGATGAAAAAAACGGACATATCACATGGACTGAGGTTTTGGGCCAAAAATGGCAATTTGTCCCTTTATGAGAGAGTGGAATAAGTGATGCTACTAAACAAAAGTATTGAGTGAAAATGCATCTGTTCACAATACAAACTGCATACATTATTAATGTGGATCTCTGATGAGGCTGGTGTACTTACTATGAAATTCCATGACACATCGGCTGTGTAAGCCTTCTTGAAGATGTTCTTGCTTGATATTAAAATGAGGAGCTCTAGCTTAACGAATTCTTAAAAGGCAATCAGAGCATTACCAAACTCAAAGGATGTAATCAGCTATTCATAATGCCCATCAGTAGTGTTGAAAGCCATCTTCCTTAAAGGAGTATTCCCATCTCAGCCATTCATGGAAAGACATGTCTAATGAATCTGCAGCAGGCAGGAGTGACTGTTTCTGTTAGGCCGGGGTCACACACAACGATAAAAAATCGGACCGTATTATAAGGCCGTAATACGCAGAAAAGTCCCCTGAAAAGTGATCCGTATGTCATCCGTTTGCAATGCGAGGATGCGATTTCTTTCATCAAAACATCCGTGTGTTATCCGTATGGCATCCGTATGCCATTCGTACAGCGAGATTTTCTCGCCAGCTTGCAAAACCGACATACAGTATAATGGCTCTCAATGACAGTTTTTACATCACAAAAGAAAGAATAGATATATACACATAGAATACATATATATATATATATATATATGTCATTGTGATATATATATTATATATATATATATATTTATAGTTCAAACACTTCTACATAGTATAATAGCCGCTAATGCAATTGCCGGCTTTTGTGAAGTTACAGAACCCGACATGAAATGACACATGGTTTGCATACAGTAAACCATGTCATTTCATGCAGTTTGATATATGATTTTGATTAACAATTACATGAGTATATGTGTGCAAAATTTCAGACATGTAGGTGTTAATTAAATGTGTAAATTCATTGAAAAAAAATGCGTGGGCTCCCGCTGTATTTTCTCCACCAGACAGGGAAAGCCAGCAACTGAAGACAGATATTAGTAGCCCAGAGAGGGACCATTATTTTTGGGCCACCCCCTGACTACTAACATCTGCCCCCAGCCACCCCAGAAAAGGCACATCTATGAATAGATGCGCGTTTTCAGGCACTTAGCCCGTCTATTCCCATTGCCCTTTAGCGGTGGCTAATGGGTTAATAATGGGTTAAGGCCACCTTGCTATTGGAAGGGGACTTTAAGCCAGGCTAATAATGTACAGTTGTCAATTAGACAACTCTACATTATTAATCCTATTGTATGAAATGGTTAAAAAAAACACACATTAATTAAAAATAATTTTAATGAAATATATACACAGTTTTTGACCATCTTTTATTGTACTGGTACTCCATACTTCCCTTGTTCTCCTGTAAAAAAAATAAAATAATAAAGGAAGCTTATTCTTACCTCTCCGGCTCTCAGTCACGTCCCACGATGCAATCCTTCACAAAGGGTTAACAGATTTACAGCGGGGAGCGCAGCTAATGCTGCAGCCTCAATGTAAACCCCCAAATGAATAAGTTCCTCTCCCAGCTGACAGGAGAGGAAGTGATTAGTTGAGAAGCTTAATTGAATGTTTCCCATGCTAATCAATTAAGTTCAGGTCAGCTAGGGACTCCGCACAGCATCAGTGACGTCACAGGGAGTCCACGGCTAACCTGAACTGAACTGATTAGCATGGGAAACATTCAATTAAGCTTCCCAGCTAATCACTTCCTCTCCTGTCAGCCGGGAGAGGAACTCATTCATTCGGGGGTTTACATCGAGGCTGCAGCATTAGCTGCACTCCCCGCTGTAAATCTGTTAACCCTTTGTGAAGGATTGCAGCGTGGGACGTGACTGAGCGCCGGAGAGGTAAGAATAAGCTTGCTTTATTATTTTATTTTTATTACAGGAGAACAAAGGAATCGTATGGAATACCAGTACAATAAAAGATGGTCAAAAACTGTGTATTTATTTCATTAAAATTATTTTTAATTAATGTGTGTGTGTTTTTTTAACCATTTCATACAATAGGATTAATAATGTAGAGTTGTCTAATTGACAACTCTACATTATTAACCTGGCTTAAAGTCCCCTTCCAATAGCAAGGTGGCCTTAACCCATTATTAACCCATAAGCCACCGCTACAGGGCAATGGGAATAGACGGGCTAAGTGCCTGAAAAGGCGCATCTATTCATAGATGTGCCTTTTCTGGGGTGGCTGGGGGCAGATGTTAGTAGCCAGGGGGAGCCCAAAAATAATGGTCCCTCTCTGGGCTACTAATATCTGTCTTCAGTCGCTGGTTTTACCTGTCTGGTGGAGAAAATACCGCGGGAGCCCATGCATTTTTTTTCAACGAATTTACACATTTAATTAACACCTACATGTCTGAAATTTTGCACACATACACTCATGTAATTGTTAATCAAAACCATATATCAAACTAAATGAAATGACATGGTTTACTGTATGCAAACCATGTGTCATTTCATGTCGGGTTCTGTAACTTCACAAATGCCGGCAATTGAATTAGCGGCTATTATACTATGTAGAAGTGTTTGAACTTTAAATATATATATATCACAATGACATATATATATATATATAATATGTATTCTATGTGTATATATCTATTCTTTCTATTCTTTATTAAACCTGTCAGTGTGATTTTACAGTACAGCCGGGGATGAATTGCGTATTTATCGCAAGTCACACTGATGGTCTGTATGTAATCCGATGTTTTCACGTACCCATTGACTTGCATTGGCGAGTCTCGGGCGTAATACTGTGCAAATCGCAGCATGCTGTGATTTCACTCGCACGTATAAAAACGGACGAGAAAAAATCGGATGATGGGAGCTGCCACATAGATTAACATTGGTCCGAGTGCAATGCGATTTTTTCTCGCATTGCACTCGTCCGTATTTCTCGCTAGTGTGACTCCGGCCTTACTCATGCATTACAGAAACATGGTAGCTCACTTTTTTATAGAAACTATGAATACAGCTTAGCACAGCCTCCTCAACTCTTTCCATAATCCAGGCCATCTCAGAAGGCCTCATATAGAAAGGAATTTCCTACTCAGCCACAAATGGCTGAGATGGGACTACCCCTTTAACATAGACTAGGTTGTAAGGCCCAAAAATCTTGCTTCTTGAAGAAGGTGTCTATTAATACTGCTGGGATAGAAGGACTTATAAATACCCGGCCATCAAAAGGGATTTTTGAAGAAAGGCTAACTTGTCCTCAATGGCAGGTAATATAAAATTACATCACAAGGAATGAGAAGAGACGCTCATAGAATTAGTATGTTTTGGTGAAATATTAGATGGCAAAAACAAAATGCAAAATAGATACTTAGCTACCATGGCTGTGTGTTCTGCCAAGTATTTAAAGGGGTCAGATACGGCTTTAAAGAAGGCGATTAATTTTATTATAATAATTAAATGATTACAGAAAACAGAAATAGTGTGAATTGTGTACATTTTTGCATAAATAAATCACTAAGGTAAAGTACTTACATTGCACACTACACAGAAAAAACTTCACCAGAATAGCACATCATCTGTCCGGAACATCACTGAAGAAGCGATCAGCGAAATTCCTGGGTTCACATACTGTGGAGGCACCCCTCTTTAGCCAACAGGTTAACGGGCTTCTGTCTAGCTGAAATCTCCCCAGCTTATTATTGTTTAAAATAAATGCTTGCATACCAGTATTACAAAGCCTACCAGTTTCTATTGTCTAGTAGAATCCATGGCTGGTGGCCACCTAATCATCTCCTGTCAGCGCCATGAACCCACAGTCTAGCGGTGACTCACCCACCTGCAGACGGGCCCGGTTCAGATGCGCAGGGAGGCTTAAGCGACATGAACCTGACACGTTAGAGGAGACACTGAGGTAGCAGTAATCAAAGGCCTGGATCATTGACCGGGCGGGGCTTCAGCATCCTGCAGCGGAGATGAGTGCAGGACTTTACAGGACCCTGGATTAGTGAAGAGGGAAACCAGGTCAGACAAACGGGGTTCATACACAGGGGCGGCGCTACAGAATGTGCAAGCGGAGAATAGTGAGATGCCAGGATCATACACGGAGATGCAATCAGTACAGAGGGATAAGCTGAGATGTCGGGACAAAGGCCAGGGTTCATACACAGATACGCAGTACAGAGGGGCAGGAGAATCGTAACGGAACAGAACCAAGTCAAAACCAAGGCCATGAAGTAGCATAAGCACAAGCAAGGGTCAGCACATGCAAGGTCAAAGAAAGCGAACAGGGAATGCTCCAAAAAAGAGGGTTATATAGGAAAATGTACCTCCCACGATAATCCCAGAACCCATGGAGGAGCCGGGAGTTCGGGCGCCAGATTAACTTCTGCACTACCTAATCCCACAAACAAAGCAGCTCATGACACCACCTCCCCAGACATCAATCAACATCGGACAAATACATCACTGGATAAGACATGCCAAAACCTCTCCTGGTAACCGGATGTTCTACCATACTATAAACATGACATTTCTCACTAAACATTAATAACGAAACTATGCAGTAACTATAAACATACGCTTTCCCACTAGAGATACTGTAAACATTGATAAAGGAGCTATGCGATCCAGGTGTTGGGAAAATTACAGAAAATACAAGGCTATTATGAGCTGAACTGTTACTGTCTAATATCTTAAATGTTCCTTAAAGACAGGCTACCAATATGGATTCCTGATGGTCATTAACATCTTAGCACTAGTGTTGAGCGATACGATACTGCAAATATCGGATATCGGCCGATATTAGCTGTATCGGCCTTTCGATTCCGAATACCGATATTTTCGTCATATCGAATACCGGAATCGGATTTGTCACTGTCACTGTCTGTGTCCTACGGTCGGGTCTGTCACTGTCAGTGTCCGTCGGTCGGGTCTGTCAGGAGTCAGCGGCACTTACCTGGCAGAAGATCTCCGGCGGTCGCGTCCTGGACTGCTTCATGGCCGCCATCCTCTTCTCCCCGGCGGTCACATGCAGTTTCTCGCGATAACTGCAGTGACTGCTGGGTAATCCCGGCCGTAAAGCAGTCAGTCCGATGACGTCACCGCCGGGGAAGCAGGTAATCAGCTGTGCTGCGTCGCGATGACAGGCTCTGCCTGTCATTGCGATGTAGCAGAGCTGGATCGTCGTGGGACTGTCGTTACTATGGACTGCGTCGGACAGGTGGTATACTGTTGGTTTGTTTTTTTTCTTTTTTTACAGGAGATCGATGGCGTCGCAGGAATGAGAGTACAATAAAAGAAATGAAAACTATGTTGTCTCTTTTATTTCATTAAAAGACTTTTTTCTTGCTGTGTCTTTTTTTTATGCATTTAATAACTTTGGGATTAATAATGGATCGGTGTCTTATTGACGCCTCTCCATTATTAACCGGGCTTATTGTCACCGTGCAATCAACGGTGACATTAACCCCTTATTACCCCGCTTGCCACCGCTACAGGGCAAGTGGGAAGAGCCGGGTAAAGTGCCACAATTGGCACATCTTTTGATGCGCCAAATGTGGGGCTGCTGTAGCCTGGTATTATCAGGCTGTTGAGGGCCAAAATCCATGGGCCTTGACAGTCTTTTAATACCAGGCCGCAGCAGTCTGCATTTTACTTGGCTGGTTAACAAAAATAGGGGGACCCCTACGCCGTTTTTTTTTTCGAGGGGATCCCCTATTTTTGTTAACCAGCCAAGCTAAGCAGACTGCTGTGGCCTGGTATTATCAGGCTTGCAAGGTCCATGGATATTGGATCCTTACCAGCCTGAAAAACCAGGCCTCAGCGGTCTGCTTCATCTGGCTGGTTAACAAAATAGGGGGGACCCCACGCCAATTTTTTTCGAGGGGATCCCCTATTTTTGTTAATCAGCCAAGATATGCAGACTGCTGTGGCCTGGTATTATCAGGCTGGCAAGGTCCATGGATCTTGGCTCCTTAACAGCCTGAAAATCCAGGCCTCAGCGGTCTGCTTCATCTGGCTGGTTAACAAAAATAGGGGGGACCCCACGCCAATTTTTTTCGAGGGGATCCCCTATTTTTGTTAACCAGTTCCCTCTGACGTCACTGATTGTGTCCCTGGCTGACCTGAAGTGAAAGTGGAAAGCAATCAATTAAGCTTTCCACTTCTTCTCCTGTCAGCCAGGAGAGGAACTCATTCATTTGGGGGTTTACTGTGAGGCTGCAGCATTAGCTGTGGTCCCTGCAGTAAACATTAACCCTTTCTGATGGATTACACCGTGGGACCTGACTGTACATCGGATTGGTAAGAATAATTTTGCTTTATTATTTTATTTTTATTACAGGAAATGGTTTTAGCAGGTAAATAAAATATGGTCAAAAACTGTGTGATTATTTCATTAAACTTTTTTATTAAAGTGTGTGTGTTTGATTTTTCTTTCATACAATAGGATTAATAATTGATAGTTGTCTGATTGACAGCTCTCAATTATTAACCTGGCTTAAAGTGACCTTTCAATTGCAAGGTCATTTTAACCCTTATTAACCCATTCGCCACCGCTACAGGGCAATGGGAATAGACGGGCAAAGTGCCAGAAAGGGCAAATCTAATTAGAGATTTGCCCTTTCTGGGGTGTCTGGGGGCAGATGTTAGTAGCCGGGGGGGGCCAAAAATAATGGTCCCTCTCTGGGCTATTATTATCTGCCCCCACTCACTGGCTTTGTCTGTCTGGTTGCGAAAATAGGGCGGGAGCCCACGCATTTTTTTTCAGCAATTTTACACCTCATATATATATATATATATATAATATATATATACATGTCATTGAATTTGTGACACATATATATATATTTATATTTATAGTTCATACACTTCTACATAGTATAATAGCCGCTAATTCAATTGCCGGCTTTTGTGAAAATGCAGAACCCGACATGAAATGACACTTGGTTTACATAGAGTTAACCATGTATTTTCATGTAGTTTGATATCTGATTTGCACAAACAATTACATGAGTGTAAGTGTGCAAAATTTCACACCTGTAGGGGTTAATTAAAGGTGTAAATTCGTAGCAAAAAAGTCCGTTTTTTTTACAACGAATTTACACCTTTAATTAACCCCTACAGGTGTGAAATTTTGCACACATAGACTGATGTAATTGTTTGTGCAAATCAGATTGCAAACGACATGAAAAGACATGGTTAACCCTATGTACACCAAGTGTCATTTCATGTCGGGTGCTTCTGTCTTTTCACAGAAGCCGGCTTTACCCGGCAATTGAATCAGAGGATATTTTACTATGTAGAAGTGTATAAACTATACATATATGTATATATATGTCACAATGACATGTATATATATATATATGTATTCTATGTGTGTATATTTAGTGTTTACAAGGAAATAAAGGTTTTTTTTAGTTGCGATATTTTGTTCCCATAGACTTACATTGGACTTCCGGTATCGGAATCGGATATCGACGATATTTAGTGATATCGGCGATACCATTTCGATACGATATTTTTAGATATCGAGCAGTATCGCTCAACACTACTTAGCACTACACTGTGCTATACAGTGCTACTAGCAATCATATGATATATAAGTACAGCCAATGTTAATTTCTCATAAGCAGGCAACAAGATTTTTATGCTGATGGGGTAACCACTAGCTACAAATGAAGACCAGGATGATCTTCAGGCACAAAATATCCAAGAAGTCTACTTTGGTTGAGTGATAGAGCATATTACCTGGAAGAGTTCCAGCCTTCTAGTGGAAGAAAACAGCATAAACTATAAATATTGAGGCAGAGAAATTGGTGTAGACACACCTTGCAGACATCTTTAGTAAGAGCAGGAACCCCATCATATGGTTTATTCTTTGGCTGTTAAATACTGTACATTACCAGGTTGTGCAGACAGGGCCATGGTAAAACAAAAACAGTAACTTGCTCCTATGTAGAAGGCTGCAACTGAAATGGTGGGGTGCAGTAGTGTAGAAGACTATCATGAAGGGGGAAACTACTGTTTAAAAGCCGGGGTCCAAAAAGTCCCTGCTTCTCTTGAATCTATTAAGGGCTCAGTGAAAAATGAGTATCCAGGAGCACAAAGAATAAACAGGAAAATAATTATTTCTTTAGGGAAGGAATAAGTAAGGCTTAAGTCTGAGAATTTTCTGGTCTGCAAAGACAGAGCAATTCAACTGCTGATGTTCACTTTGCCCACAGGTAAAGGCACAGGTCCTGAGGCAATCTTCTAGACCTTCTCTCCTGTGACAGGGAAGTCACCACAAGACAAGTAGTGCAGCAAATCAATAACGTTTAGTTTGATTAGTGGAGAAAAGCACCATACGTAGAAACAGTGGTGGTCTTCCTTCTCTTAAAGGGAATCTGTCACCCTAAATTGGCGGATATTTAAATGATGGCAGTCAGGTCAGATGAGTGGTGTTTTGGGTACTTGCCTTAACATGTTGTTCGCCGCTGTCTCCATTATTTCTGGGAATTGTAGTCGTTGCCCTCCATATAATGCGCCTGCGCATTGCAATCTGCGGGCAAAGCATACTGCGTGTGCACAATTCAAGATTGCAATGTGCACGCGCATTATATGGAGGGCAACGACTACAATTCCCAGAAATAATGGAGACAGCGGCGAACAACATGTTAAGGCAAGTACCCAAAACACCGCCCATCTGACCTGACTGCCATCATTTAAATATCCGCCAATTTAGGGTGACAGATTCCCTTTAAAGGGAAAATATTCCTAAGTGGATAAAGTGATGAGGTCATCCAGAGACAAAACGTGACCAGACAGTTAATCATTCTTCACTAGAGATGAGCGACTTTGCCTTTTTTATGGTCGAGTCGGGTTTCGGACCACCCGACTTTCACAAAAGTCGAGTCAAACGAAATCGGCCGACTATCGGCAAAAGTCGAAGATCCGACTGAAACACGAAACCCAATGCAAGTCAATGGGGAAGCAAAGTCGGCAGGGAGTGAAGGACAGTAAACACATCTACAGTGCCAATTTCAATGCCAACGACATCAATTCTTATTACTTAAGCTTGTTGTCAACCTTAATTTTCTTTATAATAATAGTAACGCATTCAAAACTGGGGGTTATTTGGCTAAAGTTTTGGGGGGGCAGGCCTGGCTCCAGGTTTTCGTGGGCCCTGGGCCAAAGAGTCTCAGTGGGCCCCTTTAACACATACCACAATTGATGATGCTCCGATACGGCAGAGAAATATAGGTATAGTACAATGCCAAATACTTCACTTCTTACATTACATGACTGATATCTATTTTAAATTCTACAATAGCTCAAAAACTGGACAGTATATTCCTCCATACAGGATTATGGCCACCACATAGTGCACCATACAGAATAATGAGCCCCATATATTGCTCCATACATAATTGGTCCAATATAATGTTCCATACAGTATATGATGAGCTCCACATAATGCTACAGTATATGATGGTCCCCATATAATGTGCCATACAGTATAGGACGGTCCCCATAGAGAATAATGAGCCCCACATATTGCTCCATACAGTATAATGAGTCGCATATAAAGCTCCATACAGTATATGATGGGCCCCATTATTGCTCCATACAGAATGGGCTCCATATAATGCTCCATACAGAATAGGCCCCATATGATGCTCCATACCCTATATAATGCCCCATAAATAATGGACCCCATATGATGCTCTAGTATATGATGGGCCCATGGATGATTGCTCCAGTGTAATGATGGGCCTATATAATGCTCCATATATAATGGGCCCCATATGATGCTCCAGTATATGATGGGCCCCATGGATGATGCCCCAGTGTATGATGGGCCCCATTTATAATGCTACGTGTAGATGGGCCCCATATATAATGCTACAGTTTATAATGGCCCTATACTATGATTCTCAAGTGTATGATGGGCCCCATATATAATTCTCCAGTGTATAATGCTCCCATATATTGCTCCAAACCTTTAAAAAAATGAATACCACCATCCGAACTATTTCTTTTAGTGATGGGGCGGTCAAGAATGAGGAACCCATGTGCATTCTGTCGATTGAATGCAGAAAAGGCTTTCCACAGGTTGCACGGGATTTTATATTTCAAACTTAGAAGAAATTGGCTTAAAAGAAACTATGCTCCGTAGAATTTCTGCCCTGTACTCATCTCCCAGTGCTCAAGTTAAAATTAATGGCACACTTTCAAACACATTTTTAATCGGAACGGCACGAGGCAAGGCTGTCCTCTTTCACCTTTGCTTTATATACTCACTATGGAACATCTAGCAATCGCGATATGGAATAATCCCTCCATTAGAGGCATAAAAGCCCAATCAGAAGAGCACAAACTGGCACTTTTTGCAGATGATGTCCTATTGTATGTCTCTTCCCCAACTATAAGTCTCCCAAATTATTATCTCAGAATTACATAGATTTGGTCGTCTGAGCAATTTCAAAATTAATACCCACAAATCAGAGATTCTCAATATCTCAATCCAACCAAGTGAGGTGGAGAGGTTGGCAGCTTCATTTCTCTTTAAGTGATGTTCAGATTCTCTTACCTATCTAGAAATAAAAATCACCGCCAAAGTATCTAATTTTTATGAAGCAAACTTTAAAACAGCTTTACGTAAAGCTGATTTCGACTTAGAAAAATGGCATAAACTACCCTTATCTTGGTTTGGAAGAGTGAGCGCTATTAAAATGGATCTATTACCCCGTCTCCTATATTATTTTCAAACAATCCCCTTGTATTTACCTGCCTCCTTTTTCTCACGTCTTAAAAAAGCGATATATCATTTAATTTGGTCACAAAACGAGCACGTATTTCATACATTTTGTTAAGTAGATCGAAGCAAGAAGGGAGAATAAGTCTGCCAGATTTTGCTATGTATAGTCAAGCAGCAATTGGTACATGTATTTTAGATCTGGTTTCATAATAAAAACAACAAAAAAGGATTACATTAGAAAATGATCTTAATGGACGTGACTTCCTTATAGTATTTGGTCCCGAAGGAAGAACGGGATATACCTTTACCCTTCCTCACCAAAGACATGATCTCATTTATCAAAAGAGGAGTCGAGAGCTGGGAGTCTGTTCGTCTCCTGGCCCCTAACCCCTATATATGACAATCCATCCTTTCCTGCAGGATTAAAAAGAGCACTATATTCATAAAAATGGAGCTTCATGCCCTATAGTCCATGATTATGTTACAAGGACGGATGAGTCTCTCCAGGACATTTTTTGGGGCAAGGAGCCGCCAACAGGTGCATGGTTCTTTTATGAACAAATAAAAGTTTTATTATTAAATTAGCCAAACAATCCAATCCATACAGAATATTATCTCCATTTGAGACTTTGTTTATCAACAAACTCTATAGATCACACTATCTCTTTATTATACAAAACCTTCCAAGAATGGCAGACCCCATTGAGAGATTTCCCAGCATTTTTTCAAAATGGGAGATTGATTTGGTAGACCTTTATCAGTTAAGAAAGAACAAAGATTCTCTTATGCACATTCAGGTCATCGCTCTGTTCGACATCACAGGAGAGGAGCTACAAAATCTTGTCGAGGTGGTACAGATGCCCATCAGATTTAAATGTAATTTATCCAACAACACCTCGATTTCTAGATTTAAGAAAGGTCTTCTTAGACATATTCTCACTGCTACCAGGAACGTGATTACTAGATTTTGGAAACAGGAAAAGGTTCCCTTGCGTTCTGATTTGGTGATGGAACTCAACGACATACAGTACAGACCAAAAGTTTGGACACACCTTCTCATTCAAAGATTTTTCTATATTTTCATGACTATGAAAATTGTAGAATCACACTGAAGGCATCAAAACTATGAATTAACACATGTGGAATTATACATTACACTTACAAAAAGTGTGAAGCAACTGAAAATATGTCTTATATTCTAGGTTCTTCAAAGTAGCCACCTTTTGCTTTGATTATGCTTTGCATGCAGAAAAGGTGAACGGATGGACTCTTCATGCCTGTGTGTAGCCCTGGTGGTAGGTCAACGCAGTTACCCTGGAGAGTGTTATGGCGAGCGGCAGTTCAATGCTCAATATTCATTCACTACGACACACACTAGACACACCCCTAGGGTGTGAAGTATACTCTAGAGGGAGTGGTCAAGGTAGTAGGTGTTAGAGTGATTAGTCTTGTTCCTGTCTTTGGACAGTGAGGACGTGTGGAGTAGAGTCTAGACCTCTTGGTGAGAAGACGTTTGGAGGGAGGAAAGAGTCTAGCCTGCTTCATCCCAGTTCATATCGTGGAGTCTGGTATAGGGTTTGGAATACACCTTAGCTAGTCAGAGCTGTATCACCTTCACAACACATACTGAGGAAGGAAGAAGTATAAGCACGGAAAGCCTTCAGCATCCCTGTCTAGAGGACGGTATCAGGTTCAGAGAACGTGCTCCTGCCTGTGATAACTGAGCATCTGTGGCTAACTTCATTGGAAGGAAAAGGAAAGAAGAGACTGCTCGACCCTTGGCTAGTTTGAGTGCTTATGTACCAGCGTGGACAAGGCGAAAGGCAAGTGGATTATAGATTAGTGCTACAGATTGCAGAAGTCCAGCACGTTGCTACCGGTCACTGGGGACCGAAGGGTCACTGTTGTTTCAGGCACGGTGACAGGAAAACCAGGAATCTACCGGACCCTAGGTCGCGGCAGACAAGCCCCTTATAGTCAGTACGTAACTGGGCTCAGGGGGAGTGAAGACTTTGGAGTTCTGCAGGACCACGTAAGAATTCAGCTCCTTCATAGGAAGGCCCCTAACACTAAGCTGACTGGGCAGGTACAGCTTTGGATAAGCTGGAGAATTGAGGGAACATACGCTTCATGCTAGTTGCACTCGTCATATTGGAGATAAAGGAGGCCCTAACTTGTCCAGCTGCCGTCTCAAGATACACTCTCCTTGGATCAGCCTCCCTGGGACCTGCCTTATCATCTTGCAAGTAAGGTATGGAAAGACGCTGACCGTGTGAGACTGTGTTCTTTAACCGCACTCGACTTCACTACTCACATAGACTTTGAGGACCAGTCCCCCCTGTAGGGACCCGACATCTAGCTGCATCACCATCCTCTCAGAGATCTACAGCAGCGCTGGTACTAATTACCAGAATACTACAGGTGGCGTCACGAACTGTATATAAATCAATCCCCTGTAATATTCCCCCAACATACGCCAGACCGCCCGGGCCACAGACCGAGCCACAGCTACCTGTGACAAAATCCCCATAGACTTCTACGGGCTCGGCTCTGAGTACCCCATTGCCCTGGTAACCCACAATTGTGGTGGCGGGTCGACACAACTTTGGCGTCACGAACAGGATGCGAAACTCGCGGAATTGCGAGCCCTGTGTGCCTAAGGACTTGTTTTTGTGAAAAAGGACTGTTTGCACTTTTGGCGCCAAAATCGCCATTTTTGTCGCCATATTCGCGCCCTCAGGCGCTGGAGAAGAAGGTGGGCGTACCTTCGTGGGCGTCTACCCCCCTGTGGCGCGAAGAAAATGCCTGCCCTCTCAAAGTGCTATTACAACATGCGGTCCTGCCCTACAGCAAAGGAGGTCCGCCTCCTCTTCACCTTCCCTGCGAGGAGGAGGAGACGCAAACCCCACCTCCACGGAAGAGACCGGATGTCTCCACAGAAAGAAGAAAGAATCTTCTGGAACATGATGGAGGCAGGACGTGTGCAGCCGAGTGGGGCAGCGGAGGAAGGCAGGCCCCGTGCCCCCGCCAAGCTGCCATCGGCATCGGAGTCTTATGCGATCCTGCACCTGCAACAGGCGTTGCTGGAGATCCAGGAGGAGAACGCACTCCTAAAGAAGATGTTCCAACCTGGACTGGAGGAGATTGAGAGACGCCGATGTAACCTGCTGAAGTGGCAACTAACAAACACGGCGTCCTCTCCCCTCAACGAACCCCCACGATTCCAAAAACCGAAGAGTCTGCTGCCCAAGGCGAAGGAGCAACCGAGGCTGCCCCCGAAAGTACCGTTCCCGATCCCACTGGTGAAGCGGTGGAAGCGGAGGAGGTTGAGGAGGTACAGCCAATCCCGGAACGCCCGCCCGGCCAAGAGGCCGCAGCAGATTATCGGTCCCCGGCAGGGACACCGGAGGGGTCCTGTCCGTCACTACCAGACGTGGACTGGGACGAAATGGCGCGCCTGGATGACGTCGCCTACACCGCCCAGTGGGAACAAGAATGGCGGAGTCGTGAGGAGAAGAAGAGGCGTCAGCAGGAGGAAGAGCGGGAAGCTCAGAAGAACCGCCAGCGACAATATGCCGAGCTGATTGCTGACAAGGAGACTGTCCGTCGCGACAAAGGTACCTTACGGGAACCGCGGCGGCGGGGGTGTGTGGCTGAGTTCCAGCTCCGGAAGGGCTGGGGCTTTATCCGTGAACCGGGCCTCTACCCAGCGGTCTTCGTCAGCAGGCGTGACGTGGAATCTCACCTGCCACAAGGCCATCCCGGGAGGGACTTAGCAAACGGAGATATAGTCACCTATACGCGGCATTGGGGATTGAAGGGGTGGTATGCCCTGAACGTCGCCATCGTCCGCGACCCCGTCCCAGACGCAGGTACCGTCACCATTACCGCCGCGTCCCTGGTCCCAGTTCAAGCAGCATCCGGCCGTGCCCCAGCATCGCCCCCTGTAAAGTCATCGCAACTAGCGACCCAAAGTTCATAGCAAGTTAAAGCCACCTCCACATCGCCACATGCGACCCAGTCCAGATCGCAAACCCTGACGCGGTCTATATCGTTGACTGTAATGGAGACGCAATCGGTGTCACGCGGAGAGAGTATACCCGTTGCGCCCCTAGAGGTTCGCACCAGAACTGTCGCGACCCAGACCCTGATCGCAGCACATGATTTGCTGGTCTTGGGATCTAGGGCTCATTGCATCATTCCAGCCCCCGGGGTGAAAGATGTAGTGGAAGGTGTATTATTAGAAGATGAATAAATAGTAAAGAGTTGGTGAGATCCCTATCGGATCTACCACAAGTAGAAAGCAGGAAGTTTAAAATGTTTTGAAAAAGTTTTGCACAGGTTATATATAGTGAATATATATTTCTAATTATAGAATGCCCGGCTGGGTAATTGGTAAATGGTAAATGATAAATGATAAACAGTTGCACTTTTATAATGTGATTTAATAAAATGTGTCTTTCTTTATAAATGGACTTGGAGGTTAAGGACTATGCTAACCCAGAACTTTCTTGTACATAGTTGCGCTTCGGTGCCCTATCTTGGTTTTACAAAAACCATCCATAACTACCTCTGAAAAACAAAACCGTATGGTGTGGCACTGAGTGAGGTCTGCAATCGGACGTCCTGCAGCCCACCCAGGACCACGTTGAAGGTTGGTGCGGGTCCTTCACAAGTATATTGTATATTTATTTATTGAATGCTATTTGATACTATTTGTATTTTTCTATAAAAGTTTGTAACGTTCAAGGTGTTCTCACCTCCCGGATGGGAAGATGTTATTGTTATTGTTATTGCATAAACAAAATGTCTTTTGTATTTCACAGCCCGGGAGTGCTGTCGTTTACCATGGGGGAATGTGTAGCCCTGGTGGTAGGCACACGCAGTACCCTGGAGAGTGTATGGCGAGACGGCAGTTCAATGCTCAATATTCATTCACTCGACACACACTAGACACACCCCTAGGGTAGTGAAGTATACTCTAGAGGGAGTGGTCAAGGTAGTAGGTGTTAGAGTGATTAGTCTTGTTCCTGTCTTTGGACAGTGAGGACGTGTGGAGTAGAGTCTAGACCTCTTGGTGAGAAGACGTTTGGAGGGAGGAAAGAGTCTAGCCTGCTTCATCCCAGTTCATATCGTGGAGTCTGGTATAGGTGTTTGGAATACACCTTAGTCTAGTCAGAGCTGTATCACCTTCACAACACATACTGAGGAAGGAAGAAGTATAAGCACGGAAAGCCTTCAGCATCCCTGTCTAGAGGACGGTATCAGGTTCAGAGACGTGCTCCTGCCTGTGATAACTGAGCATCTGTGGCTAACTTCATTGGAAGGAAAAGGAAAGAAGAGACTGCTCGACCCTTGGCTAGTTTTGAGTGCTTATGTTACCAGCGTGGACAAGGCGAAAGGCAAGTGGATTATAGGATTAGTGCTACAGGATTGCAGAAGTCCAGCACGTTGCTACCGGTCACTGGGGACCGAAGGGTCACTGTTGTTTCAGGCACGGTGACAGGAAAACCAGGAATCTACCGGACCCTAGGTCGCGGCAGACAAGCCCCTTATAGTCAGTACGTAACTGGGGTCAGGGGGAGTGAAGACTTTGGAGTTCTGCAGGACCACGTAAGAATTCAGCTCCTTCATAGGAAGGCCCCTAACACTAAGCTGACTGGGCAGGTACAGCTTTGGATAAGCTGGAGAATTGAGGGAACTACGCTTCATGCTAGTTGCACTCGTCATATTGGAGATAAAGGAGGCCCCTAACTTGTCCAGCTGCCGTCTCAAGATTACACTCTCCTTGGATCAGCCTCCCTGGGACCTGCCTTATCATCTTGCAAGTAAAGGTATGGAAAGACGCTGACCGTGTGAGACTGTGTTCTTTAACCGCACTCGACTTCACTACTCACATAGACTTTGAGGGACCAGTCCCACCTGTAGGGGACCCGACATCTAGCTGCATCACCATCCTCTCAGAGATCTACAGCAGCGCTGGTACTAATTACCAGAATACTACAGGTGGCGTCACGAACTGTATATAAATCAATCCCCTGTAAATATTCCCCCAACATACGCCAGACCGCCCGGGCCACAGACCGAGCCACAGCTACCTGTGACAAAATCCCCATAGACTTCTACGGGCTCGGCTCTGAGTACCCCATTGCCCTGGTAACCCACAATTGTGGTGGCGGGTCGACACACCTGGTTCCCACCGTGAAGCATGGAGTAGGCAGTGTGATGGTGTGGGGGTGCTTTGCTGGTGACACTGTTGGGGATTTATTCAAAATTGAAGAGGTGAGCGGTCCAGCTCACCTAAAACCATCTCGATTGGGTTTAGGTCTGGTGACTGTGGAGTCCAGGTCATCTGGCCTAGCACCCCATCACTCTCCTTCTTGGTCAAATAGCCCTTACACAGTCTGGAGGTGTGTTTGGGGTACAGTGTCACCAGCAAAGCACCCCCACACTATCACACCACCTCCTCCATGCTTCACGGTGGGTGCTAGGAATGTAGAGTCCATCCGTTCACCTTTTCTACGTGCAAAGCAGTAATCAAAGCAAAAGGTGGCTACTTTGAAGAACCTAGAATATAAGACATATTTTCAGTTGTTTCACACTTTTTTGTAAAGTGTAATGTATAATTCCACATGTGTTAATTCATAGTTTTGATGCCTTCAGTGTGAATGTACAATTTTCATTGTCATGAAAATACAGAAAAAGCTTTGAATGAGAAGGTGTGTCCAAACTTTTGGTCTGTACTGTATATACCTAAATATACTTGATTTACCCCAAAAAATGAAATACCTCTCCTGGCTGGGCACTACTCTACTCTGGACTCCTCGGCGTCGCCATCTTCCAGCTCTTTGCACTGTGACTGTTCGGGCAGAGGGCGCACAGACGTGATGCCATCGCGCTCTCTGACCTGAATGTCACTGTCAGGAAACGCGGAAGACGTCATAGCGGTGGAGCAGGGAGAGGTAAGTATTGCAAGTGTTGGGTCCCTGAGCAAGCAGAGGGGGCCCACTCGTGGGCGACGGCACTGGCACAGGGCCCCTCATAGTACGCCGGTGTCTCTGACGGCGAGTGGGCCTCCCCACCGTCAGAGACACCGGTGTACTATGAGGGGCCCTGTGCCAGTGCCGTCACCCACGAGTAGCCACCTCCACCTGCTCAGGGCACCGGCACTTGCCCGGGTGCGCCAGGTGGTGACGCCGGCCCAGGGGGGGGGTACAGCCCAGTTAGGGAGGTGCAAAAACTGGCATATGTTGAGGTGTAGGCTGGACGTTCAGCAGCCGCAAATGGAGGAATTGGAGAAGTCGGAGGAAGAGGGCAAAGCGAGCCATTTTGCTGGCAACCTATGTGTCATCAGGGGAAGGTGGTACAAAATCCTTTGAAACCCAGCATGGTTCATTTTAATGAAGGTGAGATTATCAACATTTTGGGTCAACAGCCTGGTCCTTCTTTCTCTCAGGATTGATCCAGCAGCACTGAAGACTCTTTCTGATAGCACACTACCAGCAGGGCAAGCGAGCTCCTGTAAGGCATATTGTGCCAATTCAGGCCAGGTGTCCAGTTTACAGGCCCAGTAGTCAAAGGGGAATGAACTGTGAGGAGAACATTGATAGGGGAGGAGAGGTAATTTTGAATCATAGTTGACAACTGCTGTCTCATGTCTGTTGCAATCGATTCAGTATTAACAGTCATGTAAGCGGTACTCGAGAAATCAGTCCACAACATGGTCATGAAACCCGTCTCCAACGCCACTTCGGCTGTGTGCACCACGAACACCTCTTCCATGTTGCCCAGTATGGCTCGTGGTAGAACCTGCATCGCTGCTGTGTGCTGGGAATGCCTCTAACAAACGGTTTACCAGAGTTGCTTGTTTGTTTGCCAATATTAGCTCTAGGTTCTCCTGTGGCATGATGTTATGTAATTTGCCTTTATAGCGTGGATCGAGGATGCTGGCCAACCAGTAGTCGTCATCCTTCATCATTTTGGCAATGCGGGGGTCCCTTTTTAGGATCCGCAAGACATAATCACACATGTGGGCCAATGTTCCAGGTGTCAATGATGCACTGCCAGTGGTGGGTGGAGGAGCACTGTCTGCCAAATCCACATCACTCCAGTCACGCACAAACTACCTGACCTAGGCAAGCCAACATTTTCTCTTGCCCCCTGAGAAGCATCCTCCTCCCCAAAATAATCATAACCCTCCTCCTCCTCTTCTTCCTCCACCTCGTCCAGGACAGTTCCCTGAGCAGACAATGCCTGACTGTCATCAAGGCTTCCCTACTCCTCCTCCGCTGTAGATGCCTGATTCTTAATGTGCGTCAAAGTTTGCATGAGCAGACGCATAAGTGGGATGCTCATGCTTATGATAGCATCGTCTGCGCTTACCAGCCCTGTGCATTCCTCAAAACACTGAAGGAATTTACAGAGGTCTTTCAGCTTTGACCACTGCACACCGACAACTCGATGTCTGCCCTCAAACTGCCTGCCCGTGTATCCTCCCACAAATGCATTACAGCCTGCCTCTGTTCGCACAGCCTCCAACCATGTGTATGGTGGAGTTCCATCTTGTTGCAACGTCTATGATTAGGTGGTGCTTGGGAGGTGGAGCGATCGCTGCAGCCTCTGCATACGACTGAGTCTATGGGCGAGTGACGGATGCGCGAGCAGTCTTCGCACATTATGGAGCAGGGCTGTTAACTCCGGATAATTATTTAGGAAGCACTGCACCACCAGGTTCAAGGTGTGAGCCAGGCAAGGTATGTGTCTGAGTTTTGCCAGGGCTATGGCCGCCATAAAATTACAGCCGTTATCACTGACTACCTTGCCTGACTCAAGATGTAGACTGCCCAGCCATGACTCAGTTTCTCGCTGCAAGTAGTCGGCCAGTACCTCGGCGGTGTGTCTGTTGTCGCCCAAAGACATCATCCTTAAAACAGCCTGCTGACACTTACCACTAGCTGGTCGAGAGTGGGACACCTCATGTGCAGCATTGGCAGCTGCGTATGGAATGCTCGTGCCACTGCGCTCTTTCGACGCGCTTTCGCTTCTGGAGGAGGGTCGAACGCCTACAGCCAACTGTTGCCTATACCGTGGGCTAGGAAGCACTATCCCACCGCCGCTGTCCCCTGTGGACCCTGCATTAACCACATTAACCCAGTGCGCAGTGATGGACACGTAACGGCCCTGGCCATGCCTGCTGGCCCATGCATCTGTTGTGAGGTGCACCTTTCCACTCACTGATTGAGTGCATGGACAATGCGGTCTTTCACATGCAGGTGGAGGGCAGGGATGGCTTTTCTAGAAAAGTGCCGACTGGGTAGGTCATAGCCTGGGACAGCATAGGCCATGAGCTCTCGGAACGCTGCGATTTCAACCAAATGGATGGGCATCATCTCTAATGAGATCAGTTTGACAATGTAGGCGTTCAAAGCCAGTGTACGCTGATGAGAGGATGAGTACTTTCTTGTCCTACTCAGAGTGTCTGCTAGGGTGAGCTGGACTTGAGAGCTACATATGGGGGAACTAGCGGTGAACATGGCGGACTGAGAGGGGGTTGGTGATGGTGATGATGGTGGTGGTGATGGCCTAGATTCAGTCTTTCGGTGCATAAACATTGTGACTCCCTGACTGCTTTGGCCTTGCGACGACACCTCAACATTTCTTACTGGTGGTGTGCTAACCGGTGAGCTTACAGTGGGGGAAGCGATGTAGCGTTGCTGGCTACCTTCAGTCGGAGCAGGTGCACTTGTGCTACCTGAGGTTTTGTAGTCCATCCACGCTTGCAAGTGCATGATGTTTAAATGTCTAAGCATGCAACTGGTATTCAAATTTCGGAGATTTTGTCCTCGGCTAAAGGTCCTTCTGCACTTCTTACAGATAACCTTTGCCTCATCAATAGGATTTTGGTCAAAAATGTGCCACACTGCACTCATCCTACTATGGGATAACGTTTCAGGGCTTGCACGTTTTGCTAAGTTGACTGTCTGGACAAGCTGTCCTGCAACTCTTTTCGTTTTTTTAACACGTTTTTGGACTGCTACGGGCCTGCCAGATAACCGCAGCTGCGCTGTCGATGCCTGCTGCGGATCCTCCTCCTCTTCTGAGCCATTGCCATCGGCACCTCTTCCCCAATAGATGCCAATCCGGGTCAACAACTGGGTCATCCATCACCTCCTCTTCAATTTCATGTGCACCTTCCTCTGTGTCACCGTGTAAGGTGGTATAGTATGCGGGAAGGGGCACCTGAGTTTCATCAGGGTCAGATTCTGGCTCAGTAGACTGTGAGGGCAATGTAGTGCTCTGGGTGAATGTACCAGCAGAATCATCTAGCAGTGGCTGTGCATCAGTGCACTCCATGTCAGATTCATCTTGGACTGGGGAATTCAGGATTTGACTTGATAACCCAGGCATAGTATGTGAAAAGAGCTCCATGGAGTAATCAGAAGTGTGGCCTGCCGCATCCTTCACTTTTGGTGGGGGTGAAGGACACAAGGAAAGGTGTTGTTCCTGACCAGGAGCCTGCACTGACAACTCAGTGCTTGCATTTTTTGAAACTTCAGAAGAGGAGGCGATAGAGCTGGAGGCTGTTTTGGCAATGTAAGCCAAAACCTGTTCCTGATGCTCCGGCCTTAAAAGCGGTTTACCTACTCCCAGAAAAGGGAGCCTTCCAGGCCTTCTGGATCCAGACGATGATGCTGGCTCAACACCTCCTGCCTTAGGTGCTATTGTGCTTTTGGCACTACCAGCAGATACACCACCACCACCATCAGTACCAGCTGCCCCCCCCCCCCTGCCCACGTCAAACCTCTTCCACCATACTTCCTCATGTTTGGGAAAATGTAACCAAAATACAAGCAGAAATATGGTACTGTATCACAAGCGTACAGCTGTAGACGGTAAGGGGGAAATTTCAATCTCTGTATATATTTCAGGAGTCACAGACAGACGCGCTCAGGCTCAGTATGGATTAGACCAGAACATAAAAAGCAGAAAAAGGGTACTGTATCCGAAGATACCAGGTGTATATAGTATAGGGAAAAAATTCTAAATCTCCGTATAGATTTGAGGAGTCACACACAGACGCTCTCAGGCACTGTATGGATTAGACCAGAATATAAAAGCAGAAAAAGGGTACTGTATCAAAAGATACCAGGTGTATATAGTATTGGGGAAAATTTCAATCTCCGTATATATTTGAGGAGTCACACACAGACGCTCTCAGGCTCAGTATGGATTAGACCAGAATATAAAAAGCAGAAAAAGGGTACTGTATCCGAAGATACCAGGTGTATATAGTATTGGGGAAAATTGTAAATCTCCGTATATATTTGAGGAGTCACACACAGACGCTCTCAGGCCCAGTATGGATTAGACCAGAATATAAAAAGCAGAAAAAGGGTACTGTATCCGAAGATACCAGGTGTATATAGTATTGGGGAAAATTTCAATCTCCGTATATATTTCCGAAGTCACACACAGATAGTCAGCATGTATTTGTCCGTGATACCAGCCGGTACACGGTAGTGTGTGAGGAGCGTATAGCTCTATACGGTGTGGGGAAAAATGAACGCTCGGTAACTGTGCAAAAAAAAAAGAATAAAAGTATTAGTGCTGTGTAAAAAGCAGTCTGCACAGCAGTGTACACACAGCAAGACAGCTAGCAGGCAGCCTACTAACCAGCTCTGCTGCACACAAGAAAATCCTCCCCTGTCACGGGCAGGCAGTCTAATAACCAGCGCTGCTGCACACAAGAAAATCCTCCCCTGTCACTGGCAGGCAGCCTAATAACCAGCGCTGCTGCACACAAGAAAATCCTCCCCTGTCACTGCACATTAACTGTACAGCACAATTGCTGTCAGCACAAGCACATAAGAATTTCTGTTTCCAGCCCTAACTCTCTCCCTACTGATAAACAGCGTCAGCAACCTCTCCCAACTGTTAAGATCGGCACAAGTAAAATGGCGGTCGACGGTCAGGGCTTTTATAGCCACTGTGACTCCACACAAAGCAAGCCAATCACTGCAATGCCCTTCTCTAAGATGGTGGTGGACGCTGCCTATGTCATCTCGTTGCCCACAGTGTACGTACTTGTTCATTGGCAGAGAAAAGGCGCCTGCAAGCATTCTGGAAAAACCGACTTTGGCGCTCGGGTCGACGACCACATGGCCGACTTCACGCAATGGTTGGGTTTCGATCGGCGGAACCCGACTTTAGCGAAAGTCGGCGATTTTTAAATCTGACCGACCTGTTTCGCTCAACTCTATTCTTCACAGAAGGCAGCTACCAAGGTCTCGTTATTTCAAAATAAGTTAGCCGAGGGTACAAAACTTGATAGTAAACCTGATAGCCCAACACAGAAGGATTGTTATTTCAACTTGAACATTGCAAAAGTGGCAGTGAAAGTACCAACTGATTCCCCAAACATCCTTCACAAGATCATCAGGAAACAATGCAGCGAGAGGGATAAGTCATTACATTTCCAAATAGGAAAAGCCTCTGTACAGAACACAAAGATAATGTAGGCAATTTTAGCTCAGACAGAATAGTGCTGCACAAAGTTACAAAGTTCAAAGATGAAATATTTTGTTTAAAAAGTGCAATCGTCAGAGAGCTGCGGGTTCATCTGACAGCCAGCAGCTGTGACTGGCAGTATAAAGTTTACCTCTTGTCACAGAGCCTTCGATTGATGTGAGCACTACTACGCCTGCTGCTGCTAATAACAGCAAGAGCAGGTGTGGAGTATTCATCAGCCGGCACCTGCGCTATAAATAATAATAAAAAAATGACATTGGGTCTTTCTATTTTTGATAACCAGCATAGCAAAACTGACAGCTGCAGGATGCAACCCTCAGCTGTCTGCTTTATCATGGCTGGTTATGAAGAATAGATAGATCCCTGCGCCGTTTTTTTTAAATTATTCAAATAAATAATTTAAACTGTGCCGCCCCACCAGCACAGAACTACAGTAACTCATTACTTTGCAGTCTCCTGCAAATTAAAATCACCTGTGCCAAATGGGAGGAGTGTTGGTCCAAAACATATGATTTTTGGAAGTGCGGTTCATGCTCTTTTTTTTTTTGGCGTATAGCATGTTCTTTCCCTTTTCATGGACCAGCACTCCTCCCATTTTTCACAGGTTATTTTAATTAGCAGGAGACTGCAAAGTAAAGGGTCTTGCCCATTTCTGCTCTCACTAAGGAGTTTGATGGAGGTGTTTCTTTGCGCCTTACACTTGGTGTTGTGCTCTGTGGCGGCCATGTTGCTGTGGTTCTGTGCTGATGGGGCAGCGCAGTCTGGAGTCATAGGGACTCCATCTTGCAGCATGGGTGCTGTGAGACACCAGACCGTCTGCCCTGCCCCTGCATTGCTGCTGTGGCGGTGGTCGGCGCGCAGCTCCGCTCCATGGGAGCGATGGGGACTCCTTTCATTTGGTGTTGGTACTGTGTGGCGGCCATTATTGCTGTGGTTTTGTGCTGGTGAAGCGGTGCGGTCTGGAGACTCCAGACCATCTGCTCTGCTGGTGCATTGCTGCTGTGGCGGTGGTCGGCGCACGGCTCCGCTCCATAAGTGCGATAGGACCCACTACGAGGTTTGCTGTGACGTGGCAGTGGGCTTCATACAGTCTGATCAGAATGTTAAACTAAGAACCTCATGCTCAGTTATATAAATTTTGCCTAGCGGCATTAGATCAACGTATGATTTATGGAGGTGCGGTTCATGCTCTTTTAAAAAAAAAAATCACTCTACTCGTGAAATGTTCCCCATGCCATTCGCTGCACCACAACCCCAAAGCATGATTGATCCACAACCATACTTAATGGTTGACGAGATGTTCTTTTCCTGAAATTCTGTGCCCTTTTTTCTCCTAACATACATTTGATCATTGTGACCAAAGAGTTCTAATTTAATCTCATCGGTCCACAGGACTTGTTTACAAAATGCATCAGGCTTGTTTAGATCTTCTTTTGCATACTTCTGAAGCTGAATAATATGGTGAGGACGCAGGAGAGGTTTTCTTCTGATGAGTCTTCCATGAAGGTCATATTTGTGCAGGTGTCTTTGAAAAATAGGAAAATGTACCACAACTCCAGAGTCTGCTAAATACTGCTGCTTAGAAGAACCCATGGCAGCTGATTTTTGGCACAAGGTTAGAAGAAGCTGGGTTTTTATAAAGTTGGGAAATTTGCATCACCTGGCCTTTCCTAGCAATGATAGTGAACATTCCATAACCCTAACAGGTTATTTAAGATCTGAAAGCCTGGTCAAAGTTATCTGAGCACACAAATCTCCAAGGGGGCCCAAATGTTTGCATCAGCCCATTTTCATTTTTGTAATTTTTTAAATGTAAAAAATGATTTTTTCTTTGCCTAAATTACAAAGGAAATGTGTCATCTTTAACTTTATGCCTTTCAGAGATCATTTCATCCTCAACTTGCTTCAAGGGATTTTCCACTAGTAAGAACTAAATGTTTGGCCTCGATAAAATAAAAAAAACTATACTCACCTCCCGCGCTGGCACTGTTCCAGCGGTGTCAGCACTTGCGGTCCCGGAGCTCTCTTTTATTTCATAGGGGCCAAACATTTAGTTCATGAAGGAGTTATCCTAGTAGTGGACAACCCCTTTAACTGTTCACAATTTGACCAGGGGTTCCCAAACTTTTACTTCCTACTGTACATGTATGTACTATGTATATGCATGATGTTTAATGTATATATGTGTGAATGTGTAAATATAAGAAAAATATGTATATGCATATCTTATATATGTATATAACTAATATGTGTGTGTGTAAAGTGTACATATGTGCATATCTATGTGTATATGCATGTTTCATATAAAAGTACTGTAAGTACAGTATTGTCTGGAGCAGGGTCGGACTGGCCCACCGGAGAACCGGAGGATTCTCCGGTGGGTCCTGGCATCTGGTGGGCCCTGGCACCTGCTGGCATACAGGGGCCCCCCAGCCGGTGGCATGTCGCTAATAGCGGCACGCCACGCAGCTGCCATGGGGGCCCCGTGCTAGCGGAGCAGCAGCGGGTGACAGGAGGCAGGAGCCCCTGTCCCCGCTGCTAAAGAGAAATGAATATTCACTGCCTCCCACGCCCATATGGGCGTGGGAAGCAGTGAATATCATTTCACTTTAGCGGCTAAGATTGCCAGGGCCCCGCGCTCCCCCAGGGGCCTCCCGCTCCCACAGGGGCCCCCAGGCAGCCGCTATGCGGCAGTAAGTCAGGGCCGGCGCCGCCCTCAATCTTAATGGTGAATGGAGAGAGAGCGTCATCTAACGCTCTCTCTCCCATCAGTCCCCTCTGCTTCTCACTCACAGCCGGTGTGCGATGACGTCACTTCATCACGCACCCGCTGTGTGTGTATCTGGCAGACGGCAGCTCCTGACACGGAAGCAGAGCCTCCGCCGGAATCAGCGTGGGAGCGAGGAGGAGAGGTGAGTATTGTGGTTTTTTTTTTTATATCTATCTATAGCTATCTATATCTATCTCTATCTATCTATTATCTGTCTGTCTATCTTTATCTATAGCGTTACACCCTATGAGGGGGGGCAGCATTATAATCTATGAGGGGGGCAGCATTATCCCCTATGAGGGGGGCAGCATTATCCCCTATGAGGGGGGCAGCGTTATACCCTATGAGGGGGGCAGCGTTATCCCCTATGAGGGGGGCAGCATTATCCCCTATGAGGGGGGCAGCGTTATACCCTATGAGGGGGGGCAGCATTATAATCTATGAGGGGGCAGCATTATCCCGTATGAGGGGGGCAGTATTATCTCCTATGAGGGGGGCAGCGTTATACCTTATGAGGGTGGCAGCGTTATACCCTATGAGGGGGGCAGCGTTATACCCTATGAGGGGGGCAGCATTATAACCTATGAGGGGGGCAGCATTGTCCCCTATGAGGGGGGCAGCATTATCCCCTATGAGGGGGGCAGCGTTATACCCTATGAGGGGGGCAGCGTTATACCTTATGAGGGTGGCAGCGTTATACCCTATGAGGGGGGCAGCGTTATACCTTATGAGGGTGGCAGCGTTATACCCTATGAGGGGGGCAGCGTTATACCCTATGAGGGGGGCAGCATTATAACCTATGACGGGGGCAGCATTATCCCCTATGAGGGGGGGCAGCATTATATTCTATGGGGGGGCTGCTTTATAATCTATGAGTGAGGCTACCCCAACTCCTGCTACATAATTAAGACGTGTACTACCTTATATTATACCCGGATATTAGCGTGTTTTACCGCACAATTGGTGATCTTGTATTTATTTCTATGTAGCTACATAGTGGGCCCCAAGAATGATTTTCTCTGGTGGGCCCAAGGTGTTCCAGTCCGACGCTGGTCTGGAGGAGCATGACAGGGGTCCTGGACACATACACTGGGGTCCTCGCTATTAGTATTCTCTTCATCCTGAGTGTACTGTTACTGTGGAATAACTTGGCATTTGAGTCCTTGGAAATACTATCAGTCTGATCCTGACTAAACCAAGATGCAGAGAGAGACAGAGCCCTAGGTCATGGTTATGAGATCAAAAAGAAAAGAAAAATCCAGAGGAGAATCTAAAGTCCAGGAAAAACTGTCAGTAATGGAGAGCCAACATCGAAAGTGACATCAGATCGCAGATATCAATGTATCATATATTCAGCTTCCTATGACCTACATGCCCATATAGACGGCTTAGGAGGGTGGATCCTACTGATAGATTCCCTATAAGACAATAGATGGAATTCAAATACAACACGTGGTAACGAGACAGAGATAGCAACTAAAGGCTGCGGCCAGAAAGAAGCCGCGATCCTCAAAATAAGGGTCAGAAGCCCATCCCAGGCGCTGTGAACACCGCTGGCCACCAGTTACCACCACAATACAGCCTACTTGTCAGGAAACTGTAATAAGGGTATGTTCACATGTTTGCCTTTTTGGTGTATTTTTTTCCAGCTTTTTTAATGCAAATTTTAGCTGCGTTTTACAGTAACCTCTATGTCTATGAGATTTCAGAAATCTCATGCACACAGCTTTTTTTCTGTCCTCAGTATTTTGTGCTTTGCATGGGATTTGTAGAATGCAGCATGCCACTTATTGAAAGCAATGGATGCTGAAAAGAGCGCTGAAAAAACGCAGGTATCAGTTTGTCCTGCATTTTTTGTGTCAAAACCTGAAGTAGAATTAGATTTTTTTTTCGGGGGGGGGGGCACTAAACTTTATCAGCATACAAAAGAGACAAATGTAGCTTGACAGAAACCCATTTGAAAAAGCACCAAAAACTCAGCAAAAAAAAAAACACAACAAAAACTAAGGCTGCTTTCACACTTGCGTTTGAGCGACCTGCGCCTGTCTGCGCACGGCCGCCGCTAAGCTCTGCCCCAGCCACGCCTCCTCCCGGGGGCTTCGCCTATGGGCGCATGACGCCACATGCGACCTGCGTACCCTATCTTTAGCATTGGGTACGCAGGCCGTGCGCAGGTATGCGTTTGGCGGCGCATGCGTCCTTTTGACTGGTGCGTCGAGCGCACCAAAAAGCAACATGCAACATTTTGGTGCGCTCGGCGCACCGTTAAAAGGACGCATGCGCCGCCAAACGCATACCTGCGCACGGCCTGCGTACTCAATGATAAAGATAGGGTACGCAGGTCGCGTGCGGCGTCATGCGCCCATAGACAGAGCCGCCGGGAGGAGGCACGGCCGGGGCAGAGCTTAGCGGCGGCCGTGTGCAGACAGGCGCAGGTCGCTCAAACGCAAGTGTGAAAGCACCCTAAGTGAAACCTGCTTTTTTTTTTTGCAGCATTTCTTACTGCCAAGAGAGCAGGTTTTGCCTGTGGAAAAAACGCAAAGTGTGAACATAGCCTAACATGCCTCAAGAATGGAACATGTACTTTTACATCAGGAGCTGGAGGAAACTGAAGGTTGAACTTGCCACAGACTATATCAATAGCTGCCAGAGGGTGAAGGAGACTGATTGCCAGTGATACGGGAAAGTGAAGGCAAAAAGTGAATGTAAAGGGTTTGGGATGTTGTAGACAAAATAGGAGAAATGATAGGAGAAATATTGCTTGATATAATTATCAGTGACATGCTGGGGCTTTGTTATAAACTAGATTCTTGAGGTAACCCTACAAAGAGCTGGGGAAAAGCAAAGACAGAAAAAATAAAGGAAAAGCCTAATTTTTGGACAGTCCTATCCACCAAGTGGCAGAAACACTCCCCCCTTGTGAGGTCTGCCCTCGGAATATATGGCTATTGTCTTATTGAATGTATCGTTAATGTAACCAGCGCTGCACGAAATAAAGGTTATAGTGTCACAAGGCTCTGCCAGTGAGAAGCCCTGAGGAGGACAAGGCCCCAGCAGACATGGGCTGAGGGCCCCAGCATGCACACAGTGATGTACCAGTGATGCACACGGTGATGAAACCCCACATCTCCGCAGTCAGCAGTTGCTGGGAGGGGCAGCTGGACCAGTCTGCCAGATCCAGGATAAGATAGGAGGCAGCGGAGACACAGGAGCAGACAGCCGCCCTCCTCCTCACAAGGACACCGAGAAGTCCGCACCTCGTGCACAGGGACCCCCGAGCCCCAGAATTAGGGGCGAAGAGGCAGGAAGAGATTAACACCGGGCAGGCAGGATGCTGGGAAGATCCATGTGATTATTCCAAGTCCTGCTCACTCCTCCCCGCCATCAGGGAGCCAGGATTGTGGAGCTGGGAATGACTGCTGGCAGCCGGCTGAGTGTGCCCCCCACCGGGGTCCCTGAGAGCCCATGCCCTGCCCGGAGAGGAGCCTCTGTGCCGTGTCTGCCATGGAGAGGAGTCGCTGCAGGCGCTGCGGGTTCGAGGGATGCTGCTCCTGAATGACGCCCATGTGCCAGGGCTGCGCACTGAGGTGACTCCCGCTGTCCACAGCCAGGTAGATCCCGCTCAGCACCGTCCGTATACACTGTCCTATACAGCCGGGTATATACACTGTCCTATACAGCTCATCACTGTATACACTGTCCTATACAGCCAGGTATATACACTGTCCTATACAGCACAGACTGTATACACTGTCCTATACAGCTCATCACCGTAAACACTGTCCTACACAGCCAGGTATATACACTGTCCTACACAGCCAGGTATATACACTGTCCTATACAGCACAGCACTGTATACACTGTCCTATACAGCACAGCACTGTATACACTGTCCTACACAGCCGGGTATATACACTGTCCTATACAGCTCATCACTGTATACACTGTCCTATACAGCCAGGTATATACACTGTCCTATACAGCTCATCACTGTATACACTGTCCTATACAGCCAGGTATATACACTGTCCTATACAGCACAGCACTGTATACACTGTCCTATACAGCCATCACGTAACACTGTCCTACACAGCCAGTATACACTGTCCTACACAGCCGGTATATACACTGTCCTACACACCAGGTATTACACTGTCCTACACAGCCAGGTATATACACTGTCCTATACAGCCAGCACTGTATACACTGTCCTATACAGCACAGCATTATACACTGTCCTATACAGCTCAGCACCGTATACACTGTCCTACACAGCCAGGTATATACACTGTCCTATACAGCTCATCACTGTATACACTGTCCTATACAGCCAGGTATATACACTGTCCTATACAGCTCACACTGTATACACTGTCCTATACAGCCAGGTATATACACTGTCCTATAAGCTCACACGTATACACTGTCCTATACAGCACAGCAGGTATATACACTGTCCTATACAGCTCAGCACTGTATACACTGTCCTAACAGCCAGGTATATACACTGTCCTACACAGCCATCACTGTATATACACTGTCCTATACAGCACAGCACTGTATACACTGTCCTATACAGCACAGCACTGTATACACTGTCCTACACAGCCGGTATATACACTGTCCTACACAGCCATGTATATACACTGTCCTATACAGCACAGCACTGTATACACTGTCCTATACAGCACAGCACTGTATACACTGTCCTACACAGCCGGGTATATACACTGTCCTACACAGCCATGTATTATACACTGTCCTATACAGCACAGCAGTTATACACTGTCCTATACAGCACAGCACTGTATACACTGTCCTATAAGCCGGCGTTATACACTGTCCTAACAGCCATGTATATACACTGTCCTATACAGCCAGTATATACACTGTCCTATACAGCACAGCACTGTATACACTGTCCTATACAGCCAGCACTGTATACACTGTCCTACACAGCCAGGTATATACACTGTCCTACACAGCCATGTATATACACTGTCCTATACAGCACAGCACTGTATACACTGTCCTATACAGCACAGCACTGTATACACTGTCCTACAGCCGGTATATACACTGTCCTACACAGCCATGTATACACTGTCCTATACAGCAGCACTGTTATACACTGTCCTATACAGCACAGCACTGTATACACTGTCCTACTACAGCCGGGATATACACTGTCCTATACAGCTCATCACTGTATACACTGTCCTATACAGCCAGGTATATACACTGTCCTATACAGCACAGCACTGTATACACTGTCCTATATAGCTCAGCACCGTATACACT
>JARQOD010000004.1:357503696-357515894 GCA_033576555.1 Oophaga sylvatica
CACTGTCCTATACAGCCGGGTATATACACTGTCCTATACAGCTCATCACTGTATACACTGTCCTATACAGCCAGGTATATACACTGTCCTATACAGCACAGCACTGTATACACTGTCCTATACAGCCAGCACTGTATACACTGTCCTACACAGCCGGGTATATACACTGTCCTACACAGCCAGGTATATACACTGTCCTACACAGCTCAGCACCGTATACACTGTCCTATACAGCACGCACGTATACACTGTCCTATACACAGCCGGTATATACACTGTCCTATACAGCCGGGTATATACACTGTCCTATACAGCCAGGTATATACACTGTCCTATACAGCACAGCACTGTATACACTGTCCTATACAGCCAGGTATAACACTGTCCTAACAGCCTAAGCACCGTATACACTGTCCTACACAGCCAGGTATATACACTGTCCTATACAGCTAGCACTGTTATACACTGTCCTACACACCAGCTACACGTCCACGCGTATTACACTGTCCTATACAGCTCAGCACTGTATACACTGTCCTATACAGCACAGCACTGTATACACTGTCCTATACAGCCAGGTATATACACTGTCCTACACAGCACCGTATACACGTCTCACACCGTATACACTGTCCTAACAGCCAGGTATATACACTGTCCTACACAGCTCAGCACGTATACACTGTCCTATACAGCCAGGTATATACACTGTCCTATACAGCTAGGTATATTATAAGTACACTGTCCTATACAGCTCAGCACTGTATACACTGTCCTATACAGCACAGCACACTGTATACACTGTCCTATCACAGCCGGGTATATTAACACTGTCCTATACAGCACAGTCACTGTATACACTGTCCTACACAGCCGGGTATATACACTGTCCTATACAGCACAGCACTGTATACACTGTCCTACACAGCCAGGTATATACACTGTCCTATACTGCACAGCACGTGTATACACTGTCCTACACAAGCCAGGTATATACACTGTCCTATACAGCACAGCACTGTATACACTGTCCTACACAGCCGGGTATATACACTTCCCTATACAGCCGGGTATATACACTGTCCTATACAGCACAGCACTGTATACACTGTCCTATACAGCCAGGTATATACACTGTCCTATACAGCTCATCACTGTATACACTGTCCTATACAGCCGGGTATATACACTGTCCTATACAGCTCATCACTGTATACACTGTCCTATACAGCCAGGTATATACACTGTCCTATACAGCACAGCACCGTATACACTGTCCTATACAGCACAGCACTGTATACACTGTCCTACACAGCCGGGTATATACACTGTCCTACACAGCCAGGTATATACACTGTCCTACACAGCTCAGCACCGTATACACTGTCCTATACAGCACAGCACTGTATACACTGTCCTACACAGCCGGGTATATACACTGTCCTATACAGCACAGCACTGTATACACTGTCCTATACAGCCGGGTATATACACTGTCCTATACAGCTCATCACTGTATACACTGTCCTATACAGCTCAGCACCGTATACACTGTCCTACACAGCCAGGTATATACACTGTCCTATACAGCACAGCACTGTATACACTGTCCTATACAGCACAGCACTGTATACACTGTCCTATACAGCACAGCACTGTCTACACTGTCCTATACAGCCGGGTATATACACTGTCCTATACAGCTCATCACTGTATACACTGTCCTATACAGCCGGGTATATACACTGTCCTATACAGCTCATCACTGTATACACTGTCCTATACAGCCAGGTATATACACTGTCCTATACAGCACAGCACTGTCTACACTGTCCTATACAGCCGGGTATATACACTGTCCTATACAGCTCATCACTGTATACACTGTCCTATACAGCCAGGTATATATACTGTCCTATACAGCTCATTGTCCTACACAGCCAGTATATACACGTCCTATACAGCAGTATATCCCGCTCAGCACCGCCGTATACACTGCCTACACAGCCGGTATATACACTGTCCTATACAGCTCAGCACTGTATACACTGTCCTACACAGCCGTATATACACTGTCCTATACAGCTCAGCACTGTATACACTGTCCTACAAGCCGGTATATCCGCTCAGCACCGTCCGTATACACTGTCCTACACAGCCGGGTATATACACTGTCCTATACAGCCAGGTATTATATACACTGTCCTATACAGCTAGGTATTATATACACTGTCCTATACAGCTCAGCACTGTATACACTGTCCTATACAGCTAGGTATTATATACACTGTCCTACACAGCTCAGCACTGTATACACTGTCCTATACAGCTAGGTATTATATACACTGTCCTATACAGCTCATCACTGTATACACTGTCCTACACAGCCAGGTATATACACTGTCCTATACAGCTCAGCACTGTATACACTGTCCTATACAGCAGGTATATCCCGCTCAGCACCATATACACTGTCCTATACAGCTCAGCCCCGTATACACTGTCCTATACAGCAGGTATATCCCGCTCAGCACCGTCCGTATACACTGTCCTACACAGCCCGGTATATCCCGCTCAGCACCGTCCATATACACTGTCCTACACAGCCAGGTATATACACTGTCTTATACAGCCAGGTATATACACAGCTCAGCACCATATACACTGTCCTACACAGCCAGGTATACACTGTCCTATACAGCCAGGTATATACACAGCTCAGCACCATATACACTGTCCTACACAGCCAGGTATATACACTGTCCTATACAGCCAGGTATATACACTGTCCTATACAGCCAGGTATATACACTGTCCTATACAGCAGGTATATACAGCTCAGCACCATATACACTGTCCTATACAGCCAGGTATATACAGCTAAGCACTATATACACTGTCCTATACAGCTCAGTACTGTATACACTGTCCTATACAGCAGGTATATACAGCTCAGCACCATATACACTGTCCTATACAGCCAGGTATATACACTGTCCTATACAGCTCAGCACCATATACACTGTCCTACACAGCCAGGTATATCCCACTCAGCACCGTATACACTGTCCTACACAGCCAGGTATATACACTGTCCTATACAGCTCAGCACCGTATACACTGTCCTACACAGCCAGGTATATACACTGTCCTATACAGCTCAGCACCGTATACACTGTCCTATACAGCTCAGCACCGTATTCGCTGTCCTACACAGCTCAGCACCGTATACACTGTCCTATACAGCTCAGCACCGTATACACTGTCCTATACAGCAGGTAGATCCCGCTCAGCCCGTAACACTGTCCTCCAGCCAGTATTACACGTCCTACACAGCTCAGCAATGTCCGTATACACTGTCCTACACAGCCAGGTATATACACTGTCCTATACAGCTCAGCACCGTATACACTGTCCTATACAGCAGGTAGATCCCGCTCAGCACCGTCCGTATACACTGTCCTACACAGCCAGGTATATACACTGTCCTACACAGCTCAGCACCGTCCGTATACTCTGTCCTACACAGCCAGGTATATACACTGTCCTATACAGCTCAGCACCATATACACTGTCCTATACAGCAGGTATATACAGCTCAGCACCGTATACACTGTCCTATACAGCCAGGTATATATACAGCTAAGCAGTATATACAGCTCAGCACTGTATACACTGTCCTATACAGCCAGGTATATGCAGCTCAGTGTTGTATATACTGTACTATACAGCCTGCTCCTACCTGACCAATACTGAGGATGGAGACCCCATGTAATACAGACATGATATAAGGTTAGTGGAGAGACAGTAATATATACATATGTGACCGTATACAGTAATATATACATATGTGACCGTATACAGTAATATATACATGTGTGACCGTATACAGTAATATATACATGTGTGACCGTATACAGTAATATATACATATGTGACCATATACAGTAATACTGTATATACATGTGTGACCGTATACAGTAATATATACATATGTGACCGTATACAGTAATATATACATGTGTGACCGTATACAGTAATATATACATGTGTGACCGTATACAGTAATATATACATATGTGACCATATACAGTAATATATACATATGTGACCGTATACAGTAATATATACATGTGTGACCTTATACAGTAATATATTCATGTGTGACCGTATACAGTAATATATTCATGTGTGACCTTATACAGTAATATATACATGTGTGACCGTATACAGTAATATATACATGTGTGACCGTATACAGTAATATATACATGAGTCAATACATATGATGGAACTATATACTTACTGTACTACAAGTGTGATCTATTATCTACCTATCTAATGGTCTATCCTATCAAATATCTATGTATGATCTACCTATATCATTATTTATTCTGTCACATATCTATGACCTATCTGTCATGGTGTAATGTGGTGGCCTGAATGTGCTTATGTTGTACTGAGCCTTTAGTTAAAAGGGCCATTTACCTGAATGACATATACTAGTCTAGTAGCCATCCATTAGTGCTGGGACCCTGGCATGTGTGCCCAGCAGTGGATGCAGGGTGCAGATATATAACCTGCATCACTGTGCATTGTGTGCACAGACTTAGCATTGGAACAGCTGACTATTAACTGTAATGTCTCATGTATCACTGTGCTGCTGTGCGCCATAGCTTTCTGTCAGACACACTAACCTCTGGATGTGTAATGTAACAGCAGGAAATGAAAGCTACAAAGTAATTACATATCAATGTTTATTTAGAATATTGTCTCCTTGGTGAAAAATAAGCATGTGGATTTGTGGTGTGGACATCAAAGGTAGCTTTCTATCCAAGCTTCAATCATCTATGCTGGAGATGGGTAATGGTCACTCTCCTCATGTGTCATACTGGGCCCTAACTCTTCATTTTGGGTTGACATCTGTGGTATCATTCTGACTGATCCTCTCGAGATGGGGAACGGATGGCCACCAACATTATATTTAGTACTGAACCACAGGCATGATGCTGATAAATATGGCTGAACCTTGTGGTGTTGACTTCTGTGGTGGCTTCATCATTCAAGACCAACATCTTGTAGTTCCAAGATGTGTAAGGGCAACCCATGTTCTTCTGTCCTTATACTGGGCTTTGGACTTACGCTTGTTAATTAGTTTTCTATGGTAGCTTTATCATGATACACATAGGCTGGTCAGAAAATAGGTAACTATGTTCTACCTTCTCCTCTTGAGAATAACGTGATGCTTCCATTGTGATATGTGGGTCCAAAGCAGCAATGGCATACAATGTCTCTGTTGTTTTCCCACAAGACTTAGGAAATCTTTGAGTAACCTGATAAAATAATACTTGTCTGGAATTTGTTCTTCTATCTGTGTAGACCAGGGGTGTACAAACTGTGTCACATTCAGTCAGCAGTGCCATTCTGTCTGGCCCCCAGCCATCTCAAGCATCATCCTTTTTGGAACTCTTCTGTGCTCAGTACTCCAGAGAGGTAGAGATGGTTGTGCACAAATGAGGCTCTTTCCATTATAATTTTTAATAAATGTGTAACCCTTGATGGTTTCCTTAACCTTCATAAACTAGAAAGGAGATAGCTGAACTTTTCATGACTTCCTCAACTCAGGGGAGCAGGTGACCTCTATTCTTCATATACGCAAAACTTCCACAATTCAAGATATTTATGGCTTATGCTATCTCAGATGGTCCCACCTATTTAATTTTATTACTGCCCATGGCACTATCTAAAAATGTAGCCTTTAGATCAAAAAAAGGTTGTGTTCCTCTGCTCTAGGCCATTTCCTCCTCATCTTACATTGTCTTCTTCGTATCATTACAGTGAGTTATGTCAACGTCTTTGACTTTCCATGTACCATTTTCATCCTTGTTTCTCTGTCTTAAATCTGCTTTCAAACTTGATTTGTGTCACTTTTTTCTTGTCTCATTTGCTTCTGTTATTTTTTCGCTCACATTTTTTTGTCTTCATTTTTTCCCCTGTCCCTTCCGGTCTTCATCCCAATTCTTTCCCCAGAGTTCTATCTGTAACACCAATGCTGCCAGAGCTGGAATAGAGAAACAAATGCTGTCGGACATTTTCCGTGATTGGACAGGACCCAGTTTCGGCCCCAGTGTCCCCATCCTCAGCCCAGCCTGTGTCATAAGTTATTTATGATTACATACTACAGTAAATTATTTTAATTACCATAACTGTTGCCAAGGTGCATTATCTGGATCATTCAGGCCTTCATTTACAAGTAATGTTGTGTTATTTTTGGTATCTTCCACCTTGAAGAGATGCATATCCTGGAATTTGTGTATATTTTTCCTCTAGTATAGAGGCATTTTAAGTGGATCACATTGATGTTTGTGGGTTTCTGTTTTAGAATTACTGAGTATAGTTGGAATCTGCCCATGAATTCTGGAAGTCTGATTGCTTATATTTCCATACAAATAAAAGGCTAAATTGGGTAATTCATTAATATTTAAAAACTATTTCTCTTAAAATAAAAAAAAATAAAATTCCATATATAAATAGGTCTTGGAGTCGTCCTCAACAAATTGTCAAAGGGTCACTGTACATAGAACGCAAGCAAAGAAAAAATGACAACAATGAAAGCCTCACATAATCACTTTTCTATTGTTGCCGATGTATCCTATATCCCAATTTAAAAACTTGAAAAGTAACAATAAAAATTGAAATGTAGGTATGGAATTTAGGTGAAGGGGACTGGATAAAAAGCACATAAGGGAAGAGAAGGCTGAATGTTAAATTTACCTAAAAAATCTCCCTCCTCGCTCACCCAATGACCGCTGGTTTCTACGTCCTATTGCTACTGTACCTTGGCACACACTGGAAATTTCCGCTTTGCCAATCCCTAGTTGGCGGGTCACCTGCCATGTCTAACACTTCAAGAAGAGACCAGAATTAGAGAGCAGTGGGGAACCAGTCAGTTTGGAATTGGAGATTAGGGGCTTCAGTGAGGGTGAGGATTGCTTCTTTTACTCAGTAAACCTGTCTGAGCCATTGGAAATTTTATTTTTATATGCTGGGCAGCCACTTGAACCAAAAGTAGAAATTTTGCCAAATCTGGGTAGCTGCACAATGTAAGCAGATAAAAGAGAGGGAAATCCAAGTCCATGCTACTTAATGGAAGCTGCAAAACCGTACCAGATAAAATAGCATTGCATAAAGGGAAAGCCGTGTTATTGAGTCTTGGGCTCCCTATGTGCCTGCAGAATGGGAGCAAAATCTCTCCCCAGCTTAATGAAAGTCTTGCAATTTTATCTTTGGTGGACATTTTTATGTATGTGCTTATTTTATATTCTTTTAAGGTTTGGCATATGTTCTGAGAGGGATATACCCGAGTTATAATCACATTTTATCTGAAAGAAAAATTGACATTTTAAAAATACAAATATTTGAAACTCATTGTAATGACAAATTTTGCTTTTTTTGGTACACAATGGCCAGGTTAGTACCATATTTATGATTTGTTGCTAGTAGTTATGTGTCCCTCTGCTCCGCTATTGCATGGTATTAGCGATCCTGATGGTCTATGACCACACGCAGGAGCAATTGTGTAGCCCTGGTACACAATACCAGAGGATGAGTGGAGAGGTAACAGTTAAGGTCTCTTCATGACATCATGTACACTTCTGACACACCCAGCAGGGGTGTGGAAGGGAGTGATTTAGTCAGTCAGTGTCCGGACTTCAGAGTGAGAAGTCAGTTTCCTGTCCTTGGACAGAGTAGACGTGTCCAGTTTAAGTCTATCATCAGTTCAGAAAGTGGAGTCTGGTGTAGGTGTCTGTATACACCTTAGTCTAGTCAGAGCTGTGCCCCACTGGAAGAAAGACTGAACTATCTATTAAGAGACAAGCAAGGCGAAGGGCAAAGTGGAAGGAAGATAATTGGAAAAGTGCTTTTGACTTGGAAAAGTCCTGCACGTTGCAACCGGTTACTGGGGACCGAAGGATCACTATTGTACAGCATAGTGAAGAGAAAACCAGGAATCTACCGGACCCTAGGTCGCGGCAGACAAGCCCCTTATAGTCAGAACGTAGCTGGAGTCAGGGGTGTGAAGACTTTGAGTTAGTGCACGACAAGAAAAGGATTCAGCTCCCTCGCAGGAAGGCTTCTAACACAAATTTGACTGGGCAGAACAGCTAAAGATTAGCTGGAATCATAGAGAGGACTACGCTTCAGGCTGGTCGTACTCATCATTATTGGACAGTAAAGGAGGCCCCTAACTTGCTTAGCTGTTGCCTCAAAGCTCATCCTCCATCAACCCCATCAGCCTCCCTGGGACCTGCCTTATCATCCTGCAAGTAAAGGTATGGAAAGACGTTGACTGTGTGAGACTGAGTTATTATTGCATGCCTGCACAATCCCTACCTAACTACCGACCTGAGGGAAGAGTCCCACCTGTAGGGACCCGACATCTAGCTGCATCACCATCCCCTCAGAGATCTACAGCAGCGCTGGTACAAATTACCAGAATACTACAGGTGGCGTCACGAACTGTACATAAATCAATCCCCTGTAAATATATCCCCAACATACGCCAGACCGCCAGGGCCACAGACCGAGCCACAGCTACCTGTGACAAAATCCCCATAGACTTCTACGGGCTCGGCTCTGAGTACCCCATTGCCCTGGTAACCCACAATTGTGGTGGCGGGTCGACACAAATTTTGGCGTCACGAACAGGATACGAAACTTGCAGCATTGCGAGCCCTGTGTGCCTGTGGAGTGTTTTTGTGAAAAAAGGACTGTTTGCACTTTTGGCGCCAAAATCGCCATTTTTGTCGCCATATTCGCGCCCTCAGGCGCTGGAGAAGAAGGTGGGCGTACCTGAAAGAGCGTGCAAAGTCTTGGACACGCCCCCGGCTCTGACTCATCGGCAGGTCCTGCAACAGGAAGTGAACGCTCTGACATCAGAGCGCCTGCGACGAAGGTCCTGTTCCCACTGCGGTGCCTGTGAAGTAGCAGCATCTGAAACCGGTAGGCTCCGTTTAACCAAGGGGGCGCTAAGATGTCACAACAACCGGCTGACAGTGCGGCCCCGGCCGGAGTCCCCAATCCCGCACCGTCTGGTATTGTAGCGCCAGATGGGGTGCAGGTCCAGCACCCAGTCCGGTAGTCCCGATCATGCCACTAACGCTCCCATATATGCCTGGGGCGAAATGGCTTCCCCAATACAGCGGTGGGCCAGGCACCTTAGCAGGCTTCAAGCGGAAGTTATGCAGCATCCTAGAAATGTACTCCATGCCTGAGAGACAAAAAGCTGCTGTGCTAATAGGGCAGCTAACTGGCGCTGCTGAGAGGGAAGTGGAGACTTGGGATACCGTTGATCAGGAGTCGGTGCCTGCGATCTTCCTGAAGCTTCATGCCATATTTGAAGACCGCACAGAAACGGATCTCCGGATGGCCTTCTATCACTGTTCACAACAGCCAGGTGACAGCATCCGGGACTATGCTTGCCGACTACAGGGAGCCCTGAGAGCCCTCAAGCAAATTAACAATTTAACTGCTATCGACGAGAATAGAATGCTGAAAGAACAATTTATACAGGGATTGAGATCCCCAGAGGAACGCAGAACTGTAAATTGGTGGTCCTTAGATCATCCGGATGCTACCTTTGATGCCCTAAAGGACATGGCAATAAAAGGGCTGCGGCCCCTGGGCAAACCCGAGGTGGCCACCCAACATCATCAGGGTGAAGTCACTCTGGAACCGGCAGTAACCCCCTGTTCACCGCTAGTGGCAGAAACCAAAACGCAGGTGACACCTCCTAGTGAATTGGACTGTCTGCGCTCAGAGGTGCGCCAGCTGACTAAAAATCTGGCCGCTGTGATGAGTGCCCTACAGCTGCGGAAAGAAGAGGAAGGGAAGATCTTGCTAGCTGACTGCCCAGAGGACGTTCCGTGGATGCACCGGAGAAGAAAGAAGACGTCGCCCCCCCGGAGGAGGACAACGCCACCCCCAGGAGCAACCTCTGATCAACACCCTTCTCGTCGAGAGATCATCTGTTATCGCTGCAACCGGAAAGGTCATCTGTCTACACAGTGTCCTTTAAACGGGCAGAACCTGGGTCCAAGGGCCAACACCCAGGAGAATACCCGTCAGGCCCCCTAGACTGGAACCGCAGGTATGTGGGCGGGCGACCCTACCTGTCTATTATTCTAGATGGTATTGCTGTTCCAGCATTGTTAGACACTGGGTCCCAGGTGACCCTAATACCTGATGCTCTATATACCAAGTACTGGTCAATGGACAGTCTTAAACCTCCGAGCCTTGACTTTACTGTGTATGCTTCGAATGGTCTTCCTGTAGAAGTACTCGGAACAAAATGTGTAGATGTAAAGGTGGGCAGAGAGGAGTTGAAAGACCAAGGGCTTCTGGTAGTAAAGACTGTAAATGAGGAGAACGGTTTAAATATCATTTTGGGTACTAACATTATCGGTAATTGTTTGGGAGAAGTTGTGTTCTTGCTCCAACAGCTCGCTGAGATTGCCCGACCAAGGCAGAGAGGAGTAATCCAAAGAGAGATCCGGGCCCTGGTGTGTCAGCAGCAAGCGAAGCTTACCGACGGCGAAATTGGTAATGTACGGGTCACTGACTCAGTTCCTATTGTGATACCCCCAATGAGTGAAATGATCATTTGGTGCAGGGCAGCCATAGGTCTGAGAGGACAGAATTACCAAGCTGTAGTAGAACCCCACCATTCAGAACATAGACCTACACTTATGACTGCTAGAGGAGTAGTAGAAGTGGTGAATGGAAGAGTACCTGTACGCTTCTCAATTGGGGAGATGATGAGGTAAATTTACCCCGTTATGCAACCATTGCTAAACTACATGCTGTCGACAATAATTCTATTCTCCCGGCTGAGTCCTTAGACTCCTGTCAAATAGAGGAGGACAATGACCCAGCAACTCAGGTGGCGGAATGGTGTCAGCAGCTCCATGTTGGACGGACACCACTCCCGCTCACCAGAAGCAAGGGGTATTACGGGTGGTGCAAGAGTATGCCCAAGTGTTTAGCAAAAATCCACTTGATTTTGGGACAATTAAGGGAGTACAACATCATATCCCTACTGGCAATCATCCTCCCATCAAAGAGCGGTATAGGCCCATACCTCCAGCTCATTATCAGAAGGCTAAAGAAATGTTGAATGATATGAAGAAAGCTGGGGTGATAAGGGATAGTTGTAGTCCCTGGGCAGCCCCTCTAGTTCTGGTTAAAAAGAAAGATGGTAGTATGAGAATGTGTGTGGATTACAGGCAGGTGAACCGCATAACACACAAGGATGCATACCCGCTACCACGCATAGAGGAATCATTAGCTGCTCTGAAAACGGCTAACTACTTTTCTACCCTTGATCTGACTAGTGGTTACTGGCAAGTGGCTGTGGCTGAGGAGGATCGTGAGAAAACGGCTTTCACCACCCCAATGGGGCTCTGTGAGTTCGACAGAATGCCGTTTGGGCTCAGTAGTGCCCCAGGAACATTTCAGAGAGTGATGGAAAACTGTCTGGGACATCTCAATTTTGAAACCGTGCTGCTATACCTAGACGACGTTATCGTGTATTCCAAGACATATGAGGACCATCTGAAGCACCTGGCAGAAGTGTTTAAGTCCCTGTCCAGGTACGGGATGAAGTTGAAACCCTCAAAATGCCATCTACTCAAGCAGAAGGTACAATACTTGGGGCACATCGTCAGTTCGGAAGGAGTAGCGCCGGACCCAGAGAAAGTCACTGCCATCCAGAAGTGGCCGGAGCCGAAGAACCTTAAGGAAGTGCGACAGTTCCTGGGACTAACGGGTTACTATAGGAGATTCGTGAAAGATTACACGAAGAAGGCAGCTCCTTTACAGGACCTCCTGGTAGGACAATCCTTAAAGAGCAGAAACCCTCCCTTTAATTGGGGTAAAGAACAGGCTGAAGCATTCCAAAAGATGAAAGAGATCCTGACAGGTGATGAGATCTTAACCTATCCTGATTACAGCCAACCGTTCCTGTTGTACACCGACGCCAGTAATGAAGGGTTGGAGCCGTTCTCAGTCAGAAGCAGAATGGACAAGAAAAAGTCATCGCATATGCTAGCAGAAAACTCAGGCCAACTGAAAGGAATCCGGAAAATTATAGCAGCTTCAAGCTGGAGTTTCTGGCGCTGGTCTGGGCCATCACTGAAA
>JARQOD010000004.1:357515994-357532260 GCA_033576555.1 Oophaga sylvatica
ACACGGTGAGTTGAGTTAATGCCAAAGAGTTGAATTTTTGTCTCATCTGCCCACAGCACCTTCTCCCAATCACTCACAGAATCATCTAGGTGTTCACTGGCAAACTTCAGACAGGCCTGCACATGTGCCTTCTTGAGCAGGGACCTTGCGGGCACTGCAGGATTTTAAACCTTTACAGCGTAATGTGTTACCAATGGTTTTTCTTGATGACTGTGGTCCCAGTTAACTTGAATTAACAAGTTCCCCCTTGTAGTTTGAGGGTGAGTTTCCACGGTCAGGAAACGCTGCGTGTTTGGCGCTGTGCGCTGGCGCAGCGCCAAACACGCAGCGTCCAGATGTTACAGCATAGTGGAGGGGATTTCAAGAAATCCCGTCTCCACTATGCGTAACAATACGCAGGTGGCAACCTGCGTAAACGGACATGCGGCGCGTCTTTTTAGACCGCAGCATGTCCTCGCGTATTGCGGCGACGGTGCGTCGCCGCAACAGAATATTACACAGGGCTATGTAGCCCTGCGTTCTCTCCGGAGGTGTTCCGGAGGTGTCCTGAACACCTCCGGAAAGATCGCGCGTCATAAAGGGGGCGGGCTTAGACGGAGCGGAATTTCCGCTCCGTCAAAAGCGCTATGGTTCCGGACCGTGGAACCATAGCCTCAGGCTCATCTCTCACCTTCCTTAAGATCAAGGATAGCCCACTAAGTGAGATTTTGCATGGTGCCCCAGATCGATGTCGATTGACAGTCATTTTGTATTTCTTCCATTTTCTTAGTATTGCACCATCAGTTGTCTCCTTCTCGAGAACCCAGGGTCTTACTTAAGGTTATGTAGCCCATTCCAGCTTTGTACAGGTCTATGATCTTGTCCCTGACATCCTTATAAAGCTCTTTGGTCTTGCCCATGTTGTAGATGTTAGGCTGTGGTTCCACGGTCCGGAACCACAGCGCTTTGGACGGAGCGAAATTCCGCACCGCCCAAAGCCCCGCCCCTTTTTGACGCTCGCTCTTTCCGGATGTGTTCCGGACACCTCCGGAACACATCCGGAAAGAACGCAGGGCTGCATAGCCCTGTGTTAGTTCCGTTGCGGCGACGCAGCGTCGCCGCAACGGGCTAGGACATGCTGCGGTCTGAAAAGACGCGCCGCATGTCCGGATACGCAGGTCTTCCGCCTGCGTGTTTTACAGCATAGTGGAGATGGGATTTCTTGAAATCCCCTCCACTATGCTGTAACATCTGGACGCTGCGTGTTTGACGCTGCGCCAACGCACAGCGTCAAACACGCAGCATTTCCTGAAGCATTCCGGATCGTGGAAACTCACCCTTAGAGTCCGGTTGATTAATTGAGTCTGAGGACAGGAGTCTTTTGTAAAGGTGACTATGTAAGACAGCTGTCTTAAATGTAGGTAGCGAGTTGATTGGGTGCGTCTAACTGGTCTGTATGAGACAGAACTGTTAATGGTTGGTAGGGGATCAAATACTTATTTCTCACTGTAAAATGTAAATAAATTTATATAATTTATACAATGTGATTTTCTGGATTTTATTTTTGATATTCTATCTCTCAATATTAAAATTAACCTACCCTTAAATCTATAGACTGTTCATGTCTTTGTCAGTGGGCAAACTTACAAAATCAGCAAGGGATCAAATACTTATTTGTTTCACTGTATTTGTTTATAAATATACCTATATTTGATTATAAAGATTTTTTCCATTTAATAATATAACTAAAATGTTTGGATTGAATATTGCTTTTGTGAGATACAAGATTTGATTGTAACAAAATAAAGCCACAAAGTCCATTTTTTTTGTAAAATTGATTAAAATGTTGAATGAATCTATACGACATTAAGTGTAGATAAGTATGTAAAATAACACAAATTATGTCACAAAAGTCTATATGTAGGCTATAAAGCTTAGTCTACTAAAATGAATCTAATGACTATAAGAGGAGGAATTTAGATTGCTGGCCTCCAGGGCACCGGGCCGTCATTAGTTAATCCTACCTTACTTATTAATTCCAAGAAGACTTAAAAGCATTATTAGGAAACCTATTATATACCGAACTGGCAAATATGCAGAGAGAAGAGGGGTATTAGGTCAGAAATAGTGAGAAGTGCGTTTTAGTCAATTATAGTCACGCCTGTTGACATATGCATCATCATTTTGCATCTGAGGAGCAGAAGCATGAACAGCTCTTGAGTATTAGTGAAATGAAGGCTAAATCCTCATTCAGATGTATGTGAAAAAAATGAACGATTTCCATCACTGTTTTGCATCAGATTTTCATCAGTATTTCATCACTGTGTCCAATTTACCCATCAGTGTTTCATCAGTAATTTTCTTCTATGCAAAAACAAAATAAAAGAAAAATTGCAAAGCTTCTTTTTACAATATTGAAAATGGACAGCACACGGATCGCACATCTCCTTGTGTTGTCCATGATTTTCTTGGGTGTATAGATTTGTTTGGGTGATTTAGGCTGTGGTTCCACGATCCGGAACCACAGCACTTTGGACGGAGGGAAAGTCCGCTCCGCCCAAAGCCCCGCCCCCTAGTGAACGCGCTGTCAATCCAGATGTGTTCATGGAACACATCCGGAACACATGTGGAATGACCCAGGGCTACACAGGCCTGTGTTATTTCCCTTGCGGCGACGCTGCTTCGCCGCAAGGGAATAGGACATGCTGCGGTCTAAAAAGACGCGCAGCATGTCCGTTAACGCAGGTCTGCCGCCTGCGTGTTTTTAAGCATAATGGAGACGGGATTTCTTGAAATCCCCTCCACTATGCTGTAACATCTGGACGCTGCGTGTTTGACACTGCGCCAGTGCACAGCGTCAAACACGCAGCAATTACTGAAGAATTCCGGATCGTGGAAACACACCCTAAGATCCATGACTTTGGTCCATGACATGGACTGAACAGCCCCATAGACTAAAATGGACATGTGTTCTATCCATGAAAAAACACTTGTGGAAAATGGATGTCTATTATGAGGACTTAGAAGAGAAATATTCACTAGTCCTGAAATTATTGCAATTTTAACCAGTCTTTTAAGGTTTTATATTTTTCAAAGAAAGCTGGGTTGCAATCAATAAGGTGCAATTATGGCTTGCTATCTACTTTTTCTAGTGCTTTCTCAATGCATTTACCAAATACTTTTGTGATATTTAAATAATATTTTCCTATATAATAATGTTAGGAGAATCTATTGATTGTTCAGATTCACCATTGTTGTTGGCACAGAAAACGTCCATTTACCTGTAGAATCTCACTAATACTGGCATTAGTTGCCATCTCATGTGATCATTACTTCTCACACAACTTTTTCAGATGCATGAATGGCAGATTAGACATATTATATAGTTGATATATATTTTTTATGTTTCATTTTTGGGCACATTTCTTTTCCAGAATATGAAACTATGGCTCACAATTCTGGAAAAGCAAACCCAGATTTTAATCTCTAAAGGATACCTGGGTGTAGACAACAGGGCACAGACAGGTCACAATAACCTTCGTCGACCCGTGTGGGGCATGTGGCCTTGATTGGCTAAAGAATGATGATTTAAGAAGGCTTATAATATGCAGCAGCCTTGTGCATTTTTGTGTGTCGCATACCTCTTGGTGACAACATAAAAAAAGCTTCTATGCTTTTTTGATCAAAACAGCGTTAACTAAGTACTTTATGTATGGCTCTATTCACACATTGCGGCTTTTTCATGCTAATTTTAAGCTACGTTTTACAGTACCAGCAAAGTCTACAAGATTCCAGAAAACTCATGCCCACACATTGCTTTTATTTTCCTGACTGATTTGGTAAACTGCTGTGTCCTGAAAACTGCAGCATGTCACTTCTTTCAGCGTTTTTTCTGCGTATTTGCAGTGTTCTTTCACCCATAGGAAACAAATGGTAGTTGCAAAAATGCAGCAAAAAACGAAGGTATCTGGTTTTGCTGCATTTTTGGTGTAATAACCTAGGGAAGTTAAATCTGGCTTTTTTTGGGGACCTGTTATGATTTGGTAGCTGAGGAGAGCAAGCAAAAAAAGAAATACACCAGAGAGGTTGGAATCTATGGGATTGCAGTACCCTGACTAACCACCACAACTAAAGGCAGCCGTGGAGCGTACCTACGTTGGTCCTAGACGCCTCGTCACAGCCTAAGAAGCTAACTACACCTAAAGACAGAAAAAGGAAAACTATCTGCCCCGGAGCAGATCCCCAAAGAAGATAGAAAGCCCCCAAACATGTAATGGCGGTTAGACAAGAAGAAATACAGACACAGATAGAAAATAGTATGAGCAAATGCTGGGCCCAAACTTCCTAAATAGAAAAGGATAGGAAGGACACTTACTGCAACCCCAAAAAACCCTGAAAAGTACCAACTCTACTAATTATAAAAACACCTGAGATCACACGACCTCTACCACCTAAATTAGTTCTCTGGTGTAACAAAAACTAAACAGCAGCCACTGAAAAAACTGAAAAGGCAAATGAACAAACAACAGTGGCTGAACTAAACTGAGAGGAGCACAAGCCCCCGGAGGGGACCCGGCAGACCCCCACAGAAGTGCAGGACAAAATACAAAAAGCAAGCACAAAAAACAAAAAGAAGAAAATGTCTTATCTGTTAGCAGAAGATGCAGGCACGAAACAGCAGGCTTCAAAGTGAACAGGAATCAAAGATGAGACCAGAACAATTGATCACCGGCAACCCTGATGGGAGGGAACCTCCCTTATATAAGACCAGTCAGTAACACCTGATCGCCAATCTTCACAATCTTCATTGGATAGTTCAGTACTGTTTGTAACCACCAGAGGGAGCTTCTGCTCAGAATTCATTTCTAGCACATTCACAACAGAGTCATTCCATGTCAAGTGGACCAGTGGTCCCCACTCGACCTTCTCCGATTTTGCTGAAAATTTATAAGAATGTACATGGTGTACAATAATAAATTATATTGTGGTACCGTGTTAGCCAGAAAAATCGATGTGAATACTTCTCCGTCCAATTATGACAAGAGCATTCTTAAAGTGATACCTTTATTGGCTAACCAGAAAATTATATGTTCACAAGCTTTCAGAGCGCAAAAGCTCCTTCTTCAGGCAAGATTATTCTGATGAAGATACATTTTATTCCAAATGTAATCTTGCCTGAAGAAGGAGCTTTTGCACTCTGAAAGCTTGCGAACATATAATTTTCTGGTTAGCCAATAAAGGTATCACTTTAAGAATGCTCTTGTCATAATTGGACAGAGAAGTATTCACATCGATAAGAATGTACATGTATGTTTGAAAAGAGGTTTTGTAAATTTTTAGGGCCAGTTCTCAAATACATTGGGCACTGTTGACCTTTCACTGGAGGTTCCACCAAGCCTGCGGCTTCAGCTAAGAGGATTTTGCAAACTTTGGCACATAGCCATTAGAGTTCTATACTGCCTATGATGCTGAAATTTGGCATACTAGCTCAACTTTTGCTGCTAAACACGATAAAATTATTACCGGCTATGACAAAACAATATTTCGGCCGCAATTTTGTGTCAAAGTAGCTTGTAAAACGCGTTGCATAAAATTTATGCCAAACTTTGCCCATATATAACTCAAGACCAAAAACCAATAGTAACTGGTGCTTTGCCCTGTACACCAAACATCTACATGACTTTGCATTGCTGAAATATCACGGTCAAACCATATGCATTTGTAGAAATATTCACACCCACGTATGATGAAAAACTTAAAAAACAGAATTTTACCTATTTTTAGGTCAAATTTCTCAAAAAGGGTACCCCTAAAATATATTAATTCGGATATCATTAGAAAGAGCACATTTTTCTCTACAAGGATCATTGGTTTTTATTTTGGAGTCTCTCAGTTTAAGAAAAGAAAAATTCCACTGAACATGGTGTTATTTATTAATAAGCAATGAATGGTAACTGCACTATTCAAACCCTTGCGTTGGTCCATGGTGGTTATACCACAACCAATTCCCTAATAATTGGTATTATAATCCTATTAAGAATTGTAATAATGCTGTCTTTCGAGAATTGGCAGCCCCAATCGCCTAGGAGCCATGGCCGATAGCCGTGCAAGGCCAGCCGCGTCGGTCTCTTTATCACAGGTTCCGAATCCTGAGGGTGGGTGTCTTTGCCTAGGATCCCAAGCCTAATATTGGGTATCTTTTGTTGGTTCCCAAGCCATAATGTTCAGTCTAAGTGGTCTGGAATTGTTGCTGAATTTGCAACATAATCGGTTCAGAGAAGCTGTATTGTCGGCCCATTGCTGTTGCAGCTGGTGCTGGAATTATTGCAATGATTGACTGCTCGGAATCCAGCATGTATCATTTCTCACAGGCCAGTGAAAGAAGCTAGCTGGTCCATGAGGATGCATAAAATTTATTAATGCATCATGGTCGTCGACTGAAATTTCAGAAATATTTCCAATCCACCAGTTCCTATCGTAAATGCAGGCAATGTATTGCCCTGGCTGGAGGTTTGCAATTGGCACAAAAGGCATTTCTGATATGACAGATCTATCTACATGGGCAATGAAAGATGATGGGTCATTTGACACCCTTGAAATGCGAATCTTTTTGTCATCAATTGGCACAAACTGGCGATTTTCTCTTGTTCCAGCAATTGTATGTCCATCTTTGAACCTTTCCTCTTGAACTACCCGTATTTTGTCAATTTTTTCCTTTGGAACAAAAAAAATTTGATTCCATGCAGTTTGCTCGTTGCAAAAGTTGAATAAATCCACCGGGGTCAGTATTTGGTTTTTAGTTGGGTGTTGAAGACTGGCATGAGCTGCCAACCTCTTTGCTGTCCCTCCAATCCCATCAAAGGCGACTTTCCATGACTGGTACCAAAAAAATTCCATTCAGCGCTGATATTGAAATCAGCATTGTGGTGGCACAAGTTGAGATAATTTTTTGAAATTTTTGTACTGGGCTGCAGATCCATCGCTGAAGTAGTGGATATGACGAATCCCATAGATGAGAGTCTTGAGATACTCCACAATTACAGTTAAGAAAGTGTGGACTGCAACTGTGTCATGTCTTGAGCAATCACTGATTATGCACAAGCTGATGTTCTGCGCAGCTTCACCATTTAACTCCTTGAAGTAAATTACAAATGGGTGTACTGTAGCTTGACTATTTTCCCAGTGGAAACCTTGAATGGCATCTTGAACAATAAATGAGTAATTTCAGCAAAGTCCATAAGGATCACAAGCTCTCCAGGTCTCAGATTTTCCTTCAACGATTTCAAATAGCTACTTTGATGCTTGGCGATGTAGTGATGGCTACAAAGTTTAGAAATTTTCAAAACCAATTCTTCAATGAAATCTTCTATAGTCAGTTGTTTGGTATCAAGCGTGTCTCGATCAGTGTGAATCCATTGTTTGAACTCAATAATATCATTCAGGGTCACTGTTGACAAACACATTAGAAATTCTTTTAAAACTTCAGGACCCGGGCATTTATCACAACGGCCAAGCATACAGTCCTTGGATTCAATTCCACAGACCATTTTGCATATGAGCTCTTTGTAGTCATCATTGATTGGGAATGCTGCAAGCTTTAGTTTGACATTTTGGTGAATGGTACACACACAAACGGAATGTGTTCCAGCAGATTCAACGGTTACGCACCACTTTGGCCGAAGCTCACAAAACTTGGAAAATCCAATTTCAGGGCCATTCCGATCCCGATAGGCAACAAACATTTCCTCATATTGCTCAGTAAAAGTCGCTTTTGCATCTGCTTTTTTTCTCCTGCTATTCGCACTGATACATAGTCTTTTTTACCAGGGCACATTCGACTGAATTCATCATCCTCAAAAAATGCCTGCACCTTTTTCTTCACTTCCTCAGAAACTTTCTTGCCACACTTGATTCTAGGTAAGGCTAAGATCCAATGTTCACATTTAAGCTTTCGAGCTTGTTTGACCATTCGTTCAGAGACACCGAATTCGTCTGATATAGCCTTAATGGACCAACTTTAGGTGCCAATGTCAAGATTTGGACCTTTTCTGCCGACTGGACACCTACAGCTTTCGCTTCAAATCTGCCAAAAGGTGATTGTAATCCAGACACATTTTGCACTGTGCTGTTTTTGTTTGCTCAATGTCTTTCGGCTCAAGCCCTCCAATTGAAGCAATCTTGCTAGAAAATGCATTAATAAATTTTATGCATCCTCATGGACCAGCTAGCTTCTTTTCACTGGCCTGTGAGAAATGATACATGCTGGATTCCCGAGCAGTCAACATTGCAATAATTCCAGCACCAGCTGCAACAGCAATGGGCCGACAATACAGCTTCTCTGAACCGATTTGTTACAAATTCAGCAACAATTCCAGACCACTTAGACTGAACATTATGGCTTGGGAACCAACAAAAGATACCCAATATTAGGCTTGGGATCCTAGGCAAAGACACCCACCCTCAGGCTTCGGAACCTGCGATAAAGAGACCGCCCGCGGCTGGCCTTGCACGGCTATCGGCCATGGCTCCTAGGCGATGGGGCTGCCAATTCTCGAAAGACAGCATTATTACAATTCTTAATAGGATTATAATACCAATTCTTAGGGAATTGGTTGTGTATAACCACCATGGACCAACGCAAGGGTTTGAATAGTGCAGTTACCATTCATTGCTTATTAATAAATAACACCATGTTCAGTGGCATTTTTCTTTTCTTAAACGGAGAGACTCCAAAAAAAAAACAATGATCCTTGTAGAGAAAAATGTGCTCTTTCTAATGATATCAGAATTAATATATTTAGGGGTACCCTTTTTGAGAAATTTGACCTAAAAATAGGTAAAATTCGGTTTTTTTTAAGTTTTTCATCATATGTGGGTGTGAATATTTCCACAAATACATATGGTTTGACCGTGATATGCAGCAATGCAAAGTCATGTAGATGTTTGGTGTACAGGGCAAAGCACCAGTTACTATTGGTTTTTGGTCTTGAGTTATATATGGGCAAAGTTTGGCATAAATTTTAATCGACGCGTTTTACAAGCTACTTTGACACAAAATTGCAGCCGAAATATTGTTTTGTCATAGCCGGTAATAATTTTATCGTGTTTAGCACAAAAGTTGAGCTAGTATGCCAAATTTCAGCATCATAGCCAGTATAGAACTCTAATGGCTATGTCCAAAGTTTGCAAAATCCTCTTAGCTGAAGCCGCAGGCTTGGTGGAACCTCCAGTGAAAGGTCAACAGTGCCCAATGTATTTGAGATCTGGCCCTAAAAATTTACAGAACCTCTTTTCAAACATACATGTACATCCTTATAAATTTTCAACAAAATCGGAGAAGGTCGAGTGGGGAAATTTTAAAACTGGTCCACTTGATGGAATGACCCAACAGGACCACTAAACATCACAACTTTCAACAAGAGACAACAAAACGCAGCAATAAAAAAACACAAAAACGCAGTAAAAACTCGGAAAAACCTGGTTTTTGAAGCACTTCTTTACTGACAAAAGAGCGGGTTTTTTGACTGGGAAAAAAACCGCAGCAAAACACATTGAACAAGCCTTACAGTTACTATTCCCTAATTACTTGCTGTGGGTATATGCACTTTTTTTGTTTGTTTTTTTCTTAATTTTTTGCCTATGAAAAGCCAGCGGTGAAATGTGCCTTAAGCTTTGCACGTATGCCACTTTAAGTCCTTTTTTCTTTGGTTTTGCTGTAACCTTTACTTTGTACAGAGGCGTGCCCTCACCATTCTGAGCTAAGTAAGTCATCTGTTAGCCCCATGGATGGGTCCAGTCTGGCCTGTCCTGCTCTCCCTTATTCAAATTTATGTGCTTTGACACATGGTAAGTTTTCATACTAGAACTGGTTAGGACCGCTCCAGGGGTACACCTTGTCGTAGCTGGATGGTTTTTTGTGTTTTTTTGATCAAAATAGAGTTAACTAAGTACCCTATGTTTTTTTACATTACTATTACTATTTACCGTACTTACTGTAGGGTAATGCTCATTTTTTTTTTATTTTTTGCTTTTTGCTTTTTTTTGTTGAAAAATTTTTCAAAGCTTTTTGTAAACAAAATAATCCTGTGATATCAAAATAACCAAGCAGATTTTACATTCATCACTAAGGACAACGTTCTCTAAAAGCCTCCATTTTAAAATGTCAAACACTTTCCCAAACAGAATCAGGAAACTTTTAAAGACTTTTCCCCACTATTTCAAAACAAACCTTCATATGTACGTACATCCCCAAATTTTTCCAAAAAAACTAATGGCCTGCACACAGTCACACATAAATATCCGTGTTCTTCTGTTAAACAATCAATTCCAGGGTCATCCTCTCTCTTTTGCGCATTCCATACCAAGCAGAGCACAGACATCCCTCCTGGGTGCTTGCCTTGTCAATATGCAGTTGTGATGGCACCCTGACGTTTTGCTCCCTGCGTGGGTCAAACCCCTCAGGATCGCTAATACCAGCAATAGCGGACGAGGGACACATAACACGCAACAAATCATAAATATGGACTAACCTGGCCATTGTGTACCAAAAAAAGCAAAAATTTGTCAACAATGAGTTTCAAATATTTGTATTTTTTTAAAATGTCAATTTTTTTCTTTCAGAAAAAAGGATTATAACTCGGGTATATCCCTCTCCCGAACATTGCCAAAACCTTAAAAGAAAATAAAATAACACATACATAAAATGTCCACTAAAGATAAAATTGCAAGACTTTCATTAAGCTGGGGAGAATTTTGCTCCCATTCTGAGGCACATAGGGAGCCAAGACTCAATAACACGGCTTTCCCTTTATGCAATGCCATTTTTATCTGGTAGGTTTTGCAGCTTCCCATTAAGTAGCAGGACTTGGATTTCCCTCTCTTTTTCTGCTTACATTGTCAGCACCCAGATTTGGCAAAATTTCTACTTTTGGTTCAAGTGGCTGCCCAGCATATAAAAATAAAATTTCCAATGGCCAGACAGGTTTTTCTGATAAAAGAACAATCCTCACCCTCACTAAGCCCTAATCTCCAAATTTCCCAAAATGACTGGTTCCCCACTGCTCTCTAATTCTGGTCTCTTCTTGAAGTGTTAACATGGCAGGTGACCCCCAAAAGGGATTGGCAAAGCGGAAATTTCCAGTGTGTGCCAAGGTACGTAGCAATAGCGTAAAACCACGGTCATTGGGTAGCGAGGGGGGAATTTTTTAGGTAAATTTAAACATCCCTTTTCCCCCCTTATGTCTTTTTATCCATCCCCCACCTAAATTTTCCATACCTACATTTCAATTTTTTATTGTTACTTTTCAAGTTTTTACATTGGGGTTAGGAAAAATCGGCAACAATGAAAAGTGATTTTGTAAAGGGTTTCATTGTTTCATTTTTTCTTTGCTTGCGTTCTAGTACAGTGACCCTTTACAATTTGTTGAGGACACTCCCAAACCTTTTATATATGGAATTTTATTTTTTTTTATTTTAAGAAAAAATAGTTTTTAAATATTAATGAATTACCCAATTTCCTTTTATTTGTATGGAAATATAAGCAATCAGACTTCCAGAATTCATGGCAGATTCCAACTATAACCAGAATTCAAAACAGAAACCCCCAAACATCAATGTGATCCACTTAAAATGCCCTATACTAGAGGAAAAATATCACAAATTCCGGATAAACATCTCTTCAAGGTGGAAAAACCAAAAAAAACCCAAAATTACTTTAAAAGAAGCCTGAAGATCCAGAAAAATGCACCTTGGCAACAGTTTTTGGTAATTAAAATAATTTACTGTAGTAGTAATCATAAATAAAATTATGCACAGGCTGGGGGGATGGGGACACGGGGCCGAAACTGGGTCCTGCCAATCACGGAAAATGTCCACGCATTTTTTTTCTCTATTCCGTCTGGCAGCATTGGTGTTACAGATAGAACTCTGGGGAAAGAATTGGATGAAGACCGGGAAAGGGACAGGGGAAAAAATGAAACAAAAAAAATGGAGGCGAAAAAATAACAGAAGCAAATGAGACAAGAAAAAAGTGACACAAATCAATTTGAAAGCGATTTAAGACAGAGAAACAAGGGATGAAAATGGTACATGGAAAGCCCAAAGACGTTGACATAACTCACTGTAATGATACGAAGAAGACAATGTAAGATGAGAGTGAAATGGCCTAGAGCAGGGGAACACAACCTTTTTTTGATCTAAAGGCTACATTTTTAGATAGTGCCATGGGCAGTAATAAAATTAAATGGGTGGGACCATCTGAGATAGCATAAGCCATAAATATCTTGAATTGTGGAATTTTTGCGTAAATGAAGAATAGAGGTCACCTCTCCCCTGATTTTGAGGAAGTCATGAAAAGTTCAGCTATCTCCTTTCTATTTTTATGAAGTAAGGAAACCATCAAGGGTTACACATTTTTTAAAAAATTTAAATAATGGAAAGAGCCTCATTTGTGCACAACCATCTCTACCTCTCTGGAGTACTGAGCACAGAAGAGTTCCAAAAAAGGGATGATGCTTGAGATGGCTGGGGCCAGACAAATGGCACTGCTGACTGAATGTGACACAGTTGTACACCCCTGGTCTACACAGATAGAAGAACAAATTCCAGACAATTATTATTTTATCAGGTTACTCAAAGATTTCCTAAGTCTTGTGGGAAAACAACAGAGACATTGTATCCATTGCTGCTTTGGACCCACATATCACAATGGAAGCATCACGTTATTCTCAAAGGAGAAGAAAGAACATAGTTACCTATTTCTGACCAGCCTATGTGTATCATGATAAAGCTACCATAGAAAACTAATTAACAAGCGTAAGTCCAAAGCCCAGTATAAGGACAGAAAAACATGGGTGCCCTTACACATCTTGGAATACAAGATGTTGGTCTTGAATGATGAAGCCCACCACAGAAGTCAACCCCACAAGGTTCAGCCATATTTATCAGCATCATGCTGGTTCAGAAACTAAATATAATGTGGTGGCCATCCGTTCCCCACCCTCGAGAGGATCAGTCAGAATGATACCACAGATGTCAACCCAAAATGAAGAGTTAGGGCCCAGTATGACACATGAGGAAGTGACCATTACCCATCTCCAGCCTAGATGATTGAAGCTTGGATAGAAAGCTACCTTTGATGTCCCACCACAAATCCACATGCTTTTTTTCACCAAGGAGAACAATATCTAAATAAACATTGATATGTAATTACTTTTGTAGCTTTCATTTCCTGCTTTACATTACACATCCAAGGTTAGTGTGTCTGACAGAAAGCTATGGGCACAGCAGCACAGTGATACATGAGACTTACAGTTAATATCAGCTGTTCCAATTCTAAGTCTGTGCACACAATGCACAGGTGTGCAGTTTATATCTGACCCTGCATCCACTGCTGGGCAACCATGCCAGGGTCCCAGCACTAATGGATGGCTACTAGACTAGTAAAATGCATTCAGGTAAATGGCCCTTTTAACTAAAGGCTCAGTACAACATAAGCACATTCAGGCACCACATTACACCATGACAGATAGGTCATAGATATGTGACAGAATAAATAATGATATAGGTAGATCATACATAGATATTTGATAGGATAGACCATTAGATAGGTAGATAATAGATCACACTTGTAGTACAGTAAGTATATAGTTTCCCTCATATGTATGACTCATGTATAAATTACTGTATACGGTCACACAAGTATATATTACTGTAACGGTCACACAAATGTATATATTACTGTATAAGGTCACACATGAATATATTACTGTATACGGTCACACATGAATATATTACTGTATAAGGTCACACATGTATATATTACTGTATACGGTCCACAATGTATATATTACTGTATATGGTCACATAGTATATATTACTGTATAAAGTCACACATGTATATATTACTGTATACGGTCACACATGTATATATTTTCTGTATACGGTCACAAGTATATATTACTGTATACGGTCACACTGTATAAACATATTACTGTATATGGTCACATATGTATATATTTCTGTATACGGTCACACATGTATATATTACTGTATACGGTCACACATTTATATTACTGTAAAACGGGCACATATGTATATATTACTGTATACGGCACATATGTATATATTTCTGTCTCTCCACTAACCTTATATCATGTCTGAATTACATGGGGTCTCCATCCTCAGTATTGGTCAGGAAAGGGGCAGGCTGTAAGTACAGTATATACAACCGAGCTGCATATACCTGGCTGTATAGGACAGTGTATACAGTGCGAGCTTATATACTGCTTAGCTTAATTATACCTGGCTGTATAGGACAGTGTATACGTGCTGAGCCCGTAATACCTGCTGTATAGGACAGTGTATATGGTGCTGAGCTGTATAGGACAGTGTAATACCTGGCTGTGTAGGACAGAGTATACGACGTGCGAGCTGTGTAGGACAGTGTAAAAACCTGGCTGTGTAGGACAGTGTATACGGACGGTGCTGACGGGATCTACCTGCTGTATAGGAAGTGTATACGGTGCTGAGCGTATAGGAAAGTGTATAACCTGGCTGTGTAGGACATGTATACGGGCATTGCTGACGGGATCTACCTGCTGTATAGGACAGTGTATACGGTGCGAGCTGTATAGGAAAGTGTATACGGGGCTGAGCTGTGTAGGACAGCGAATTACGGTGCTGAGCTGTATAGGACAGTGTATACGGTGCTGAGCTGTATAGGACAGTGTAATACCTGGCTGTGTAGGACAGTGTATACGGTGCTGAGCTGTATAGGACAGTGTATAACCTGGCTGTGTAGGACAGTGTATACGGTGCTGAGTGGGATATACCTGGCTGTGTAGGACAGTGTATATGGTGCTGAGCTTTTATAGGACAGTGTATATACCTGGCTGTATAGGACAGTGTATATGGTGCTGAGCTGTATATACCTGCTGTATAGGACAGTGTATACAGTACTGAGCTGTATAGGACAGTGTTTTATAGTGCTTAGCTGTATATACCTGGCTGTATAGGACAGTGTATATGGTGCTGAGCTGTATATACCTGCTGTATAGGACAGTGTAATATACCTGGCTGTATAGGACAGTGTATATACCTGGCTGTATAGGAAGTGTATATACCTGGCTGGTAGGACAGTTTTATATGTGCTGAGCTGTGTATATACCTGGCTTATAGGACAAGGTTACCTGCTGTGTAGGACAGTGTATATGGTGCTGAGCTGTGTAATACCTGGCTGTATAAGACAGTGTATATACCGGCTGTGTAGGACATTGTATATGGACGGTGCTGAGCGGGATATACCGGGCTGTGTAGGACAGTGTAATACGGACGGTGCTGAGCGGGATATACCTGCTGTATAGGACAGTGTATACGGGCTGAGCTGTATAGGACAGTGTATATGGTGCTGAGCGGGATATACCTGCTGTATAGGACAGTGTATACAGTGCTGAGCTGTATAGGACAGTGTATATACCTGGCTGTGTAGGACAGTGTATACAGTGATGAGCTGTATAGGACAGTGTATATAAACCTAGCTGTATAGGACAGTGTATACAGTGCTGAGCTGTGTAGGACATGTTATAATACCTAGCTGTATAGGACAGTGTATACAGTCTGAGCTGTATAGACAGTGTATATAATACCTAGGGTGTATAGGACAGTTTTAAAATAATCCTGGGTGTATAGGACAGTGTAATATACCCGGCTGTTAGGGCAGTGTATACGGACGGTGCTGAGCGGGATATACCTGCTGTATAGGACAGTGTATATACCTGGCTGTGTAGACAGTGTAAACGGACGGTGCGAGCGGGAAAATTTCCGGCTGTGTAGGACAGTGTAATGACGGTGCTGAGCGGAAATATACCCGGGTGTATAGGACAGTGTATACAGTGCGAGCTGTATAGGACAAGTGTAATATACCTGGCTGTGTAGGACAGTGTATACAGTCTTTAGCTGATAGGACAGTGTATATACCTGGCTTATAGGGCAGTGTATACAGTGCTGTGCTGTATAGGACAGTGTATATACACCGGCTGTAAGGACAGAGTATACGGGTGCTGAGGCGGATATACCCGGCTGTGTAGGACATGTATATGGACGGTGCTGAAGCGGAATATACCCGGCTGTATAGGACATGTATACAGTGCTGACTGTATAGGCTGTAAAAAATGGTGTTAGGACAGTGTTAAAACACTGTTAGGACAGTGTAAACCTGGGTGTTAGGACAGTATACGTTTGCTGGAAAAGGCATGTATTCCCCGGCGTTAGACAGGAAAACGGGGGCTT
>JARQOD010000004.1:357532360-357596323 GCA_033576555.1 Oophaga sylvatica
TCCCATTTGGTGACACAGAGGAAGGTGCAGATGAAATGGAGGAGGTGATGGTGACCTTTTGTTGACCCGGTTGGGCATCCAGTGGGGGAAGAGGTGCCATGGCAATAGTCAAAAAGAGAAGGGGGATCGCAGCAGTTCGATTCCAGCTGGGGTTATCTGGCAGGCCGGGAAAAGCAGCCCAAAAACGTGTTAAAAAAAAAAAAAGAGTTTCAGGACAGCTTGGCCAGACGGTCAAATTAGACGCGGAAAACCCTGAAAATTATACCATAGTGGGAAAAATCCAGTGTGGACTTTTTTGACCAAAATCCTATTGATGAGGCAAAGGTTATCTGTAAGAATGGGGAAGGACCTTTAGCCGAGGGAAAAAATCTTGAATTTGAACCCCCTTTGCATGCTAACTTTTAATGAAATGCACTTGGAAAGGGGACGGACTCAAAACCCTGTAGAATGTGCACCTGCTGATAAAGTTAGCAAAAACCCTCCTCGCTTCCCACACTGTAAGCCCCGGTTAGCCCCCCCAGCAAAAAAGTTGATTTTTCGTCGAAAGGGCCAAAAGAGTCGGGAATCCAATGTTTTTGCAATGAAAGACTGAATCTAGGCATCACCACACCACCACCATCACCAACCCCCCTCTCAGTTCGTCATGTACAACCGCTAGTTCCCCCATATGCAGCTCTCAAAGTCCAGCTCACCCTACCAGACACTCTGAGTAGGACAATAAAGTACTCATCCTCTCATCCGGTACACTGGCTTTGAACGCCCTACATTGCCAAACTGATCTCATTAGAGATGATTCCCTTCCGTTTGGTTTAAAAAAGCGCAGCGTTCAGACAACCTCATGGCCTACGCTGTCCCACGCTATGACCTACCCAGTCGGCACTTCTTTTCTCGAAAAGCCATCCCTGCCCTCCACCTGCATGTGAAAGACCGCATTGTCCATGCACTCAAAATCAGTGAGTGGTAAGGTGCAACCTCAAACAGATGCATGGGCCAGTAGGGCATGGGCCAGGGCCTACGTGTCCATCACTGCGCACTGGGTTAATGTGGTGGGATGCAGGGTTCCTCAGGGGACAGCGGCGGTGGGACAGTGCTGCCTAGCCCACGGTTATAGGCAAACAGTTGGCTGTAGGCGTTCAACCTCCTCCCTGAAGCCGAAAGCTCGTCGACAGAGCGCAGTCGCACGAGCATTCCATCCGCTGCCCAGTGTTGCACACGAGGTTGTCCCACTATTGAACAGCTAGCGTTAAGGGTCAGCAGGCTGTTTTAAAAATGATGTCTTTGGGCGACAAACAGACACCGCGGGAGGTACTGTAGAATACTTGCAGCGAGAAACTGAGTCATGGCTGGGCAGTCTACATCTTGAGTCAGGCAAGGTAGGTCAGTGTTACGGCCGTAATTTTGTGGTGGCCATAGCCCTGGCAAAACTCAGACACATACCTTGCCTGGCTCACACCTTGAACCGGTGGTGCAGTGCTTCTTAATAAATTGTCTGGAGTTAACAGCCCTGCTCCATAAAGTGCGAAGACTGTGCTCGCACATCAGTCACTCGCCCGTAGACTCCAGTCATATGCAGAGGCTGAGCGATCGCTCCAACCTCCCAAGCACTGCCTACATAGACGTTGCAACAAGTTGGAACTCCACAATGCACATGGTTGAGAGGCTGTGCGAACAGAGGCAGGCTGTAATGCATTTATGGAGGATACACAGGCAGGCAGGTTTTAGGGCAGACATGGAGTTGTCGGGTGTGCCAGTGGTCAAAGCTGAAAGACCTCTATAAAGTCCCTTCAGTGTTTTGAGGAATGCACACGGTGGTAAGCGCAGACGACGCCATCATAAGCATGACATCCCACTTATGTGTCTGCTTATGCAAACTTTGACGCACTTAAGGATCAGGCGTTTGCAGCGGGAGTAGGAAGAAAAGGAGGGAAGCTTGATGACAGTCAGCCATTTTCTGTCTCAGGGAACTGTCTGGACGAGGTGGGAGGAAGAAGAGGATGAGGATGAAGGGGATGATTTGTTGGAGAGGAGGTGCTTCTCAGGGGGCAAGAGAAAATGTTGGCTTGCCAAGGTCAGTTACACGGTTTGTGCGTGACTGGAGGATGTGGATTTGGCAGAAAGTGCTCCTCCACCCCCACTGGCAGTGCATCATTGACACCTGGAACATTGGCCCACAGTGTGATTATGCCTTGCGTTTCCTAAAAAGGGACCCCGCATTGCAAAATTATGAAGGATGAGACTATGGTTGGCCAGCATCCTCGATCCCGCTTATAAGGGAAATTACAGAAAATCATGCCACAGGAGAACCTAGAGCTAATATTGGTGAACAAACAAGCAGCGACAGCACTGGCACAGGGCCACTCATAGTACAATAAAGTGTCTCTGACGGTGGGGGCCCACTCGCCGTCAGACACACCGGCGTACTGAGGGGCCCTGTGCCAGTAACCGGAGCCCACGAGTGTGCCCTTCTGCTTGCTCAGGGCCACGCACTTGCAATACTTGCCTCTCCCTGCTCCACGCTGTGGAGTCTGGGCGTTAAATCCTTCACATGGACGGCCACTACAAATTTGGTGAACTGATCGATGATGGTTAAGACGTAGCTATGGCCTGTCCTGCTGGGCTCTACCTTCAGATGATCAATGGCTACCATTTTCTAATGGACGTCGACTAACAATCGGATGCAAGTGGTGCTTTCTGATCAGCTTTCACAGTTTTCCTAGTCACAGACGTGTGACATTCCTGGCACCATTTTTCAATGTCTCCTCTCATGCCAATACATAGATTCGCCTAAGGCCTGTGGTTTCTGTCTTTTGCACTCCAAGTGACCAGATGATCATGATAGACAGTGAGTACAATGTCTACATCTCTCCTTGGGATCACAATTTGATGGAGACGACTAACTGTGATAGGATCCACGCTACTGCGATACAGGCAACCCTTTCTTCACAAACAACTGTTTTAGCTGTCACCCACAAAGTAAAATTTAGGGTCAGCATCTCCTCTGCGAATTCTACCGGGAGGTTTTCCCTGATTAGGAATTTCCCAAATTTTCTGCAATCACTCTACTTTCGTTCTGTACTTGCATCCCCTCTAGTTTCCTGTAGCGGAGAGTCTGGACTGGCTTACTGAGACTGAATTTATATGAAGATTTTAAAAGTACCCCAACACTGTATACAGCTGTACGCTTTAATACATTACCCTTTTTTACTATTTTATATTTCTGGTGTAATCCATACTGAGCCTGTGAGAGTCTGTGTCTGACTCTGGAAAAATATACGGAGATTTAAAATTTACCCAACACTGTATACAGCTGTACGCTTCAATACATTACCCTTTTCTACTTTTTATATTCTCGTGTAAGCCACACTGAGCCTGTGAGAGTCTGTGTCTGACTCTGGACATATATACGAAGATTTAAAATTACCCCAACACTGTATACAGCTGTACGCTTCTGATACAGTACACTTGTTCTACATTTTATATTCTGGTGTAATCAATACTGAGCCTGTGAGAGTCTGTGTCTGACTCAGGAAAAATATACGGAGATTTAAAATTCCTCAACCACTGTTACAGCTGTACACTTCGAATACATTTCCCCTTTTTCTACTTTTTTATATTCTAGTGTGATCCATGCTGAGCCTGTAGAGATTTTGTCTGTTACTCCGGAAATATATACGGAGATTTAAATTACCCCAAATACTGTATACAGCTGTACGCTTCTGATACAGTACACTTTTTCTACATTTTATATCTGGTGTAATCAATACTGAGCAGTGAGAGTCTGTGTCTGACTCAGGGAAATATATACGAGATTTAAAATTACCTCAACACTGTATCACTGTACACTTCGAATACATTTACCCTTTTTCTACTTTTTTATATTCTAGTGTGATCCATGTGAGCCTGTGAGAGTCTGGTCTGTTACCCGGAAATATATACGGAGATTTAAAATTACCCCAATACTGTATACAGCTGTATGCTTCTGATACATTACCCTTTTTCTACTTTTTTTTTTCGGGTGTTGATCCTACTGAGCCTGTGAGCATCTGTCTGTAAACTCAGGAAATATATACGGAGACTTACAATTACCCTAGACTGTATGCAGCTGTACGCTTGTGATACAGTACCCTTTTTGCCAGAAAGTCCTCCTCACCCACCACTCTAAAGTGCATCATTGACACCTGGTACATTGGCCCACATGTGTGAGTTCTTCTGGATCTGTTTTTTTATTCTGGTGTGATCCATACTGAGCCTGTGAGAGTGTGTCTGTTACCCAGAAATATATACAGAATTTAAAAATTACCCCAAAACTGTATACAGCTGTACGCTTCTGATACAGTACACTTTTTTCTACTTTTTATATTTTGGTGTAATCCATACTGAGCCTGTGAGAGTCTGTGTCTGACTCAGGAATTATATACGGAGATTTAAAATTACCCCAACACTGTATACAGCTGTACGCTTGTGATACAGTACCCTTTTTGCCAGAAAGTCCTCCTCCACCCACCACTCTAAGTGCATCATTGACACCTGGAAACATTGGCTCACATGTGTGATTATTCTTGCGGATCTGCTCTTATATTCTGGTGTGATCCATACTGAGCCTGTGAGAGTGTGTCTGTTACTCCGGAAATATATACGGAGATTTAAAAATTACCCAACACTGTATACAGCTGTACGCTTCTGATACATTACCTTTTTCTACTTTTTGCATTCTGGTTTGATCCATACTGAGCCTGTGAGCATCTGTCTGTTACTCCGGAAATATTTACGGAGATTTAAAATTTCCCAGCACTGTATACAGCTGTACGCTTCTGATACAGTTACACTTTTTCTACTTTTTATATTCTGGTGTAATCCATACTGAGCCTGTGAGAGTCTGTGTCTGACTCAGGAAATATATATGGAGATTTAAAATTTTCCCCAACACTGTATAACAGCTGTACGCTTCTGATACATTACCCTTTTTTATTCTTTTTAATTCTGGTGTGATCCATACTGAGCTGTGAGCGTTCTGTTGTTACTCCGGAAATATATGCGGAAGATTTAAAATTACCCCAACACTGTACACAGCTGTACGCTTCTGATACATTACCCTTTTTCTACTTTTTATTGTGGTGTGATCAATACTGAGCCTTTGAGCGTCTGTCTGTTACTCGGAAAATATACAGAGATTTACAATTCCCTAGACTGTATACAGCTGTACATTAGTTGATACAGTACCCTTTTTGCCAGAGTCCTCCTCCACCCACCTCTCTAAGTGCATCATTGACACTGGAAATTGGCCCACATGTGTGATTATTTCTTGCGGATCTGCTTTTTATATTCTTGTTATATCCTACTGAGCCTGTGAGCGTGTTTGTCTGACTCCTGAAATATATACGCAGATTTACAATATTTTCACTGTACTATTATACCTGGTATCTGGTGAAACAGTACCCTTTTCAGCTTTTTATATTCTTGCGCAATCCATACTGAGCCTGAAAGCGTCTGTGTCTGACTCTTAAATTATATGGAGATTTACAATATTTTCACTATACTATATACACCTGGTATCTGATGATACAGTACCTGTTTTGCTTTTTATATTCTGGCTTAATCCATACTGAGCCTGTGAGTATTGTCTGTTACTCCGGAAAAATATACGGAGATTTACAATTACCCCTCGCTGTATACAGCTGTACGCTTGTGTTAGAGTACCCTTTTTGCCCGAAAATACTCCTCCACCCACCACTCTAAGTGCATCATCGACACCTGGATCATGGCCCACATGTGTGATTATTTCTTGCGGATCTGCTTTTTATATTCGTGTCTAATTCATACTGAGCCTGTGAGCATCTTTGTCTGACTCCTGAAATATATACAGAGATTTACAATATTTTCACTATACTATTAACACCTGGTATCTGATGATACAGTAACCTGTTTCAGCTTTTTATATTCTGGTCTAATCCATACTGAGCCTGTAAGCGTCTGTCTGTTTTCTCCAGAAATATATACGGAGATTTACAATTACCCCTACATGTATACAGCTGTAACCCAGGGCCAACATCAGCAACTGGTGCACCCGGGCAAGTGCCGGTTCCCTTGAACAGGTGAGGGGGCATGGCCAGGGCACCTCATAGTACGCAAAAGTGTCTCTGATGGTGGGGGGGCCACTCACTTCAGACACACGGCGTACTATTGAGGGTCCTGTGCCGTGCCGTCGCCCATGAGTGTGCCCCCCTGCTTGTTCAGGCCACAGCGCTTGCATACTTACCTCTCCTGCTCCACCGCTGTGATGTCTTCCGCGTTTCCTGACAGTGACATTCAGGTCAGAGAGCGTGATGACGTCAGTCTGTACGCCCTCTGCTAAACAGTCCAAGTGCAGAGAGCTGGAAGATGGCGACGCTAAGGAGTCAGAGTACAGCAGTGCCCAGCGAGGAAAGGTATTTCATTTTTTTTTTTTAAATGTTGGGAGCAATATATGGGGAGATTATACACGGAGAATGATATATGGGGCCCATCATAGACTAGAGCATCATCCATGAGGCCCATCATATACTGGAGCATTGTAAATGGGGCAGATCAGACACTGGAGCAGCTAATCGGTGCCCATCACACACTGGAACATTATAAATGGGGCCCATTATATATGGAGCATTATTTTGGCCCATAAGGACACTAGAGCATCATCCATGGGGCCCTTCATTACTGGAGCATTCTAAATGGGGGCAGATCAGACACTGGAGCAGCATCTATGGGGCCCATTATACACTGGAGCATTATAAATGGGCCTTATATATGGAGCATTATTTTGTCCATAAGACCTGGAGATCATCCATGGGGCCCATCATATACTGGAGCATTCTAAATGGGCAAATCAGACACAGGAGCAGCATATCCGGGCCCATCACACACTGGAGCATTATAAATGGGCCCATTATATATGGAGCATTATATTGGCCCTCATACACTGGAGCATCATCCATGGGGCCCATTAAACACTGGAACATTATAAATGGGGCACATTATATATGGAGCATTATTTTGGCCCATAAGACACTGGAGCATTATCCATGGGGCCCATCATATACTGGAGCATTCTAAATGGGGCAGATCAACACTGGAGCAGCATCTATGGGGCCCATTATCTATAGAGCATTGCATTGGCCCATAGGACACTGGAGCATCACCCATGGGAAACCATCATATACTGGAGCATTCTAAATGGGGCAGATCAGACACTGAGCAGCATCTATGGGGCCCATTATACATGGGCATTAAAAAATGGGGCCCATTATATATGGAGCATTATTTTGGCCCATAATACACGGAGCATCATCCATGGGGCCCATCAATATACGGAGCATTCTAAATGGGGCAGATCAGACACGGAGCAGCATCTATGGGGCCCATTATACACTGGAGCATTATAAATGGGGCCCATTATCTATAGAGCATTGCATTGGGCCATAGGACACTGGAGCAATCATCCATGGGAACCATCATATACTGGAGCATTCTAAATGGGGCAATCAGAAACTGGAGCAGGATATCGGGGCCCATTACAACTGGAGCATTAAAATGGGGCCCATTATATATGGAGCATTATTTTGGCCCATAAGACACTAGAGCATCATCCATGGGGCCCATCTATACTGGAGCATTCTAAATGGGGCAGATCAGACATGGAGCAGGATACCCGGGGGGCCCATTACACACTGGAGCATTATAAATGGGGCCCATTATATATGGAGCGTTATATTGGCACATAAGACGATGGAGCATCATCCAGGGGGGCCCTTCATATACTGTACTGGAGCATCATATGGGGTTCATTATTTATGGGGCATCATATAGGGTATGGAGCATCATATGTAGCACATATGGGGCCTATTCTGAATAGAGCATTATATGGAGCCCATTCTGTATGGAGCAATATATGGGGCTCATTATTCTGTTGGCGCACTATGTGGTGGCCATAATACTGTATGGAGGAATATACTGTGTTTTTAAAGCATTGTGGATTTTTAAATAGATTTTCAGTCATGTCATGTAAGACGTGAAGTTTTTGTCATTGTACTATACCTATATTTCTGTGCCGTATGGAGCATCATGAATTGGTATGTTTTAAAGGGGCCCACTGACACTCTTTGGCCCGGGGCACACGAAAACCTGGAGCCAGCCCTATATCCCCCCCAACTTTAGCCAAATAACCCTCAGTATTCAATGCATAACTATTATTATAAAGTAATGAAGGTTGCGAAGTTTTAAGTAATAAGAATTGATGTCGTTGGCATTGAAATGGGCACTGTAGGTGTGTTTACTGTCCTCCACTCCCCGCCGACTTTGCTTCCCCATTGACTTGCATTGGGTTTCTGTTTCAGTCGGACCTCCGACTTTTCCCGATAGTCGGCCGATTTCGTTCGACTCGACTTTTGAAAAAAGTTTCGGTTTCATGAAACCCGACTCGACCCTAAAAAAAAGGCAAAGTCGCTCATCTCTAGTAATGACACACTCTGCTATGTAGGAGTGCAGGAGAATTTAGCTCTGCTAGAAATCAGCTAACAATTATGTAAGAACAGAGGAAGCTATACAGTCATGGCCAAAAGTTTTTCTAATGGCAATTTGCATATACTCCAGAATGTTATAAAGAGTGATCAGCTTAACCCGCAATTACTTGCAAAGTCAATATTTGGCTAGAAAATGAACTTTATCCCCCAAAACACATTTCAACATCATTGCAGCCCTGCCTTAAAAGGACCAGCTAACCTCTTTTCAGTGATTGCTCCATTAACACAGGTGTGCGTGTTGATGAGGACATGGCTGGAGATCAATCTGTCATGATTAAGTAAGAATGAGACCACTGGACACTTTAAAAGGAGGTGTGCTTGGCATCATTGTTTTCTCTTCTGTTAACCATGGTTATCTCTAAAGAAACACGTGCAGTCATCATTGCAATGCACAAAAAATGGCCTAACAGGGAAGAGTATCGCAGCTAGAAGATTGCACCTCAGTCAACAATCTATCGCATCATCAAGAACTTCAAGGAGAGAGGTTCCATTGTTACCAAAAAGGCTCCAGGGCGCCCAAAGAAAAACCAGCAAGCGCCAGGACCATCTCTTGAAAGTGTTTCAGCTGCGGGATCGGGCTACCAGCAGTGCAGAGCTTGCTCAGGATGGCAGCAGGCAGGTGTGAGTGCATCTGCACGCACTGTGGGGGCGGAGACTCTTGGAGCAAGGCCCTGGTCTCAAGAAGGGCAGCAAAGAAGCCACTTCTCTCCAGAAAAAAACATCATGGACAGACTGATATTCTGCAAAAGGTACAGGCAGTGGACTGCTGAGGACTGGGGTAAAGTTATTTTTTTCTGATGAATCCCCTTTTCGATTTTTGGGACATCAGGAAAACGCCTCATTCGGAGAAGACAAGGTTAGCGCTACCACCAGTCTTGTCTCATGCCAACTGTTAAGCATCCTGAAACATTCATGTGGGGGGGTTGCTTCTCAGCCAAGGGAATCGGCTCTCTCACAGTCTTGCCTAAAAACACACCATGAATAAAGAATGGTACCAGAATGTCCTCCAAGAGCAACTTCTCCAACCTCCAAGAGCAGTTTGGCGATCAACAATGCCTTTTCCAGCATGATGGAGCACCTTGCCATAAAGCAAAGGTGATAACTAAATGGCTCAGGGAACAAAACATAGAGATTTTGGGTCCATGGCCTGGAAACTCCCCAGATCTTAATCCCATTGAGAACTTGTGGTCAATCATCAAGAGACGGGTGGACAAACAAAAACCTAAAAATTCTGAAAAAATTAAAGCATTGATTGTGCAAGAATGGACTGCTATCAGTTGGATTTGGTCCAGAAGTTGATTGAGAGCATGCCAGGGAGAATTGCAGAGGTCCTGAAGAAGAAGGGTCAACACTGCAAATATTGACTTCCTGCATTAACTCATTCTAACTGTCAATATAAGCTTTTGTTACTCATTTGTTTGCAATTATATTCTGTCTGTGATAAAAACATCTGTCAAACACACACATAAAAACCAGAGGGCAGCAGATCATGTGAAAATATAATATTTGTGTCATTCTCAAAACTTTTGGCCTTTAAACTGTAGATATCAAATAATAAAATCAGTCATGCAGGGCACTTTTGCGGGAGAGCACAGTGGGCCAGAAGCACAAGATGAATTCTACACTTAGATTGATGATAGCTCCGAGAGGTTGGGCTAGTTGATCACCCCAGAAAGGGAAGAAGGAGAGTTTCAGCACTGAGGAGTAGTGTTGAGCATTCCGATACCGCAAGTATCGGGTATCGGCCGATATTCGCGTTATCGGAAATTTCCGATACTTAATTCCGATACTTTTTCAATATCGTATACCGGAATCGGAAGTTCCCATAATTCTTTGAGAGGCAATGTGATTTTAGTCAGCCAATGAGGAATCCTACGAAGTGTGGGCACATCCTGTAATGCTGGCGGTCATCTTAACTAATGGCATGGCTGTGTTGGCTGCTGAAATGATGTCAGAATGCACTATAAAAGGCGCCGCCGCCATTTTTAGCGTCACTGTGCTGTGAATTCAGATAGGGACAGAACGCTACTCTGCTGACTCTGAGGGGACAGTTAGAGATTGCGATTTAGTGTACTGTGCTGGTAGGCAGGCTAGCACCACCGCTGTGTAAAGCTTCCTTTTGCCTGCAGTGTTGTTTTAACAGCTCTGCAAGGTGTGTGTGAGTGCAGGTGACGCTGCAGTTTGCTCTGCATCCAACGCTGTCTGTATTGCAGCTTGCACATGTCCTCACCTTTTTTTTTTTCCTTCAGTGTTTCCCTTTCATATTTTAAAATTTAACTATTAGTGTGACGCGCTTCCATCCGTATTCCAATACATTGGTTGCAAACACTATAGAAGTAGACAAAGGAGTAGCCTTTCACAGATTGGACAGTTGTGTTTCAGTGTTCACTTCAGTCTGTGTTTTTTATTTTTGGAGTGCATATTTACGCTCCAGTTACTTGTTCAAGCACTGCTGCTTGTACTCTGCTGAGCGTGTCTCAGTGGCTCATCCTTTTCATTTTTCTCCAATTGGTGCTTTTTCCATTATATTTGAAAAAAATCTAATCTATTAGTGTGAAGCGCTTCCATCCGTTACAATACATTGGTTGCAAAACACTATAGAAGTAGACAAGGAGTAGCCTTTCACAGATTGTGAATAGTTGTGTTTCAGTGTTCACTGCAGTCTGTGAGGTATTTTTTTTTTTTTTTTTTTTAAATGCAGATCACGCTCCATTTACTTCTTCAACCACCGCTGCGTGTACTCTGCTGAGTGTCTGTCACTGGCTCATCCTTGTCATTTTTCTAAAATTGGTGCTGCTTTATTCTATTTAAAATAATTCAAATCTATTACAGTGACGTGCTTCCATCCGTATACAATACATTGGTTGCAAAACAAATAAGAATACACAAACGGGCCTTTCACAGCTACTGAACATGGGTTTTTAATTTTTAACTAAAATATGTATTTTTTCAAATGACAAAAATATAAGTAATGTTGAAGAGGAATAGTCCTAATCCATTGTTTGCACAATTTTTACAGGTGTACATCATGTCCCTTAATCAACAATGTATTATTATATTTACTTTTTATGCTTTTATTTAAAAGCCAAGAACACAGAAGGATAACCTTCGCACTGCAGCTGTTGTCAAAGTTCAAACCCACATTATGCACTTCCAACATTGCAGCATTTGAGGCATGATGTGAGTTGGATTTGTCAAAGTTATGGAGTGAGAAGGTTCACCATCAGTACCCTATAGCATAAGTATGCTTTTGTGTTAGCATTTGTGTTAGACATGTGGATATCTGCCATAATATGTCACAATTATTTAGTTACAGATTTGTTACCAACACTAATCATTGAATGGTTTTAAATTTTACGTTCACTTGTTTACAGCTTAGAAATAAGGTGTAGCCTGATATCTATGTGTAGCACTAGCCACTTTAACATGTCATGTTTTTTTTCAACATGTGTAGCTAGGTAGCAGTTAATTTTTGCCGGACACACAGCAGGGAACAGGGAGGCGTTACTGAACCCCACAAACACATCATCGATTGTTTTGATCTGTGCATCCAACACTTCTGAGCCCAGGGTCAAGGAGGGTGTAGCCTGAGGCCTAGTATGAGATGTTTGAACTTTAATTTGAACTTTAATTTGGAGTTAGCAGCATTAATTTTTGTCAGACACGCAGCAGGGGAACAGCAGGCGTTACTGAACCCCACTATCACTATAGCTTGTGTATTGGTCTGTGGACACGACACTTCTGAGCAGCAATGGCAGTGTTGTAGCCCAGGGAGTATAGCTCAGGTGGTAAAAGATGAACATAACAGGAGACATGGAAAACGTTGCCAACCAGTTAGTTAATCTGAAAACCGGACAGGCAAATTCAGGTGAGATCCATGCCTAGTTCATTTTCAGAAAGTAAGCCGTTCTACATTATCGGAGGATAGTCGCATGCAACGGTCTGTTAGTACACCACCGCAGCAGTAAAGACGCGCTCCGATAATACACTGGCAGCAGGGCAAGCCAGCACCTCCAATGCATACTGGCTAAGCTCTGGCCATGTATCCAGCTTAGAGACACAAAACTTGAATGGGGAAGAGCCATCTGGGAGTACACTGAGAGGGCAAGACATGTAGTCTGTCACCATCTTACGGAAATGTTGCCTCCTGCTGACTGGAGCCGTCTCGGATGGTGTAGACATGGTGGCGCTGCCACAAAACTTCGACACATTTGGAACATACTGTTCTTGCCCTGTGCAGAGGCGCTGCTTGTGCTCCCTCTTGTTGCAGAGCTGTCTCCACTGCCTCGACGCACAGAGCTGCTTTGTAAAGCAGTAGCAGCAGCGCTCTCGGCTGGAATGGAGAACATTATGGATTGCACCAGTGTGTCTTGGTACTTCCGCATTTTACACTCCCGGTTCAACGGTGTGATGAGGCTTTGTAAGTTGTCCCGGTAGCGAGGGTCTAGGAGGGTGTACACCCAATAATCAGACGTGGTGTGATAGTGTTCGATGCGGCGGGTCGTTTCTCAGCCACTGCAGCATGAAATCAACCATGTGCTGCAGACTCCCAACTGGCCAAGAAACGTTGTCCCCTGCAAGAGCGTCATCTCTGCTGCTGTGCATCACCCACCCTTGGTCTACATACTGACTAGAGCATTGTCTACCTCCCTCTGGAGCGATGTCTTCCTCCTCATTGACTCCTCCTCATCCTCCTCACAAAGTCCTTCAAATACATATAAATTTACAAAATTTTAAACTCAAATTTAAAAACTTTGTATCATAATTCTGTAACATCAGTTTTATGGAAACACAATAGCATTACAAAAGGATAGACAAAAAATGTACATTATGTGCTTTGTAAATACATTAAAAGTTTGTAATGGTTATGAAAAATATAGACAGCGACTCTGGAGGTTCAATTGTTGATACAGCATGGTACTTTGAAAGTCCTCCAGCCCTTTGTGAGGAACCACGTTGCGCTGACTGTCCAGAAGGTGATGGAATTTGTGACTCCTCATCCTCCACCTCTTCCAAAACCTCATGCCTTAGTGCTTGCAGTGTTTTTTGAAGCAGGCAGATAAGGGGGACAGTCAGGCTGACTAGTGCATCATCTGCACTCGCCATCCGCGTTGACTCATCAAACGCACGCAAAACTGGCAGATATCCTTCATAGAGTTATTCGCCACTCATTACACTGGCAGTGGCTGCCCATTCATTATAGGATTCCAATTCTAATTACTGGTTCTCACCAACAAAGCTCTCCACAAGCGCAGCACCCCCCTACATCTCCTCCTTATTTAATATTTATCGGCCTAACCGACTGCTGCACTCTGCAAACGACCTTCGACTAACCTCTGCACTAATCCGTACCTCCCACTCCCAACTCCAAGACTTCTCCCGCGCTGCGCCAATCCTCTGGAATGCTCTACCCCAAGAAATTAGGACTATCCGCAATTTGGATGGTTTCAGGCGCTCCCTCAAAACACATTTGTTCACAGTGGCCTATCACATTCACTAATCAAAGTCATTCTATGTGTAATTCTGTGTGTGTAGCCCATTCACTATCTCCATGCATCCCTCACTCCTTAAAATGGCTGGACCATCATTGTAAAAACACCATTGTATAAAACACCTGTACTTTGTATCTCCCCCACTCATTGTAGATTGTAAGCTTTCACCAGCAGGGGCGGCTGATTTTGCTTTAATTATTGTATTGTTAACGTTGTTACTTATGACTTGTGGTTTTGAAACTGTTAAACTGTAAAGCACTGCGGAAATATTATGGCGCTATATAAATAAATAATATTATTATTCTTATTATAGAGGCCCACTCAGTAGTGGTGAAGTGTGAACGGCGCAAATTGCGAGTTGACTGCGCCTGATGCAGCTGATACTCCATTACTGTTGGCTGCTGCTCACACAACCGCTCCAACATATGTAACGAGGAATTCCACCTGGTGGGTACGTCACATATGATGCGATGTTCATGAAGGTGAAATCTGCGTTGCAGAGCTGCAATCAGCGATCTGGCCATGCTGGAACGTCGCAAGTGAGCGCACTCTAGGCGGACCTTGTGCAGCAGTGCATCAAGATCCGGATAGTCCCTCAAAAAAACTCTGCAGACCAAGTTGAGCACATATGACAGACATGGTATGTGAGTGAGGTTGCCAAGGCCCAGAGCTGACACCAGATTTCGGCCATTGTCACACATACCAAGCCTGCCTGTAGATTCTCTTCCAAAAACCACACTCGCTCTCCTGCTTTATGGCATTACAGAGCTCCTGCGCTGTGTGGCTAAGATTCCCCATGGAAATTAATTTCAGGACGGCCTGTTGACATTTGGACACGGCTGTGCTCATATCGGTCGCAACAGGTAAACGTTCACGGGTCCATGTGGAGGTAGACCGTGAAGGCTCCTGCAGCGATGATTCTGAGGAACTGGAGTAGGAGGAGGAATCAATGTGTACAGACTTGATTCCTGCAATCCTTGGAGTTGGCAGAACACGTACAGCGCCACTCGCAAGATCAGTACCCGGCTGCACAAACATTGACCCAATGGGCAGTGAGGGAAAGGTATTGTCCCTGGCCATGGGTGTTAGAACCCTCTTGTTAGGTTTTGTTTCAGTTTGCTGGTCACATGACCTTTTTTCCCTATTTAGTCTGGCTCCGCCTTCTGGCTTTGCTTGACTTCATTGTATTATCTACTGTTAAGTAGCCGGGTGCTTAGGTGCCTTAATCTGTGAGTTTTGCTTGATGTTAGGATCACAAAGTATTTATTTTTCTGTTTAATTATCCATGCTACAATTTATGTTAGGAGGTGTCCACCTTTTTCCCAGTCCCTAGATCTTGTAGGGATTACTCCCTCGCAACTATAGGTCTTCGTTCACACTAGATGAGGACTTTAGCGGGTCTGGTCGCAGGATCAGGTTCCCCGTTACATCGTAGGGATTCAGCTTAGTTGTATTGTAGGGACAGAATTCCCTTCTTTCCTTACTGGTTGTAGCAGATCATAACAATGGGTACTGGTCCACGCATCGGTGGTCAGGTGGACCTTGCTACTGAGGGCTTTTAGTAGCGCATGTTTAATTTTTCCCTCAACATGCTTTTGCAGACCAGGACGGCTTGCCTGCTGAAATGAAATCGGCTTGGCACATTGTATTGTGGGACTGACAATGATATTCAGTTACGGAAACTGTCTGTCTCCACCAGCCTGAATCACAGCATTTCAAGGGACAGGAGTTTTGCAATGCCAGCAATTCAGAGCCTGTGCTCGTGCATGGTTTGCGGAGTATGGCCGTCTTTTATCCCATGCCTGTGCTAACCGATGGCTGTTTTGTGGCCTGGGAGTGTGAGGATGACAGGGAACTTGCTGCTGTGTGTGGAATAACAGTTTGTCTCTGGACAACAGTGGCCGAGGTTCTTCCATGGCGATCCTGTGAGGAAGCAGAACCAGCTGTGTGTGAGCTCGATGAAGAGGCTTCAACACAACCTGAAGATGTAGGTGCTGCTGTAGGTTGGCCTACATCTCCAGTGTGTCTTTGTAACTCAACTACGTGCTTTGTCCGCACATGTTTCCACATATTTGTGGTATTGAGGTGACTGACACTTTTAGCTATTTTTAATTTTTGATTACACAGCTTGCATTTCACATAGCAAATATCATGTGCAAGTGTGTGAAAAAAGGACCGACGCAGTGCAAGTCCTGGGAGCGCACGTTTTGACTTTTGGAAGACAACTGCTCCGAACAGGTGCCAAACTGGAGGCTACAGGCAACCGAGTCTGCAGCCTAACTCTCCCTCCTGTTTGTACCGTTGGGGCAATGTCTTCCTCTATCTTCCTTCTATCACTAACCATTTCTCTAGGCCTCTCCCAGCTTTCAACCAAAGTACTGGTTCTCAGCCACAAAGCTATCCACAGTGCAGCACCCCTCCTACATCTCCTCCCTCTTTCTATCTATCGGCCTAACCGACTGCTGCGCTCTGCAAACGACTTTCGACTAACCTCTGCACTAATACGTACCTCCCACTCCCGACTCCAAGACTTCTCCTGCTCTACGCCAATCCTCTGGAATGCTGTACCCCAAGAAATTAGGACTATCCACAATTTGCATGGTTTCAGGCGCTCCCTCAAAACACATTTGTTCAGAGCGGCCTATCACATTCACTAATCAAAGTCATTCTATGTATTCTGTGTAACTGTGTGTGTGTCTCTAGCCCATTCACTATCTCCATCCCTCAGTCCCTTAAGATGGCTGGAACATCATTGTAAATGCACCATTGTATATAAACACCTATACTTTGTATCTCCCCCATCTCATTGTACATTGTAAGCTGTCACGAGCAGGGGCGACTTATTTAGCTTAAATTATTGTATTGTTAACGTTGTTACTTATGACTTGTGTTCTGAAACTGCTAAACTGTAAAGCGCTGCGGAATATGATGGCGCTATATAAATAAATATTATTATTATTCCTCTGAGCTGCTCCCACCACCTTCCTGTTCCTCATGCCATGTTGGGTCTTGGACCTCATCATCTCCACTACCCTCTTCCAACACCTGCTGTTGGGTGGTCTGGCCAGCACCATGCTCAACAGAAACTGGCACCTGGGTCTCATCATCATCAGATGCGTTCTGCGGTGTGCTGACCATCGGCACTGTCTCACCCGCCTCTTCAGATTCAGAGAGACACAGCTGTTGCGCATCACTGCATACTCCCTCTTCACATTACAGAATGCTGCTTGGCTGGGCCCCTGTTTGCAAGCCAATAGATTCTGAGAACAGAAGCAGACACTCAGCTGCTCCTGTACAGAACTCTCTGACTGCCTGGGCAATTTGCCAGGCGGTGAAGAGACAGATGGTTGCCCAACAGTGCTGTGGTCCTGAGAGGAGGTGGAAGCAATTGAAGTCGATGCATTGGCTGACATCCAAACAACAACGGCTTCAATTTGTTCTTCCCGCAGCAGGGGGGTACTCCGAGCTCCTACAAAAGTGCGCATAAAGGAACGCTCACGGGGAAAACTGGTGGATGCTGTGTCACTGGGGGCCGCAGCAGCCACAGAATCCCCACGTCCTCTCCCTGAAGAAACTCCACGACCACGTGCCTTACTCCCTGCCTTCTTCATCTTGGTAGATTGATAAAGAAAGTCTGAAAAGTTATAAGGTCTAAGTGTGGTTATTCCGCAGAGACTGCAGTGAACACTGCACACAACTGTTCACTACCCAATGCGTCTCAGCAGGAAGGCAGTCTGTGCGTCAAAACAAAGGCACAAGCATACATCCATGTACCCTGTTTATAAAGCTATATAAAAAAAATTATGTAGTAGTGACGCACACTTTATTGAGGTACAGTATTACATCGCCATTCACCATCTGTGGCTATGCAGTCTCATCTATATATACCTTATCTATCTGTTGTCATGCTTCCAAGTCGACAGTCAGCCATAAATAGCAATTTTCACTATGCACTATGCACTTTTTAAAGGTTATGTTTGTTAATAAAAATGATTATTGCCACATATTATGAGTATTACATGATGGAAATTGTATAATTTTGTATAAAATATTTAGTGACATTATTCAGCAAATGGAACATTTTAGTAATATCACAGATAACTTGTAATGCTGATGATGTTTTGAAGTCAGACATTCATTGTCTATACAATAAAAATGGTGTACATACTGTTACTTATCCATCATTAATGGATTCAGATATATACTTGTATGCTTTTATGTACAACCGTATAGCAGATTCCTTAACTAATTTATTTTGTGGTTTGCATTGCTGTTCAACATGTTAATGTATGTGTTTATGTTTGTCAATTCTTTATTTATCTAGATATTAGTTTAAATGAAATCATCATCTTATGGTAGTAAAGGTTATCTTTCTCTTGTTTGAAGTATAGACATTTAAAATTGACAGGTAACAAGGAAATTACTTGATCTAGTATTTAAACATCCTCCTTGACCCTGGGCTCCAACACCGCCAGTTGTTGCTCGGAAGTGCTGTTAGCACAGTCAACACTTGCTCCTGTGTTACTGGGGTTCAGTAACGTCAGCTGGTCCTCGGTTGTGCCATTGGCTCTTTTCCTTCTGCTGCCCCTCCGGGTTCCAGTACCGTCAGCTGGTTCTCCGCAGTGCCTTTGGCCTAGGTGCCTCCATCTCGGTATCCGAGTTCCAGCAACGTCTGCTGGTCCTTGGTAGTGCTTTGGAGCACAGGTACCTCCTGCTTAGTAACCGTGTCCCAGTAACGTCAGCTGGTCCTCGGTTGTGCCATTGGCTCTTTTCCTTCTGCTGCCCCTCCGGGTTCCAGTACCGTCAGCTGGTTCTCCACAGTGCCTTTGGCCTAGGTGCCTCCATCTCGGTATCCGAGTTCCAGCAACGTCTGCTGGTCCTTGGTAGTGCTTTGGAGCACAGGTACCTCCTGCTTAGTAACCGTGTCCCAGTAACGTCAGCTGGTCCTCGGTTGTGCCATTGGCTCTTTTCCTTCTGCTGCCCCTCCGGGTTCCAGTACCGTCAGCTGGTTCTCCACAGTGCCTTTGGCCTAGGTGCCTCCATCTCGGTATCCGAGTTCCAGCAACGTCTGCTGGTCCTTGGTAGTGCTTTGGAGCACAGGTACCTCCTGCTTAGTAACCGTGTCCCAGTAACATCAGCTGGTACAAGATTGTGCTACAAATACAAGATACGGAACAAGAGACACAAGAACAATAAGCAGAAGATATAAAAGCAGAAGAACATGAAGTATAAGACCAAAATGAAGAGCAAAATATATGCTCTAAATTCTAAGCAGAAGAAGACTAAGCAGTGTATGGGGGTGAGTCCGTTCCTCCTCGTGGTGCCCCTGGAAAATGCCTGCTGCTGCAGGCTAAACTGAACACGGACAAATACTGTTGTAATTTAAATCTTTTGTGACAGCAAGAACGGAAGGATGAAAAATTCATACTTTGACAGATTACAAGTACAGGATTCTCTGTCACAAATAAGAATATGATGAAGAAGATGAAGCAGAATATGAATAAGAATAATAGTTTAATAAGAAGAATATGAGTAATGTTAACAAAGATGAATAGCAAGAAGTTTAAGAAGAAGATAAAGAAGGTGAAGATGAAGAATAATTTGATGAAAAAGATGATGCTGCAGAAGATTATGAAGGAGAAAGTGTGTGAAAAGTTAAAAAGGTGAAGATGAAGAGCATGGAAGTTGTGTAATATACATATTTTCCAAAATAGAAAAAACGTTAACAACATTGTCAATTTCTTCGTCAATCCGAACATCTTTAAAAAAAAAAATATTTATGCTATTCCATTTGATTGGGTTAAACATCTATGCCTTTAATGTCTCCTCAACCTTCCCCAATACATTCTACATTACTCTTTCTTGTTTTCCTTCATGTACAATTAACCAACAAGGCAAGAATGGGGTTTTTTTAATTTCGATATTTTGTTCCCATAGACTTACATGGGACTTCCGGTATCGGTATCGGGTATCGCCGATATTTTAATGTTATCGGCGATACCATTCCGATTCCGATACTTTTGGATATCGGAAAGTATCGCTCAACTCTACTGAGGAGCTACCGTATATACTCGTGTATAAGCCAAGATTTTCAGCACCTTTTTTTGTGCTGAAAATGCCCCCTTGGCTTATACACGAGTCATAGGGCAGAAACCAGCGGGGGAGGGGATGCGGCGGCAGGAGCCGGTGGCTGGGACATCATACTCACCCTCCCCGTGCCATCGCTGAACGTCCCTGCAATCCTGCGTTCTCCCCGGCTTTCTGCTGCTCTCCCGGCTTCCTGCAGCTCTCCAGCGCTGAGCGGTGACGTAATACCTGCTCATTAAGGTCATGTAATATGGACGCGACGCCACTCCCATGGGCGTGGCCTCCATATTCATGGCCTTAATGAGCGGTATTACGTCACCGCTCAGCGCTGGAGAGCTGCAGGAAGCCGGGGAGAGCTGCAGGAAGCCGGGGAGAACGCAGAATTGCCGGCCGGGACGTTCAGCGATGGCACGGGGAGGGTGAGTATGATGGAGGAGGATGGGGGGAGCATGGAGGAGGACAAGGAGCATGGAGCACAATGGGGGGGAGGACGGAGAGCACGAAGCAGAACAGGGGAGGACGGAGAGCACGGAGCAGGACGGGGGGGAAGACGGAGAGCACGGAGCAGAACGGGGGGGAGTACGGAGAGCACGGAGCAGAACGGGGGGAGGACGGAGAGCACGGAGCAAAACGGGGGGAGGACGGAGAGCATGGAGCAGAACAGGGGGAGGACGGAGAGCACGGAGCAGGACGGGGGGAGGATGGAGAGCACGGAGCAGGACGGGGGTGGGCACAGAGGAGAATGGGGGAGTGCAGAGCTGGATGGGGGAGCACAGAGCAGGACGGGGGAGGATGGAAAGCACGAGCAGGACAGGATAATGGAGGAGGGGAGCACAGAGGAGAATGGGGGCGCACAGAGCTGGATGGGGGAGCACAGAGCAGGACTGCAACTTATACACCCGGCTTATACGCGAGTCATTAAGTTTTCCAAGTTTTTTGTGGCAAAATTAGGGGGGTCGGCTTATACATGGGTCGGCTTATACATGAGTATATACGGTAAGTACTGCTGGGAAATATGGTTTTAGTAGTGTAAGAATAGGACAGTCCATTATACTATGTGAATCTGCAAGCATAGAGAGGCAAGTAGAGGTTAAGAAAAACACAAAGTTACAAGAAAGAAACTTTATGTTGGACTAAGTCTGTACATTAAAAATAAGTATGCATACTGTGCTTTATTAAAAATAATTGAATGAATAACCCCTTTAATATCAGACAATGTACTCTATGTTCTCACTCAATCAGTTCGGGTCACCACTGAGATAATTTGAGTTGTGACACTTTCTCATTCTCCCACCCCAAAATCAGATTATCAAGCTGAGTTGTCTAATTGGGCTGACCCTAATCAGGATGATCCAGCTTCATCTACGACCTTTCCTTTGATAACTTTCTCCCACGATTAGTTCACATCCACAGAGGATTCTTATAGCCTTTCTATTAGAGTGGTTTAGTGTTATTACCTGCACCATCTAGTAATCTTTCATTGCGGGTTTGTTGGTCTAGGGTCTATAACTTGATATCTTCTCATCTGTCTGCATTGTGTCGGGGGCTGAGATATATGGACACAGGCAAGTAACTTGATGAGTTCCTATAACTCTTGCTTGATCAGTTCAGTCCTGACCATTCTAGCATCTGAACATTGTGTGTGCCTTGACACAATATGTGCAGCATAAGGACCCTGTGCATGGCACTCTGGAGCCGATGGAGTAAAGCTGACCAAAAACATTTGATAGCTGTTGGCCGAAGTATCTCTCCATCTCTCCCATCTCTTTTCCTCATACATTGGAACGTTCTGACGAATGTTCCTGGGTCATCTATGAGCAAGCCAATGCCAGAATCTTCTGGCCACAGTTTATCTCACTGCCGAACATAAGGATCAGAGATTAAATTCCAACTGCCCGATACTTACCTTTGCCTGGGAAGAGGTACAGCTAAGGCCAATTTCACACATCAGTTTTTTGCCATCAGTAACAATCCGTTGGTCGCGGATCGACGGATCCGTTACAGATTTTGAAAAACTGATGCGACAGATTCGTTTTTTGAACGATCTGATTAGCGTATTCGTTGAAAGAACGGATGCATCGCATCAGTTTTTTCATCCGTTTCTTCCGTTTTTCGACGGATCCGTTTCTCATTTTACACTGACAGGTTATAATAGAATAGATAGAATACATGTATACACATAGTATAGATGTGTATATATATATGTATGCCATTGACACATATATATATATATATGTACTTGCCATGTTGTTGCTTCATATGGTGTGCACCCGAAGACTTACAGGTTTAGCCTGCGGCAACCAGTGTCATTTGCACTACGAAGGGAAAGTGGTGGTTTGTGGTGCAGTCCTGTTATGGATGTGCTAGAGATGGTTTCTGAGCGGAGGCTCCCTCTGGAGGTTGCAGACGGTGCTGAACCTTTCAGCGAGAGAGTAGCAGTCTGGAATCACAGACTGGTCTGATATAAGGGAGGTTCCCTCCCATGATGGTTGCCGGTGATCAATTGTTCTTGTCTCAATTGTGGTTCCTGGTTCATTTGGAAGTTTGTTGGAGTCCTGCCTGAATCTCCTGCTTTCAGATAAGATATTTTTTGCTTTTCTTTTTGTGCTTGCTTTTTGCATTGTTTTCTGCACTTTTGTGGAGGTCAGCCAGGTCCCCTCCTGGGACCTGAGCTCCTCACAGTTTTCTGCAGCCACTTTTATTTGCTCATTTGCTTTTTCCTGCTTTTTCTGCGGCTGCGGCTTGGTTTTTGTTCACACTGAGATCTGATTTAGTGGGTGGCAAGATTGTGTGATCTCAGTATTTTTGTAATCAGAATTGTTGGATTTTTGTAGGGTTTTCTGGGTTGCAGAAAGTAATCTCTCCTGTCCTATCCTATTTAGTCAGCTTGTGGCCCCAGCGTTTGCTCAGTCTATTTTCTGCCTATGTTTGTATTTTCATCTTGTCTAACCGCCATTATATGTTTGGGGGCTTCCTATTTTCTTCTTTGGGGATCTGCTCCGGGGCAGATAGCTTACATCTTTCTGCCTTTAGGTGTAGTTATCTCTCAGGCTGTGACGAGGCGTCTAGGATCAACGTAGGAACGCTCCACGTCTACCTCTAGTTGTGTCGTTAGTTTAGGAATCTGCAACCCATCAGTTACCAACATCTCAGGTGTTCGGCTGCCCTGCTGTTGTTCCTGTCCTCCTCAGCTACCGAAACATAACAGTATCACCGGCCATAACTGAAAATTATATGGTACTCACAGAAGGGAAAAATAGTGTGGAAAGAAAAAAGTTGTCAGAGATTTTTTTTTTCTTTTTTCTGTCTGTTGCATTTTTTCCCTCTTTTTCTCTGGGTGCTGAGGAGGATTTTTTTTTCTCTCAATGGAGTTTGCACAGTTGTCTGGCCGTGTGGATCAGCTTGCCACTGAGGTTCGGAGCTTGCTGGGTTGCCGGTTGTGGAACCTAGGATTCCCATGCCAGATTTGTTTTTGGGGATTGGGCTAAATTTCTGAATTTCAAAAATAACTGTAAGTTGTTTTTTGCCTTAAAGCCTAAGTCTTAAGGTAACGCAGCACAGCAGGCTCAAATTGTCATCTCTCTCCTGCGAAGTGATCCTCAGGATTGGGCTTTTTCCCTGACACCTGGGGATCCTGTTTTGAATGATATTAATGCATTTTTTCTGGCTCTGGGGTTATTGTACGATGAACCTAATGTCACTGATCAAGCTGAAAAAACCTTGTTGGCATTAAATCAGGGTCTTGAAGACGCTGAGTTGTACTGTTAGAAATTCCGAAAGTGGGCAGTCCTAACCAAATGGAATGATGATGCTTTGGCAGCCCTTTTTCGGAAGGGGCTGTCAGAGAATATAAAGGATGTTATGGTGGGATTCCCTGCTACCTCTGGTCTCAATGATTCTATGTCTTTGGCTATTCAAATTGACAGACGTTTACGTGAGCGTAGAGATATGCGTGAGATAGTGTTGCCTTGTGAGCCAGCTTCTGAGCCCATGCAGTGTGATATAGTGACTTCTGGGGCTCAGCGTCATGAGTTTCGAAAGCGCAATGGGTTATGTTTCTACTGTGGTGATGCATCTCGTGCTATTTCAGTCTGCCCTAAGCGGGGAAGACGTTTTGCACGCTCAGTTGTCTTGGGTAGTGTTCAGACTAAATTTCTGTTGACTGTTACCCTGATTTGCTCCCTGTCCACATTTTCTGCTCAGGCTTTTGTTGATTCAGGAGCAGCTATTAACCTGATGGATTTTGACTTTGCCAAACGTTGTGGGTTTCCCATGATACCCCTGCGGAAGTCTATTCCCCTACTGGGCATTGATTCTACCCCTTTGGCGGAGAATAGACCCCAGTTTTCTACTCAGGTGATAATGAGGGTTGAACCAGATCATCAGGAGAGTTGCAAATTTCTGGTGCTGTATAATCTGCATGACATTATTGTACTAGGTTTCCCTTGGTTACAGTCTCATAATCCTGTTTTGGATTGGAAATCTGTGTCTGTGACCAGTTGGGGCTGCCAATGTGTTAATGCCGACACTCCTGTTTTTTCTGCCTCTCCCAAGTCTCAGGATGTTCCTGACTTTTTGACTGATTTGACCAAAAAGGGTTCTGATGTGGTGAATTGGCCTCCTGAGGCAGTCTCTGCGTTTCAAGAGCTCAAGCAGAGATTCACTTCTGCTCCTGTTCTACGGCAGCCTGATGTTTCTCTACCGTTTCAGGTGGAGGTTGATGCCTCTGAAATTGGGGCAGGTGCCGTTTTGTCTCAAAGAGATCCAAAGACCTCTAAGAGTAACTCTTGTGCCTTTTTCTCTTGAAAATTTTCTCCAGCTGAACGTAATTATGACGTGGGTAATCGGGAGTTATTGGCCATGAAGTGGGCCTTTGTAGAGTGGAGACATTGGCTGGAAGGAGCCAAACATCAGGTGGTGGTCCTCACGGACCATAAGAATCTGGTTTATCTCGAATAAGCAAGTGACTTAATCCTAGACAGGCCAGGTGGGCCTTGTTTTTCACACGTTTTAATTTTGTGGTTTCTTTTCTTCCTGGCACTAAGAATGTTAAGGCGGATGCCCTCTCGAGGAGTTTCTTTGCGGACTCTCCTGAGTTAACTGATCCTACTGTTATTTAGAAAGAGGGTGTAGTTCTTTCCGCCATCTCGCCCAATTTGAGACTGGCCTTGAAAGGGTGTCAGGAGGATAAACCTGAGCGCTGCCCTATTGGGAAATTGTTTGTCCCAGACTAGTGGAAGAAGAGTGTGATGTCTGAGATTCATTGTTCCGCGTTGGCTGGTCATCCCGGGATTTTTGGTACCAGAGACTTGGTGAGTCGGTCCTTTTGGTGGCCTACTTTGTCTCGTGACGTCAGGGAATTTGTGCAGTCCTGTGGGACTTGCTCTCGCTCCAAGCCTTGCTCTCGCTCTAGTGGTTTGTTAATGCCATTACCTGTGCCCAAGAGGCCATGGACCCATATCTCTATGGATTTTATTTCCGACCTCCCTGTTTCTCAGAGAATGACTGTTATCTGGGTAATCTGTGATAGGTTTGCCAAGATGATACATCTTGTGCCATTACCTAAGTTACCTTCCTCCTCCGAATTGGTGCCTTTGTTCCTTCAGCACGTGGTTCGGTTACATGGCATTCCGGAGAACATTGTGTCTGACAGAGGAGTCCAGTTTGTTTCCAGATTTTGGAGGACATTTTGTTCTAAACTTGGTGTTCAATTATCTTTCTCCTCTGCTTTTCATCCTCAGACAAATGGACAAACCGAAAGAACAAACCAGACCTTGGAGACTTATTTGAGATGTTTTGTGTCTGCTGATCAAGATGACTGGGTCTCTTTTTTGCCTTTGGCTGAGTTTGCTCTTAATAATAGGGCTAGCTCTGCCACCTTGATGTCTCCATTTTTCTGCAATTTTGGGTTTCACCCTCGATTTTCTTCGGGACAGGCGGAGGCTTCTGTCTGTCCGGGTGTTGACTCTGTTGTGGAGCGAATGCAGCAGATTTGGGACCAGGTAGTGGAGAGGTTGTCTCTCTCTCAGGAGAAGGCCCAACGGTTTGCCAATCGGCATAGGACTGATGGTCCTCGGTTTAAAGGGGGACTTGGTTTGGTTGTCCTCAAGAAATATCCCTATGAGGGTTGCATCTCCAAAGTTTAAGCCCAGGTTCATTGGACCTTATAAGATCATGGAAATTCTTAATCCTGTTTCCTTCAGTTTGCTTCTTCCAGGGACTTTTAAGATCCATAACGTGTTCCACAAGTTTGAAGAGGTTTGTCGAGCCAGTGGTTCCTATGGCTGCGCCTCCTGACCCTGTTTTGGTTGAGGGCAATCTGGAGCATGTGGTTGAGAAAATATTGGATTCTCGTTTTTCTAGACAGAAACTCCAGTATTTGGTTAAGTGGAGAGGTTATGGTCAGGAGGACAATTCTTGGGTGTTTGCTTCGGACAGCCATGCTAGGAGACTGATCCGTGCCTATCACCGAGCTCATCCTGATCGGCCTGGTTGCACAAGTGAGGGTTCGGTGACCCCTCCTCAAGGGGGGTACTGTTATGAATGTGCTAGAGATGGTTTCTGAGCGGAGGCTCCCTCTGGCGTTTGCAGACGGTGCTGAACCTTTCAGCGAGTAGTGGCAGTCTGGAATCACGGACTGGTCTGATATAAGGGAGGTTCCCTCCCATGATGGTTGCCGGTGATCAATTGTTCTTGTCTCAATTGTGGTTCCTGGTTCATTTGGAAGTTTGCTGGAGTCCTGCCTGCATCTCCTGCTTTCAGATAAGATATTTTTTGCTTTTCTTTTTGTGCTTGCTTTTTGCATTGTTTTCTGCACTTTTGTGGAGGTCAGCCAGGTCCCCTCCTGGGGCCTGAGCTCCTCACAGTTTTTCTGCAGCCACTGTTATTTGCTCATTTGCTTTTTCCTGTTTTTTCTGCGGCTGCGGCTTGGTTTTTGTTCACACTGAGATCTAATTTAGTGGGTGGCGAGATCGTGTGATCTCAGTATTTTTGTAATCAGAATTGTTGGATTTTTGTAGGGTTTTCTGGGTTGCAGAAAGTAATCTCTCCTGTCCTATCCTATTTAGTCAGCTTGTGGCCCCAGCGTTTGCTCAGTCTACAGTCATGGCCAAAAGTTTTGAGAATGACACAAATATTAATTTTTACAAAGTCTACTGCTTCACTTTTTCTAATGGCAATTTGCATATACTCCAGAATGTTATAAAGAGTGATCAGCTTAACAGCAATTACTTGCAAAGTTAATATTTGGCTAGAAAATGAACTTTATCCCCCAAAACACATTTCAACATCATTGCAGCCCTGCCTTAAAAGGACCAGCTAACCTCTTTTCAGTGATTGCTCCATTAACACAGGTGTGGGTGTTGATGAGGACATGGCTGGAGACCAATCTGTCATGATTAAGTAAGAATGACACCACTGGACACTTTAAAAGGAGGCTGGTGCTTGGCATCATTGTTTCTCTTCTGTTAACCATGGTTATCTCTAAAGAAACACGTGCAGTCATCATTGCAATGCACAAAAATGGCCTAACAGGGAAGAGTATCGCAGCTAGAAAGATTGCACCTCAGTCAACAATCTATCGCATCATCAAGAACTTCAAGGAGAGAGGTTCCATTGTTGCCAAAAAGGCTCCAGGGCGCCCAAGAAAGACCAGCAAGCGCCAGGACCGTCTCTTAAAAGTGTTTCAGCTGCGGGATCGGGCTACCAGCAGTGCAGAGCTTGCTCAGAAATGGCAGCAGGCAGGTGTGAGTGCATCTGCACACACTGTGAGGCGGAGACTCTTGGAGCAAGGCCTGGTCTCAAGGAGGGCAGCAAAGAAGCCACTTCTCTCCAGAAAAAACATCATGGACAGACTGATATTCTGCAAAAGGTACAGGCAGTGGACTACTGAGGACTGGGGTAAAGTTATTTTCTCTGATGAATCCCCTTTTCGATTGTTTGGGACATCAGGAAAACGCCTCATTCGGAGAAGACAAGGTGAACGCTACCACCAGTCTTGTCTCATGCCAACTGTTAAGCATCCTGAAACCATTCATGTGTGGGGTTGCTTCTCAGCCAAGGGAATCGGCTCTCTCACAGTCTTGCATAAAAACACAGCCATGAATAAAGAATAGTACTAGAATGTCCTCCAAGAGCAACTTCTCCCAACCCTCCAAGAGCAGTTTGGCGATCAACAATGCCTTTTCCAGCATGATGGAGCACCTTGCCATAAAGCAAAGGTGATAACTAAATGGCTCAGGGAACAAAACATAGAGATTTTGGGTCCATGGCCTGGAAACTCCCCAGATCTTAATCCCATTGAGAACTTGTGGTCAATCATCAAGAGACGGGTGGACAAACAAAAACCTAAAAATTCTGACAAAATGAAAGCATTGATTGTGCAAGAATGGACTGCTATCAGTCAGGATTTGGTCCAGAAGTTGATTGAGAGCATGCCAGGGAGAATTGCAGAGGTCCTGAAGAAGAAGGGTCAACACTGCAAATATTGACTTGCTGCATTAACTCATTCTAACTATCAATATAAGCTTTTGTTACTCACATGTTTGCAATTAGATTTCTGTCTGTGATAAAAACATCTGTCAAACACACATAAAAAAACCAGAGGGCAGCAGATCATGTGAAAATATAATATTTGTGTCATTCTCAAAACTTTTCGCCATGACTGTATTTTCTGCCTATGTTTGTATTTTCATCTTGTCTAACCGCCATTATATGTTTGGGGGCTTCCTATTTTCTTTGGGGATCTGCTCCGGGGCAGATAGCTTTCATCTTTCTGCCTTTAGGGGTAGTTATCTCTCAGGCTGTGACGAGACGTCTAGGATCAACGTAGGAACGCTCCACGGCTACCTCTAGTTGTATCGTTAGTTTAGGAATCTGCAACCCATCAGTTACCAACATCTCAGGTGTTCGGCTGCCCTGCTGTTGTTCCTGTCCTCCTCAGCTACCGAAACATAACACAGTCACTTTTTTTCTATTGAATTCTGATATATATATATATATATATATATATATATATATACTGCTCCAAAAAATAAAGGGAACACTTCAACAACAGAATACAACTCCAAGTAAATCTAACTTCTGTGAACTCAAACTGTCCACTTAGGAAGCAACACTGATTGACAATCAATTTCACTTGCTGTTGTGCAAATGGAATAGACAACAGATGGAAATTATTGGCAATTATCAAGACACACTCAATGAAGGAGTGGTTCTGCAGGTGGGGACCACAGACCACATCTCAGTACCAATACTTTCTGGCTGATGTTTTGGCCACTTTTGAATGTTGGTTGTGCTTTCACACTCGTGGTAGCATGAGATAGACTCTACAACCCACACAAGTGTCTCAGGTAGTGCAGCTCATCCAGGATGGCACATCAATGCGAGCTGTGGCAAGAAGGTTTGCAGTGTCTATCAGCGCAGTGTCCAGAGGCTGGAGGTGCTACCAGGAGACAGGCCAGTACACCAGGAGATGTGGAGGGGGCAGTAGGAGGGCAACAACCCAGCAGCAGGACCGCTACCTCCGTCTTTGTGCAAGGAGGAACAGGAGGAGCACTGCCAGAGCCCTGAAAAATGACCTCCAGCAGGCCACAAATGTGCATGTGTCTGCACAAATGGTTAGAAACCGACTCCATGAGGATGGTCTGAGTGCCCGACGTCCACAGATGGGGGTTTTGCTCACAGCCCAACACCGTGCAGGACGCTTGGCATTTGCCACAGAACACCAGGATTGGCAAATTCACCACTGGTGCCCTGTGCTCTTCACAGATGCAAGCAGGTTAACACTGAGCACATGTGACAGACGAGTCCGGAGATGCCGTGGAGAGCGATCTGCTGCCTGCAACATCCTTCAGCATGACCTGTTTGTCAGTGGGTCAGTATTAGTGTGGGGTGGCATTTCTTTGGAGGTCTGCACAGCCCTCTATGTGCTCACCAGCGGTAGCCTGACTGCCATTAGGTACCGAGATGAGATCCTCAGACACTTGTGAGACCATATGCTGGTGCTGTTGGCCCTGGGTTCCTCCTAATGCAGGACAATGCCAGACGTCATGTGGCTGGAGTGTATCAGCAGTTCCTGCAAATAAAGGCATTGAAGCTATGGACTGGCCCACTCGTTCCCCAGACCTGAATCCGATTGAGCACATCTGGGGCATCATGTCTCGCTCCATCCACCAACGTCATGTTGCACCACAGACTGTCCAGGAGTTGGCGGATGTTTTAGTCCAGGTCTGGGAGGAGATCCCTCAGAAGACCATCTGCCGCCTCATCAGGAGCATGCCCAGGCGTTGTAGGGAGGTCATACAGGCACGTAGAGGCCACACACACTACTGAGCATTATTTTGGCTTGTTTTAAGGACATTACATTCCACCTAAATTTTGTGGGTGACTCCAAATCCAGGCCTCCATTGGTTAATAAATTTGATTTCCATTGATGATTTTTGTGTGATTTTGTTGTCAGCACATTCAACTTTGTACAGAACAAAGTATTCAATGAGAATATTTCATTCATTCAGATCTAGGATGTGTTATTTGAGTGCTCCCTTTATTTTTTTGAGTAGTATATGTATATATATATTTCATAGAGATATAGATAGCAGAATAGGTCAAAATGCAATTGTTGGCATCTGTAAAATCATTACAGAACCCGACAGGATATGAGACATGGTTTACATACAGTAAACCATTGCATATCCATTATTTTTTTAAATGTCCCTCACTAATAATGTTAGTAGTGTGTGTGTGTAAAATTTTGGAGCTATCGGTGTTAAATTAAAGTATTAATTTACGAAAAAACTGACGTGGGCTGCGGCGCAATTTTCTCCGCCAGAGAGGGCAAGCTAGTGACTGAGGGCAGAAATTAATAGCCTAAGAGGGACTATTGTTTTTGGGCCCCTGGCTAAAAATATCTGCCCCCAGCCACCCCAGAAAAGGCGCATCTGTAAGACACGCCTATTCCGGCACTCTTTCTCTTCCCATTGCCTTGTAGTGGTGGGGTAATAAGGGGTTAATGTCACTTTGCTATCGCAAGGTGACATTAAAACACCTATGTCAATAAAACACCTATCCATTATTAATCTACTAGTCTGAAAGGGTTAAAAAAAACACACACACATTAAGAATAAAGACTTTTAATGAAATAAACACACATTTTTCCATCTTTATTACACTCCCATTCCATACTCAAGCCATCGATCGCCTAGAAAAAAGACAAAATAAAAAAGCAACAAATACCCATACCTGTCCGCCGTACAGTAAAGTCCCTCACCGCAATCCATCTGAATGGGTTAAATAGTTAACAACTGGGAGCGCTGCTAATGCGACCGGCTAGCTGTAAACCACAGAGGAATGAAGGAAAAGTTGCCTGCGCAGCCTCCCCGCCTGAGCGGAGATGAACTGATTAGCGTGGGAAAGTTTCTGAACATTTTCCCATGCTGTCAGTTCACCGCGGGTCAGGCGGGGAGTCAACGCAGCTTAAGTGACATCATCGGTAGTTACTGAGGCTATCCGTCGCAATCCGTTGCTAATACAAGTCAATGAGAAAAAAATGGATCCGTCGGCATCAGTCGCTGGATCCATTTCTTTCAAAGTTCGACGGGTTGCGACTGATAGCAAAAAACTGATGTGTGAAAGGGGCCTAAAGAATTGAAAAATTGCTCATTATCTATTAGATAAATCTAATACATATTGGTATCAATTCTAAAGCAACCATAGACATTAACTAAAAGTCGGCCAAAGTCGGTAAGATAGCCCGACCACCTGACAGCTTATGCCAAGGAACAGTCGCTAGACCCCATACACATTACATGCTAGGTCAATCTCAAAGAAATCAATTTTTCGCTAACAAGGAGTCACTTTAGTATTTATGCCACTATTATATCATCCAATAAATAACGAACAAATTTAATTTTTTCTAAGTTGCATCTCCTCTCAGGCAAATGGGTACAAATGATATATAGCTAAGTGACTCAGGGAGGGTAAAAACAGTGTGACTCCCAGTTTTGATAGGTTTGTTCCCCGGACAGAGGAATAATAAACCTACCAGAGGGTTTCCCCATGAACAAAGTTAATTTTAATCAACATTTTAATGATTAAATCTTATAGTTATTTAAAGTTTCACAATTGGATGTGTTTAAAAAAATTGTTCCTGTGCTGAGATAATCTTGTAAATGTGCCCCTGCTGTGTACTGTGTAATGTCTGTGTCTGACCATACAGGAACATGGTCTGATCATACCACATCCCCTGGGCAGGAGAGAAGCAAGAGAAAGTATACAGACAGGGCAGCATGGGATCACAGATGATTTTGATTTGATGTAAAACATTGCTTAAAAACAGGCAGGGAAATGTTTTACCTCACAAAAGAATCAGTTGTGTCCCCATGCTATAAGAACTGTACACTTCTTTGCTTCCTCCCCTGCCTGCCCAGGAGATGTGTAACGATCGGATCATGTTCCTGCAATGTCCTGGCACTCATAATATATATATATATAGATATATAGATATATATATCTATATATATATATTGTGAGACAGTGAGGATATGTGGTGAATGGGGTGTACATTTCACCTAGGTTCTTTGCTAACTATAAGGGAAATATGTGGCTTTGTAGACCTGGTGGTAGAGAGAGGTCACTACACCTTGCATTCATTGCACACTTGCAGCTTAAACCTGAAGCCAATCAGCTGTTAATTAGGAAGCCAGAAATAGGTGTCTGCGGACACAGTCAGAGAGCTAGTTTAGCCTGGACACAGGGAGGTGTCCTGGCACAAGAAACAGTCTCCAAGAGTGTTAGAGCTGTCTTTAGCCTGGACACAGGGAGGTGTCCCGGCGCATGAAGCAGTCTCTGTGAGAATCCATGCGGATAAGCTACTGAATAGGAGGAGAGCTGTCTCAGTCTGGGTTAGATGTACCCCGGACACAGGAGTGTCTCTGTGAACCTCCATGCTGATGATTACTGAAGAGGAGGGGAGCTATCTCAGTCTGGGTTAGAGGTACCCCGGACACAGGAGTGTCTCTGTGAACCTCCAGGATAATGACTACTGAATAGGAGTGGATCTCTCTCAAGTCTGGACGTCGGGTGGACCTTCAGACATAAGGAGGAGTATCTGGGAAACTCCATACTGGTAACATATATCATATGTGTTGTTTTGGGCACAGACTGATAGAGTCTGGGTTCCTGATAGAAAGGGACATTACATAAGTGTAATTAGTGGCTAGACAAGCCTAGGTCTTTTGTTTATGCTTTGTTTTTATCTGTTTGCTGTGGACTTTAATAAAACTGGTTGCGGCCAGTTTTTACCATAATTGCTGTCTGAATGAACTGTTTCCATGCCATTCTGTCTACCCAGACAGCGATCTCAGAGCTAAAACCCCCTGAAAGGCTACAATATATATCTATATATATACACAGTCATGACCGAAAGTGTTGGCACCCTTGCTATTGTCCAGAAAATCATTGAAATTGTTCCAGAAAATGAAGTATTTCTCCCAAAAAAATTAGTGCAATCACACATGCTTATTTCCTTTCTCTGCATTGGAACAACACAATGAAAAAAGGCAAATTCCACACAAAACCCCAAAAATGGGTTGGTCAAAATTATTGACACCCTCAGCTAAATATTTGGTTGCACACCTTTTGGACTAAATAACTGCAACAATCGCTACTTATAACTAGTAACAAGCTTCTTTTTTTTGACCACTGGAATATTGGACCACACTTCTTTTGCAAACTGCTCCAGGTCTCTCATACAGTATTTGAAGGATACCGTCTCCCAACAGCAATTTTAAGATCTCTCCACAAGTGTTCAATGGAATTTAGATCCGGACTCATTGCTGGCCACTTCAGAACTCTCCATCGCTTTGTTTCCACCCATTTCTAGGTGCTTCTTTAAGTATGTTTGTGGTCATTGTCCTGCTGGAAGACCTTAGGACGCAAACCCAGCATTCTGACACTGGGCACTACTTTGTAACCCAAAATCTTTGGTAATCTTCAGATTTCATAATGCCTCTCCCTATGGTCTCATCTGTCCACAAGACGCATCCCCAGAAAGATTTTGACTTACATACATGTTGGTAAACTGCAGTCTAGCTTTTTTATGTCTCTGTGTCAGTAATGTTGTCCTCCTTAGTCTCCTGCCACAGCGTTTTATTTCATTCAAATGTTGTTGGATAGTTTGACATTGTTGCACACTGAGCCTGCAGGACAGCTTTAATTTCTTTGGAGCTAGATTGAGGTTTCTGATCCAGCATCTGGAATATCTTGCATTGCAACCTTTTATTATTTTTTATCTGCCATCCACATTCAGGGAGATTAGCTATAGTGCCATGGGTTGTAAACTTTTTTATTATGTTACACACTGTGGACAAAGGGACATCAAGTTCTCTGGACAGGGACTTGTAACTTTGAGATTGTTTTTATTTTTTAACAATTTTGGTTCTCAAGTCCTCAAACAGTTCTTTTCTCCTCTCTCTGTTCTCCATGCTTAGTGTGGCGCACACAGACACACAATGCAAAGATTGAGTTAACTTCTCCTTTTTTATTTGGTTTCAGGTGTGATTTTTATATTGCCCACACCTGTTACTTGCCACAAGTTTGTCTGAACAAGCATTGCATGCCTAAAACAAACTTGTTTACCCACAATTTTGGAAAGGTGCCAACAATTTTGTCCTGCCCATTTTTTATGATTTTCTGTGACATTATGTTCATTTTGCCTTTTTTTCTGTTTTTTTTTGTCTTGTTCTAATACACACTAAGGAAATAAAGCATGTGTAATTCCCATGAGAACATGTCTCTATACTGTATATATGACTATATCCTGATGGTCACTGATTGCCATTGCACGCTGTTATTTAGTCTGTTATTTATAGGTGCACCCAGATCCTTCTGTACAAGTGACTCTCCTAGTTTTACTTTAGCTAGAAAATATGGGATAGTCTACACCTTCACATGTGTAGAATATTTTTACATGCTATTAGGACCAGTTATTGCTTATAGACGTATCTAAGATATAGGACTACACCTATCATACCAGTGCCAGGCTCTGATCTGTATCAGGTTGAGAGACTGAAGTGCCTGATGGGGCCAAAAATACCTAAAAAGCCTAGGGGCCTGTCATGGTTTAATACAGCCCTTGCCATACAGTTAAAACATAAAGTAAAAACTGCATTGATCGGCCTTAGTGCTGCAGCTCTTCAGACCAGACCTGGATTGTGTGAATACAAAGAGCGCTCGGATGTATGGATTCAGCCTGTTATGTTATCTACTGTATATTTGCCCAAAGCAAGTAAATTCTTTTTCTCCTGTTTGTCTATCTATCTTGTTTGCCACCTACCAATCCATCACTGGGATACAATAATTTGGAGATTTACTCTCGGTGCAATAATGAAATGTTAAGGTCAGCCTTAGCGAGCTGATATATTCATAGGCCTACATAACCGCGGCATTCTGTGCCTGTAGCTACTCCCTTTGCTCCACTGAACAATTCTTACTGCTATTTGATATGTGCTCTAATTTTAGCTCCCCCTGCTGTTCACATAATTCCGTTCTGCACAGTCTGTCTATAGTTAATGGACAGTTTGAATACATACTGCCACCTGGTGATAAGCAAAGGAAATGCAAGAATGGAGTAGATTTGGTTTTATGTTAATTTATCATGAATAAAAATGAAATGCTTCTCTTTTATGAAACATTTGTGTGCATCCTCTGTACATTATTATTGCCTCTTACAAATAAGTACTTTCATTATCCAAAAAAGCTATAAGATATAAATATAAGTAAGCCTTTACAACCTTCCCAGTTCTATATCTTTCAGTCTAGATACAGGTAAAAGCTGAACATTTTAGTCAGACTCATTGAGCTCATATTCTAAGATCCCCTGTTGTCCACTATTAGGTCTCAGACGAAGAATAAATAGCAGCTAAATGTTAGGTTTTTTTAATTGATTTTGGATAAAGCAATATTTAATTTTAATATTTGAGAACTGAAAAGGCCGATATCACACACCCTACCATGCCAGTCTATGTATGGACAGCCATATCCATAACAGCCTCAGGTCTTCTGATCCTATCTCCAGGGGCGGATAAATCATTGGTGCAACTTGTGGACCGCACACAGGCCCATGAGGTAAGAAGGCCCATTTCTACCTCCAAAGCAGGTGCAATTTTGCATTTTTAGGAGCTCTTGGGCTGCAAACTGCCCATACATTGTTCTTGCACACAGGCCATTTTCTGTCTGTCCACCTGTTGGCAGCGGATTATTCAGGATACCCTCCAAGCTTGTGACAACAGAGCTTCTTTATTCAGGAACGAACAGGAACAATATATGATATTATATATACCAGTGCTCAGGAAGGATATAATGGAACTAGAGCGAGTACAAAGGAGGGCAACAAAATGAATAAAGGGATGGGGGAACTACAATTCCCAGAGAGATTAGCAAAATTAGGATTATTTAATCTAGAAAAAAGACAACTGAGGGGCGATCTAATAACCATGTATAAGTATATAAGGGGACAATACAAATATCTCTCCGAGGATCTGTTTATACCAAGGAAGGTGACGGTCACAAAGGGGCATTCTCTGCGACTGGAGGAGAGAAGGTTTTTCCAGCAACATAGAAGAGGATTCTTTACTGTTAAGGCAGTGAGAATCTGGCTTTCCTTGCCTGAGGAGGTGGTGATGGCGAACTCAGTCGAGGGATTTAAGAGAAGCCTGGATGTCTTCCTGGAGCATAACAATATTGTATCTTACAGTTATTAGGTTCTTTAGAAGGACGTAGATCTGGGGATTTATTCTACTTATCCTGTCAGTCCCATTGCGGTTCTGAAGTCCACAAACTTGGCTCTTGATAATAGCTTTGTCATACCATAAGCTATCATCTTGTCAGACTCGCAATAAATAAACTCGAGTACACCACGTTCCAGTCTCTTTGGCGTTTTTTGCTTACACGTCGGGAGAGAATTCCGACTGTGGCTGTGATATCCGGATGAGTTATGGTTGCTATGTACTGAAGTGCCCCCACTGCTTGTCTGTAATTCTCATTGCTGGGATACCTTTGCTTGGCCTTTCTGATCTCCTGACTGGAGGTTGACTTGGTTCTTCTGTGTCTTCCTTGGTCGCTTCAGAGCTTATCCACACTTCAGTGTTTTCCTTTTCGGTGTCTGGGTTTGGTGATTGAGATTCTTGTTCTTGCTTCTTAGGTTGAATAACTGGTGTCACTTCATGGAATTTGAGCGATACAGAGTTTCATCAATCACTACATCTCTGCTGATTGTTACTGTGTTGGTCTCTGGGTGCAGGATTCTGTATCCCCTTTGAGTTTTGCTATAGCCCACCAGGACTTCTTGCTTTGCGTGTGATTCCCACTTTGAACATTTTTCTTTGGGAACGTACACAAACATTTTGCTTCCAAATATCCTGAGGTGCTTCAGGTTAGGCTTCTCGCAGTTCCATAGCTCATATGTAGTCTTATTTGTGGCTTTACCTGGCATTCTGTTTTGAAGATAGCAAGCTGTCATGATGGCTTCTCCCCAATATGTTGTAGGTAGATTCACATCAAACAACATACTTCTTCCACTTTCACAGAGAGTGTGGTTCTTTCTCTCTGCAATGCCATTTTGTTCTGGGTTGTATGGAATGGTAGTCTGGAACACGATTCTATCCTTTTTCAAAATGGTTTGCACCTTACCACTTGTATATTCGGTTCCATTATCTGCAAGCAGGGCCTTTGGCATTCTTCAAAATTTGTAAAACACTACAACAAGATATTCTTCAAGTTTCTGTGGAACTTCATCCTTACTGTGAAGCAGGTAGACGACTGTATATCTGGAGTAGTCATCAATATATGTGAGAAAATATCTCTTCTTGTTAGAAGTTTGAACACTCATTGGACCACATACATCTGTGTGTATCAGATCCAGACGCTGTGCAGATCTAGTGGTGCTTATTTTAGGAAAGGATTTTCTGGACATTTTCCCTTTAAGACAGCTAGTGCACTTTATCATTTGACTACACTGGTTGATTTCAATACCATTTGCAAGTTGAGCTAGCTTCCTTACTGCTTCTGGGTCTCTTTGCCCAAGATGTCTATGCCATACATGGATACAGTTCTTATGCAGATCTTGTCTAGCACTGTACACTCTTTCTTTGCATTTTAGTTGACAAAGTTCATCTTGGATTTTTCCTTCTGCAAGAGTGTGACCCTTTTTTGAGATGATGCAGCTGTTATCTCTAAAAGTAACTACATTCCCCTTTTGTGTGAGCTTCTTTACAGACAGAAGATTGCTTTCAAGACTGGGAACATAGAGAAGATCCTTTATTGGGATCTTTCTGCTTTGTGATGAGGAAACTGGACAGTGGAGGTAGTTGTCTCCTACTCCTTCTAAAGTCATGTAGTGACCATTAGCTGAGATGACCTTTTCTGACTTGCTTTCATTAAGGTCAGTGAAGAAATCCTTGTTATTTGTCATGTGGCTGCTTGCACCAGAATCTATACACCATATATATATGCTTTGCAGATAGGCCTGTACTGGCATTAAATGCAGCTTCAACACATGCAGAATCTTCCTTTACAGCTGTAATAACCCTTTGATGACTATTCTGCTTTTTAAGCTGACTCATTCTTGCTTTCCAAATTCTGCAGTCTGCTTTAAGGTGGCCGGGCTTTTTACAGACAAAACATTCACGAGTTTCTCTTAGATTGCTCTTATATTTAGGGAAATCCTGTTTCTGTTCTGGATTCATTACTGCTGCTTACATGCTGCATTTTGCTCTTGAATTCATCCACAAGTTTGCCTTTAACATACTCTAATGTCAGCTCGTCATTTGGCCGTGCATCTAGTGCAGTCACGAGTGTGTCAGAAATCTCTGGAAGACCACTTAATAGAAGTGCAGCAACATGAAAATCTTTAATTTCTTCTCCAATACCCATGAGACGGTCCACAATCTCTAGGGTGTTTCTTATATAGTCCTGCATATTCTGTCCATCACTTAGCTTAGACTGATGTAGCTTTCTCATGAGATAAAGCTTATTGCTGAAATTTGATCTCTCATTGTCACGCTGTCTAGCAGATGTATAAATATATAATGTCAGTAATCTATCAAGTGGGACAACATTCTATATAACATAAAAATAGGTAACATTAACATGTATATATAGCATAGTATTACCTGACATAATATCCTGTGGGTCAATACTGAATCCTTTTCACGCTGTCTCTGGCTAGAGGTGGACCGGGGTCTATGCTGACCCTAAACTGGGGTCCTGACTAGTCCCTCTACCTGGAGGTACTGTTAATGGTACAGAGGTCCAGGCCACCAGCGTAAACCCTGTCTCCTATAAATCCCTGACCACTGTAATCTAGTCCTTAGAAGGACCCTGATTACCACCACAGGGAATGGACAGGTAAAGGTTAACAAACAGTATAGACAAACGAGGCAGACAGGGGATAAAGTAAATACTGTCTTGCATACAACATTAAAACACAGAGGGAACACCAAAGGTCTAGGAGATAAACTATAAGCAAGGTGAGGAGAAACAACAAAAGAGCTCTTAGCTTAAGTCTTCTCAGAACCGATCCTATCTGCAGTCTGTATGAATGCTTTCACCGGCATCTAACCAGCAGACTGGCAGCTATATAAAGGAAGCCAATTAGAACATAATCAAAAGCAGCCGGGCGAGGCTGGACCTAGTCTTAGCAAAGAGCTAGGTAAAATTAACTCCCTCATTACCAAATACAAAGAAACAGCAACTCAGCTGCGAGAAGTCAGAATGTGCAATCGCGACAATCTTCGTGGCGATGCACCCATGACAGTACCCCCCCTTCTACGAGGGGCCTCCGGACCCTCAGGGCCAGGTCTGTCCGGGTAAGTCGTGTGGAAGGTCCGAACCAATCGATCTGCGTTAATCTCAGACGCAGAGACCCACGTCCTCTCCTCAGGACCATATCCCTTCCAATGAACCAAATACTGAAGGGACCGGCGATTCAGACGTGAGTCAATGATCTTCAACACTTGAAATTCTAAGTTACCATTGACCACCACTGGAGGAGGAGGTAGAAGTGACGGTATAACTGGCGCCACGTACCTCTTAAGCAACGATTTGTGGAATACATTATGGATTTTAAACGTAGGAGGGAGGTCCAGACGAAATGCCACAGGATTAATTATAGAACTGATCCTGTATGGACCGATGAACCTGGGACCCAGTTTCCAGGAGGGAACTTTGCGTTTTATATTCTTGGTAGACAACCACACCAGATCGTTCACACCTAGGTCCGGACCAGACACTCTCCTCCTATCAGACCTCCGCTTGAAACAGTTCCCCATAGCACTCAGACCATTCAGCACTCCTCTCCAAACTGAAGCAAGTGACGACGAGAATCGTTCCTCCTCAGGAACCCCAGATGGACGGGTATGTGGGGTCTTAGAGCGAGCACAAACTCCACAGGACGCGACAAAAGTTATTACCTCTTTATTTAAGTTAGGCCACCAAAACCGGCGAGAAAGGAGATCCACAGTTGCTTTACTCCCTGGATGTCCTGCTAAAGCAGAACTATGATGTGCCTCGATAACTTTTTGTCTTAACTGATTAGGAACAAACAGTTTCCCTGGAGGTCCTACAGGGGCGTCCCCCTGAGCCTCCAACACCTCCTCCTCAAGCTCAGAGCACACAGCCGACACCACCACTCCTTCCTGAAGGATAGGAACCGGGTCATCCGTCTTTCCGGCCCCTGGGAAACTACGAGATAAGGCATCAGGAAGCAATTTTATTGAGCAGTCATACGTGCGATGAGGAGGTAACTTTTGACACCCCTCCTCTGAGAACATCTTCCCAAAGTCCTCCAGAAAAGGAGGCAAAGTCCTAGGCACGACCACACCGATGACCGTGTTCATGCAGTTATTCTTGCAAAATTCACCCCACTGGCTTATCTTTCTGGATTGCCAATCAATCACTGGGTTATGTTTAGCCAACCAGGGAAGTCCCAACACAATAGGAGTAGGAAGACCCTCCAACACATAACAAGACAACTGTTCTTTATGTATTGCCCCTACTCGAAGGTCTATGTTATGAACAGCTTGTACAAAGCTACCTTGACCGAGAGGTCTGGCGTCAATAGAAAGTATAGGGATCGGTTTGGCCAATACACTCAGTTGCATACCTTGCACCTGGGCAAACCGAGCGTCCACCATATTAGCCCCAGACCCACTATCAAGAAGAACAGAAATCCTCTCAACTCTCGCACCAACCACCACCTCCGCAGGCACGAGAAATTGAGACGGACCTGGGACGAAATACCTACTCCCAGGTTGTCGTCCACCACACAACCTGGGATTAACAGTTTTTCGGTGACTTTTTTGCTCAATGAGGCACGGGAGTGACACCCCCCAACAAAATGTCCCTCTCTCCCGCAGAAGAAACACCTTCTTGTCTTGCGGCGCACCGCCGATTCCCTCCGACAAAATGATGTCCCACCCAACTGCATAGGTTCCTCAGAACAGACCAGGGAACCTCCATATAAGGGACTTTAGTAGTGGGTGGAGTAATAACAGGGGCGGAGTTACCTCGCACCTCCCCGAAGCCGTCTGTCAATACGAATAGCAAGGGCCATAGCAGCCTCCAGTGACGGAGGAGAATCATACTGAGCCAAAACATCTTTTAATTTGTCAGACAACCCTTGACAAAACTGGCTCCTAAGAGCTGGGTCATTCCACTGAGTATCTGTGGCCCATCTACGGAACTCAGAAGAAAATTCCTCCGCCGGACGATCTCCCTGCTGTATCCTACGTAACTTCGTTTCAGCAAGGGAGACCCGATCTGGGTCATCATACACCAGCCCCAGGGCAGCAAAAAAATGATCTACTGACTGGAGGGCCGGGGAGCCCGGAGGAAGAGAGAACGCCCAGGATTGAGGGTCCCCTTGTAAGAGCGAGATGACAATTCCCACCCTCTGCTCCTCACTCCCCGATGACCGAGGCCGTAGCCGAAAGTACAATTTACATGCCTCCCGGAAGGTAAAAAATTTGTCCCGCCCACCAGTGAACCTGTCCGGGAGAGCAACCTTAGGTTCAGATCTGGTTTGCTCCGGGGGGGACAAACCTTGGACTTAATGTCCGTAAACTCCATGGACAATTTCTGCAACTGCAGGGCAAGCTGGGCTACTGGATCCATGGTAGCTGGGGAGAATCCTTAGTTTTATGGCCGGTGAAAATGTCACGCTGTCTAGCAGATGTATAAATATATAATGTCAGTAATCTATCAAGTGGGACAACATTCTATATAACATATAAATAGGTAACATTAACATGTATATATAGCATAGTATTACCTGACATAATATCCTGTGGGTCAATACTGAATCGTTTTCACGCTGTCTCTGGCTAGAGGTGGACCGGGGTCTATGCTGACCCTAAACTGGGGTCCTGACTAGTCCCTCTACCTGGAGGTACTGTTAATGGTACAGAGGTCCAGGCCACCAGCGTAAACCCTGTCTCCTATAAATCCCTGACCACTGTAATCTAGTCCTTAGAAGGACCCTGATTACCACCACAGGGAATGGACAGGTAAAGGTTAACAAACAGTATAGACAAACGAGACAGACAGGGGATAAAGTAAATACTGTCTTGCATACAACATTAAAACACAGAGGGAACACCAAAGGTCTAGGAGATAAACTATAAGCAAGGTGAGGAGAAACAACAAAAGAGCTCTTAGCTTAAGTCTTCTCAGAACCGATCCTATCTGCAGTCTGTATGAATGCTTTCACCGGCATCTAACCAGCAGACTGGCAGCTATATAAAGGAAGCCAATTAGAACATAATCAAAAGCAGCCGGGCGAGGCTGGACCTAGTCTTAGCAAAGAGCTAGGTAAAATTAACTCCCTCATTACCAAACACAAAGAAACAGCAACTCAGCTGCGAGAAGTCAGAATGTGCAATCGCGACAATCTTCGTGGCGATGCACCCATGACACTCATGCACTTTCTGTAACTCATCCCACATCTCCTTTGCAGTTGCACACTTGCATATATGCACAATCTGATTATCATCTACACTGAGGGAGATCGTGCTTTGTGCTTTCTGATCCTTCTCTAGCAAACCATCTGGTAATAGATGAGGCACTTGTTCCTGAGTATATTTCCATGTACCTTCTCTTATGAGCAGCATCTTCACCTTGAATCTCCAAGGACTGGTAATTATGGTTAGTTAGGCTTGGCACTGAGAAATTGACAGGATTGCTGCTAGTGGACATCTTCTCTGTTGCTCTGTGCAGCTTTTGCTTTGGGCTTCTGTTGCACTGTTACTCTGGGGTTCTGTGTCACTCTGGGCCCATAACCTGTTGGCAGCGGATTATTCAGGATACTCTCCAAACGTGTGACAACAGAGCTTCTTTGCTCAGGAGCAATCAGGAACAATATTTGATAAGCTTAATAGATCAGGAATAAATCATTTGTGTGTCTCTATCTGTGCAGCATCTACAGCAGGCTGCTTCTCTCATACAGAGACACAGGAAATACAATCACATGCTCTTCCTGTGTGAGCCTCTGGGAGTTTTTTTTTTTGTTCTAACTTTATACACAGCATACAAATCTAGCAACTAAACACTCATAGACAGGAATGGAGTTGTTGCACCTAACAAATTCCAACACCACCAGTGCCTACTTTGACAACATTTTAAGCATAGTATAGGCTTGGATTAGGAAACCCATGACTGGTCTGGAAATCATAGTCTATTCCTGGTCCGTGAATGTCAAACGTGTATAATTGACCTAAGGGGGCAGAACATACGTTTTGACAGACATTCTGTGCCTTTCAGATAAAGAGGCTACATGTTACTTCTTAAAAGACAGTTTATTACAATGAGAGTTTACTTTATTGTTTGTTTATTTTGCTTTGTATATGGATGCAAATATAATGCATTTATAATACTAGCTGAAGAGCCTGGTGCTGCCCGGGCATAGTAACTAACTACGGTTATTTATAACAAATTGTGATGATTTATAACAAAATGATTATATCTCTATATATAAAGCTGAGTGTATGGCCCACTCCGCATAGTAACATTCACTATAATATCCCACACAATCCCGTCAGCCAGAGCCACCGGACTATTACCCCTAATATCCCACATTGTCTAGTCAGCCAGAGCTACTGGACTACTACCCCTAATATCCCACATCATCCAGTCAGCCAGAGCCACCAGACAACTAATATCCCACATCATCCTGTCAAAGCCACCGGACTACTACCACTAATATCCCACATCGTTCCGTCAGCCAGAGCCACCAGCCTACTACCCCTAATATCCGACATCGTCCCTTCAGCCAGAGCCACCGGACTACTACCCCTAATATCCACATCATCCCATCAGCCAGAGCCACCGGACAACTACCACTAATATCCCACATCGTTCCGTCAGCCAGAGCCACCGGACTACTACCCCTAATATCCCACATCATCCCGTCAGCCAGAGCCACCGGACTACTCCCCCTAGTATCCCACATTATCCTGTCAGCCAGAGCCACTGGACTACTAATATCCCACATCATCCTGTCACAGCCACCGGACTACTACCCCTAATATCCCACATTCCATCAGCCAGAGCCACCGGACTTCTCTCCCTAATATCCAACATCATCCCGTCACAGCCGCCAAAGCTTCCATAGCGGGGATCCCTTTAAGAGAGGCCTGGCATCAGAACCAAAGCGCTGGATGGATTTGCCCTGACTTCCATACCAATGATCCCTTTAATAGAAGCCTGGAGTGAGAATCAGAGCGCAGAGTGGATTTGCCCTCACTTCCGTACCGGGGATCCCTTTAAGAGGGAAGATGTGCCTATGGGATGGAGGATGTGTGATGGGGATATGGGCACGGGAGCGGGTGATTCATTTCTTTCATGTGTGTTCTGCTTCTGTCTGGGGGGCAGACAATGGCTGGGAGCTTATGTTCCCGGGGATGCGATTTCTCCCACCTGGTCAGTGTCAGCTGAGGTGTTGTCGTGGAGTGAGAAAACTGTTGCTCATAGCAACCAATCACAGTTCAGCTTCTATCAAATAGCTCTAGTGAAATAAAAGATGCTTACGGATTGGTTGCAAGGAAAACTGTTGCTTATAGCAACCAATCACAGCTCAGCTTCTTTTAAACAGCTCTGGTTAAATGTAAGATACTCCGTGATTGGTTGGTGATACACACATACACACATTCAATTTTATATATATAGATACCCATGTACAGTGGGTGAAATAACTATTGAACATGTTACCAATTTTCTAAATAATTATATTACTAAAGGTGATATTGACATGAAATTCTTACCAGATTCTGAACAATACATTCAGTCCAGCCAGGTAAAGAAATCAAACCATAGATGTCCATAAATTAAGTTATGTGTAATAATGAATAGAAATGACAGAGAAAGTATTGAACACACTTACTGAAGCTTAATTAATACTTTGTACAAAGCCTTTGTTGGTGATGACAGCTTCAAGACACCTCCTTTATGGAGAAACTAGTCACATGCATTGCTCAGGTGTGATTTTGGCCCATTCTTCCACATAAACACTCTGCAAATCCTGAATGTTCAATGGACTATTTATACGGACTCTGAGCTTTAGTTCCTTCCATAAATTTTCCATTGGATTCAGGTCAGGTGACTGGCTGGGCCATTCTGGCAGCTTTATTTTCTTTCTCTAAAATCAATTCATAGTTTCTTTGGCTGTGTGCTTGGGATCATTGTCTTGCTGAAATGTCCACCCTTGTTTCATTTTCATCATCCTGGTAGATGGCAGCAGATTTTTATCAAGAATGTCTCGGTACATTTGCCCATTCATCCTTCTTTCAATTATATGAAGTTTGTCAGTGTCGTACGCTGAAAAACAGCCCCACACCATGATGTTCCAACTAGCTGTCTTACATAGTCACCTTTATAAAAGAGTCCTGTCCACAGACTCAATTAATCAGTCAGACTCTAACCTCTACAACATGATCATAAAACTGCACAAAGCTGGAATGAGCTACAAAACCATAAGTAAGATGCTGGGTGAGAAGAGACAACTTTTGATGCAGTAGTAAGAAAATGGAAGAAATACAAAATGACTGTCAATCGACATCCCTCTGGGGCACCATGTAAAATCTCACCTCGTGGGCTATCCTTGATTATGAGGAAGGTGAGAGATCAGCCTAAAACTACATGGGGGAACTTGTTAATGATCTCAAGGCAGCTGGGACCACAGTCACCAAGAAAACCATTGGTAACACATTACGCCGTAAAGGATTAAAATCCTGCACTGCCCACAAGGTCCCCCTGCTCAAGAAGGCACATGTGCAGGCCTGTCTGAAATTTGCCAATGAACACCTGGATGATTCTGTGAGTGATTGGGAGAAGGTGCAGTGGTCAGGTGAGACAAAAATTGAGCTCTTTTGCATTAACTCATCTCGCCATGTTTGAAGGAAGAGAAATGCTGCCTATGACCCAAAGAACACCATCCCCACTGTCAAGCATGGACGTGGAAACATTATGTTCTGGGGGTGTTTATCTGCTAAGGGCACAGGACCCCTTCACCGCATCAAAGAGAGAATGTATGGAGCCATGTACCGTAAAATCCTGAGTGACAGCCTCCTTCCCTCCGCCAGGACAATAAAAAATGGGTCGTGGCTGGGTCTTCCAGCAAGACAATGACCCAAAACAAACAGCCAAGGCAACAAAGGAGTGGCTCAAAAAGAAGCACTTTAAGGTCATGGAGTGGCCTACCAGGTCTCCAGACCTTAATCCCATAGAAAATTATGGAGAGAGTTGAAGCTCCGAGTTGCCAAGTGACAGCCTCAAAATCTTAATGATTTAGAGATGATCTGCAAAGAGCAGTGGACCAAAATTCCTCCTGACATGTGCGCAAACCTCATCATCAACTACAAAAAACGTCTGCTGTGCGTGCTTGCCAACAAGGGTTTTGCCACCAAGTATTAAGTCTTGTTTGCCAGAGGTATCAAATACTTATTTCTCACTGCAAAATGCAAATAAATTTACCATAGTTTGTGGATTATAAAACGCTCTGGATTATAAGACGCACCCCAACTTTTGAGGAGAAAATAGGAAAAAACTTTTTTTATATAAAATGGTGGTGCTTCTTATAATCATGCGTCTTATTGCTTACCGGGAATGGTGGCTGTGGTGAAGCAGGATCCCAGAGTCACTGCTGGAGGAGGCAAGAGTGGAGCATTGCTGCAGGCCGCAGGCTGGGATGAGGGGGTGTTTGGATGTGCGGCACGCCGCTGCGGTTGTCCGCCGCTGCAGGTATCAGCCGCTGTGGGTGTCCGGTGCTGGGGGGGTTCTGCCGACATTTTGTAAAAGGCCAGAGCCCCCGCAGTTCCATGGTTTCCTAAGCGGTGGACTCCAGGAAAATGGCTGCAGGGGGCGGCGCATGTGCAGATGAAGATCTCGGCACCAAGATCTTGGGAGATGAGATATCGGCAGACACCCGCAGCAGCGGACACATGCAGCACCAAACACCCTGCAGTGGCACGCCGCACTCCGAACACCCACTCATCCCAGCCTCCAACAACTCTCCACACTTTCCTGCTCCAGCAGCGACCCTAGGACTCTGCTCTACCGTGGCCCTTAAGGTATTATAAACGCATGCCCATTTTCCCCCCAAATTTGGGGGGAAAAAAGTGCATCTTATAATCTGAAAAAATATGGTATATAATTTATACAATGCGATTTTGTGGATTTTATTTTTGATATTCTATGTTGGGGTTCAAGTTCCCCGCTGCAGCACAAGGGGAGTCTCGAGACAGTCCCGCTGCGGTCTCCCATTCATCTCCGTCCGCAGTGGAGCCTGCGCAGCTTAGACATCGGTCCCAGCGTCTCGCCCAGTCTAACAGTGTGCAGAGGATTACTGCTGCTCCTCCAGGCTCTGCTATTGTGGCCAGTACTGGTTAGCGGCGAGCAGACGTCTTTTGGACAAAGTCCTTGTTTTCCCCTTCTGAGCATGCCCAGAGTGAGATCTCTCATTGGAGATCAGGGGTCACATGCTCAGGTACTGCAGCAGCTCCTATTGGTCCGCCAGGAAGGTCCTGTGACTACTGGTGTTCTGGAACAAGTTTCATTGGTCCTTGTTTCTGGCAGGTCCTGTAGCTGTTACTATAAAAGGGTAGCATGGCTGGGCCGCCATGCGCTAGTGTCAATCTTTATATGCTATGCGCCAGTGTGGTCATGTGTCTGTGTGGTTAGGGCCCGGCTGAAATAAGCCCCTAGAATACCGACTTAATCGGTGAGGAGTTTGGTATGCTAGCTGGTCAGGGTCGGTGTCCTAGATGCCCTAGTTTACCGGCATAACGGTGAGGAGTTTGATTGCCGTATTCAGGGTCTGGCGTTCAGACGTCATAGATTGCGGGTGACTCCGCGAGGACATTAGCGCATGATCACGTTCTATGTTCGCTTAGCAGTTTACTGTGTACCTGGGTGCCTGACAGGACACAGAAGTTTGTCTCAACGGCTCTGTGACGTAACAGGGTTCGCTTTCAACGTAGACAGCGCCCTAGCGTGTTTATTTTGCGACTCAGTTGTGTTACGTGAGTTCGCACACATCGCCATATAGCGCTGCGGCACTCCTTCTAGCGGCTCTGTGGATTAACAGAGTTCGCACATATTGCCACAGCGCGTTACAGCGTTTATTTTGGCGACTCTGCGGATAACAGAGTTCGCTTCTTGCGCCATTTTACTAGCAGCAGGCTCCGCCTGCACGGTGGACCCCGGGCTGCGAACGCACCTCTCCACATCATATATTTGGTGCGTTCCGCAGACTCTAACATTCTATCTCTCAATGTTAAAATTAACCTACCCTTAAAATTATAAACTGTTCATGTCTTTGTCAGTGTGCAAACTTACAAAAACAGCAAGGGATTAAATACTTATTTCCCTCACTGTATTTTATTATATTATATTACGTCATATTATATATAATTATATTGGATTATATTCACTTAATATTTCACAGGCTTGTCTAAATGTTGTTGAGCAAACTTTAAGTGCGCTTGAACATGCTTTTTTTTCAGCAATGGAGTCTTGTGTGGTGAGTGTGCATCCAGGCCATGGAGGTTGAGTGCATTACTTATAGTTTTCTTTGAAACAATTGTATCTTCTGATTCTAGATCTTTCTGTAGCTCTCCACAGGTGGTCCTTGGATCTTGGGCAGCTGTTCTGATAATTCTTTTCACTCCTCTGTCTGAAATGGCCCAACAGTGCTCACTGGAACCTTCAGTAGTTTATAAATTTTTTCTGTAACCAATATCATAAGAATGTTTTGCAACAATAAGGTTGTGAAAGTCTTGAGACAGCTTACTAGTTTTACACTTCATGAGATGTTTCTTGTGTTGCACCTTGGTAATGAGATACATTTTTATAGGTCATCAGTTGATACTATTTTTCATTAAGTGGCCGGATTGCTTTCTAACTACTGATAGATTTCAGTTGGTGTCATGAGTTTTCATGTGTTTTTGCACCTCTCTTCATGTTTCAATACTTTTTCCTAGTCGTTTCACATTATTACACATAACAAAATTTATGGACATTTATAGTTTGATTTCTTTGACTTTGGGGATGCATGAGTTGTTACCGACATTTGGTGAGAATTTCACATCAATAGCACCTTTATAAATATATTTACCTAGAAGATTGGTGACATGTTCAATACTTATTTCACCCACTGTATACTGTATGAAAATAAAATGTATACATATGTTCATATGTATCATTTCATAATTGTGCACCTTTGTACAGAGCTCATAGACTGATAGAATGATGTACTCAGTGATACTGCCATGTTCTGTTTCCACAGCTGGCAGTGGAAATTTTAGGGTTTTTTTCTAGTCATCTAACAAGAATAGCCTAGGATATGAAAGTGTCCATTTGCAACTCTGGAATGCTATACCATGATGTTGATAGAAGAGGCAGTAATGAAAGAGAGTGGTTATGGCATCAAGAGGTCTGATCACAAATGCTATCAAGTAGTCCTGTAGTTGACCTGTGCAGAAATTAAGGCTGGGTCTGTTCAGAGAAACTTATGTGAACAGGAGACCATCAAAGGTGTACAATCAAAAGGAACATCAGTATCTGGAGGCGAGAGCGGCTTGCCAATTGCAGTGGGCTAAAGGCTTGAGGTTTTGAGTAGATTTCACAAAGGAATCAGTGAATTCCGAAACGCGTTGGATTGTTGGTCCATATTGCGCCCCGTAGCCAGTCACGTGATTCATAATGTGACCATGATGTCACGCAAGGTCCTGCAGTTTCACTGCAACGCTACAGTGTACCTTGCTGGCCAGTATCGAGGACGCTGTACTCACACGCTAAGCGCGGCAAATCTATTAAGGGCCGCCTATCACCGGCCGGGACAGTGCCCCAGAAGACCTTGCATAACCATCATTTGTAATCCTGCTCCCTCTCGCGGAAGGATATTGCTACAAGCGGACATCATTCAATCACTGGACGCAGTTACCTCCACAAAGGTAAAACCATAAATGTGACTCCATTGAAGGTTTAGTTTACATTTAAGCAAGTAGCTTTCAAAACAAGCAAGCCTTGTATGTTTTTATTCCCTAAGAGTCTTGCTTTGATTAATGTCTTCATTGGCTATCTAGGATACACATTAGCGCAAATTACATTATATATTCTAAAAAGATTTCACATTAGATGATCTGTGGTTGTGCGAGAGCCTTGCTTTGACAGTGCTGAGCAAGGCCTGTAGAGAGTCATGAGAAGAGCAGACGGCCGCCACTGAAACTTTTTCTTACAAACCTTCTGGCATTGCAAGTGCTGTAAGTAAAAAAAAATCCAAGATCAGGTATGAAAATGTGGTATTCGATAGTACAAGACATTTTATATTCATATGCACACAAGGCATAGACAGGTGTTATCCTATTAGGGAGAAGGTCAAATGGCGAGTCCTTGTAGTAGAAATTATTCATAAAGAAAACAACTAGTATACATTAGCGGAGGATGGGAATATGATTTGTTTTAGGAATTGAAAGAATTCAAGAAAGCATAAAATCCAAAGTTGATGAAAAACAATAATTGAAAAAGCTGCATGTCATCACCATAGAAATAAAGACTGCTTGCTAAGCATATAATGGGCCTCATTTGCACAATCTTATTTCATGTCCACATTAGTTCAGTGATTGGATAGATAGAAGCTATGCATCTGTAGAAATAGCAGTAATCTCGCATCTGTATAAAAGAAATGGAACGAGTTATTGTTGTAAGCTTAGGTAATGTAATGTCTTTACGTAAATGTCAGTATTTATGGTAGAGTTCTTCTAGTTACCTGAAGGAAACAAAGCTGACCAATAGAGGATTTCAGCATCCCCTAATCTATGTTCTTTTGATGAATAAGCAATACCAGATGATCCTGTTACACAAGGCTAATTTTCAATTTGGCACCTTGTCCACTACTATACCTAACTGAAGCTAAATCTGAATGATAGGCTCTAGTCACACTGGCATCATGATTTCACTTTTTACAAAGGATCTCATTGACTATTAATGAGCACTGTTCCCTCTAAGGTTTGCGCTTTAGAAATTAAAGAGATGAAAATTACACTCTCTGATAAAAGTGGTTATTGAGTTTGTTAACCGTATTATAATTTTAACACAATATAATGAAATAAATTGTCATGAATATACAGTACAGACCAAAAGTTTGGACACACCTTCTCATTCAATGATTTTTCTGTATTTTCATGACTATGAAAATTGTAGAATCACACTGAAGGCATCAAAACTATGAATTAACACATGTGGAATTATACATTACACTTTACAAAAAAGTGTGAAGCAACTGAAAATATGTCTGATATTCTAGGTTCTTCAAAGTAGCCACCTTTTGCTTTGATTACTGCTTTGCACGCAGAAAAGGTAAACGGCTGGACTCTACATGCCTGGTTCCCACCGTGAAGCATGGAGGAGGTGGTGTGATGGTGTGGGGGTGCTTTGCTGGTGACACTGTTGGGGATTTATTCAAAATTGAAGCGGTGAGCGGTCCAGCTCACCCCAAACCATCTCGATTTGGTTCAGGTCTGGTGACTGTGGAGGCCAGGTCATCTGGCGTAGCACCCCAACACTCTCCTTCTTGGTCAAATAGCCCTTACACAGCCTGGAGGTGTGTTTGGGGTCATTGTCCTGTTGAAAAATAAATGATGGTCCAACTAAACGCAAACCGTATGGAATAGCATGCCACTGCAAGATGCTGTGGTAACCATTCTGGTTCAGTATGCCTTAAATTTTGAATAAATCCCCAACAGTGTCACCAGCAAAGCACCCCCACACCATCACACCACCTCCTCCATGCTTCACGGTGGGAACCAGGCATGTAGAATCCATCCGTTCACCTTTTCTGCGTGCAAAGCAGTAATCAAAGCAAAAGGTGGCTACTTTGAAGAACCTAGAATATAAGACATATTTTCAGGTGTTTCACACTTTTTTGTAAAGTGTAATGTATAATTCCTCATGTGTTAATTCATAGTTTTGATGCCTTCAGTGTGATTCTACTATTTTCAGTCATGAAAATACAGAAAAATTATTGAATGAGAAGGTGTGTCCAAACTTTTGGTCTGTACTGTATATAATTATAGTAAACACAGTATCAGACTGTCCATTGGAGGACAAGGGGATCCTCTGGTGGGCCTCAAGCTTTACCAATGCTGCACTAGTGCAGATTCTCATCTAATGACTGAACTGCAGGCTTTCACCTCCTGCTTTATTAGACCCAAATGAGCTGATGCTATGCTGCAGTATTGCTGGTATTAGGCCTAAGGCTGGGTTCACATAGCGTTTTGGCAGTCTGTTTAACGTGACGTGATGTGACGCATCCGTTAACGCTGCCATAGACTGCCATAACGAGCACATCGCTATCGCATGGCATAATCGGCATGCATTAGGCCAGTTTCACATAGCGTTAATGCAGTCCGTTCAACGCATGCGTTAAACGGACTGCGCCAACGCTACCTCTTTATTCTGATTGCGTTATGCGATCACGCTAGCGCAGATGGAACATCTGCGCTAGCAGTGACGGACCCTCGAACGCTGCAGACCACGTCCGAGGGTCCGTCACAGAATGACAGCACATCGCTAATGCATGTCGATTATGCCATGCATTGGCGATGTGCTTGTTATGGCAGTCTATGGCAGCGTTAACGGATGCGTTACTTCGCGTTAATGCCGCTTTGTAACGCAATCCATTAAACGGACTGCCATAACGCTATGTGAACCCAGCCTTAGCGATGTGTCATCATTCTGTGACGGACCCCGGACGCGGTCTGCAGCGTTCGAGGGTCCGTCACTGCTAGCGCAGATGGAGCATCTGCACTAGCGCAATCTCATAACGCAATCAGAATAAAAAGGTAGGCCGTGCGCAGGTATGTGTTTGCCGGTGCATGCATCCTTTTGACGGTGCGCCGACCTGCGCCAAACGCACTGTGTTGCATTTTTGTGCGCTCGGCGCACCGTCAAAAAGACGCATGCGCCGGCAAATGCATACCTGCGCATGGCCTGCGTACCCAATTCTAAAGATAGGGTACGCAGGTCGCATGCAGCGTCATGCGCCCATAAGCGGCGCAGCCGGGAGGAGGCGCAGCCAGGTGCAGAGCTTAGCAGCGGCCGTGCGCAGACCGACGCAGGTCAATGAAACGCTAGTGTGAAACTAGCCTTAGTGACAGATACCAGCTATGTAACAGAAGTTACTGTGTACGGAGGGAACTCTGCACATGAGCTCCCTCCACAGTTGTGCTGAAGTACAGGCACACCATTTTGTACTAAGGGGTTAACAGCTTCCATTAAAAATATAAAGAAGGAAAAGCTACCTATATATAGTAACTGTTTAAAGTATGCACGTAATGGATGTCATAATATGGCATCCGTTCACCATAGGCTGTCATGTTAAAAACTCACATATACAACTGATTTTTTTTTATGGCTGCCTGTATATACAAAATATTTATTTATTTATTTTACTCATTTATATATCGCCATTAATTCCACAGCTCTTTACATACATTATAATCACTGTCCCCATTGGGGCTCACAATCTAGAATCCCTATGAGTATGTCTTTGGAATGTGGGATGAAACCCACGCAAACACGGGAGAACATACAAACTCCTTGCAGATGTTGTCTTTGGTGGGATTTGAACCCAGGACCCCAGCGCTACAAGGCTGCAGTGCTAACCACTGAGCCAACATCTTTGAAGTCTATGTTTTTATGTAACAAGATCATAATTACAAACATCCGGTCCTTATAAGGTCTTAAAATTAGTTAACTAACTACAAGCTCAGACCTACAACACTTGTAAAATTAAGTGTCAATATTTATTTAATCTAAACCAAACCAAATCATGCAGAAAGAGTGTGAAAAATGAAGTACTCCTTTACTGCTTCCATAGCAATTAAAAGGGTAAGTAGTAGTCCGGTACTGCTAATCAAATGCCTTTGATTAACGGCACATCAGCAATTGAGAACACATGTGTAAAAGCAGAAGTTGTATCAGTTTGCTGGCCTGCGGCATTCAGGTGTATGTTAACACAATAAAAAGGATGCTAGATAGATAGACTTGGCTCCAAAAAGTATTTTCATGTAAGAGTAGTAGTTCTTTTTACTAAATGTTGCTACCAGAGCAAACAGCTGATCAACCTGGAGCAAATAGCTAATTTTTCTAGGTGAAGTATTATTAGTACTATTAGCATACATTTAACAAGGAACAGAGAGATTGCATATGGTGTCACAGATGCAACCTTAAGTCACAGTAGCATGTTGGTGCCCCCCATCAACACCTCCACCCAAGAATATGGCCCACCAGCTTGCTTGCTTTCTATATGTCAACTTGGCCAAAACAAGTAGACACTGTGTGCAGTATTATTAGGCAAGTTGTATTTGAGAGGATTCTTTTTATTGTTGAACAACAACTATGTTCTCAATCAACCCAAAAGACTCATAAATATCAAAGCTTAATATTTTTGGAAGTTGGAGTGTTTTTTTTTAGATTTGACTATCTTAGGAGGATATCTGTTTGTGCAGGTAACTATTACTGTGCAGAATTATTAGGCAACTTAATAAAAAACCAAATATATACCCATCTCACTTGTTTATTTTCAACACAAAATTTAGAAATAAACATTTCAGAAATTCTTAAAAAAAAAAAATCAGTGACCAATATAGCCAACTTTCTTTACGATGGACACTCAAAAGCCTTCCATCCATAGATTCTGTCGGTTGCTTGATCTGTTTACGATCAACATTGCGTGCAGCAGCCACCACAGCCTCCCAGACACTGTTCCGAGAGGTGTAATGTTTTCCCTTCCTGTAGATCTCACATTTTATGAGGGACCACAGGTTCTCTATGGGGTTCAGATCAGGTGAACAAAGGGGCCATGTGAGTATTTTTTCTTCTTTTAGACCTTTACTGGCCAGCCACGCTGTGGAGTATTTGGATGCATGTGATGGAGCATTGTCCTGCATGAAAATCATGTTTTTCTTGAACGATACCTACTTCTTCCTGTACCACTGCTTGAAGATGGTGTCTTCCAGAAACTGGCAGTAGGTCTGGGAGTTGAGCTTCACTCCATCCTCAACCCGAAAAGGTCCCACAAGTTCCTCTTTGATGATACCAGCCATACCAGTACCCCACCTCCAACTTGCTGGTGTCTGAGTCGGAGTGGAGCTCTCTGCCATTTACTCATCCAGCCTCGGGCCCATCAAGAGTCAGTCTCATTTCATCAATCCATAAACATTAGAAAAATCAGTCTTAACATATTTCTTGGCCCAGTCTTGACATTTTATCTTATGTTTCTTGTTCAAAGGTGTTTTGTTTTTCAGCCATCCTTCCCTTGGCCATGTCCTGAGTATCGCACACCTTGTGCTTTTTGATACTCCAGTAACGTTGCAGCTCTGAAATATGGCAAAATTGGTGGCAAATGGCATCTTGGCAGGTTCACGCTTGATTTTCCTCAATTCATGGGCAGTTATTTTGCGCCTTTTTTTATCAACACGCTTCTTGCAACCCTGTTGGCTATTTCCCATGAAACGCTTGATTGTTCGATGATCACACTTCAAAAGTTTTGCAATTTCAAGACTGCTGCATCCCTCTGCAAGACATCTCACAATTTTTGACTTTTCAGAGTCCTTCAAATCTCTCTTCTGACCCATTTTGCCAAAGGAAAGGAAGTTGCCTAATAATTAAGCACACCTTTTATAGGGTGTTGATGTCATTAGACCACACCCCTCCTCATTACAGAGATGCAAATCACCTGATTTACATAATTGGCAGCTGGCTTTCAAGCCTAAACAGCTGGAGTAGGACAACATGTATAAAAAGGATGATGTGATCAAAATACTCATTTGCCTAATAATTCTGCACACAGTGTATACTGTATGTTTATGAGGAAACATGAGGCTGAAATGTGTGAGGACAGCGTAAGGTACCTGGAGCACCCCTAAGGGCCATGGGTACTCGGTACCAGGCTGGCGGTTCTTAAAGGGGAAGTTTCACAGCAGCAGTGACCCGGTCCGTGGCCCTGGGCGTCCAATAAAAATTATGAAGATGTAAAAATAAAAGTTATGGGGATAGGGGAGTAGTTCATGATTCCACCCATGGTATTCGGCAATAAAGGTGTTAGCCGACGCTGCTTAAGAGACCGCTGGGGCTGTTGGTGATGCAGCAGAGCTTGTTACAGCTCTCCACAGGTAGAGCAAGGCCCCAGAGCAGTTAAAGTGTTAAAGTTGATGGTGGTAGTTATGGTGCAGGTCAGATGATGCAGTAAATAAATCTGAGGTCACAGCAGGGTTGTAGTTTCCTTACCTTTACTGGATGTATTGAGGTGCAGACAAGGGCACTGATTACAGATGACAATGGAGGTCCGGGCAGCCTGAAGCAACTTAGGATCACTAAGCCACGTGGGTTGGAGGCCTTCTCTCTGTGCTGCTCTCTCTGAGGTCCTTGCTGCCTAAAGCTATGCTCATTCCTCTGTTCCTTATTGTTCCTCAGTACTTCCCCTTATAGCAGGCAGCTTGAGACTATTAAAGGTTGTCGCTCCTTCGTGGTAGCTCTGGGCTCTGGTCTGCTGCTGTGTCTTCAGGTGCATGATGGGGTCAAGAGACCTGCAGTCCCCTGCCCTCCAGATTTAGCTGCCGGGACTGTTGTATCCGTACAGCCACGGACTCCGGTGTCCAGTTCTAGTGCGGAGCTCTGGATGAGCTTGATTACAGCTCCACTTCCTGCTTCTCCTAAACTTCTCTCCTCCTCTGAATATTCTCCCACTCTTTCTCTCTCTAGTAGTGTTGAGCATTCCCGATACCGCAAGTTATCGGGTATCGGCCGATATTCGCGTTATCGGAATTCCGTACTTAATTCCGATACTTTTTCAATATCGTATACCGGAATCGGAAGTTCCCATAATTCTTTGAGAGGCAATGTGATTTTAGTCAGCAATGAGGAATCTACGAAGTGTGGGCACATCCTGTAATGCTGCGGTCATCTTAACTAATGGCATGGCTGTGATTGGCTGCTGAATGATGTCAGAATGCACTATAAAAGGCGCCGCCGCCATTTTAGCGTCACTGTGCTGTGAATTCAGATAGGGACAGAACGCTACTCTGCTGACTCTGAGGGACAGTTAGAGATTGCGATTTAGTGTACTGTGCTGTAGGCAGCTGCACCAACCGCTGTGTAAAGCTTCCTTTTGCCTGCAGTGTTGTTTTAACAGCTCTGCAAGGTGTGTGTGAGTGCAGGTGACGCTGCAGTTTGCTCTGCATCCAACGCTGTCTGTAGGCATCTGCACATGTCACTCACAGACTCTTTTTTTTTTTCTTCAGTGTAATTCTTGCAGCTCCATGCAATTTAACTATTAGTGTGACGCGCTTCCATCCGTATCCAATACATTGGTTGCAAACACTATAGAAGTAGACAAAGGAGTAGCCTTTCACAGATTGTGGACAGTTGTGTTTCAGTGTTCACTTCAGTCTGTGTTTTTTATTTTTGGAGTGCATATCACGCTCCAGTTACTTGTTCAAGCACTGCTGCTTGTACTCTGCTGAGCGTGTCTCAGTGGCTCATCCTTTTCATTTTTCTCCAATTGGTGCTTCTCCATTATATTTGAAAAAAATCTAATCTATTAGTGTGACGCGCTTCCATCCGTATCCAATACATTGGTTGCAAACACTATAGAAGTAGACAAAGGAGTAGCCTTTCACAGATTGGGACAGTTGTGTTTCAGTGTTCACTTCAGTCTGTGTTTTTTATTTTTGGAGTGCATATCACGCTCCAGTTACTTGTTCAAGCACTGCTGCTTGTACTCTGCTGAGCGTGTCTCAGTGGCTCATCCTTTTCAATTTTCTCCAATTGGTGCTTCTCCATTATATTGAAAAAAATCTAATCTATTAGTGTGACGCGCTTCCATCCGTTATACAATACATTGGTTGCAAACACTATAGAAGTAGACAAAGGAGTAGCCTTTCACAGATTGTGAATAGTTGTGTTTCAGTGTTCACTGCAGTCTGTGAGGTATTTTTTTTTTTTTTTTAAATGCAGATCACGCTCCATTTACTTCTTCAACCACCGCCTGCGTGTACTCTGCTGAGTGTCTGTCACTGGCTCATCCTTGTCATTTTTCTAAAATTGGTGCTGCTTTTTCATTTAAAAATATTCAAATCTATTACAGTGACGTGTTCCATCCGTATACAATACATTGGTTGCAAACAATATAGAAGTACCAAACAGGCCTTTCACAGCTACTGAACATGGGTTTTTAATTTTTAACTAAAATATGTATTTTTTCAATGACACAATATAAGTAATGTTGAAGAGGAATAGTCCTACATCCATTGTTTGCACAATATTACAGGTGTACATCATGTCCCTTAATCAACAATGTATTATTATATTTACTTGTATGCTTTTATTTAAAAGCCAAGAACACAGAAGGATAACCTTCGCACTGCAGCTGTTGTCAAAGTTCAACCCACATTTATGCACTTCCAACATTGCAGCATTTGAGGCATGATGTGAGTTGGATTTGTCAAAGTTATGGAGTGAGAAGGTTCACCATCAGTACCCTATAGCATAAGTATGCTTTTGTGTTAGCATTTGTGTTAGACATGTGGATATCTGCCATATATGTCACAATTATTTAGTTACAGATTTGTTACAACACTAATCATTGAATGGTTTTAATTTGACGTTTCACTTGTTTACAGCTTAGAAATAAGGGTGTAGCCTGATATCTATGTGTAGCACTAGCCACTTTAACATGTCATGTTTTTTTCAACATGTGTAGCTAGGTAGCAGTAATTTTTGCGGACACACAGCAGGGGAACAGCAGGCGTTACTGAACCCCACAAACAATCATCGATTGTTTTGATCTGTGCATCCAACACTTCTGAGCCCAGGGTCAAGGAGGGTGTAGCCTGAGGCCTAGTATGAGATGTTTGAACTTTAATTTGAACTTTAATTTGGAGTTAGCAGCATTAATTTTTGTCAGACACGCAGCAGGGGAACAGCAGGCGTTACTGAACCCCACTATCACTATAGCTTGTGTATGGTCTGTGGACACGACACTTCTGAGCAGCAACTGGCAGTGTTGTAGCCAGGGAGTATAGCTCAGGTGGTAGAAAGATGAACATAACAGGAGACATGGAAACGTTGCCAACCAGTTAGTTAATCTGAAACCGGACAGGCAAATTCAGGCGAGATCCATGCCTAGTTCATTTTCAGAAAAGTAAGCCGTTTACATTATCGGAGGATAGTCGCATGCAACGGTCTGTTAGTACACCACCTGCAGCAGTAAAGACGCGCTCCGATAATACACTGGCGCAGGCAAGCCAGCACCTCCAATGCATACTGGCTAAGCTCTGGCCATGTATCCAGCTTAGAGACACAAAACTTGAATGGGGAAGAGCCATCTGGGGAGTACACTGAGAGGGCAAGACATGTAGTCTGTCACCATCTTACGGAAATGTTGCCTCTGCTGACTGGAGCCGTCTCGGATGGTGTAGACATTGGTGGCGCTGCCACAAAACTTCGACACATTTGGAACATACTGTTCTTGCCCTGTGCAGAGGCGCTGCTTGTGCTCCCTCTTGTTGCAGGCTGTCTCCACTGCCTCGACGCACAGAGCTGCTTTGTAAAGCAGTAGCAGCAGCGCTCTCGGCTGGAATGGAGAACATTATGGATTGCACCAGTGTGTCTTGGTACTTCCGCATTTTACACTCCCGTTTTCAACGGTGTGATGAGGCTTTGTAAGTTGTCCCGTTAGCGAGGGTCTAGGAGGGTGTACACCCAATAATCAGACGTGGTGTGAATGTGTTCGATGCGGCGGTCGTTTCTCAGCCACTGCAGCATGAAATCAACCATGTGCTGCAGACTCCCAACTGGCCAAGAAACGTTGTCCCCAAGAGGCTATTCTGCCTGCTGTGCATCACCCCACCCTTGGTCTCATACTGATAGAGCATTGTCTACTCCCTCTGGAGCGATGTTTCCCTCCTCCTGACTCCTCCATCCTCCTCCCAAAGCCCCTTCAAATAATTAAATTTACAAAAATTTAAAACTCAAAATTTAAAAACTTTGTATCATAATTCCTGTAACTCAGTTTTGGAAACACAATAGCATTACAAAAGGTTAACAAAAAATGTAATTATGTTTTTTAAATACATTAAAAGTTTGTAATGGTTATGAAAATATAGACACGACCTGGAGGTTCAATTGTTGATACAGCATGGTATTTGAAAGTCCCCGCCCTTTGTGAGGAACCACGTTGCCTGACTTCCAGAGGTGATGGAATTTGGGGCTCCTATCCTCCCCTCTTCCAAAACCTCAGCCTTATGCTTGCAGTGTTTTTTGAAGCGGCGTAGGGGGGCAGTAGGCGACTAGGCTCATCTGCACTCCCACCGCGTTGACTCATCAAACGCACGCAAACGGGCGATATCCTTCTAGAGTTTTTCCCGCCATATTACACTGGCAGTGGTGCCCATTCATTATAGGATCCAATTCTAATTCTGGTTCTCCCAACAAGTCTCCACGCGCAGCACCCCCACATCTCTCCCTTTTTTATTTTTCGGCTTTACGACTGCTGCACTCTGCAAACGCCTTCGACTAACCTCGCACTAATCCACCTCCCACTCCCCAATCCAAGACTTCTCCCGCGCTGCCAATCCTCTGAACTTACCCCAAGAAATTAGGACTATCCGCTTTGGAGGTTTCAGGCCTCCTCAAAACACATTTTGTTCACATGGCCTATCACATTATAATCAAAGTCATTCTAGTGTAATTCGGGGTGTAGCCCATCACTATCTATGCATCCCTCATCCAAAAGGCTGGACCATTTGAAAAACCCCATTGTTTATAAACACCTGTTCTTTGTATCTCCCCCACTCATTGTAATTGTAAGCTTTCACCGAGGGGGGTGATTTTGCTTTAATTATTGTATGTTAACGTTGTTACTTATGACTTGTGTTTTTGAAAATTTAAAAAACTGTAAAGACTGCGGAATTTATGGGTATTAAATAATAATATTTTATTCTTATTAAGAGGCCCCTCAGTAGTGGTGAAGGTTGAACGGGCAAATTGCGAGTTGACTGGTGATGCAGCGATACTCCATTACTTTGGTGTGCTCACAAAAACCGCTCCAAATATGTAAGAGGAATTCCCACCTGGTGGGTACGTCACATATGATGCGATGTTCAAGAAGGTGAAATCTGCTTCAGAGCTGCAATCAGCGATTGGCCATGCTGGAACGTCGCAAGTGGCGCATTAGGGGACCTTGTGCGAGTGCATCAAGATCGGATAGTCCCAAAAAATCTTGCACGACCAAGTTAGCAATTAAGAATGGTATGGAGTGGGTTGCCAAGGCCAGAGCTGACACCAGATTTCGGCCTTGTCACAATACCAAGCTGCTGTAGATTCTTCCAAAAACCACCCCGTCCTCTCCTGCTTTATGGCATTACAGAGCTCCTCGCGTGTGGCTAAGATTCCCCATGGAAATTAATTTCAGGACGGCCGTTGACATTTGGCACGGCTGTGCTATATCGTGAACAGGAAAGTTCAGGTCCATGTGGAGGTAGCCGTGACGGCTCCTGCAGCGTGATTCTGAGGAACTGGGTAGGAGGAGAATCAATGTGTCAGACTTGTTCCTGATCCTTGGAGTTGGCAGAACACTCAGGCCTGCAGTCAGGTACCCGGCTGCAAACATTGACCCTTGGGCAGGAGGGAAAGGTATTGTCCCGGCCATGGGTGTTAGAACCCTTTTGTTAGGTTTTGTTTCAGTTTGCTGGTCACTGGCCTTTTTTCCCATTTGTCTGGCTCCGCCTTCGGCTTTGCTTGACTCTTGTATTATCTACTTTAGTAGCCGGGTGCTTGGTGCCTTAATGTGGTTTTGCTTGATGTTAGGATCCAAAGTTTTATTTTTTGTTTAATTATCCTGTACAATTTATGTTAGGAGGTGTCCCCTTTTTCCCAGTCCCTGATCTTGTAGGGTTACTCCCTCGCAAATAAGGTCTTCGTTCACACTAGATGGGACTTTTGGCGGGTTGGTCGCAGGATCGGTTCCCCGTTACATGTAGGGATTCGTTGTTGTATGTAGGGGCAGAATTCCCTTCTTTCCTTACTGGTTGTACAGATCAAACAATGGGTAGGTCCAAGCATGGTGGTCAGGTGGACCTTGCTACTGAGGGCTTTTAGAGCGCGTTTAATTTTTCCCCACAGCTTTTGCAGACCAGGGACGGCTTGCCTGCTGAAATGAAATCGGTTGGCACATTTTTTTGTGGGGAACGCAATGTATTCAGTTACGGAAACTGTTGTCTCCACCAGCCTGAATCACAGCATTTAAGGGAAGGATTTTGCAATGCCGCATTCGAGCCTGGCTGTGCATGGTTTGCGGGTTGGCCGTTTTTATCCCTGCCGTGCTACGTGGCTTTTTGTGGCCTGGGGTGTGAGGTGCAGGGAACTTGCTGCTGTGTGTGGAAAACAGTTTGTCTCTGGACAAATGGCCGAGGTTCTTCCATGGCGTCCTGTGAGGAACAGAAACCCCGCGTGTGGACTCGAGAAGAGGCTTCAAAACCCAAACCCCAAAGATGTGGTGCTGCTGTAGGTTGGGCCTACATCTCCAGGTGTTTTGTAACTAAACACGTGCTTTGTCCGCACAGTTTCCACATATTTGTGGTTTGAGGTGACTGACCTTTTCTATTTTTATTTTTTTTTACCAGCTTGATTACATAGCAAATATATTGCAAGTGTGTGAAAAAAAGGACCACGCAGTGCAAGTCCCCGGGAGCGACGTTTTGACTTTTGGAAACAAGCTCCGAAAGGTGCCAAACTGGAGGCTAAGGCAACCGGTCTGCAGCCTAATCTCCCTCCTGTTTGTACCGTGGGGCAATGTCTTCCTCTATCTTTCCTTTATCCTAACCATTTCTTAGGCCTCTCCCCTTTCAACCAAAGACTGTTCAGCACAAAGCATCCACGTGCAGCCCCCTCCTACATTCCTCCCCATTTTATCTATCGGCCCTAACCGGCTGCGCTCTGCAAAGACTTTACTAACCTCTGCATAATTGTACCTCCACTCCCGACTCCAAGAAATTCTCTGCTCTACGCCAATCCTCGGAATGCTGTACCCCAAGAAATTAGGACTATCCACATTTTGCATGTTTCAGGGCTCCCTCAAAACAATTTGTTCGAGCGGGCCTATCACATTCACTAATCAAAGTCATTTATGTATTCTGTTAACTGTGTGTGTGCCTCCCTTCACTATTCCTCCCTCAGTCCCTTGAGGCTGGAACAATATTGTAAATGCAATTGTTATAAAACCTATA
>JARQOD010000004.1:357596423-357655608 GCA_033576555.1 Oophaga sylvatica
ACCAGATTTCGGCCATTGTCACACACTACCAGCCTGCCTGTAGATTCTCTTCCTAAAAACACACGTCGCTCTCCTGCTTTATGGCATTACAGAGCTCCTGCGCTGTGTGGCTAAGATTCCCATGGAAATTAATTTCAGGACGGCCTGTTGAAATTTGGACACGGCGTCTCATATCGGTCGCAACAGGTAAACGTTTCACGGGTCCATGTGGAGGTAGACCGTGACGGCTCTGCAGCGATGATTTGAGGAACTGGAGTAGGAGGAGGAATCAATGTGTACAGACTTGATTCTGCAATCCTTGGAGTTGGCAGAACACGTTACAGCGCCACTCGCAAGATCATACCCGGCTGCACAAAATTGACCAATGGGCAGTGAGGGAAAGGTATTGTCCCTGGCATGGGTGTTAGAACCCTCTTGTTAGGTTTTGTTTCAGTTTGCTGGTCACATGACCTTTTTTCCCTATTTGTCTGGCTCCGCCTTCTGGCTTTGCTTGACTTCATTGTATTATCTACTGTTAAGCTAGCCGGGTGCTTAGGTGCCTTAATCTGTGAGTTTTTGCTTGATGTTAGGATCACAAAGTATTTATTTTTCTGTTTAATTATCCATGCTACAATTTATGTTAGGAGGTGTCCACCTTTTCTCCCATCCCTAGATCTTGTAGGGATTACTCCCTCGCAACTATAGGTCTTCGTTCACACTAGATGAGGACTTTAGCGGGTCTGGTCGCAGGATCAGGTTCCCCGTTACATCGTAGGGATTCAGCTTAGTTGTATTGTAGGGACAGAATTCCCTTCTTTCCTTACTGCTTGTAGCAGATCATAACAATGGGTACTGGTCCAGCATCGGTGGTCAGGTGGACCTTGCTACTGAGGGCTTTTAGTAGCGCATGTTTAATTTTTCCCTCAACATGCTTTTGCAGACCAGGGACGGCTTGCCTGCTGAATGAAATCGGCTTGGCACATTGTATTGTGGGACTGACAATGATATTCAGTTACGGAAACTGTCTGTCTCCACCAGCCTGAATCACGCATTTCAAGGGACAGGAGTTTTGCAATGCCAGCATTCAGAGCCTGTGCTCGTGCATGGTTTGCGGAGTATGGCCGTCTTTTATCCCATGCCTGTGCTACCGATGGCTGTTTTGTGGCCTGGGAGTGTGAGGATGACAGGGAACTTGCTGCTGTGTGTGGAATAACAGTTTGTCTCTGGACAACAGTGGCCGAGGTTCTTCCATGGCGATCCTGTGAGGAAGCAGAACCAGCTGTGTGTGAGCTCGATGAAGAGGCTTCAACACAACCTGAAGATGTAGGTGCTGCTGTAGTTGGCCTACATCTCCAGTGTGTCTTTGTAACTCAACTACGTGCTTTGTCCGCACATGTTTCCACATATTTGTGGTATTGAGGTGACTGACACTTTTAGCTATTTTTAATTTTTGATTACACAGCTTGCATTTCACATAGCAAATATCATGTGCAAGTGTGTGAAAAAAGGACCACGCAGTGCAAGTCCTGGGAGCGCACGTTTTTGACTTTTGGAAGACAACTGCTCCGAACAGGTGCCAAACTGGAGGCTACAGGCAACCGAGTCTGCAGCCTAACTCTCCCTCCTGTTTGTACCGTTGGGGCAATGTCTTCCTCTATCTTCCTTCTATCACTAACCATTTCTCTAGGCCTCTCCCAGCTTTCAACCAAAGTACTGGTTCTCAGCCACAAAGCTATCCACAGTGCAGCACCCCTCCTACATCTCCTCCCTCATTTCTATCTATCGGCCTAACCGACTGCTGCGCTCTGCAAACGACTTTCGACTAACCTCTGCACTAATACGTACCTCCCACTCCCGACTCCAAGACTTCTCCTGCTCTACGCCAATCCTCTGGAATGCTGTACCCCAAGAAATTAGGACTATCCACAATTTGCATGGTTTCAGGCGCTCCCTCAAAACCATTTGTTCAGAGCGGCCTATCACATTCACTAATCAAAGTCATTCTATGTATTCTGTGTAACTGTGTGTGTGTCTCTAGCCCATTCACTATCCCCATCCCTCAGTCCCTTAAGATGGCTGGAACATCATTGTAAATGCACCATTGTATATAAACACCTATACTTTGTATCTCCCCATCTCATTGTACATTGTAAGCTGTCACGAGCAGGGGCGACTTATTTAGCTTAAATTATTGTATTGTTAACGTTGTTACTTATGACTTGTGTTCTGAAACTGCTAAACTGTAAAGCGCTGCGGAATATGATGGCGCTATATAAATAAATATTATTATTATTCCTCTGAGCTGCTCCCACCACCTTCCTGTTCCTCATGCCATGTTGGGTCTTGGACTCATCATCTCCACTACCCTCTTCCAACACCTGCTGTTGGGTGGTCTGGCCAGCACCATGCTCAACAGAAACTGGCACCTGGGTCTCATCATCATCAGATGCGTTCTGCGGTGTGCTGACCATCGGCACTGTCTCACCCCCTCTTCAGATTCAGAGAGACACAGCTGTTGCGCATCACTGCATACTCCCTCTTCACATTACAGAATGCTGCTTGGCTGGGCCCCTGTTTGCAAGCCAATAGATTCTGAGAACAGAAGCAGACACTCAGCTGCTCCTGTACAGAACTCTCTGACTGCCTGGGCAATTTGCCAGGCGGTGAAGAGACAGATGGTTGCCCAACAGTGCTGTGGTCCTGAGAGGAGGTGGAAGCAATTGAAGTCGATGCATTGGCTGACATCCAAACAACAACGGCTTCAATTTGTTCTTCCCGCAGCAGGGGGGTACTCCGAGCTCCTACAAAAGTGCGCATAAAGGAACGCTCACGGGAAAACTGGTGGATGCTGTGTCACTGGGGCCGCAGCAGCCACAGAATCCCCACGTCCTCTCCCTGAAGAAACTCCACGACCACGTGCCTTACTCCCTGCCTTCTTCATCTTGGTAGATTGATAAAGAAAGTCTGAAAAGTTATAAGGTCTAAGTGTGGTTATTCCGCAGAGACTGCAGTGAACACTGCACACAACTGTTCACTACCCAATGCGTCTCAGCAGGAAGGCAGTCTGTGCGTCAAAACAAAGGCACAAGCATACATCCATGTACCCTGTTTATAAAGCTATATAAAAAAAATTATGTAGTAGTGACGCACACTTTATTGAGGTACAGTATTACATCGCCATTCACCATCTGTGGCTATGCAGTCTCATCTATATATACCTTATCTATCTGTTGTCATGCTTCCAAGTCGACAGTCAGCCATAAATAGCAATTTTCACTATGCACTATGCACTTTTTAAAGGTTATGTTTGTTAATAAAAATGATTATTGCCACATATTATGAGTATTACATGATGGAAATTGTATAATTTTGTATAAAATATTTAGTGACATTATTCAGCAAATGGAACATTTTAGTAATATCACAGATAACTTGTAATGCTGATGATGTTTTGAAGTCAGACATTCATTGTCTATACAATAAAAATGGTGTACATACTGTTACTTATCCATCATTAATGGATTCAGATATATACTTGTATGCTTTTATGTACAACCGTATAGCAGATTCCTTAACTAATTTATTTTGTGGTTTGCATTGCTGTTCAACATGTTAATGTATGTGTTTATGTTTGTCAATTCTTTATTTATCTAGATATTAGTTTAAATGAAATCATCATCTTATGGTAGTAAAGGTTATCTTTCTCTTGTTTGAAGTATAGACATTTAAAATTGACAGGTAACAAGGAAATTACTTGATCTAGTATTTAAACATCCTCCTTGACCCTGGGCTCCAACACCGCCAGTTGTTGCTCGGAAGTGCTGTTAGCACAGTCAACACTTGCTCCTGTGTTACTGGGGTTCAGTAACGTCAGCTGGTCCTCGGTTGTGCCATTGGCTCTTTTCCTTCTGCTGCCCCTCCGGGTTCCAGTACCGTCAGCTGGTTCTCCGCAGTGCCTTTGGCCTAGGTGCCTCCATCTCGGTATCCGAGTTCCAGCAACGTCTGCTGGTCCTTGGTAGTGCTTTGGAGCACAGGTACCTCCTGCTTAGTAACCGTGTCCCAGTAACGTCAGCTGGTCCTCGGTTGTGCCATTGGCTCTTTTCCTTCTGCTGCCCCTCCGGGTTCCAGTACCGTCAGCTGGTTCTCCACAGTGCCTTTGGCCTAGGTGCCTCCATCTCGGTATCCGAGTTCCAGCAACGTCTGCTGGTCCTTGGTAGTGCTTTGGAGCACAGGTACCTCCTGCTTAGTAACCGTGTCCCAGTAACGTCAGCTGGTCCTCGGTTGTGCCATTGGCTCTTTTCCTTCTGCTGCCCCTCCGGGTTCCAGTACCGTCAGCTGGTTCTCCACAGTGCCTTTGGCCTAGGTGCCTCCATCTCGGTATCCGAGTTCCAGCAACGTCTGCTGGTCCTTGGTAGTGCTTTGGAGCACAGGTACCTCCTGCTTAGTAACCGTGTCCCAGTAACATCAGCTGGTACAAGATTGTGCTACAAATACAAGATACGGAACAAGAGACACAAGAACAATAAGCAGAAGATCTAAAAGCAGAAGAACATGAAGTATAAGACCAAAATGAAGAGCAAAATATATGCTCTAAATTCTAAGCAGAAGAAGACTAAGCAGTGTATGGGGGTGAGTCCGTTCCTCCTCGTGGTGCCCCTGGAAAATGCCTGCTGCTGCAGGCTAAACTGAACACGGACAAATACTGTTGTAATTTAAATCTTTTGTGACAGCAAGAACGGAAGGATGAAAAATTCATACTTTGACAGATTACAAGTACAGGATTCTCTGTCACAAATAAGAATATGATGAAGAAGATGAAGCAGAATATGAATAAGAATAATAGTTTAATAAGAAGAATATGAGTAATGTTAACAAAGATGAATAGCAAGAAGTTTAAGAAGAAGATAAAGAAGGTGAAGATGAAGAATAATTTGATGAAAAAGATGATGCTGCAGAAGATTATGAAGGAGAAAGTGTGTGAAAAGTTAAAAAGGTGAAGATGAAGAGCATGGAAGTTGTGTAATATACATATTTTCCAAAATAGAAAAAACGTTAACAACATTGTCAATTTCTTCGTCAATCCGAACATCTTTAAAAAAAAAAATATTTATGCTATTCCATTTGATTGGGTTAAACATCTATGCCTTTAATGTCTCCTCAACCTTCCCCAATACATTCTACATTACTCTTTCTTGTTTTCCTTCATGTACAATTAACCAACAAGGCAAGAATGGGGTTTTTTTAATTTCGATATTTTGTTCCCATAGACTTACATGGGACTTCCGGTATCGGTATCGGGTATCGCCGATATTTTAATGTTATCGGCGATACCATTCCGATTCCGATACTTTTGGATATCGGAAAGTATCGCTCAACTCTACTCTCTAGTCTTGGGACGAGCTCCTCTCTGCTCCAGTTCCCTACACCGACTCTCACAGACTGACTAACCCCAACTCCAGGCCACAAAATAATAGTGAAGCTCCCCTGAAACTGGGTTTAGAGCTCCTCCTGTTCTGGAGTTAGGAAAAGTGTTGCATGTTGGTATTACCTGGCCAGGGGATCCCTCCTTGCTTTCAGGCATGACATCACCCCCTGTGAGGGAGGCAATGCCACTGTGGCAATCGGACTCCTGGGTAAAACGGTAATTGAGTCCAGCTGATTAAAAGACTGACTTTATTACAAAAATGGTAAAATGTACCAATTACATGATATGGCACCAAGTGCACGCAGCGATGCATTTCGAACACATGCTGTGTTCTTTGTCTGACAAAGAACACAGCATGTGTTCAAAATGCGTCACTGCGTGCACTGGGTGCCATATCATGTAATTGGTACATTTTACCATTTTTGTAATAAAGTCAGTCTTTTAATCAGATGGACTCAATTACCGTTTTTCTCCATTTGTATCCTGGCTTTTCCTCTTGGAGTCCGTGCAGAGGTATACCGCAGTGGTAAGTTGGCTTCTTTTCTCTTGGGACTCCTGGGGTGCCAAATACCCAAACGTTCTATGACACAGCACGGTGGCCACCACTAACCTAGCTGACAGAGATTATTGGCCAAGTTGTGCAGAAAGGGAAAGAAAAACAGAAAAAAGATTGTCAAACCTGCAAACAACCCTATATATGTAATTGCAGTGCTATGCTGTATATATTTTCATCTTGGCCGGGGATCTGGACAGAACTCAGCTCAGTCATCCAGTATCAATGTGATACAGACTATACAGAATACTTTTTCCTTTTTTTTCTCCAAATATGCCCCACACTTTATAGTTATCATGGAAGCAGTAAAAATGTACATTTAATGTGGATGCAATATAGGTGTCCTGTGTACAAATTATTCCAGAGAAAAGGATTCTGTTTCCATTTGTGACCCAGGCACTGTGAACAGCTGCTGAATTAATAATCTGGGTGAGCTGGGTGTACAGCGTTCCAGGGTAAATACACATTTCTTTCCATCAATGAGATGGTTAGAGAGTACTTATACATTAGGGCGGTCTGCTTGCAAAAATATGTAAAACATTTGAAGAGAGGAAAGTGCAGTGATGCAGGAGACACATTTTGTGGCGGCTTTGCTGTTGGTGTTCTTGTCTTTAAAGGGAACTTTAAAGACACTGCCTTTCAGGGCTTATCTACAGCATTCTATAATGCTGTAGATAAGCCCCCGATCCGACCCGAAAGATAAGAAAAATAACTTTTATTATACTCACCTGTGGGGCGGTCCGGTCTGATGGGTGTCGCAGGTCCTGGTCCGGCGCCTCCCATCTTCTTACGATATCGCCCTCCGCTTGCTTCATGGTTCCCCGGCATCGCACTCCTGCACAGACGTACTTCTCTGCCCTGTTGAGGGCAGAGTAAATTCCTGCAGTGCTCAGGCACAGGGCCTCTCTGACCTCTCACGCCGTCTGCGCACTGCAGTACTTTGCTCTGCCCTCAACAGGGCAGAGAAGTATGCCTGTTCAGAAGAGCGATGCCGGAGAGCCATGAAGCAAGCAGGAGGACGGCATCGCAAGAAGATGGGAGGCATCGGATCCAGACCTGCGACACCCATCATACCGGACCGCCCCCTGGGTGAGTATAATAAAGTTTTCTATGGGATTCAGTTCTGGAGACTGGCAAGACCACTCCATTACCTTAATGTGCTTCTTTTTGAGCCACTCCTTTGTTGCCTTGGCTGTTTGTTTTGGGTCATTGTCTTGCTGGAAGACCCAGCCATGACCTATTTTTAATGTCCTGAAGGAGGGAAGGAGGCTGTCACTCAGGATTTTATGGTACATGGCTCCATCTATTCTCTCATTGATAAGATGAAGTAGTCCTGTGCCCTTAGGAGAGAAACAGCCCCAAAACATAATGTTTCCACGTCCATGCTTGATAGTGGGGTGTTCTTTGGGTCATAGGTAGCATTTGTCTTCCTCCAAACATGGCGAGTTGAGTTAATGCCAAAGAGCTCAATTTTTGTCTCATCTGACCACAGCACTTTCTGCCAATCACTCACAGAATCATCCAAGTGTTCATTGGCAAACTTCAGACTGGTCTGCACATGTAACTTCTTGAGCAGTGGAACCTTACAGGCACTGCAGGATTTTAAACCTTTACGGAGTAATGTGTTACCAATGGTTTTCTTGGTGACTGTGGTCCCAGCTGCCTTGAGATCATTAACAAGTTCCCCATGTGTAGTTTTAGGCTGATCTCTCGCCTTCCTCATGATCAAGGATACCTCATGAGGTGAGATTTTGCATGGTGTCCCAGATCAATGTCAATTGACAGTTATTTTGCATTTCTTCCATTTTCTTCCTATTGTACCAACAGTTGTCTCCTTCTCACCCAGCGTCTTACTTATGGTTTTGTAGCCCATTCCAGCTTTCTGCAGGTCTATGATCTTGTCCCTGACATCCTTAGAAAGCTCTTTTGTCTTTTCCCATGTTGTAGAGGTTAAAGTCTGACTAATTGAGTCTGTGGACAGGAGTGTTTTATAAAGGTGACTATGTAAGAGAATCTATGTCATAGAATCCCACGGTTTGCAGTATCATCTCTATGCCGATGACACGCAGATCTACCTATCTGGACCTGACCTCACCTCCTTGCTGACAAAAATCCCACACTGTCTGTCCGCTATTTCAGCTTTCTTTTCTCCTCGCTCTCTAAAACTGAACATGGACAAAACAGAATTCATCATCTTCCCCCCATCTTAATAATAATAATAATCTTTATTTTTTATATAGCGCTAACATATTCCGCAGCGCTTTTACAGGTTGCACACATTATCGACGCTGTCCCCTGATGGGGCTCACAATCTAGATTCCCTATCACTATGGTTTTTTTTTAGGAGTGTGGGAGGAAACCCACGCAAACACGGGGAGAACATACAAACTCCTTGCAGATGTTGTCCTTGGTGGGATTCAAACCCAGGACCCCAGCACTGCAATGCTATCCACTGAGCCACCGTGCTGCCATCTCACTCTACCCCTCTACCAGACCTATCCCTCAATGTCAACGGCTGCTCACTTTCCCCGGTCCCACATGCTCGGTGCCTCGGGGTGATCCTCGACTCTGCCCTTTCTTTCAAGCCACATATGCAAACCCTAGCCTCCTCCTGCCGTCTCAAACTCAAAAATATTTCCCGGATCCGTGCATTCCTTGACCACGACACCACAAAAACACTAGTGCATGCCCTTATCTCCCGCCTTGACTACTGCAACCTCCTGCTCTCTGGCTTCCCCTCTAGCACTCTGGCACTAATCCAATCCATCCTACATTCTGCTGCCCGATTAATCCACCTGTCTCCCCGTTATTCCCCAGCCTCTCCCCTATGCCAAGCCCTTCATTGGCTTCCTATCGTCCAGAGGCACCAGTTCAAAACCCTAACTATGACATACAAAGCCATCCACAACCTGTCTCCTCCATACATCTGTGACATGGTCTCCAGCTACTTACCCTCGCGCAACCTTCGATCCTCTCAAGATCTCCTTCTCTACTCTCCCATTACCTCTTCTTCCCACAACCGCATGCAAGACTTCTCCCGTGCTTCCCCTATACTCTGGAATTCTCTAACCCAGCACATCAGACTCTCGCCTACCATGGAAATCTTCAAAAAGAACCTGAAGACCTATCTCTTCCGACAAGTCTACAACCAGCAGTGATCCTCAGTCTACTGAACCGCCGCACGACCAGTTCTACCCTCTCCTAGTGTATCCTCACCCATCCCCTGTAGACTGTGAGCCTTCGCGGGCAGGGTCCTCTCTCCTTCTGTACTTATGTGCGTCCTGTTTTGCTCATATTTATTGTACTTGCCTATGTTCGCTCCCTCTCACATGTAAAGCGCCATGGAATAAATGGCGCTATAAAAATGAATTATAATAATAATAATGTAGAACAGCTGTCTTTAACCCCTTAACGACCGCCGATACGCCTTTTAACGGCGGTAGTTAAGGGTACATAGCGCCCCCCAGAGTCGGATTTTCTCTGGAGTCTGTTTTTACCTACCCAGCTTTTGCGATCGCCGTTATTAACCCTATAATGGCGATCGCAAAAAAAAAAGCCGCGATACTCCATTTAATTTCTCTCCCCTCTGATGTGATGGCACATCAGAGGGGAGAGAAATAGGGTCGCCGGGATCCGCAATCTGTCCCCCGTGCCTCCTGGTGTCCCCCCAGTCCTCCACTTGCTCCCGGAGCTGCCCGCTTCTTGCCCGGCTAAGAAAATGGCGGGCACATGCGCAGTGTGAGTCGCACAGCCAGAGCTTTGGGGTACTCGGCACCGAGCCCGTTGATATCTATGGGGAATGTCACGGGTAGCACAGCTCGGTCCGTGCCCTGGGCGCTCACTGTAATGTGGGATATTTACAGGTGACTTGAATGATGTTATGGGGATTCGTGACGCCACTTGTGGTATCTGGTCAGGATGACCAGCACTGCTATGCAGATCAACTGGAGGGTTAATATTGTGCAGCTAGGTGTTAAGCCTTCCACAAGTAAGGCTGAGTTCTCCTCCAGGGCAGATAGATGTGCAGGAGTGCAGGACAGACGGGGACCCGGCAGTCAGGAGTAATAAGGGAGACACACACATAAGTCACTTTGGTACCTTTACTGAAGATGTTGCAGGCACTTCCCGGAGCGCTGTAGGGTGAAGGGTGCACATCCAGATTCCTCCACTTGGTAGGTGTGTGGCCTCCTGTTCTCTGCCTTTTTGTGAAGAAGTTTTGGCCTGCGTGTAGCTGGGCCTAGCTTAGTCTCCGTCTTGTACCTGGCTGACTTTGTGATTGGACCTCTCCTTGAAGTACACAGTCTCTATTTGCCGTGCACGGCTAGACTCCGTCCTCCTGATCCTGTTATGTATCAGCTCTGTGGTACTCCTGGGACTTGTAGTCCTCCAGGAACTCCGGTGTCCTCCTAATAGGTCGTGGAGGTCCCTATAGGCTCGGACCCCGGTGTCCAGTAATTCTTGCTGAGGTGAGCTATTAAGGCTCTGCTGTCTCATAAACTTTCCACTCGCCTTCGGCCTACCTGGATCCTCACAATATCACACACTGGCAGATGGTGGGCTGCCTCTTCACCGCTCTCTAAGCGTCGGCACACTTCTCACTGAGTTGCACTCCTAGAGTCAGCTCTGACTAGGCTGGAGTGGTTTCCTGTTCCATTCTTACTAGACACCACTTGCTTTCTTGAACCGAATAGCTCTGCAGCCTCCCTAATCTCAGCTCTGCACTTCCCTCACTGCAGAATGACTGAGTTCTCTGAGATCACTGCACTGAACTAAACTAAACTTGATGTTTCCTGTGTCAGCTTCTTTTATATGTCTTACACAGCTCCCTCTGGTGGTCTTTGGGGATGAACGTGTGTGAATGTGAATAATGACCTCTAGTGGTGTCTTCTTTCAGTGCACCCTTCTGGAAGATATGGATCCAGTCGCAGCTGGGCTCCACATTCCCCCCTAGTAGAACTCAGCACTCCGGGGCTGAAATACAAAAACAAAGAACAATAAACATTGTATAAATAACTCTTCCTTTACAGGAGGTAAGGCACTCTTGAACTGTTGCATAACTGTAAATGAACAACTATGTACATTAGCACAATGAGGGATTGAGGAATTGAGCAACCATTAAAAGTCCCAGTCTCTTTTGGAAAAGGATGCTCAAAAAGGGTAGAGAAAACAAGTAAAAATAATGTCCATTCACTTGTTTCAGCATTATAAAGGGAAACATATTAATAAATAATAGTATAGTAAAACATATTATAAGCAGAAAATATATACATTTATATACAGTGGTTTTAGATAATTATTTACATAAGTTAGGTCCTACTCTCTGTACCTAACAGGTAATTGCCCCCTTGTTATGCGTACTGACCTACGTGGTGTAGTGATAGGTGAGGTGTCAGTTACCCTGTTATTCCTGCGTGCAGGTAGGTTGTAGTATTGCCTTAGCCTCTCTAGGGATCTGGCAAGCATACTGTGAGTTGGGTGAAGTGGCTCGACTTCTGCAGGGGATCCTTCTTCCTGAGATTCAACTTCTTGGGATTCCGCTTCTTGGGGTTCTGCTGGGGCAGTTTCTTCTGGAACTGACTCTACTGCAACAACTGGTGCAACTGGATGTAGAGGTTCTCCTTGTGGTTGATAGAATTGAAGCACGGGAACGATTACGGCATCTCCAATTCTGGGCCAATCCGCGGGGAAATCTCCTAAGTCTGTATGTATGACTGCTTCATCACGCTCTTCCTGATTGACAACAGGTTCTTCTTCTTGAAGCTTTAATGGATCCGGACACAACTTTAGGTGATCTCTGGATACAGTGGTAGTTGTTCTTCCTCCATCCTTGCTTATTATGCACGTTTTCTTGTTGTCAAACCTTGAATTCTGTATGATGTAGGGCTCTCTTTCCCATTGATCGTCGAGTTTGTGTATCCTCCTCTTTCTTTTCAACACGACTTGACCAGGTGCGAAAGGTTCAGCTGGCGCACTTTTGTTGTAGCGATCTTCTTGTCTATCCCTTACTTGATTGAGACTATCTTCAAAACAGGCCTGTACTTTTCTATACTGTTCCTGTCTGTTTGTGTCCCAGTCTTCAGTAGTCACATCTGCTTCTGGTTCTACAACACCAAGCTCCAGATCCATGGGCAGCTTTCCTGGTCTTGACTGCATGAGGTAGTCTGGGGTGCAATTGGTGGAACTCACAGGTATGTGATTGTACAGATCTACCAGGTCAGGTAGTAGGTCTGGCCACCGATTTCTCTCCTTGAGTGGTACAGTCTTCAGCAGGTCAATGACGATGTGGTTCATCTTCTCACAGAGACCGTTGGTTTGGGGGTGGTACGGTGTGGTTCTTATCTTCTTACACCCATACAAGTGACAGAACTCTTTGAACAATTCGGCCTCGAAGGCAGGGCCTTGGTCAGTTAGCACCTGCTCAGGATATCCGTGTGGTCTGCAGAAATACGCTTGGAACGTCTTTGCTGCCGTCTCTGCCGTCAGATCTTTGACAGGGGCGACCACCAGGAACCTGGAGTAGTGATCCACCATAGTCAGGGCATAGGAGTATCCTGACCGGCTGGGTGACAACTTGACATGGTCCAGGGCCACGATCTCCAAGGGACGAGTCGTCTTGATGGGTTGCAGGGGTGCCTTCTGACTGCTGTAGTCCTTTCTTCTGAGGCCACAGGGTCCACAGTTCTGGCACCATCTCTCAATGGAGCTGCGCATTCCCACCCAATAGAAACGACACTTCAACAGGGTCTCCAGCTTCTTCCAGCCAAAGTGTCCCGCTTGATCGTGGTAGGCTTCTAACACCATCTGGATGTCTGCTCTGGGGACTACTATCTGCCATACCATCTCATGGGTCCTTGGGTTGACGTACCTCCGGCACAGCTTCTCATGGTAGATAAACAGCCGGCTTCTCTCATTCCACAGCTGCTTTGCTTGTTGAGGCGCATCCTTCTCCAAGGAGGAACCTTCTTGCGTTATCAGCTCCTTGATTCGGCTGACAACTGGATCGCTGTCCTGAGTCTCCTTCCAGCTGTGGTGAGGTAAAGGATTTTACGTCTTACCACGCGGCCTCCTGCAAGCTTGTTGCTCGTGGATCATCCCATTCTTGTGAAAGGCATTTAGTTCAATCTCTTCCAGATCATCCACCTCTTCTTCTGTGTCTGATTCATGAGGCATCCTGGATAGGGCATCAGCGTTGGCATTCTTGCGGCCCGCTCGGTACTTGATTGTGAATTGGTAGTTCGACAGCCGAGCCATCCAGCGTTGTTCCATGGCTCCCAGCTTAGCTGTTTCAAGATGCGTCAAGGGGTTATTATCGGTGTAGGCAGTGAACTTGCTGGAGGCTAGGTAGTGCTTAAACCTCTCCGTGATGGCCCATACCAGTGCCAGGAACTCCAACTTGAAGCTGCTATAGTTCTCTGGGTTCCTCTCGGTCGGGCGGAGCTTCCTGCTTGCATAGGCAATGACTTTCTCCAGGCCATTTTGCTTCTGACTGAGGACAGCTCCCAATCCTTCATTGCTGGCATCAGTATACAGCAGGAACGGCTGGCTGTAGTCAGGATAGGCTAGGATCTCATCACCTGTCTGTCAGGATCTCCTTCATTTCCTTGAATGCTTCTGCCTGTTCTTTACCCCAGTGGAATGGAGAATTTCTGCTCTTGAGGGACTGTCCCACCAGGAGGTCTCGCAGAGGCGCTGCTTTCTTGGTGTAATCCTTCACAAACCTCCGGTAGTATCCTGTCAGTCCCAGGAACTGTCACACCTCCTTGAGATTTTTCGGCTCCGGCCATTTCTGGATGGCGGTGATCTTCTCAGGGTCTGTCGCTACTCCTTCTGAGCTGACAATATGTCCCAGATACTGTACTTTTTGTTTGAGCAGATGGCACTTTGAAGGCTTCAGTTTCATCCCATACTTGGACAGTGACTCGAATACCTCCGCCAGGTGCTTCAAGTGATCTTCATACGTCTTGGAGTACACAATTACGTCGTCCAGGTACAGCAACACAGTTTCAAAGTTGAGATGTCCCAGGCAGCTCTCCATCACTCTCTGAAACGTTCCAGGGGCACTGCTGAGTCCAAACGGCATCCTGTCGAACTCACAGAGTCCCATCGGGGTGGTGAAAGCCGTCTTCTCCGATCCTCCTCAGCCACAGCTACTTGCCAGTACCCACTAGTGAGGTCAAGGGTGGAAAAGTAATTAGCAGTCTTTAGTGCAGCTAAGGATTCCTCAATGCGTAGTAAAGGGTATGCATCTTTATGTGTAATGCGATTTACTTGTCTGTAATCTACACACATTCTCATGCTTCCATCCTTTTTCCTGACTATGACTAGAGGTGCTCCCCAGGGACTACAACTATCCCTTATCACCCCTGCTTCCTTCATATCACGCAACATTTCCTTGGCTTTCTGGTAGTGTGCTGGTGGTATAGACCTGTACCGTTCTTTAATGGGAGGATGATTGCCTGTGGGGATGTGATGTTGAACCCCTTTAATTTTCCCAAAGTCGAGTGGGTGTTTGCTGAATACCTGTGCATACTCCTGAACTACTCGATATACGCCTTGTTTCTGATGGGCTGGAGTGGTGTCTGTCCCGACATGGAGCTGCTGACACCAATCCTCCACCTGGGTGGTCGGACCGTTATCCTCCACTGGTTGTGGGGAGGTTAAGGGCTCCGTCGGGTGAATAGAGTTATTATCCACAGCATGTAACTTAGCAACAGTGGCATAACGTGGTAATTTGACTTCATCCTCTCCCCAGTTGAGAAGACGCACTGGCACCCTCCCATTATGTACCTCCACTACCCCTCTGGCAGTCAAGAGTGTAGGTCTATGCTCCGAACAATGGGGCTCTACTACCGCTTGGTAGTTCTGTCCTCTCAGACCTATTGCTGCTCTACACCAAATAAGCATTTCACTCATTGGGGGTATCACAATGGGGTTTGGGTCTGTTACCCGTACATTACCAATCTCACCACCGGTCAGTTTCACTTACTGCTGGCACATCAGGGTCCGAATCTCCTTCCGGATCACTCCCTTTTGCCTTGGTCTGGCAACTTCGGCGAGCTGTTGGAGTAAAAACACAACCTCCTCCAAACAGTTACTAATAATGTTAGTGCCTAAAACCACATTCAACCCATTTTCCTCATTAACAGTCTGCACCACAAGAAGTCCCTGATCCTTTAGCTCCACTCTCCCCACTTTTAAGTCTACGTTTTTAGTTCCCAGTAAGTCAAGAGGGAGGCCATTAGAGGCGTATACGGCAAAGTCAGGGTTTGGGGGTTGGAGACCGTCACTGGACCAGTATCTATTGTAGAGAACATCAGGTATGACGGTTACCTGAGATCCAGTGTCCAGCAGGGCAGGGATTGCGATCCCGTCCAGTATGATGGACAGGTATGGTCTTCCTCCCACAAACCTGCGGTTCCAGTCTGAGGGGCCTGAGGAGTCTATTCCTGGGTGTTGGCCCTCGGACCCAGGATTTGCTCGTTTAAAGGGCACCGACGTGCTGGGTGACCTTCTCTGTGGCAGCGGTAGCAGATGATCTCTCGGCGAGGATGATGCTGGTCGCGGGTCCTTCCTGGAGGTGGCGTTGTCCTCCTCCGGTGGGGCGACGTCCTCCTTCTCCTCCGGTTCATCCAAGGGACATCCTCTGGGCAGTCAGCTAGCAGGATCTTTCCTTCTTCCTCCGTCGGCAGTTGCAGGGCACTCATTACAGCGGCCAGGTTTTTGGTCAGCTGGCGCACTTCTGAGCGCAGACAGTCCAGCTCAGTTTGGGGTGCCACCTGCGTTTTGGCTTTCGCAACCAGCGGGGAAAAGGTGGATGCTGCTGGCTTTAAGGTAGCTTCACTCGGGTGACACTGGGTTGCCATCTCGGGTGTTTCCAGGGGTCGCAGTCCTTTTATAGCCATATCCTTAAGGGCATCAAAGGTAGCATCAGGATGATCCAAGGACCACCAGTGCACAGTCCTGCTTTCAGCTTGGGACCTCAGTCCCCGTACAAATTGTTCTTTTAACATTTTATTCTCTTTGGTGACACTTATGGGGTTGACCTGTTTAAGTGCTCGCAGGGCCCCTTGTAGTCGGCAGGCGTAGTCCCTAATGCTGTCATTTGTTTTCTGGGAGCATTGGTAAAACCTCATTCGGAGATCTGTTTCAGTGCGGTCCTCAAAGATAGACTGTAGCTTTAAGAAAATTGCAAGCACTGATTCCTGGTCTGCAGCTGTCCAAGTCTCTACCTCTCTCTCTGCAGCACCAGTCAATTGTCCCACTACCACTGCAGCTCTCTGCTTTTCTGTCATAGGGTACATGTCCATTATGCTGCATATTTTTCGCTTGAACCCTGACAGGGTGTCTGGCTTGCCGCTGTACTGAGGGAGCCACTTCGCTCCAGGCATGTATGGCAGCGTTAGCGGTACTATTGGGGCCACAGGACCAGGTGAGGGGCCAGCATTTCCAACCTGTGCGGCAGCGCCGAGGGGTAAGTCATTAAGTCCGTCGGCCTGGGCCGCGTTCTCGGCTGGCTGCTGCGACATGTCTGCGCCCCCCTAGTTAAGCATGGCCTACCTTCTCTTAAGGCTGCAGCTCCGCAGGGCACAGTGATGTGTAGAAGGACTTGAGTCGCCGGCGCTCTGACGTCAGAGCGTTCACTGTAGCTCTTCACAGGACCTGCTGCCGCGTCAGCGTTGGGGGCGTGTCCAGGACTCAGCGCGCTTTTGCAGGTACGCCTACTAGTTTTCGCGCCGTGGCGCTGTAAATGGCGGGCAATGGCGGGCAAATGGCGGGAAATCTTCACCACATACAAAACACAGTCTTTTAGTGAGGCACACAGTACCCGGTGGCAATGGGCACAAGTTACTCCGTTGCTGCAGGGCACGAAATCCTGTTCGTGACACCAGGACAGATGAGTCGCACAGCCAGAGCTTTGGGGTACTCGGCACCGAGCCCGTTGATATCTATGGGGAATGTCACGGGTAGCACAGCTCGGTCCGTGCCCTGGGCGCTCACTGTAATGTGGGATATTTACAGGTGACTTGAATGATGTTATGGGGATTCGTGACGCCACTTGTGGTATCTGGTCAGGATGACCAGCGCTGCTATGCAGATCAACTGGAGGGTTAATATTGTGCAGCTAGGTGTTAAGCCTTCCACAAGTAAGGCTGAGTTCTCCTCCAGGGCAGATAGATGTGCAGGGGTGCAGGACAGACGGGGACCCGGCAGTCAGGAGTAATAAGGGAGACACACACATAAGTCACTTTGGTACCTTTACTGAAGATGTTGCAGGCACTTCCCGGAGCGCTGTAGGGTGAAGGGTGCACATCCAGATTCCTCCACTTGGTAGGTGTGTGGCCTCCTGTTCTCTGCCTTTTTGTGAAGAAGTTTTGGCCTGCGTGTAGCTGGGCCTAGCTTAGTCTCCGTCTTGTACCTGGCTGACTTTGTGATTGGACCTCTCCTTGAAGTACACAGTCTCTATTTGCCGTGCACGGCTAGACTCCGTCCTCCTGATCCTGTTACGTATCAGCTCTGTGGTACTCCTGGGACTTGTAGTCCTCCAGGAACTCCGGTGTTCTAATAGGTCGAGGAGGTCCCTATAGGCTCGGACCCCGGTGTCCGGTAATTCTTGCTGAGGTGAGCTATTAAGGCTCCGCTGTCTCATAAACTTTCCACTTGCCTTCGGCCTACCTGGATCCTCACAATATCACACACTGGCAGTTGGTGGGCTGCCTCTTCACCGCTCTCTAAGCGTCGGCACTAGAGTTGAGCGATACTTTCCGATATCCTAAAGTATCGGAATCGGAATGGTATCGCCGATATCACTAAAATATCGGCGATACCCGATACCGATACCGGAAGTCCCATGTAAGTCTATGGGAACAAAATATCGCAACTAAAAAAAACCCATTCTTTCCTTGTAAACACTAAATATACACACATAGAATACATATATATATATATACATGTCATTGTGACATATATATATACATATATGTATAGTTTATACACTTCTACATAGTAAAATATCCTCTCATTCAATTGCCGGGTAAAGCCGGCTTCAGTGAAAAGACAGAAGCACCCGACATGAAATGACACTTGGTGTACATAGGGTTAACCATGTCTTTTCATGTCGTTTGCTATCTGATTTGCACAAACAATTAAATCAGACTATGTGTGCAAAATTTCACACCTGTAGGGGTTAATTAAAGGTGTAAATTCGTTGTAAAAAAAACGGACTTTTTTTGCTACGAATTTACACCTTTAATTAACCCCTACAGGTGTGAAATTTTGCACACATAGTCTGATTTAATTGTTTGTGCAAATTAGGCTGGAGTCACACACAACCACAAAAAATCGGTCCGTTTTAGACGGTCGACAATCGGATCAAAATAAAAACATCACACATCCTTCTGGCATCCGATTTTCCTTCAAAGATGCGATTTAATCGCATGTGTGTGTACCTTGTAACATCCGATTTTCATCCGACTTGCGAGATTTTCTCGCAGGCTTGCAAAACTGACATATAATGGATCCAAAAGAATAGTATTTAAATGCCAAAAGAAAGAATAGATATATACACATAGAGCACATATATATATATATATATATATATATATATATGTCATTGTGACATATATATATATACATATATTTATAGTTCTTACACTTCTACATACTGTTATAGCCGCTAATTCAATTGCCGGCTTCAGTGAAATCACAGAAGCCGACATGAAATGATACATTGTTTCCACACATTTAACCATGTAATTTCATGTATTTTTATATATGTTTGAAACATACAATTACATGAGTATATGTGTGCTAAATTTCAGACATGTAGGGGTTAATTAAAGGTGTAAATTCGTTTAAAAAAATGCGTGGGCTCCCGCTGTATTTTCTCCACCAGACAGACAAAGCAAGCGAGTGGGGGCAGATAATAATAGCCTAGGGAGGGTACATTTTTTTTGTGCCCCCCTGGCTACTAACATCTGCCCCCAGACACCCCAGAAAGGGCAAATCTATAATTAGATTCGCCCTTTCTGGCACTTTGCCGTCTATTCCCATTGCCCTGTAGCGGTGGCGAATGGGTTAATAAGGGGTTAAAATGACCTTGCAATTGAAAGGTCACTTTAAGCCAGGTTAATAATTGATAGCTGTCAATTAGGCAACTATCAATTATTAATCCTATTGTATGAAAGAAAAATCAAACACACACAGTTTAATAAAACATAAGTTTAATTAAATAATCACACAGTTTTTGACCATATTTTATTTTCCTGCTAAAACCATTTCCTGTAATAAAAATAAAATAAAAAAGCAAAATTATACTTACCAATCCGATGTACAGTCAGGTCCCACGGTGTAATCCATCAGAAAGGGTTAACAGGTTAAAGGTCGCAGAGAGCTAATAATGCTGTCTCAGACCTGTATTCCCCTGAATGAATAAGTTCCTCTCCCAGCGAAAGTAGAGGAATAGATTCATGAATGGAGCTTAATTGATTTCTTGCCAATTTAACTGTAGTGACCTGACCTAAAGGGAAAGTGGACACAATCAATTAAGCTTCATTCATGAAACACATCCTCTCCTGTCGCCAGGAGAGGAACTTATTCATTCATGAGCTTTGAGCTGAGCATGCAGGATTACTTGCACTGCTTGGCTCAAAGCTAGTTAACCCTTTGTGAAGGATTACAGCGTGGGACGTGACAGATCGGCGGAATAGGTAAGAATAATGTTGTTTTATTTCTTTTTCTTTATTTTAGGAGATCAATGGCTTCGCACGGATTTAGTGTAAAATAAAATATGGTCAAAAAAATGTGTTTTTATTTCATTAAAAATTATTTATTCTTAAAGTGTGTGTGTTTTTTTATTTACTTCAATAGGATTAATAATTGATAGTTGTCTAATTGACAGCTATCAATCATTAACCTGCCTTAAGGTCACCTTTCAATTGCAAGGTGACAGTAAGGTGAGATTAACCCATTCGCCACCGCTACAGGGCAATGGGAATAGACGGGCAAAGTGCCAGAAAGGGCGAATCTAATTATAGATTTGCCCTTTCTGGGGTGTCTGGGGGCAGATGTTAGTAGCCAGGGGGGGCACAAAAAAATGCACCTTCCCTGGGCTATTATTATCTGCCCCCACTCGCTTTGCTTTGTCTGTCTGGTGGAGAAAATACAGCGGGAGCCCACGCATTTTTTTTCAACGAAATTACACCTTTAATTAACCCCTACATGTCTGAAATTTTGCACAAATACACTCATGTAATTGTATGTTTCAAACATATATAAAAATACATGAAATTACATGGTTAAATGTGTGGAAACAATGTATCATTTCATGTCGGCTTCTGTGATTTCACAAAACCCGGCAATTGAATTAGCGGCTATTACAGTATGTAGAAGTCTAGGAACTATAAATATATGTATATATACATGTCACAATGACATGTATATATATATGTATGTGTTCTATGTGTATATATCTATTCTTTCTAGTCTTTATTAAAGCTGTCAGTGTGATTTTACAGTATAGGCGGGGATGAATTGCCGGCTTTTCTAAAGGACACCGATGCGATTTCATCGCAAGTCACACAGTGTGGTCCGTTTGTAATCAGATTTTTCATCGCTCCCATAGACTTGCATTGGCGATTGTCGACCGACAATCGGTGACAATCGCAGCATGCTGCGATTGTACACGGACGTTTAAAACGGACCACAAAAAATCTGATACTGGGAGCTGCTCCATAGATTAACATAGGTCCGACTGCAATGCGATATTTCATCGCATTGCAGTCGTCCGATTTTGTCGCCAGTGTGACTCCGGCCTTAGATAGCAAAGGACATGAAAAGACATGGTTAACCCTATGTACACCAAGTGTCATTTCATGTCGGGTTCTGCATTTTCACAAAAGCCGGCAATTGAATTAGCGGCTATTATACTATGTAGAAGTGTATGAACTACAAATATAAATATATATATATATATGTGTCACAAATTCAATGACATGTATATATATATATGAGGTGTAAAATTGCTGAAAAAAAATGCGTGGGCTCCCGCCCTATTTTCGCAACCAGACAGACAAAGCCAGTGAGTGGGGGCAGATAATAATAGCCCAGAGAGGGACCATTATTTTTGCCCCCCCCGGCTACTAACATCTGCCCCCAGACACCCCAGGAAAGACAAATCTATAATTAGATTCGCCCTTTCTGGCACTTTGCCCGTCTATTCCATTGCCCTGTAGCGGTGGCGAATGGGTTAATATGGGGTTAAAGCCACCTTGCTATTGAAAGGTGACCTTAAGCCAGGTTAATAATTGAGAGCTGTCAATTAGACAACTATCAATTATTAATCCTATTGCATGAAATAAAAATAAAACACACACACTTTAATTAAAAATCATTTTAATGAAATAAAGACACATGTTTTTGACCATCTTTTATTTTACTGCAAAAACCATTTCCTGTAATAAAAATAAAATAAAAAAGCAAAATTATTCTTACCTATCCCATGCACAGTCAGGTCCCACGGTGTAATCCTTCAGAAAGGGTTAATGTTTACTGCAGGGACCGCAGCTAATGCTGCAGCCTCACAGTAAACCCCAAATGATTGAGTTCCTCTCCTGCCTGACAGGAGAGTAAAGGCTGGGTGTCACATAACGATACACCAGCGATCCCGACAACGATATGCACTTGTCAGGATCGCTGGTGTATCGCTACATGATCGCTGCTGAGCTGCCAAACAGGCAGCTCAGGCAGCGATCTGGGACAGCGACACTGCGGGTAACATCGCTTAAGGGCCCGTCTCACATAGCGATATCGCTACCGAGATCGCTGCTGAGTCACTAGTTTTGTGACGCAGCAGCGAGCTCACCAGCGATATCGCTGTGTGTGACATTCAGCGACGATCAGCCCCCTGCCGGGTATCGCTGATCGTCGCAGAAATGTCAGGACCTTTTTTTGATCGCTGGTTTCCCTCTGACAGGCACGCATCGCTGCGTGTGACAGGCGGGAGACCAGCGATCCGCTGGTAACCAAGGTACACAGCGGGTTTCCAGGCACCGCGCAGCGCTTGGAAACCCGCTATGTACCTTGGATACCAGCTCCCTGCATCAGGGCGCTGGTATCCAAGGTACACAGCGGGTTTCTAGGCACAGCCCCGCGCCTGGAAACCCGCTGTGTACCTTGGTTACCAGCGGATCGCTGGTCTCCCGCCTGTCACACGCAGCGATGTGTGCCTGTCAGCGGGAAACCAGCGATCAAAGGTCCTGACATTTCAGCGACGATCAGCGATACCCGGCAGGGGGGCTGATCGTCGCTGAATGTCACACACAGCGATATCGCTGGTGAGCTCGCTGCTGCGTCACAAAACTAGTGACTCAGCAGCGATCTCAGTAGCGATATCGCTATGTGAGACGGGCCCTTAAGTGGAAAGCTTAATTGATTGCTTTCCACTTTCACTTCAGGTCAGCCAGGGACACAATCAGTGACGTCAGAGGGAACTGATTAACAAAAATAGGGGTTCCCTTCGAAAAAAAAATGGCGTGGGGTCCCCCCTATTTTTGTTAACCAGCCAGATGAAGCAGACCGCTGAGGCCTGGATTTTCAGGCTGTTAAGGAGCCAAGATCCATGGACCTTGCCAGCCTGATAATACCAGGCCACAGCAGTCTGCATATCTTGGCTGATTAACAAAAATAGGGGATCCCCTCGAAAAAAATTGGCGTGGGGTCCCCCCTATTTTTGTTAACCAGCCAGATGAAGCAGACCGCTGAGGCCTGGATTTTCAGGCTGTTAAGGAGCCAAGATCCATGGACCTTGCCAGCCTGATAATACCAGGCCACAGCAGTCTGCATATCTTGGCTGATTAACAAAAATAGGGGATCACCTCGAAAAAAATTGGCGTGGGGTCCCCCCTATTTTTGTTAACCAGCCAGATGAAGCAGACCGCTGAGGCCTGGATTTTCAGGCTGTTAAGGAGCCAAGATCCATGGACCTTGCCAGCCTGATAATACCAGGCCACAGCAGTCTGCATATCTTGGCTGATTAACAAAAATAGGGGATCCCCTCGAAAAAAATTGGCGTGGGGTCCCCCCTATTTTTGTTAACCAGCCAGATGAAGCAGACCGCTGAGGCCTGGATTTTCAGGCTGTTAAGGAGCCAAGATCCATGGACCTTGCCAGCCTGATAATACCAGGCCACAGCTGTCTGCATATCTTGGCTGATTAACAAAAATAGGGGATCCCCTGGAAAAAAATTGGCGTGGGGTCCCCCCTATTTTTGTTAACCAGCCAGATGAAGCAGACCGCTGAGGCCTGGTTTTTCAGGCTGGTAAGGATCCAATATCCATGGACCTTGCAAGCCTGATAATACCAGGCCACAGCAGTCTGCTTAGCTTGGCTGGTTAACAAAAATAGGGGATCCCCTCGAAAAAAAAACGGCGTGGGGATCCCCCCTATTTTTGTTAACCAGCCAAGTAAAATGCAGACTGCTGCGGCCTGGTATTAAAAGACTGTCAAGGCCCATGGATTTTGGCCCTCAACAGCCTGATAATACCAGGCTACAGCAGCCCCACATTTGGCGCATCAAAAGATGTGCCAATTGTGGCACTTTACCCGGCTCTTCCCACTTGCCCTGTAGCGGTGGCAAGCGGGGTAATAAGGGGTTAATGTCACCATTGATTGCACGGTGACAATAAGCCCGGTTAATAATGGAGAGGTGTCAATAAGACACCGATCCATTATTAATCCCAAAGTTATTAAATGTATAAAAAAAAGACAGCAAGAAAAAAGTCTTTTAATGAAATAAAAGAGACAACACAGTTTTCATTTTTTTTATTGTACTCTCATTCCTGCGACGCCATCGATCTCCTGTAAAAAAAGAAAAAAAACAAACCAACAGTATACCACCTGTCCGACGCAGTCCATAACGATAGTCCCACGACGATCCAGCTCTGCTACATCGCAATGACAGGCAGAGCCTGTCATTGCAACGCAGCACAGCTGATTACCTGCTTCTCCGGCGGTGACGTCATCGGACTGACTGCTTTACGGCCGCGATTACCCAGCAGTCACTGCAGTTATCGCGAGAAACTGCATGTGACCGCCGGGGAAAGAAGATGGCGGCCATGAAGCAGTGCAGGACGTGACCGCCGGAGATCTTCTGCCAGGTAAGTGCCGCTGACTCCTGACAGACCCGACAGACGGACACTGACAGTGACAGTGACAAATCCGATTCCGGTATCCGATAAGACGAAAATATCGGAACTCGGAATCGGAATTCCGATACAGCTAATATCGGCCGATACCCGATATTTGCAGTATCGGAATGCTCAACACTAGTCGGCACACTTCTCACTGAGTTGCACTCCTAGATTCAGCTCTGACTAGGCTGGAGTGGTTTCCTGTTCCACTCTTACTAGACTCCACTTGCTTTCTTGAACCGAATAGCTCTGCAGCCTCCCTAATCTCAGCTCTGCACTTCCCTCACTGCAGAATGACTGAGCTCTCTGAGATCACTGCACTGAACTAAACTAAACTCGATGTTTCCTGTGTCAGCTTCTTTTATATGTCTTACACAGCTCCCTCTGGTGGTCTTTGGGGATGAACGTGTGTGAATGTGAATAATGACCTCTAGTGGTGTCTTCTTTCAGTGCACCCTTCTGGAAGATATGGATCCAGTCGCAGCTGGGCTCCACACAGTGCGCAGTGCGCCCACCGAGTCAGATTTTCTCCAGGGTCTCGGCTACCAAGGGGTAGCCGAGACCCCAGAGAACATAATTTGGGTCCCCCGCAGTCCCCCTGCTTTTGCGATCGCCGTTATTAACCATATAACGGCGATCGCAAAAAAAAAAAAAAAGCCCAGATCCTGCATGTAATTTCTCTCCCCTCTGATGTGATCGCACATCAGAGGGGAGATAAATAGGGTCCCCGGGACCCCCGATCCCACCCCGGTGTCCCCTCTGTCCTCCCTCAGCTCCTGGCCTCCCGGCGTCTTCATCCTGTAAAAGTGCGCCCGCCAAATCTGCCTGCTGGCAGATTAATTCATAAAGTGAAAGTACATTTTGATCACTGTGATAAACTATCACAGTTGAATGAGGGCAGACAAAAGGACTGGGCCCGACCAGTGGAACACCAGTCTGGGGAAGCCTTATATACAATTTCCAGCTCAGGAGAAGGAGGCCACACCCCAGCTTGCACAGAATACATAGTAACAAAGTAACATAGTTATTAAGGTTGAAGGAAGACTTTAAGTCCATCTAGTTCAACCCATATCCTATCCTAACCTGCCCTAAGGGTGAGTTTCCACGGTCAGGAAACGCTGCGTGTTTGGCGCTGTGCGCTGGCGCAGCGCCAAACACGCAGCGTCCAGATGTTACAGCATAGTGGAGGGGATTTCAAGAAATCCCGTCTCCACTATGCGTAACAATACGCAGGTGGCAAACCTGCGTAAACGGACATGCGGCGCGTCTTTTTAGACCGCAGCATGTCCTCGCGTATTGCGGCGACGGTGCGTCGCCGCAACAGAATATTACACAGGGCTATGTAGCCCTGCGTTCTTTCCGGAGGTGTTCCGGAGGTGTCCTGAACACCTCCGGAAAGATCGCGCGTCAGAAAGGGGGCGGGGCTTAGACGGAGCGGAATTTCCGCTCCGTCCAAAGCGCTATGGTTCCGGACCGTGGAACCATAGCCTTACATGTTGATCCAGAGGAAGGCAAAAAAAAACAAGTGGCAAACAGTAAGCTTCACATTGGTGAAAAAAATTTCTTCCAGACTCCACATACGGCAATTAGACTAGCTCCCTGGATCAACGCAGTATCTAGGAAACTAGTAAATATAGCCTGTAATATTATACTTTTCAAGAAAGGCATTCAGTCCCTTCTTAAATTTCAGTAGGGAATCACTCATTACAACATTAGACGGCAGAGAGTTCCATAGTCTCACTGCTCTTACAGTAAAGAATCTGCATCTGTGATTATGACTAAACATTCTTTCCTCCAGACGTAGAGGATGCCCCCTTGTCCCCGTCACAGGTCTAAGAGTAAAAAGATCATTAGAAAGGTCTTTATACTGTCCCCTCATATATTTATACATTATAATAAGATCACCCCTAAGCCTTCGTTTTTCCAAACTAAATAACCCAAGTGTAATAACCTGTCTTGGTATTGCAGACCCCCCAGTTCTCTAATAACCTTGGTCGCTCTTTTCTGCACCCACTCCAGTTCAGCTATGTCCTTCTTATACACCGGAGACCAGAACTGTACACAGTATTCTAAGTGTGGTCGCACCAGTGACTTGTATAGAGGTAAAATTATGTTCTCCTCATGAGCATCTATGCCTCTTTTAATGCATCCTATTATTTTATTTGCCTTTGCAGCAGCTGCCTGACACTGGCCACTAAATGTGAGTTTGTCGTCCACCCATTCACCAGGTCTTTTTCAGTGAAAGTTTTGCCCAGTGTTTTACAATTAAGCACATAATTATACATCTTGTTTGTTCTACCCAAGTGCATGACCTTACATTTATCCCCATTAAAGCTCATTTGCCATTTATTAGCCCAAGCTTCTAGTTTACATAAATCCTCCTGTAATATAAAATTGTCCTCCTCTGTATTGATTACCCTGCAGAGTTTAGTGTCATCTGCAAATATTGAAATACTACTCTGTATGCCCCCTACAAGGTCATTAATAAATATGTTAAAGAGAAGTGGCCCCAATACTGACCCCTGTGGTACCCCACTGCTAACCGTGACCCAGTCAGAGTGTGCTCCATTAATAACACCCTTTGTTTCCTATTCATGAGCCAGTTCTTAACCCACTTACACATATTTTCCCCTATCCCCATTGTTCCCATTTTATGTATCAACCTTTTGTGTGGCACCGTATCAAAAGCTTTTAAAAAGTCCATGTACACCACGTCCACTGTGTTCCCTTGGTCCAGTCTGGAACTTACCCCTTCATAAAAGCTTATCAGATTAGTCTGACAAGAACGGTCCCTCGTAAACCCATGTTGACATTGGGTCATGAGGTTATTCTGCCTCAGATACTCCAATATTGTATCCCTTAAAAAAACCCTCCAGGATTTTACCCACAGTAGATGTTAAGCCCACTGGCCTATAATTTCCAGGTTCAGTTTTTGTCCCCTTTTTGAATATTGGCACCACATTTGCTATACGCCAGTCCTGTGGTTACAGACCCCATTATTATGGAATCTTAAAAATTAAAAATAATGGTCTATCTATGACTGTACTTAATTCCTGCAGTACTCGGTGGTGTATCCCATCCGGGCCCAGGGATTTGTCAATTTTAGTGATTTTTAGACGCCGCTGTACTTCCTGCTGGGTTAAGCAGGTGACATTTAATGGAGAAATTTTTTTTATCACTGATCATGTTATCTGTCATGGGATTTTCTAGTGTAAATACTGTTGAAAAAAAAGTCATTTAGCATATTGGCTTTTCCCTCATCCTCATCCACCATTTCACCCAGACTATTTTTAAGGGGACAAACACTATCATTTTTTAGTTTCTTGCTATTTATGTAGTTAAAGAATATTTTGGGATTATTTTTACTTTCTCTGGCAATGAATCTCTCTTCCTCAATCTTTGCTGTCTTGATTTGCTTTTTACAGAATTTATTTAATCTTCTGTATTTATTTAATGCCTCATCACTACCTACTTGCTTTAATTCCCTAAACGCTTTATTTTTGTCCCTTATTGTGCCCCTTACAGCTCTATTTAGCCATAGTGGTTTCCTCTTATTTCTAGCATGTTTATTCCCATAGGGTATATAATGTGCACAGGTCCTATTCAGGATGCTAATAAACGTCTTCCATTTTCTTTGTGTATTTTTATGTCTCAGGATATTGTCCTAGTTTATTGTACTAAGATCATCTCTCATCCGTTGGAAATTTGCCTTCCTGAAGTTTAGTGTCCTTGTAACCCCTCGACCACACATCTTATTAAAGAATACATGAAAACTTATTATTTTGTGATCACTGTTACCCAAGTGACCCCCAACCCTTATATTTGATATGCGGTCTGGCCTCTTGGTTAATATTAGGTCTAGCAGTGCCCCCCCCCTCTTGTTGGGTCCTGAACCAGTTGTGAAAGGTAACTGTCTCTCATAGTTGTCAAAAACCTATTACCGTATATACTCATGTATAAGTCGACCGTGTATAAGCCGACCCCCCCTAATTTTGCTACAAAAAACTGGGAAAACTTATTGACTCCGTATAAGCCTAGGGTGAAAATGATTATGCCCCATATGATGCTCCACAGATTATGCCCCATATGCTGCACAGATTATGCCCAATATGCTCCACAGATTATGCCTCCATATGCTCCAGATTATGCCCAATATGCTTCAGAAATTATGCCTCCATATGCTCCAGATTATGCCCCATATATTCCACAGATTATGCCCCCATATGCTCCAGATTATGCCCCCATATGTTCCACAGATTATGCCCCCATATGCTCCAGATTATGCCCCCATATGTTCCACAGCTTATGCCCCATATGCTCCAGATTATGCCCCCATATGTTCCACAGCTTATGCCCCCATATGCTCCAGATTATGCCCCCATATGCTCCAGATTATGCCCCCATATGTTCCACAGCTTATGCCCCCATATGCTCCAGATTATGCCCCCATATGTTCCACAGCTTATGCCCCCATATGCTCCATATTATGCCCCCATATGCTCCAGTTTATGCCCCCATATGCTCCATATTATGCCCCCATAGGCTCCAGATTATGCCCCATATGCTCCATATTATGCCCCCATATGCTCCAGTTTATGCTCCCATATGCTCCATATTATGCCCCCATATGCTCCAGCTTATGCCCCCATATGCTCCAGCTTATGCCCCATATGCTCCATATTATGCCCCCATATGCTCCAGCTTATGCCCCCATATGCTCCATATTATGCCCCCATATGCTCCAGATTATGCCCCCATATGCTGCACAATTATGCCCCATAGTATAGGCCTCATATGCTGCTGCTGCTGCTGCAAAAAAAAAATGACATACTCACCTCTCGTCGCTGGGGGCCAGGTGCCGGTGTCCTGAGCAGGCGGTGACAGCGGCGCACTATGGGGGACAGGTGCCGGTGTCACCGCTCGCTCAGGACCCCGGCACCTGAGATATTTACCTGTTCTCTCTGCACCGCTGCGCTGCTCCCTCGGTCTGACTCCACTGGCTGTGAATGATCTGGCAGGGGGCGGGGCGCGCACTGACGACGTCATCGCGCCCTCTGCCTGAACATTCACAGCCAGAGGAGTCAGACCGAGGGAGCAGCGCGCAGCGGTGGCACGGGGACAGGTAAATATAGCTATACTCACCCCTCCGCCGCGCGTCCCTGCAGCCTCTCCGCTTCTCCCGGCGCTCTCCGCAGCGCTTCAGTCCTACAGCGGTCACGTGCTACCGCTCATTAAAGTCATGAATATGTGCATATTCATGACTTTAATGAGCGGTGCCATGTGACCGCTGCAGGAAGGAGCCGGAGATCGTGGGAGAAGCAGGGGGCTACAGAGACCGCGCCGGCTGAGGGGTGAGTATGATCCAATACCCCCGCTCCCCCTCCCCCGCCGACCCCCGTATATGACCCGCGTATAAGCCGAGAGGGGACTTTCAGCCCTAAAAAATGGGGTGAAAATCTCGGCTTATACATGGGTATATACGGTATCTTTACTGGAACTGCAGGTTTCTATTCCCCAATGTATTTCAGGGTAGTTGAAGTCCTCCATAATAATGACTTCTACTTGAGTCGCTGCTTCATCTAGTTGCTTTACGAGTATATTCTCTGTTGCTTCCATTATTTTAGGAGACTTATAACAAACCCCTATCAGTAATTTATTATTTTCCCCCCTCCCCTAATCTCCACCCACAGGGACTCTACATCTTCATTAGATTCACAGATATTATCACGCAGGATGGGTTTTAAGGATGATTTTACATATAAACACACACCCCCACCTCGCTTTTTTTACGTTCATTTCTAAACAGACTATAGCCCTGTAAATTAACCGCCCAGTCGTGGCTCTCGCCCAGCCATGTCTCAGATATCCCCACCATGTCATAATTATGTTCCAACAAAATTAATTCTAATTCCGCCATTTTGTTGGTGAGGCTTCTGGCATTAGTATAATGCACTTTATGTATCTCTCTGTACCTCTATTCTTTCTTTCTGCCACCCCCACCCCCAATTTCATTATTTGTGCCCAGGTCTCTACCTGCACTGTCTTCCCCCTCCTATAAAATGAATACCCTCCCCCCCAGTCCCTAGTTTAAAGACTGCTCCAACCTTCTAGCAATTTTCTCCCCCAGCACAGCTGCACCCTCCCCATTGAGGTGCAGCCTGTCCCTAGCATAGAACCTGTAGCCAACTGAGAAGTCGGCCCAGTTCTCCAGGAACCCAAACCCCTCCTTCCTACACCAATTCTTGAGCCACTTATTAACCTCCCTAATCTCCCTTAGCCTCTCTGTTGTGGCACGTGGTACAGGCAGTATTTCAGAAAATACCACGTTGGAGGTCCTTGCTTTAAGCTTGCAGCCTAATTCCCTGAAATCATCTTTAAGGACCTTCCACCTACCTCTAACTTTGTCATTTGTGCAATGTGCACCATGACCGCTGGGTCCTCACTAGCCCCTCCCAATAATCTGTCACCCGATCAGCAATGTTCGACAATCCCTGTCTTTGTGACATATTGCCCTATCTGTTCCCCTAATAATAGAGTCACCCACTAACAGCACCTGTCTGGCCTGCCCTGCTCTCCTAATTCCCCCTTACTGGAGCAGACACTCGGCTTTCAGAGGACATGCCTTGCTCCAGCAGTGCTACCCCTGTACTGACAACCCCCTCATCTGCCAACTTTGCAAATTTATTGGGGTGTTCCAGATCAGGACTAGCCTTCCTGGCGCTCTTCCCTCTACCCCGCCTTCTAACTGTCACCCAGCTTCCTACTTCACTGTCCTGCAGCTCCATCCTAGCATCCCCCCCTCATCTATCCCATTGAGCGTCTGCTCAGTGAGCAGAAGACTCCTTTCCATATTGTCTATGGATCTCAGTGTTGCCAGCTGCACATTTAGATCCAGTATCTGGGCTTCCAAATACACAATGTGCTCACATCTCACACAGCAGTATGCACCCTCGACCGGCTGTTCAAGGACTGCATACATGTGGCAAGATGTACACTGGATGGCATTGGCAATAGTGGAGCACATTCCTAATGGGGATTTCACCAGACAGAAAAGATAAGTAAAAATGAATAAAAAGTATTAATAAAAAATAACAGTAATTCAGTAATTCCTCCCTTGGAAACTCCCTGAATCCAAAGTCACTGAATCACAAGTTACACTTACCACCGTTCACACTTGCGCACCGGTCACATTCAGCTCGCTCACACTCGCTGAAGCAGAAAATTTAAAGAGAGATTTTTTTTTTTCCCTTCAAAAGCAAACCACCCTGCTGCTCAATGCACTTCCAAAAAGTGCAATAATACAAAGAAAAAAACACAAAAATTGAGCTTAACTTGAGTTGGTACACATGCAGCACATAAAAAAAGCATGTTCACATTGGCCATAAAACATGTAAACCTACAAAAGAAAAAGTGAACAAAAACCCTGTTGTAACTAAATAAATAAAAAGCAAAAAATGCATTTAAATAACACAGAGTTTATAGTAATACTGTTTTTGATTAAAAATAGCATAAAAGCCATCCCACCGAGACAAGGTAACTCTGATGTGACAGTCCTACACTGTCTAATATTAAAAACCTTACCATGGGTCAATGTTGATCTCAGCGTATGAATAAGGGCAGACAAAAGGACTGGGCCGCACCGGTGGAACACCAGTCTGGGAAAGCCTTATATACAATTTCCAGCTCAGGAGAGGGAGGCCACACCTCAGCTTGCACAGAATGCAATAATACAAAGAAAAAAACACAAAAATGGAGTAGTGTTGAGCATTTCTATACTGCAAATATCGGGTATCGGCCGATATTAGCTGTATCGGAATTCCGATTCTGAGATCCGATATTTTGTGCATATCGGATACCGGAATCGAACGTTGGCAGTAAAGTCTATGGGGAGTTCCTGTGTCACAGAATGAAGTACGTGACACAGTAACTTCCCGAAAGTGTCACTGTCAGTGTCGGTCGGGTCTGTCAGGAGTCAGGACTCAGCAGAGTCAGCACTTACCTGGCAGAAGATCCCCGGTGGTCACGTCCTCCTGGATGACCGCCATTACCCTCTCCCTGGCGGTCACGTGCAGCTTCTCGCGATAACTGCAGTGACTGCCGGGTACTGGGTAATCTCGGCCAGCTGTACTCTCGCGACAGCTGGCCGTAAAGAAGTCCGATGATGTCACCGCCGGGAATCTCCTAGGTAAGCAGCTCTGCTGCTTCGGGATGTCAGGCTCAGCCTGTCATCCAGATGTAGCAGAGCTGGACTCGTCGTGGGACACTCGTGATTTTGGACTGCGTCGGACAGGGAGTATTTGTGTTGGTTTGTTATTTTTGTTTTTTTTACAGGAGATCGATGGCGTCGCAGGATGAGCGTGAAATAAAAATAATGAAAACTGTGTTGTGTTTTATTTCATTAAAAGACTTTATTCTGGCTGTGTATTTTTTTTTAAATTTACAAACTTTATGATTAATAATGGATCGGTGTCTTATTGCCTCTCCACTATTAACCGGGCTTATTGTCACCATTCAATAAAAGGTGACATTAACCACTTATTACCCCGCTTGCCACCCCTACAGGGCAAGTGGGAAGAGCCGGGAAAAGTGCCACAATTGGCGCATCTTTGGATGCGCCAATTGTGGGGCTGCTACAGCCAGGTATTTTTAGGCTGTTGAGGGCCAAAATCCATGGGCCTTGACAGTATTTTAATACCAGGCCGCAGCAGTCTGCTTTTTACTTGGCTGGTTAACAAAAATAGGGGGACCCCCACACCATTTTTTTTTCGAGGGGATCCCCTATTTTTGTTAACCAGCCAAGCTAAGCAGACTGCTGTGGCCTGGTATTATCAGGCTTGCAAGGTTCATGGATCTTGGATCCTTACCAGCCTGAAAAACCAGGCCTCAGCAGTCTGCTTCATCTGGCTGGTTAACAAAAATAGGGGGGACCCCACGCCATTTTTTTTTTTCGAGGGGATCCCCTATTTTTGTTAATCAGTTCACTTCAGGTCAGCCGGGATTCCCTCTGATGTCACTGATGCTGTGCGGTGTCCCTGGCTGACCTGAAGTGAAAGTGGGAAGCAATCAATTATGCTAACCACTTCCTCTCCTGTCAGCCAGGAGAGGAGATGATTCAGTCGGGTGTTTACTGCGAGGCTGGCAGCATTAGCTGCGGTCCCTGCAGTAAACATTAAACCTTTCAGAAGGATTACATCGGGGGACCTGACTGAACATCGGATAGGTAAGAATAATGTGGCTTTATTATTTTATTTTTATTACAGGTGAACAAGGGCTTCGCAAGGAATGGCAGTAAAATAAAATATGGTCAAAAACTGTGTGTTTATTTCATTAAAATGATTTTTAATTAAAGTGTGTGTTTTATTTTTATTTCATACAATAGGATTAATAATTGATAGTTGTCTAATTATAGATTTGCCTTTTCTGGGGTGTCTGGGGGCAGATGTTAGTAGCCAGGGGGGGCAAAAATAATGGTCCCTCTCTGGGCTATTATTATCTGCCCCCACTCACTGGCCTTGTCTGTCTGGTTGAGAAAATAGGGCGGGAGCCCACGCATTTTTTTTCAACAATTGTACACCTCATATATATATACATGTCATTGAATTTGTGACATATACATATATATATATATATATATATACATATATATATATATATATATATATATATTTATAGTACATACACTTCTACATAGTATAATAGCCGCTAATTCTATTGCCGGCTTTTGTGAAATTACAGACCCAACATGAAATGACACATGGTTTACATAGAGTTAACCATGTCATTTCATGTAGTTTGATATATTGTTTTCACTAACAATTACATGAGTGTATGTGTGCAGAATGTCACACATGTAGGGGTTAATTAAAGGTGTAAATTCGTAGAAAAAAAAGGCGGTTTTTTTGCAACGAATTGACACCTTTAATTAACCCATACATGTGTGAAATTTTGCACACATACACTCATGTAATTGTTAGTGAAAACAATATATCAAACTACATGAAATGACATGGTTAACTCTATGTAAACCATGTGTCATTTCATGTCGGGTGGTTCTGTTATTTCACAAAAGCCGGCATTGCCCGGCAATTGAATCAGAGGCTATTTTACTATGTAGAAGTGTATGAACTATAAATATATGTATATATATATGTCACAATGACATATATATATATATTATATATATATATATATGTATTCTATGTGTGTATATGTAGTGTTTACAAGGAAAGAAAGGGTTTTTTTTAATTACGATATTTCTGTCCCATTGACTTGCATTGGGTTTCCGGTTTCGGAATCGGCGATACCCGATACTTTTTGAGTATCGGGCCGATCCAATCCGATCCGATATTTCTGGATATCGGGCAGTATCGCTCAACACTAAAATTGAGCTTAACTCAACATTGACCCATGGTAAGGTTTTTAACATTAGACAGTGTAGGATTGTCCCGTCAGAGTTACCTTGTCCCTCATGGGCTCTCCCAGTGGGTCATGGCACCTGAAACTCATAACAGAAAAATCTGGTGCTCCTTACCTTCTGAGCTTTGCACTGTGCCTGAAAAATAATTCCTGATTACATGTAGGGTAATGGCGTACTCAGGAAAAAATGGATCTCAGTTTGTTGTAAAAAAAAATTCCTATTAGCCCTTGGAAAAACTAAAAACTTGCAGCTAAAACAACATTTTAGTGGTAAAAATGTAATTTATTCTTTCTTCACTGCTCAATGGTATAAAATTCTGTGAGGCACATGTGGTGTCAGTACGATCACTGCACCACCAGATGAAATCATTGAGAGGTGTAGTTTGTAAATTGAGGTTACTTATGGGGGGTTATGCTTTTCTGGCACCTCAGTGGCTCTGCCGATGTGACATGGCACCCTCAAACCATTCCAGCAAAATCTGAACTTCAATATGGTGCCTCTTCCCTTCTGAGCTTTGCACTATGTCTCAAAAGTAGTATTCCCCCACATATGGGGTATCGGTGTACTCAGAAGAAATTGCACAACAAATTGTATGATGCAGTTTCTCCTGTTATCCTTATGAAAATGCAATATTTTGTGCTGAAAACATATTTGTGGGGATTTTTTTTTTCATTTTTACTGCTCAACGTTGTACACTTCTTTTGAGCACCTAGAGGTTCAAAGTGCTCTCCACACATCTAGATCAGTTCCCTGAGGGTCTAGTTTCCAAAATGGTGTCACATGTGGGGGATTTTCATGGTTTAGGCACATCAGAGGCTCTCCAAACACAACATGGCATCCGCAAATTGTTCCAGTAAATTTTGCATGCAAGTCAAATGGCGCTCCTTCCTTTCCAAGCTCTGCCGTGCGCCCAAACAGTGGTTCCCCCCCCACATATGGGGTATCAGCATGCTCAGGAGAAATTGCATAAGTTTTGGGGTCCATTTTTTCCTGTTGCCCTTGTCAAAACAAAAAAAATTGGATCTGAAGTACATTTTTTGTGAAAAAAGTTAAATGTTCATTTTTTTCCACTTTCCAAAAATTCCTGTGAAGCACCTGACGAGTAAATAAACTTCTTGAATGTGGTTTTGAGCCCCTAGAGGGGTGCAGTTTTTAGAATGGTGTAACTTTGAGGTGTCTTCTATCATATAGACCACTCAAAGTGACTTCAAATGTGATGTGGTCCCTAAAAAAATTTTGCTGTAAAAATGACAAATAGCTGGTCATCTTTTAACCCTTATAACTTCCTAAAAAAAAAATTGGCTCCAAAATTGTGCTGATGTAAAGTAGATATGTGGGAATGTTACTTATTAAGTATTTTGTGTGACATATCTCTGTGATTTAAGGGCATGAAAATTCAGAGTTGGAAAATTGCAAAAATTTCAAAATTTTTGTCAAATTTCCGTTTTTTTTCACAAATAAACCCAAGTCATATCAAAGAAATTTTATCATTATCATGTACCAAAATGACAGCATTGCTATGAGCGCCATCCACAGGGTGGCGCTCATAGCAATCCGGCATCAACAACCATAGAGGTCTCCAGGAGACCTCTGGTTGTTATTCCAACGCATCGGTGACCCCCGATCACGTAACGGGGGTCAGCGATGCGCTTGTTTCTGGTCCGGTGGCTGGAAGTGCTTGTTAAATGCCGCTGTCAGCGTTTGACAGCGGCATTTAACTAGTTAATAGGCGTGGGTAGATCGCGATTTCACCTACGCCTATTGCGGGCACATGTCAGCTGTTGAAAACAGCTGACATGTCCCAGCTTTGATGTGGGCTCACCGCCGGATCCCTCATCAAAGCAGGGGATCTGACTATGGACATACTATTATCTCCGAGGTCAGAAAGGGGTTACTAATCAGTAGAATGAAAAATTGCTTGTATTCTGAAGAACTATTCAGTAATACCTATTTATTAAAATCGGAAGAATTCTTTAACTTTTTATCCTTGGGTGATGGGATCACGTACATTGTCTTTCAGTCATATGAATGCCATTTTCTATTCTTCCAGTTACGGTCAGTCGCAGTCCTCTTCAAATTATTCCTGCCCATCTCAGCCTGATTGCTTGCAAGACGTGAGCTGTAAACAAATGAAAAGTGTTAACTTGTTTACAACTGCTGAAAACTTTAATAATCAGTAGAATGAAAAAATGCTTGTATTTTGACGAACTATTCAATAATACCTATTTATGAAAATCGGAAGAATTCTTTAACTGCTTGAGTAAACGCCAAGAACTCTAAAAGTAAAAGCCAAAAGGAAAGAACATATGCACACCAATGTCAAAATTAAATGGTGTCTATATGTCATGTCTTTTATAACTTTTTTTTAACTACTTCAAGGTGGTTTGCACGCTAATGACCAGGCCAATTTTTACAATTCTGACCACTGTCCTTATATATGGAAACAACTCTGGAACGCTTCAACTGATCCCGGTAATTCTGAGATTGTTTTTTCGTGACATCTTAATGATAATGAGCCACCACAGGTCTCTCAGAGAAAGCAGAATCAGCTAGAGAATGCTTCTGGTTGGAGGACCTGAAGCACGTGACTGCCTAGGGGCGTGGCCTAAGCTCCAGAGATCTAGGAAGGTAAAGGAAAACTCCTAGAAGGGTAACTACGAAATAAAGTTACCAAGGGGCATAGACATAATGGATAGTCAGGATAGCCAGGTAATACACAAAGAAAAAAAGAGAAGCCAGCGCCGCACATGATCAGCATGAAATACATTAAGTGCAACTGCACATATTAGTTTCTAACTGTTTTCTTAAAAATGAGACATTTGGCAAATAATTGATCAATTTTTTGAGCCACCCCGCCATGACAAGGCATTCTCATATGGGGCAGTCCTACTCTACGTTTTTTATTTTCGCTGTGCCATTACGGCCTCCTGAATATATTAAAAGCAAGACTGCAACAAAAAAAAAACTGCAAAAATACTGCAAAAGTACCTGAAGCATTGCTGAATCACTCCCATGGTGCCAGTAAGGCAAACGCAGATAAAAACCGACCAGGTCCAGAGATGGACATTTCAGGTCTGACCTCCACACTTGCCAAACCAGCAACCACAGATAAAGGGTGAAACAGGCCCAGACACAGGTGCACAATTACGCAGAGCCTGGGGCAGGGCAAGGCTGCTGTATGTGTGTACAGCAGCCTGGGTCAATCACCAAAAGAAAAAAAACAGATAAAATGGCATGCATAACCCGGCGCGCACGGCAACAAGTGGTGGTCAGCCACGTACCAATAACAAAGAAAAAAAGAGAAGCCAGCGCCGCACATGATCAGCAAGAAATACATTAAGTGCAACTGCACATATTAGTTTCTAACTGTTTTCTTAAAAATGAGACATTTGGCAAATAATTGATCAATTTTTTGAGCCACCCCGCCACGACAAGGCATTCTCATATGGGGCAGTCCTAGTCTAACGTTTTTTATTTTCGCTGTGCCATTACGGCCTCCTGAATATATTAAAAGCAAGACTGCAACAAAAAAAAAACTGCAAAAATACTGCAAAAGTACCTGAAGCATTGCTGAATCACTCCCATGGTGCCAGTAAGGCAAACGCAGATAAAAACCGACCAGGTCCAGAGATGGACATTTCAGGTCTGACCTCCACACTTGCCAAACCAGCAACCACAGATAAAGGGTGAAACAGGCCCAGACACAGGTGCACAATTACGCAGAGCCTGGGGCAGGGCAAGGCTGCTGTATGTGTGTACAGCAGCCTGGGTCAATCACCAAAGAAAAAAAACAGATGAAATGGCATGCATAACCCGGCGCGCACGGCAACAAGTGGTGGTCAGCCACGTACCAATAACAAAGAAAAAAAGAGAAGCCAGCGCCGGCTTCTCTTTTTTTCTTTGTTATTGGTACGTGGCTGACCACCACTTGTTGCCGTGCGCGCCGGGTTATGCATGCCATTTCATCTGTTTTTTTTCTTTGGTGATTGACCCAGGCTGCTGTACACACATACAGCAGCCTTGCCCTGCCCCAGGCTCTGCGTAATTGTGCACCTGTGTCTTGGCCTGTTTCACCCTTTATCTGTGGTTGCTGGTTTGGCAAGTGTGGAGGTCAGACCTGAAATGTCCATCTCTGGACCTGGTCGGTTTTTATCTGCGTTTGCCTTACTGGCACCATGGGAGTGATTCAGCAATGCTTCAGGTACTTTTGCAGTATTTTTGCAGTTTTTTTTTTTTGTTGCAGTCTTGCTTTTAATATATTCAGGAGGCCGTAATGGCACAGCAAAAATAAAAAACGTAGAGTAGGACTGCCCCATATGAGAATGCCTTGTCGTGGCGGGTGGCTCAAAAAATTGATCAATTATTTGCCAAATGTCTCATTTTTAAGAAAACAGTTAGAAACTAATATGTGCAGTTGCACTTAATGTATTTCATGCTGATCATGTGCGGCGCTGGCTTCTCTTTTTTTCTTAGCCAGGTAATACACAGAGGGAGCAACGCAGTACAAGAGGAGCAGGCAGAGAATAATCAGAACATAGCCAAGAGGTCATACACAAAGGGAGCAACGCAGTACAAAAGGGACAGGCAAAACTCGTAACAGGGACACAGCCAAATCAGAACCAGACAGACAAAACGTAGCACAGGCACAAAGCACTGGCACAAGCACAGGGTCAGACACACTCAGCCAAAGGTCAGAGTATAAACGACAAAGATTGGCCTCACAGTGAGGCTATAAAAAGCCTCCCTGGATCCAGAAAGAGGCCAACCAAGTTAACCCCGCGACTACCTGGTCCAAGAACCCAGTAAACCATGACACTAGCTCCCACAATCCCACTCTCCTGACCCTGTAGTGTGGGCTATATATTTAGGAGTAGTCTAAGGGGAGCACGCAGTGTGGGGTGCACGCAGTCATCCAAGAAGCAAATCATCACAGAAGATAAGCATCGTGTAAATGGCAGTTATCCATGGCAGTTAATCAGTGCTGGAATCAGGTACCCCACACTTTGCTTTCTTTTTAATTATGTACTTTATCTCTATCCTCCTGTGTTCCCTTGCCATCCACATTCACCATCCCCCTCCATCACGACTCATACACATCAGCCCCTCTATACTTCCCTCTCCCATGTACAGCTCCCATGCACTCCTCACCTTCCTGAGAAACCTCAGCCCATCTTGCCCAAACACAACACAGAAAAAACCTACTTACAACTCCAACAACTACCTGCTCTTTATCTTCCTACTCCTACTTATTTCAGGGGACATCTCCCCCAACCCTGGTCCACCATCCCCCAACCTCAATCCCTACCCTACCTCATATCGAAACCATAATAATCTTATTAATATTACTTGCACTCCGTTATCCCCTTCTTTTAATTGTGCCCTCTGGGATCCACGGTCTGCATGCAACAAGCTATCCTTCCTGCACAACTACTTTCTGAACAACTCTCTTCATCTGTTGGCCCTCACTGAAACCTGGATTCAGGATTCTGACACTGTCTCCCCTGCTGCCATTTCCTATGGTGGCTTACAGTTCTCCTTTTCCCCGAGACCTGCAAACAGACATGGTGGTGGAGTTGGCATACTCCTGTCCCCACAATGCACTTTCCAGGTCATCCCCCCAATTCCATCACTCTCATTCCCTTCTTCTGAGGTCCACACCATCAGGCTCTTCCGTCCCCTCTCCCTCAGAAATGCGGTCATATATCGGACCCCAGGCTCGCCCACCCGGTTCCTTGACCACTTCTCAGCCTGTCTGCCGCACTTCATGTCATCAGAACTACCAACCCTTATCCTTGGAGACTTCAACATCCCCATTAACAGCCCTACTTCCACATCTGCATCTCAGCTTCTATCACTAACCACTTCTCTAGGCCTCTCACAGCTTTCAACCTCTGAGACACACAAGGATGGTAACACCCTTGACCTGGTCTTTGTCCACCTCTGTTCAATCTTCCACCTAAATAACTCACCGCTTCCACTCTCTGACCACAACATTCTCTCCTTCACCCTCACAAATCCTTGACCACCCCAGCGCACTCCTACCTACCATACATTCAGAAATCTGCAAGCCATTAACCCTCAGACACTTTCAGACTCCCTACACTCATCGCTGTTCCCAATCTCCTCTTTTTCTTGTCCTAATCTGGCTGTTCATCACTACAATGATACTCTTAGAAGCACCCTTGACCAAGTAGCACCGCTCACCCTCAGAACTTCCAAACACACAGAAAAGCAGCCCTGGCTCACATTGCAAACTCAACTTCTTCAGCGATGCTCTAGGAGTACTGAACGCCTTTGGAGAAAAACCCGCACACCAGAAGACTTCATCCACTTTAAATTCATGTTAAGAACTTATAACGCTGCCCTTCACCTCACCAAACAGACCTACTTCACCACCCTGATCTCCTCACTAGCCAACAACCCCAAGAAACTTTTTGACACTTTTCACTCCCTCCTCAGGCCAAAAGCACAAGCCCCTATCACAGACATTTGTGCTGACGACCTGGCCTCCCACTTTATAGAAAAAATAGATACTATTCGTCAGGAAATCTGCTCTCAACCACCAAGTGCTGTGATTCCCATCCCTCCCTGCATTTCCCCTGGCTCACTTTCCACATTTGATCCCATCACAGAAGAAGAAGTCTCCAGACTCCTCTCTTCCTCTCGTCCAACTACATGCACTACCGACCCCATTCCCTCACATCTCCTCCAGTCTCTCTCTCCAGTTGTCACAACTCACCTAACTACAATCTTTAATCTCTCACTCTCCTCTGGCATTTTCCCATCCTCCTTCAAACACTCCATCGTTACTCCATTACTAAAGAAACCCGCTCTCGACCCTTCCTGCTCAAAGAACTACAGACCGGTCTCCAATCTCCCCTTCATCTCTAAACTTTTGGAGCGCCTAGTCTACTCCCGCCTTACCCGTTACCTCTCCACTCACTCCCTTCTAGACCCTTCACAGTCCGACTTCTGCCCCCTACATTCAACTGAAACTGCACTCATCAAAGTGACCAATGACCTTCTGACAGCAAAATGTAACGGTGACCACTCTCTGCTCATTCTTCTCGTCCTTTCTGCAGCTTTCGACACAGTTGACCACCGTCTCCTACTGTCTAGGCTCCAGTCACTAGGTATTAAGGATACTGTTCTCTCCTGGTTCTCTTCCTATCTTTCTCCTTCAGTGTTTTGCTCTCTGGCTCCACGTCATCTCCTCTTCCTCTCGCTGTCGGGGTACCCCAGGGCTCAGTCCTTGGTCCCCTTCTCTTCTCTCTCTACACGGCCCCAATTGGACAGACCATCAGCAGATTTGGCTTTTAGTACCATCTTTATGCTGACGACACACAACTATACACGTCATCCCCCGACCTTACCCCCGTTGTACTACAGAACGCCACCGACTGTCTGCAGTCTCCAACATCATGTCCGCTCTCTATCTGAGACTCAACCTCTCCAAAACTGAACTTCTTCTGCTCCCGCCGTCTACTAACCTCTCTAAATTTGACATTTCCCTCTCCGTGGGCGGCACCATAATAACACCCCGGCAGCAGGCTCGCTGTCTGGGTGTTATGTTTGACACCAATCTCTCCTACGCCTCCCATATACAATCTCTTGCCTACACCTAAAGATCATCTCTAGAATCCGCCCTTTTCTCACCTTGGAAACAACAAAAACCCTCACTGTAGCATTGATCCACTCCCGCCTGGACTACTGCAATGCTCTATTACTTGGCCTCCCCATTACTCGACTATCCACCCTCCAGTCCATCCTTAATGCAGCAGCCAGGGTTATCCATCTGGCTAATCGGTACTCGAACGCGTCCGCTCTTCGCCAGTCCTTACACTGGCTGCCCATTCATTATAGGATACAATTCAAAGTACTTGTTCTCACCCACAAAGCTCTCCACAGTGCAGCACCCCCTACATCTCCTCCCTCATTTCTATCTATCGGCCTAACCGACTGCTGCGCTCTGCAAACAACTTTTGACTAACCTCTGCACTAATCCGTACCTCCCACTCCCGACTCCAAGACTTCTTCCGCGCTGCGACAATCCTCTAGAATGCTCTACCCCAAGAAATTAGGACTATCCACAATTTGCATGGTTTCAGGCGCTCCCTCAAAACACATTTGTTCAGAGCGGCCTATCACATTCACTAATCAAAGTCATTCTATGTGTAAGTGTGTGTGTGTGTAGCCCATTCACTATCTCCATCCATCCCTCACTCCCTCAAGATGGCTGGACCATCATTGTAAATGCACCATTGTATATACACACCTGTACTTTGTATCTCCCCCACCTCATTGTAGATTGTAAGCTCTCACGAGCAGGGTCGTCTTATTTTGCTTTAATTATTGTATTGTTAACGTTGTTACTTATGACTTGTGTTTTGAAATTGTTAAACTGTAAAGCGCTGCGGAATATGTTGGCGCTATATAAATAAAGATTATTATTATTATTAATGTATTGTGTGTTGTTGTAATGTGTACTGTAATGTATTTGCCATGCCTTGTAATGTGTTGTGTGTATTGTGCATTAGCTTAGGGATAGATTAGTAGGTGGTGCAGGATTATAGGGGACTAGAATAAATGGGGCACTTTAGAGCTAGAGCATAGGAAAGATAAGAGTGTTAATTAGTTCCAGGCAGCAAAGGAGTTAAGCAGATGGGAGGGACACAGAGCAGAGCAGCACTCAGCAGGGAAATATAGGAAAAACACTTCCTGGTTAGTGAGCAGTTTGGCATTCTGCCCAAAGGTGCATGTAGCTGACAGGACTTTTATAGCCGGAAGAATGGAGCGGCTATGGTTGGAGGGAGTCCCAGGATAGGGACAGTGTGGATGGCCACCAGTGAACAGAGATCAATTCAAGAAGGATTCGGGGTCTATGACCAGGGCAGGTGGAGCTGAGAGAGCGTACCTAGCACCTCTTCTTAAGGAAGCCAGACCTGAGACTGAGGGGAACTGGTGAGCCTGGAACACGTGTGGAACAAAGTAAGTGCAGGAGATAGAAGAAGTTGTCAGGAGGAATCAAGTATGTCTGAATGACAGGGAGAGTGAGGAGATGCCACTCTGTGTAAACTGTGCTGCTAATTTGATGGATGGCTTGCTGTTTATTAAAGTTCATCTGTTGGAGAAAGACCCCATCTTTGAAGTGATTTGCAGAGCCTACAAGGTAGCAGCTGAAAAGTATATGACAGAGCCTGTGAGTGTGCTGTGGAGCATGTTACACATGCTGTTCAAAGAACTTTGACTTTTCATGAGCTAGGTGCTGACCCTGTCTCAATGACTCATGGTCGTGCTAGTAGCCAGCAATATGGCCAAATGCCTGACCCTGCCTCAATGCCTCATGGTCGTGCTAGTAGCCAGCAATATGGCCAAATGCCTGACCATGCCTCAATGCCTCATGGTCATGCTAGTAGCCAGCAATATGGCCAAATGCCTGACCCTGCCTCAATGCCTCATGGTCGTGCCAGTAGCCAGCAATATTGGCAAATGTCTGATCCAACCACCACCTTCAGCCAACATTCTGAAATAATGTCCTCCAGCATGTCTGTTGGTGATAGTAGTGGTGGGAATTTTGCTATGCCACAGCCCTACAATCTGCCATCAAGGCACCAGACACCTGTGGTGACCCAATTTGTTCCACCTAACCATAGGCCAAGAGATGAGACCTATAGCAGTTCCCAATCATATCTGAGCCAGTTTGTAGAGTCAGAACCTAATTTACCTCAGACACAAAGTGTTTCCAAAACATTTGTGGATTTAGTCTTACCAAACACAACCTTATCCCCCTCTACATCTGTTACAGCATCACTTGTGCAAAATGAACCTCCTCAAACAAGTACACGCCAGCCCACAATGCTTACCGGACAAATGAGCACACAGTCCTCCAGCCCCGAACGTGTAAGCGCAGAAAATACAACGGATGAATCTTTCTCCAGTCATGGTGACTTTGTGGATTTATGACTAACCTAAATAAGTAGGTTAGCTTCATTATGCTGTGAAAATATTTCCTTTACTTTTGCTACACCATCTCAGATGAATATATGTGTTGTACGAAAAATAAAACACATTGGTTAAGTGTTAATATGTCATGTTTCTTTGGCAAAGTCTATGTAATTTGTACAATAAACAATAGATATAAGGGAAATAAAAAAGTTCAAAAACAAATATGCAATATACCATACCTGTCTACCGTTAGGTCCCACAAAATCACCCATATCTGGCCCATACAATATTTACAACCAGGATGGTGCAAATATTAATCTGTGATGGATGAAACATAATGGGAAAGGAGTAGAAGGTGGTGGCACACGCTGCTTCATTGACTTGCAGTCAGGTCACTGAATCTGTGCCCCCTCACAGCCTCAACTGGTTTGAAATATTTACCGCTGTGAAATGGCAGTGAAATTGGACACTTCAAGGTCTGTATGTGTGAACAACATGATCGCAAGGTGACCCACTCTCCTTCAAGAACACACTCAGTGAGTGAGGGTCTCAGCTATTTTGTGTTACTCTACAATTATCACACCAAATACATACTTTCCTACATGGTATATTTATCACCAACACAGGAAACACATGATAATGAGGTATTAGTTATTTGTTAAGGGTAGCAATTAGGCTTTCAGAGGGCCATGTATGACTTACCCACATCAAAAGTCAGCTCGCAACCCACGTCAAGGGTCCTCATTTCCTTGCGAGTCCCTACCCAATTTTGCCTTTAGAGGGCAAAAAAAATTGTATCTAAAGCAACACAAAAAAAGGGGCAGAATACATATGTAACTGTAACATTAGTTGTCCTCCTCCATTTGCCATGGCACACTACCTTCTGGTGTCAAAAAATAATCAGCAAAAATATTTCTCACTAGAAGCCCAGAGTGGTGTACTCGGGGAGCATGCTGTGTTTCCTCTGGTAATGCCACATTAACCACTCTCCCATCATCCACATCAGCCAAGGATGGTTCTTGTTGTCGGCAGAAATTATGCAAAATAACGGCAGCCTTTATGACTGCCTGGACATTTGCTGGATGCATTTGTAGTTGTATTTCAAACATACGCCATCTTGAAGTCAAAATTCCAAAAGCACACTCAACCAATCGACGGGCTTTCATCAGTCGAGTGTTAAAAATTCTCCTCCGGTTGTCCAAAGTGGACGTGGAAATAGTCGAATAACATGCCTTGAGAGTGCAAAGCACTCATCAGCAACCATGATAAATGGTACAGGTGGGCCTGAGGCACCAGGATTTAAATTAGTGTCAGCAAGTCGCCTAGCTAATCTGGAAGCTCTAAAGATGCGAGCATCAGAGTCACTCCCATATGCCCCAATGTCAGCAAGAACAAAACAGTAGTTGCTGTCAGCTACAGCCAGCAGCACAACCGAAAAAAATTTTTGTAATTAAAAAAACGAGAACCAGAGTTTGGCGGCTTCTTGACGTGAATGTGTTTACCATCCAGGGCACCAATGCAGTTTGGGAACTCAGTGTCTTCCATGAAACCCTGGGCAATCCTCAACCAGTCTTGTGTGGTTGGCTGAGGCATGAGGCGGTTCTTTAGCTTATCCCAAATCAGATCACAGGTTGAGAGCACAATCCCGGATATGGTTGATGTGCCAAGGAGGAACTCAAAATGGAGGGAAGAATATGAGTGACCAGTAGCCAGGAATCTGTTAACAGAAAACATTTTTTGGATGTGTAACATTCACCATCAATTGTGGATTATGTTGATAAATCAAACTATTTATACATAGTGAAGGTAATACAGCACACAGCTACATAAAATATATGTTTTGTGCAATATAACCCACACCCATTAATGCTACACACAGGTGTCAGTTATAATGGATTTCTCACAAAGTGGCCATGTAAATAGTTTAGTTGTGGCCCATACTATTTGATTGGTAGTAAGAATAGATATACAAACTGTATGTTTGCCTTTATTTCTATGGCAATGGTAAAGTAATACATGTTTTGCAGTTACTATTAGGCTATGTGCACACGTTCAGGAATCTTTGCAGAAATTTCCTGAGAAAAACTCGACTTTTTCTCAGGAAATCCGCATGCGTTTTTATTGCGTTTTTTACCGCGCTTTTTGCAAGTTTTTACTGCGATTTTTTCCGGAACATTCTAGGTCAATAATATAGTGAGAAATATGCAAATTTACCGCAAAAATAATGAACATGCTGCGTTTTTTACTGCGATGCATTTTTTGCGCGGAAAAAAAACGCACCATGTGCACAAAAATTGCAGAATGCATTCTGAATAATAGGATGCTTACTGCATGCGTTTTTTAAGTGTTTTTGCAGCGGAAAAAAACGCGAAAAATCCTGAACGTTTGCACATAGCTGGCAAATTATCCCAAAGCAGCTGCCACAATCCCACTTTCCTGACCCTGTAGTGTGGACTATATATTTAGGAGTAGTCTAAGGGGCGCATGCATTGTGGGGGCGCATGCATCCCAGAAGTTAAGCATCACAGAAGAAAAGCATCTTGAAAACGGCAGTTATTCATGGCAGTTAATCAGGGCTGGAATCAGGTACCCCACAGTTTGCCTTATTTTTCATTATGTACTTTATCTATTTCCTCCTGTGTTCCCTTGCCATCCACATTCACCGCCCCATCCCCCCTCCATCACGACTCATACACATCAGCCCCTCTATCCTTCCCTCTCCCATGTACAGCTCCCATGCACTCCTCACCTTCCTGAAAAACCTCAGCCCATCTTGCCCAAACACATCACAGAAAAAACCTACTTACAATTCCAACAACTACCTGCTCTTTATCTTCCTACTCCTACTGATTTCAGGGGACATCTCCCCCAACCCTGGTCCACCATCCCCCAACCTCAATCCCTACCCTACCTCATACCGAAACCATAATAATCTTATTAATATTACTTGCACTCCCTCATCTCCTTTTTTCAATTGTGCCCTCTGGAATCCACGGTCTGCATGCAACAAGCTATCCTTCCTGCACAACTACTTTCTGAACTCTCTTAATCTGTTGGCCCTCACTGAAACCTGGATTCAGGATTCTGACACTGTCTCCCCTGCTGCCATTTCCTATGGTGGTTTACAGTTCTCCCATTCCCCGAGACCCACAAACAGACATGGTGGTGGAGTTGGCATACTCCTGTCCCCACAATGCACTTTCCAGGTCATCCCCCACAATTCCATCACTCTCATTCCCTTCTTTTGAGGTCCACACCATCAGGCTCTTCCATCCCCTCTCCCTCAGAGTAGCGGTCATATATCGGCCCCCAGGCTCACCCACCCAGTTCCTTGACCACTTCTCAGCCTGGCTGCCGCACTTCATGTCCTCAGAACTACCAACCCTTATCCTTGGAGACTTCAACATCCCTATTAACAGCCCTACTTCCACATCTGCATCTCAGCTTCTATCACTAACCACTTCTCTAGGCCTCTCACAGCTTTCAACCTCTGAGACACACAAGGATGGCAACACCTTTGACCTGGTCTTTGTCCGCCTCTGTTCAATCTCCCACCTAAATAACTCACCGCTTCCACTCTCTGACCACAACATTCTCTCCTTCACGCTCACAAATCCTCCACCACCCCAGCGCACTCCTACCTACCACACATTCAGAAATCTACAAGCCATTAACCCTCAGACACTTTCAGACTCCCTACACTCATCGCTGTCCCCAATCTCCTCTTTTTCCTGTCCTAATCTGGCTGTTCATCACTACAATGACATTCTTAAAAGCACCCTTAACCAAGTAGCACCGCTCACCGTCAGAACCTCCAACACACAGGAAAACAGCCCTGGCTCACATTGCAAACTCGACTTCTTCAGCGATGCTCTAGGAGTGCTGAACGCCTCTGGAGAAAAACCCGCACACCAGAAGACTTCATCCACTTTAAATTTATGTTAAGAACTTATAATGCTGCCCTTCACCTCGCCAAACAGACCTACTTCACCACACTGATCTCCTCACTAGCCAACAACCCCAAGAAACTTTTTGACACTTTTCACTCCCTCCTCAGGCCAAAAGCACAAGCCCCTATCACAGACATTTGTGCTGACGACCTGGCCTCCCACTTTATAGAAAAAATAGATACTATCCATCAGGAAATCTGCTTTCAACCACCAAGTGCTGTGACTCCCATCCCACCCTGCATTTCCCCTGGCTCACTTTCCACATTTGATCCCATCACAGAAGAAGAAGTCTCCAGACTCCTCTCTTCCTCTCGTCCGACTACATGCACTACCGACCCCATCCCCTCACATCTCCTCCAGTCTCTCTCTCCAGTTGTCACAACTCACCTAACTACAATCTTTAATCTCTCACTCTCCTCTGGCATTTTCCCATCCTCCTTCAAACACTCCATCATTACTCCATTACTAAAGAAACCCGCTCTTGACCCTTCCTGCACAAACAACTACAGACCGGTCTCCAATCTCCCCTTCATCTCTAAACTTTTGGAGCGCCTAGTCTACTCCCGCCTCACCCGTTACCTCTCCACTTACTCCCTCCTAGACCCTTCACAGTCCAGCTTCCGCCCCCTACATTCGACTGAAACTGCACTCATCAAAGTGACCAATGACCTTCTTACAGCAAAACGTAACGGCGACCACTCTCTGCTCATTCTAACTCGACCTTTCTGCAGCTTTCGACACTGTTGACCACTGTCTCCTACTGTCTAGGCTCCAGTCACTAGGTATTAAGGACACTGTTCTCTCCTGGTTCTCCTCCTATCTTTCTGACCGCTCCTTCAGTGTTTCGTTCTCTGGCTCCACGTCATCTCCTCTTCCTCTCACTGTCGGTGTACCCCAGGGCTCAGTCCTTGGCCCCCTTCTCTTCTCTCTCTACACGGCCCCAATTGGACAGACCATCAGCAGATTTGGCTTTCAGTACCATCTTTATGCCGATGACACAGAACTATACACGTCATCCCCCGACCTTACCCCCGCTGTTCTACAGAACACCACCGACTGTCTGTCCGCAGTCTCCAACATCATGTCCGCTCTCTATCTGAAACTTAACCTCTCCAAGACTGAACTCCTTCTGCTCCCGCCGTCTACTAACCTCCCTAAATCTGACATTTCCCTCTCTGTGGGCGGCACCATAATAACACCCCGGCAGCAGGCTCGCTGTCTGGGTGTTATGTTTGACACCAATCTCTCCTTCACCTCCCATATACAATCTCTTGCCCGCTCTTGCCGTCTACACCTAAAGAACATCTCTAGAATCCGCCCTTTTCTCACCATGGAAACAACAAAAACCCTCACTGTAGCATTGATCCACTCCCGCCTGGACTACTGCAATGCTCTATTACTTGGCCTCCCCATTACTCGACTATCCCCTCTCCAGTCCATCCTTAATGCAGCAGCCAGGGTCATCCATCTGGCTAATCGGTACTCGGACGCGTCCGCTCTTCGCCAGTCCTTACACTGGCTGCCCATTCATTATAGGATCCAATTCAAAGTACTGGTTCTCACCCACAAAGCTCTCCACAGTGCAGCACCCCCCTACATCTCCTCCCTCATTTCTATCTATCGGCCTAACCGACTGCTGCGCTCTGCAAACGACTTTCGACTAACCTCTGCACTAATCCGTACCTCCCACTCCCGACTCCAAGACTTCTCCCGCGCTGCGCCAATCCTCTGGAATGCTCTACCCCAAGAAATTAGGACTATCCACAATTTGCATGGTTTCAGGCGCTCCCTCAAAACACATTTGTTCAGAGTGGCCTATCCATTCACTAACCAAAGTCGTTCTATGTTTAAGTGTGTATGTGTAGCCCATTCACTATCTCCATCCATGCCTCACGCCCTCAAGATGGCTGGACCATCATTGTAAATGCACCATTGTATATACACACCTGTACTTTGTATCTCCGCCACCTCATTGTAGATTGTAAGCTCTCACGAGCAGGGTCGGCTTATTTTGCTTAATTATTGTATTGTTAACGTTGTTACCTATGACTTATGTTTTGAAACTGTTAAACTGTAAAGCGCTGCGGAATATGTTGGCGCTATATAAATAAAGATTATTATTATTATTATTATTACATAGCCTTATGGTCATTGTATAACCTAGGGAAATGGAACATTACTCACTAGACATTTAACCACTTAAGTCACAACGATGGTTTGCAATTTATCGGTCATATTATCATGCTTAGCACAAAAAAATTACCTCAAATGCTGCTCTGGTGAAATGCTTAGTCTGATGCAGGTGTCTTGTCTGAGAAGGTAAAGCCGAAAAATATGAAGTATATTGTCAAAGACGGGAATGGAAAGATGACAAAAGCAACAAACTTCACCGGGTATCTGCGAAGTTCATTGTACAATTTAGAAAAATGACCAAAATGCCCCACGTAGCAAGAGTAGAGGGTAAACCCATAGCCTCTTTTGCAGCCGTGAATTCTCATCAAGCATATGGTGGCGAACCCCAAACGACGTGACACAAGCCATGCGAACCACAACACCGCCTCATTGTCACTATACATATTTGTGACACCAAAGGACTCCTAACACACACCACAAAGATGATGTCATCGGCCAAAACTTTTTAGGAACTGTTTTAACACATAATCACTAATTGATCACACCTTCGCATGTTCCAAGCCTTTAATTAATGCCTTAACCCCTCATATGGAGCTCAAAACCTTTGTGTAATACGTATTAACACGGACAGCACACGGACGATAAAACACGGACACACAGACAGCACACGGATGACACATGTATGGCCTTCGTGCTCACACAGACACGGATAGCTCCGAGAACGTTTCTGAAATGTACCGGGAAATATCTGGACGTGTGAGACTGGACTAAAAAAGGCAAGTGATACGAGGTGCAGAATTCATGAGGAAATTCACCCGTGTCTAAGCTTAAACAAACACTTATCGCATGCACATACTCTTGGAATTAATAAAATATCTGACTTAGGACAGGTGCAGATGACCGCAGACTCTATCCAAGAGAATCAGGCCGATTATGCAAATGACACTCTGTTCAAACTCTGATCCGGCAAGCTGCATCTTTTCTCTTGGACCACTTGATCCAAGTCAAAAATTGGACATGTGCGCAGCCCCAATAGGATAACACTGGCCTGAGTGTGATTCAATGTTTTATCGAATTACGCTCAGATGGAAAATATGTAGTGTGAGAGAGCCCTTATTTCTACCATTTAGGGTTCACTCACAGTGGCATATGACATGGCTAAGTGCTCTCCAATGTTTATCAGCTAGCACTTGGCCCAATGTTAAATTATGGGGCAGTGCAGATCTGCGATTATTTTCTCTTGCCAATTTGCATGAGAAAACAATCTCAGCATGCTGCGAGTGGCTTTGATATTCAGATCAAACACACCCATACAAGTCTATGGGTATGTGTGAAACATCAGACTGCACTCGGATGTCATCTGAGTGCAGTCTGATGTATGCACATAAAAACAATAAAGATGGAGATATTAATTTCTCCATCGTCTCGGCACCTGTGCTGCGATTATCTCATGCGTGATAATCGGATCACTGTAAGATGACACTTGACTCAAACTCTGATAGAGTTTGAGCCGACAGTCATTTGCATAATCTGAAGTCTTCTAGATTATATCCAACCCTTTCAATCAGTTTACTGCAAAAAAACAACCCTATTAAAGTCAAAGTGACTTTACCATAGAAGCAGATGGTAATCTAGTAGTAACTAACATTGGACTGATAGACTTTCCATGTCTAAAAATGATCCCCCTTCAGCATTTGTGATTAAGCAGACTGTTCTGTCCAGAAGACTGACTCAAACTGACATTGTCACTGTCAGAGGTAACATCATCCTGCTGTGATTCAGAAGAGAATGTCATGCCTTAAGCTTCTTGACATAAGTATGCTTGCATCCATTGGCAAAGAGGCAAAGTGTAGAACAGCTCGGACTGTTGGTGCCAGTGTTGGGGATGGTGTTTCTGCTGATGCTAGTTATATGACATAGTATGTTTTTTTTCGTTTACACAAACCCTCCATTGCCACTGACACTTTTTCATTTACCATACATTTATAAACACTTAACCCCTTCATGACCCAGCCTATTTTGACCTAAAGACTTGCCATTTTTTGCAATTCTGACCAGTGTCCCTTTATGAGGTAATAACTCAAAAACGCTTCAACGGATCCTAGCGATTCTGAGATTGTTTTTTCGTGACATATTGGGCTTCATGCTAATGGTAAATTTAAGTCGATAATTTTTGCGTTTATTTGTGAAAAAAATGGAAATTTGGCGAAAATTTTGAAAATTTTGTAATTTTCAAATTTTTAATTTTTATTCTGTTAAACTAGAGAGTTATGTGACACAAAATAGTTAATAATAACATTTCCCACATGTCTACTTTACATCAGCACAATTTTGGGAACACCATTTTTTTTTGTTAGGAAGTTATAAGGGTTTAAAATTTGACCACGATTTCTCATTTTTACAGCAAAATTTACAAAACCATTTTTTTTAGGGACCACCTCATATTTGAAGTCACTTTGAGGGGTCTATATGGCAGAAAATACCCAAAAATGACACCTTTATAAAAACCTCAACCCCTCAAGCTACTCAAAACTACATTCAAGAAGATTATTAACCCTTCAGGTGCTTCACAGGAACTAAAGCAACGTGTAAGGAAAAAATGGACATTTTAATTTTTCCAACAAAAATTTTCTTTTAGCATCAATTTTTTCATTTTTACATGGGCATCAGGATAAAATGGATCCTAAAATTTGTTGGGCAATTTCTCCTGAGTACACAGATACCTCATATTGGTCAAAACCACTGTAATGGGCGCCGGCAGGGCTCAGAAGGAAGGGAGCGCCATTTGACTTTTTGAATGGAAAATATGCTGGAATATTTAGCGGTTGCCATGTCACATTTGGAGAGTCCCTGTGTGCCTAAACATTGGAGCTCCCCCACAAGTGACCCCATTTTGGAAACTAGACCCCCTAAGGAACTTATCTAGATGCATAGTGATCATTTTGAACCCCCAGGTGCTTCAACAAATTGATCTGTAAAAAAAAAGAAAGTACTTTTTTTTCAAAAAATTTTCTTTTAGCCTCAGTTTTTTCATTTTCACATGGGAAAACAGTATAAATTGGATCCTAAAATTTGTTGGGCAATTCTCCTGATACACAGATACCTCATATGTGGTCATAAACCACTGTTTGGGGCGCATGGCAGGGCTCAGAAGGGAAGCAGCACCATTTGACTTTTGAAGGGGAAAAATATGCTGGAATATTTAGCGGTTGCCGTGTCGCATTTGGAGAGCCCCCTGTTGCCTAAACTTTGGGGAGCTCCCCCCACAAGTGACCCCAATTTTGGAAACTAGACCCCCTAAGGAACTTATCTAGAGCATAGTGATCATTTTGAACCCCCAGGTGCTTCACAAATTGATCTGTAAAAAAAAAGAAAGTACTTTTTTTTCACAAAAATTTTCTTTTAGCCTCAGTTTTTTCATTTTCACATGGGCAACAGTATAAATTGGATCCTAAAATTTGTTGGGCAATTTCTCCTGAGTACCCCAGTACCTCATATGTGGTAATAAACCACTGTTTGGGCGCATGGCAGGGTAGAAGGGAAGCAGCGCCATTTGACTTTTTGAATGGAAAATATGCTGGAATATTTGCGGTTGCCATGTCGCATTTGGAGAGTCCCGTGTGCCTAAACATTGGAGCTCCCCCACAAGTGACCCCATTTTTGGAAACTAGACCCCCTAAGGAACTTATCTAGATGCATAGTGAGCACTTTGAACCCCAGGTGCTTCACAAATTGATCCGTAAAAAAAGAAAGTACTTTTTTTTCACAAAAATTTTCTTTTAGCCTCAGTTTTTTTCATTTTCACATGGGCAACAGTATAAATTGGATCCTAAAATTTGTTGGGCAATTTCTCCTGAGTACACAGATACCTCATATGTGGTCATAAACCACTGTTTGGGCGCACGGCAGGGCTCAGAAGGGAAGGAGCACCATTTGACTTTTTAAATGGAAAATATGCTGGAATATTTAGCGGTTGCCATGTCGCTTTGGAGAGTCCCTGTGTTGCCTAAACATTGGAGCTCCCCCACAAGTGACCCATTTTGGAAACTAGACCCCCTAAGGAACTTATCTAGATGCATAGTGAGCACTTTGAACCCCAGGTGCTTCACAAATGATCCATAAAAAAAAGAAAGTACTTTTTTTTCACAAAAATTTTCCTTTTAGCCTCAGTTTTTTTTCATTTTCACATGGGCAACAGTATAAATTGGATTCTAAAATTTGTTGGGCAATTTCCCTGAGTACACAGATACCTCATTTGTGATCATACACCACTGTTTGGGCGCACGGCAGGGTCAGAAGGGAAGGAGCGCCATTTGATTTTTTTGAATAGAAAATATGGCTGGAATATTTAGCGGTTGCCATGTCGCATTTGGAGAGTTCCTGTGTGCCTAAACATTGGAGCTCCCCCACAAGTGACCCCATTTTGGAAACAGACGCCCTAAGAAAACTTATCTAGATGCATAGTGAGCACTTTGAACCCCCCAGGTGCTTTACAGAAGTTTATAACGCAGACCCCGTGAAAATAAAATTATCATTTTTTTTTCTCAAAAAATGATTTTTTAGCCCACTATTTTTTATTTTCACAATGGTTACAGGAGAAATTGGACCCCGAAAGTTGTTGTCCAGTTTGTCCTGATACGCTAGTACCCCATATGTGGGGGGGAACCACTGTTTGGGCACACGTCAGGGCTCGGAAGGGATGTAGTGACGCTTTGAAATGCCAACTTGATGGAATGGTCTGCGGGCATCTTGTTACGTTTGCAGAGCCCCTGATGCGCCTAAAACAGTAGAAACTCCCCACAAGTGACCCCATTTGGAAACTAGACACCGCAAAGAACTTATCTAGATGTGTGGTGAGCACTTTGAAACCCCCAGGGCAACACAGAAGTTTATAACGCCCGGGCATGAAAATAAAAAAATCATATTTTTTTCCACAATCAGGATCTTTTAGTCCCCAATTTTTTTTTTTTCGCAAGGGTAACATGAGAAATTAGACCCCAAAAGTTGTTGTCCAATTTGTCCTGAGTATGCTGATATCCCTATGTGGGAGAAAAACTACTGTTGGGCACACGTCGGGGCTCGGATGGGAAGTAGTGACCTTTGAAATGCCCACTTGTATGGAATGGTCCTTCCGGGCGTCATGTTACGTTGCAGAGTCACTGATGTGCCTAAACAGTAGAAACTCCCCACAAAGTGACCCCATTTTGGAAACTAGATCCCCCAAGGAACTCCTCTAGATGTGTGGTGGAGCAATTGAATCTTCCAAGTCCTTCACAGAAGTTTTATAACGCAGAGCCGTGAAAATATAAAATCATTTTTTTTTCCACAAAAAAAATTTTTTTAGTCCCCAATTTTTTTTCCCAATGTTACAGGAGAAATTAGAACCCCCAAAGTTGTTGTGCAATTTTTCCCGAGTACGCTGATACCATATGTGGGGATAAACCACTGTTTTGGGCAAACGTCGGGCTTGGAATAAAGGGAGCACTGTTTTGACTTTTTGAACGCAAAATTTGCAGGAATCAATGTGGCGCCATGTCGCGTATGGGAGACCCCCTGATGTGCCTAAATGTGGAAACCCCTCAATTCTAACTCCAAACCCTAACCCCAACACACCCTAACGCATACACACCACTAACCCTAATACAAACCCTAATCATAACCCTAACCCCAAACACACCCCTAACCCTAATCCCAACTCTAACCATAAACCTAACTACAAGCCTAACCCTAATTCCAAACCTAACCCTAATTCCAACCCTAACCCAAATTCCAACCCAACCGTAATTCTAACCTTAGCCCTAATGCTAACCCTAACCCTAGTTCTAACCCTAAGGCTGGGTTCATATTGCGTTTTACCAGCCCGTTCAACACGTAGCGTTGACCGCTGGTAACGGTATAGCATAACGCGATCGCGTTATGCTATACCCGCTAGCGCAGATGAATCAGCAGATAATCAGCCGCGGATCAGCAGCAAAATCGTCGCGGATCAGCAGCAAAATCCTCCGCGTCAGCAGCGAAAATCCGCCGCGGATCAGCAGCGAAATCCGCCGAGATCAGCAGCGAAATCCGCCGCGGATCAGCAGCGAAACCCCGCGGACCGCAGCGAAATCCGCCGCGGATCAGCAGCGAAATCCGCCGCGGATCAGCAGCGAAATCCGCCGCGGATCCGCAGCGAAATCAGTCGGGATTCGCGCCGAAATCAGTCGCGGATCCGCAGCGAAATCCGCCGCGGATCAGCAGCGAAATCCGCCGCCGATCAGCAGCGAAATCCGCCGCGGATCAGCAGCGAAATCCGCCGCCGATCAGCAGCGAAATCCGCCGCCGATCAGCAGCGAAATCCGCCGCGGATCAGCAGCGAAATCCGCCGCCGATCAGCAGCGAAATCCGCCGCGGTCAGTAGCGAAATCCGCTGCCGATCAGCAGCGAAATCCGCAGCGGATCAGCAGCGAAATCCGCCGCCGTTCCGCAGCGAAATCCGCCGCCGATCAGCAGCGAAATCCGCCGCCGATCAGCACGAAAAATCCGCCGCGGATCAGCAGCGAAATCCGCCGCGGATCACAGCGATGTCCGCCGCGATCAGCAGCGAATGTCCGCCGCGGATCAGCAGCGAAATCCGCCGCGGATCAGCAGCGAAATCCGCCGCGGATCAGCAGCGAAATCCGCCGCCGATCAGCAGCGAAATCCGCCGCGGATCAGCAGCGAAATCCGCCGCGGATCAGCAGCGAAATCCGCCGCCGATCAGCAGCGAAATCCGCCGCGGATCAGCAGCGAAATCCGCCGCCGATCAGCAGCGAAAATCCGCAGCGGATCCGCAGCGAATCCACCGCGGATCGCAAGCGATGTCCCGCCGCGGATCAGCAGCGAAGTCCGCCGCGGATCAGCAGCGAATCCGCCGCGGATCAGCAGCGAAATCCGCCGCGGATAAGCAGCGATATCCCCGCGGATCCGCAGCAAAATCAGCTGCGGATCAGCAGCAAAATCCGCTAGGGAAAAAAAAAAAATTCTTTATTTTTTTTTATTTGTTCCCTATCTATGATAAAGGGGGGGGGTTCATTTACTTTTTTTATTTTGATCACTGTGACAGTTTATCACAGTGATCAAAATAAATTTTTGAACACTGGGGGCGCACTGCGCATGCGACCGCCATTTTCCAATATGGCGGCGCCATGAAGAGGCCCGGGCGGACGCCGGGCCCGATCGGGGACATCGGTGGATCGGGAGAGGTGAGTAGGGGGGTCGGAAGGCTGGGGGGGGGATAGGAAGTGGGGCAGTGGACCAAAAGAGGAGGGGAGCTGAAGTGACGGACGGTGACCGATCGCTGCCATCTTTCGGTGGCGGCGGCGATCACCGCCGTGACTCGGTGTGGGGGGGGGTCAGGGCTCGGTGTCCAGCCATGGCAGATGCTATTGCAGCATCGGCCATGGCTGGATTGTAATATTCACCAATTAAAATTTGGTGAAATATTAACATTGCTTGATTGGCTGTTTCACTTTTAACAGCCAATCAGAGCGATCGTGGCCACGGGGGGGTTAAGCCAACCCCCCTGTGGTGAAGCACAAAGGGTCCTGTAACTGCGGTCGGGTGACCTTTGAGTGACCCGGTCTCCCGGCCCGCAGGGACGAGATCCTTTCATGACGCCACATAGGCGTCATGGTCGGATTGGCACAGTTTTCATGACGCCACGTGGGCGTCATGGTCGGGAAGGGGTTAATTAAATTTTGACAATCTTTTCAACCAAAATATTCAACCTTTGCCAGAAAGGACATAAAGCAATTGCTAGGTAGTAGGGAGAGGTGCAGAAAGAAAAATGTTGACGCAAGACTCAGTATAGGTGTGCCGTATATGGTTGAAAAATTGGAATTGTAAATTGGAGTGCACAAACAGCCATGAACAGTTAAATGTCTAACATAAAAAAAAATGTGTATCTTCGTTACCGTGTTAGCCAGTAGATAGAAAATATTTAGACTGAGAGTCCTCAGTGGTTGTACCTTTTAATTGGTAATGAAAAGATGGTAACAAATTGCAAGCTTTTCGGATTACTCAGGTCTCTTCAATCAGGCCAACTAAATACAACATCTGAAGAATCACATATTTATACACAAGAGGACACAGGAATAATGCAATAGGTAAGACAAGTGACGTGAAGCAGAACTGTCATTAGGCAGAGGGATGAACAAAATATTGGAACAGTTCATAGATAAGGAGTGAAAGTTTTATTGCCCCTCTGATTGGAGTCTGCTATTGTGTTTTGATGCCCCTAGAAGGTCAGAGAAGCAGATTCCTTAATTGATGTCGAAAGAGGGCAATAAAACTTTCACTCCTTATCTATGAACTGTTCCAATATTTATTGTTCATCCCTCTGCCAAATGACAGTTCTGCTTCACGTCACTTGTCTTACCTATTGCATTATTCCTGTGTCTTGTTGTTTATAAATATGTGATTCTTCAGATGTTGTATTAGTCTAGCCTGATGAAGAGACCTGAGTAGTCTCGAAAGCTTGCAATTGTTATTCATCTTTTCAGTTAGCCATTAAAAAAGGTATCAACCACTGAGGACCTTCAAGTCTAAATTTTTTCTACATAAAAAAAGTATTTTTTT
>JARQOD010000004.1:357655708-357703572 GCA_033576555.1 Oophaga sylvatica
GCTGTGGTGGCTAATGCCTAGCTAGCAAGCATTAATCAATACAATTAAAAATCCCTCCATTCTTGAGAACATACCATCTTTAAAATAATACCGTACATTGTTTTTACAAACACTTAATCGGCACCTGTCAGTAAAATTACCCCTCCTGAGCTGTCTTAGGCCAGTTTCACAAGTCCACTCCTGATATTTCCAGTACCGGAAAAAAACGGTACTGGATATGTCAGTGTCCGTGTGTGGAATACTTGTGGCACAAGTGTGGCAACTGTGTGCCACATCAATACCACACGGACGGGTGCCAGGGAAAAAACGGTACAGTTAGCTCTGTTCCCAGGCGCCGGGTGCTCAAGACGGCTGTCATCATTCTCCTCTGCTCTGCCGGCAATCAGCACGAACAGAGGAGAATGATGAGAGTTGTATTCAAGTGAGAACAATGACAGCAGGCGGCAGCTGATGGGACTATTGCTGATGGGACTATTACTCCCATCAGCCTACACCTGCTGCCGCTACTAACAGTAACAGCAGGAGCAGGTGATGTGACTCTGAATGACTTGATATCCACGGATTGATCTTCGGTTTCAAGAACGATCTAGGGAGTCCAAGCAGGAGAAGAGACCTTATCGTATGGATCCTAGTTTCCAGAAACCACCTGCTTCCCCATCTGCAGCCTCTCTCCTGAACCTATGCAAGTGGATCAAGTGAGCTTGGCCAGGCAGCGCCAGGAGGCGTGGAGGGGAATGTTTCTACTTCAGTAGTTCGGAGCATCGGATGCGCTTCTGTCCAGAGAGGTTGGGAAACTCCAGTGCCTAGGGTCGGTAGAACAGGTTCCCTGGGTAAGGACAATTTCTCTCCATCTCTGCAAATGACTGTTTCCGTGTCCTTCGGCACGATTAGATTTTCGGAGCTTTGCTACCTGGATTCCGGAGCTACTGGGCACTTCATTCAGCAAGCGGTTGTGGACCATTATCAGATTCCAGTCCAGCCTCTTCCAAATCCGTTGGGGGTGACATCCGTGGATGGCAAACCCTTGACCGAGCCCGTTCGGTTTCAGACTGAGCCAGTGGAACTTCGGGTAGGTCTAACGCATTCTGAAAGAATCTGCTTTTATGTTTTGCCTGGTTTGTCCCACCCCTTGCTTCTAGGTTTACCCTGGCTCCAAATGCATGAACTGTCTTAAATCGGAGGACAGGAGAAATCCTGCCCTGGGGCGATTTCTGCTCCGATCGATGTATCACTCCCATCCGTCCTGTTCCTCCTCTAGTTCAGCCAACCGCCCTACCGGGTTTACCATCCTCTTACTGGGCCTTCTCTGATGTCTTCAGGAAAAAGGAAGCAGAGAGACTACCTCCACACAGGTCGTATGACTGTTCCATTGATCTGCTTCCCGAAACGTCTCCCCCTCGGGGGAGAATCTATTCTCTTCCCATGCAGAAGCCCAGGCTATGTCAGACTACATCCAGGAGAACCTGACTAGAGGATTTATCCGGAAATCATCTTCCCGGCGGGGGCAGGATTCTTCTTCGTTAAGAAAAAGGACGGATCTCTTCAGCCTTGTATCGATTAAAGGGGGTTAAACCAGATCACAGTAAAAAATAGATATCCGTTAGCGCTTATTTCAGAGCTGTTTAATTGTCTCTGAGAGGCCAAGATCTTCACCAAGCTAGATCTCAGAGGGGCCTACAACCTGATTCGTATACGTCAAGAATATGAATGGAAAACAGCCTTCAACATTCGAGATGGACACTATGAATACCTGGTAATGCCATTTTGCCTCAGTAATGCACCCGTGGTCTTCCAGGAGTTTGTAAACAAAGTTTTTAGAGATCTCCTCTATTCATGTGTTGTTGTCTATTTGGATGACATCTTGATTTACTCTGCAGATTTAGCCATCATCGGAGACATGGTCGCCAGGTCTTGCAAAGGCTCAGAGAGAACAGACTGTACGCCAAATTTGAAAAGTGCATCTTCGAGCAATACTCTCTGCCTTTTCTTGGTTACATAGTTCCATCCACAGGTCTACAGATGGATCTGGAGAAGTTATCCGCTATCCTCAAGTGGCCTCGCCTGTCCGGGCTTAAAGCGATACAACGGTTTCTGGGATTCGCTAACTATTACCGTCAATTAATTCCATACTTATCTACTCGAGTGGCACCCATTTCGACTCTAACTTGGAAAGGTGTTAATCCCGAGGATTGGACTCCAGAAGCGGAGGAGGCCTTTGCATCCTTGAAGGAGGCCTTCTCTTCCGTGCCCGTTCTCCATCGACAAGACTGATAAAAAATTTTTTCTCAAGTTAGAAGCTTCCTCCATAGGCCCTGGAACAGTTGTATCTCAAAAATCGTCTACCGGTCGTACGGTCCCTTGTGCTTTTTTTTTCGAAGGTTTTTTCAACTTCTGAGAAGAACTATTCTGTTGGAGATCGGGAATTGTTGGCAATAAATTGGCTCTGCAAAATTGGCGACACTTGCTTGAGAAAGCAGTCCATAAGCTTGTCATATTCACCGATCATTAAAACCTTGCCTATCTCCAGTCTGCACAGAGGTTGAATCCCTGCCAAGCTAGGTGGGCCTTGTTTTTTGCTCATTTAATTTTGTTCTTCACTTTCGTCCAGCTGACAAGAATATCAAGGCCAATGCACTCTCCAGAGCCTTCCTGTCCCCCGACTTAGAGGAGGAACCTCAATATATCATCGAGCCTCCAGGTTAGTGTCAGTAGCCTCTATCAATCTCTCTCGGCTTCCTCCAGGAAAATCTCTTGTGCCCACTTAGGACAGGAATCATGTCCTTTGGTGGGATCACTCTTCCAAGTTGGGTCTTCATGCCGGTCAGAAAAAGACTTTGCAACTTATCTCCCATTATTACTCGTGGCCTACCATGGGCAAAGATATCATGGAGTATGTCGCAGGCTGCCCTTCGTGTGCCCGTAGCAAAACTGCAAAAGCCTTCCGTCCGGACAGCTCTTGCCGCTTCCTATTCCTTCCACTCCCTGGCAGCACATTGCGATGGACTTTATTACAGATCTTCCCATCTCATCTGGCTGTGCTGCTGTCTGGGTTGTGGTGGATCGATTTTCGAAGATTGCTCACTTAATTCCTGGGGTGTCCAGTTCACCTCGAAGTTCTGGAAAGCGGTTTGTAAACTAATTAAGGTAGGGTCTGGACTTTTCTTCTGCTTACCATCCGCAATCCAATGGGCAAGTGGAGAGGACCAATCAAATCATGCCTGGATTCCTGCGTCATTTCGTCAATGCGCATCCTGATGACTGGGTCAAGTTACTGCCCTGGGCAGAGTTTTCATATAATAATCAAGTAAGTGAATCTTCTGGAAGGTCTCCTTTCTAGATTGTATTTGGACTTCAACCTGGAATCCCTCTTCCCATCTCTGGGCCTTCGGGCGTTCCTGCAGCAGACACCTTTGCAGAGGAATTCTCCAAAGTGTGGAGTGATACCAAGTCCAACTTGGAAAAAGGTTCACAATGTATGAAGAAACATGCAGACAAAAGATGCCTGGATGCTCCAATCTTTCAGCTCGGAGATAAGGTGTGGCTCTCTTCTAAGTACATCCGTCTGAAGATGTCCTCCTGCAAATTGGTTTCCCTGTACTGCTTCATTGGTCCCTTTGAGGTCTTGAAACGAATTTAAGCAGTCTCGTATAAATTGAAATTGCCTGCTGCATTACGTGTGCCTAATTGTTTCCATGTCTCCCTCCTCAAACCAGTAGTCTTGAGCTCCTTCTTTAAAGACCCAGGTACCACTCCTGATCCCGTCAGTGAGGAGGATGTCTTTGAGGTAGAAAATATTTTGGCCACAAAGAGGGTAAGGGGAAAGACCTATTTTTTGGTGGATTGGAAGGGCTTTGGTCCTGAGGAGAGGTCATAGGAGCCTAAAGAGAATATCCAGGCTCCTCTCCTACTGGAAAAATTTTACGCAGGCTTGAAAAAGAGGGGGCGTAAAGAGGGGGATACTGTAACACCAGTGCCCGTACCTCTTCATGGTCCCTGTTGGGGTCCCCGCTCTCAGTCTGCTTCCCGTTGCTCTGCCTCAGCTCCTGGTCTTCCCCTGCTCCTGCTTCCTGGTGCGCGGCCAGCAGATCTGGTATGATGCTGAGGTCGCGCGCACGCTCCCGGTCTCTTAAAGAGACAGCACGCATTTTTCAAATATGCTCCTAACCAATGGTGTTATAGTGTGTGCTATTTCTGGCCCCTCTGCCATAGAGAGGGCACCGGAGCAACAAGTGTTTCCTGTTGCTAGTTTCCGGTTCAGTGTTCTATTATGCTGTGTTCTCTTGTGCACCGCCAGCGTCCTGCCAGTGCCCAGCTAATTCTGTTTGTCTTCTCAAACTACCAGTGGCTCTGTACTTTGTACCCGGGACGTTTCCAGTGTTGCCTGTGCAAGTTCCATCCTGCTCAGCCATCCATCACTGCGTTACTCAGGATGACGTCAGTACTGCCTGTGCCAGCTTCGTTCCCTGCTCCCGCTTCCCGCCTGTCAAGTTCAACGCTACCAGTTATCCCTGTCTGTTCACCTGTTCCGCTGGGCCAGCTTCCACGTGTCCGGGATCTAACTGGAGGTAGCACCTGCATCCACTGGGAACTCCAATCTGATCCTGTTCGAGGGGTCTTATTACGGGTGTCTGGGGCTCACATAGTTACGCTCCCTTCGGAGCCACCTGGTCCGTGGTCCCGTGGTTCCACAAAAATAACAATAAACGAATGTGCACTACAACATCTGTGCCCCTGCTTCCATTCGTTACAAAGGGGCATCTGGGCACAAATTAGTCCTTGTACACCCCTTATAGAGACAAGTGGACGACGGCTGTTTCGCACTTGGATTGCACTTCTATGGGTCCAATCCAATTGAGATTGGACCCATATAAGCACTATCCAAGCGCGAAAAGGCCTTTGTCCACCTGTTTCCCCTCATGTCTCCCTCCACATACTGCCGCACCACTTAATGGATGTCCATATGAGTTAAAATAAATGACTTTTAACTACAAAGGAAATGGTAAGTGCTGCCTTTCTACTTTCTATATGATCATTTACCACAATTGTTGGCCTCTGTGCCACAAGAAAGTAAGCTTCCTTAGCAGCCGTTTCTGTCTAGTAACAGAAGACAAAGCACTGGTGCCTCCCCATTCTTTATCTCCATATTCTCTGATCACATTGCAGACAGTAGCTAAAGCTACTAGGAGATATTTAATCCTGGTGACTCTTCTGAAGCGATGTCCCTGGTGCAATATTAGTCTTTCTGTGGTCTCTCTGCACAGAGCAACAAGATAATGCAAATATTTGTAATGTGACATAGCTAAATTCAGCTGTACTGCCGCTGCCCGCACTGACTCATGCAGAAGGTTAGACAGGGAGATCAGGGCTGTCTGTCACTATAGATCTCACACACTGAGAAACCTGCTCTAAGCTATGGTGGGATGGAGTCCTTCTTTCCTTTGAGTGTTCCTGCCTACTTATGATTGGTCAGCATCATACAAGGGTGAAGAAGTACACGCCCCCAGTGAAAACCATCTGGTAATGCCCATTTTGATTTTAAAAAGTTAACTCATTTGGTGCCAAATACTTTGATTGCTAATATCTCTGCAACAGAAAGGAAATGAAAAATAAACTAAAAAAATGTTATTCAACTTCTCAGCCACTATTATATTATATGTTCAGTTCAACATGAAAAATTTGGTGAAAGGTTCTCTTTAACAGTGACGCTTATTCTTACCCTCAAATTGACAGAAGCTCTAATGAATACAAGAAAACACGGTACTCGTACAATAATTGGTTATTGGTGCTCATTTCAAGTAGGGTGTCCAGCCCGTCGTATCTATTATTGAACAAACTTGGCACACAGAGAACAGTTTGGCATAAGGGAAAAGGTTCCATTTATTGTGCATCCAGTAAACATGTTGTTAAACGTTTTCGGTCCACAGGAGCCTATCCACAGCGGCGGTGGCTGCATACTACAGACGCACTGCTCCTCACGAGTCCTACTCCGGCATCCAAGCATTTAATCCAAGTGGAATATAGAATCTCCATATCTACTCTACTGAACTTATACAGTTGTAGTATTCCATGAGAACTAAGGCTTATTTTCCATAGCATCAGTGACACATAGGTCCTCTTAAGTTTATCACTCACACAAGCAACCACAAAAAGCATTTGCGGGTTTATTAAGGAACGTTTTAGTTTTTAGCATAACAGTTTATTCTGCTTTTGTGTTAATTGATAGGCACTTTATATTATAGGCTTGTTTTGCAAATACAAAAAATTACTATTGTCATATAACATTAGATTTGTTTCAACAAATCTAAAAAATCTAATCTCTGTCCAACTGATAATCTATTAACCACTTTTCATAATTTTTGTTGTTACTTTTGTGACATAGTTAAAATTGTTTTCCGGTCTAAATTGACAATTCTGCAGTCACACTGTCATGGCTCTGGACAGGAATTTCTTTCCCCGTCCTGGGCTTGCTGGGCTTAATTTTCATGGCCTCTCTTTGGTCTGGGGAGGGCTATATTTAACCGCCCTTGTGTGGGGTTCCTTGTCAGTGATATTTCCGTTCTCGGCTGAGCAGCTGACCTTGTTATACTCGTGTATACCGCTGGTTCATGTGTGCTTGTTCTGTGTATGATTCGGCTTGTCCCTCATTTTTGTGTCTGTGCTCTGATTTTGTACCTCTGCTATTCTCCGGTTCTGATCTCTGGCTTGCCCTCTGACTACCCCCTTGTCTGTGCCCTTGGTTATTGCGTTCCTGTCCGGTTTCTGACTTCGGCCTGTATTTGACTACCCCTCAGTCTCATTCCCTGCATACTGCGTTACCCTCTGGTTATTGAACTCTGCTTGTTTGACCTCTCTCCTGGCTCTGCTGGGTCCCGCTCTCACACTCTCCTTGCACGGGGGGTTAGCCCCACCTCCAGCCACTCCCCTGGTGGTCACGTGTCTCAGGTCCTGTTAGCACTCAGTAGCAGCTTCACGCTCCTGTCTGAGACTGTTGTTTCCCCACTATCTTCCACTGGTGTGCATACTATAGACACACAATCGTTGTGTCCCTCACACACTCTATGTGACTGCAGACTTGTGAATCCTCACATCACACGCACTGTGCTCTTTAAGGATTCTCCGTGACGTCGGGAATGGTAATCAAGTGACCGCAAGTGTGTGATACGCACACTCCGACCACATTCCGACTAGATGGGCACGGCTTTGCTCAATGCAAGTGTATTGAGCAGGGCTGAAACAGTCTAGTCGAAATATGGCCAGGAGTCACTTGATCAACGTTCCTGGCGTCAGCAGCGGACAATCCTCACAGAGCGCAATGTGTGCGATGTGAAGATTCACAAGTCTGCAGTCACATAGAGACTGCAGACTTGCAGCCTTGGGCTGGATAACCCCTTTAATAATTTTTGTTTGCTTTAAAGATTGTCATACACCAAATATACTCGATGGTTTAACATGGCCTAAACAAGCTATGCTATCTTTCAGGGAGAAATATCTAAAATCATTCTTCAATAAAAGTCTAAATATTTTTGCAAGATTTAGAATACTCAGAATTTTTTTTTCTAGGATGAAGCAATGGGTCTCTTGGTTTGAAATAATGGAGTTTCCTGATAAACTGTGGCTGGATCTAATGTAAATAAATCTTTATGGCCTCACTGATTCTTGTTTGTGCAAATGGCGCACATTTAAAATGGTTTTCTTCACTTCTGCTGAGATGATGTAATTTCACCTAATGTGTTCTGGGTGGAGGTGATTTTCACAGCACACAGTGACACTGTGTATAACTGGGACTGGATCATGCATTATGACTGCAACGGTAATACAAAGTTATTGTTAAGGAAAGCTAAAAAGGAAACTGTCAGCCTTGTTTTCCCTACAGGTACAGTATGTATTTGAACGGATGCTAATTACAAAGTATCTATTCATGGATCGGGTTTTCGTTTCAGAAAAATATTTTGTAACGCATGGTAGAGACAAAAACATTTTTCATCCTTTATTAAATGTGTTTTTTTTTCAGTAATTGCAATTTACTTATGCATGTTGATATAGTATAAATGCTACATTTTATAAATAGTAAGGGTAATGTCAGTAAGCAAATGTTTTTTTCTGCTGGTCTTTAAAATACTTCTTTAACACCCTTAAATGTTATACACTTTATATGTTTCAGACAATCACTGTAGCTAAAAATACATACAGAGTATAGTTTATTTATAAGACCCTTGATGTATATAAGGCAAATCTGTAATATGATAGGCCTACAGTATGCAAAGCTAGTGTCTTTTTGACAGGCTGAATGTTTGGCTGTATACTTTTTTAACTACTGTGAAACTAGCACATGTAGAATTTTTGGTTTAGTTTACTTATGTTTCTTAAAGGAAACCTGTCAGCAGGATTGTGCACAGTGACCTACAGACAGTGTCAGGATGGCGCTGTTATACTGATTAAAATGATACCTTGGTTGATGAAATCCGTCTTGTGGTTGTTGCTAAATCTTTAAAGGACTTTTTCCTGTGTCTGTGTCTTTATTACTTTTGATTACGAGGTTAGTAATGGGGGTTTCTTAGAGATGCCTCTCCATTACTAACCCCCGGGCTTGATGTCAACAGCCTTAAAACAGCTGACATCAACCCCAAAACTATTACCCCACTTACCACTACACCAGGGCAAGAGGGAAGAGCTGGGCAAAGCGCCAGAATTGGCACATCTAATCAACTAATGGATGCACCTTTTCTGGGGCAGCTGCTTGCTGCTATTTTTAGACTGAGGAGGGCCAAAATCCATGGCCTCTTCACAGTCTGAGAATACCAGCCCCCAGATGTCTGCTTTAGCTTGGCTGGTTATCAAAAATTGGGCTGACCCCATGCCATTCTTTTAAATTGTTTATTTAAATCATTTAACCCCTTTCTGACATTAGACGTACTATTCTGTCCATGGTACCTGGGCCCATATGACCAAGGACGGGATAGTATGTCACATGCGATCGGACCGGGTGTCAGCTGGTTATCACAGCTGACACCCGGCACTATGTGTCAGGAGCGGTCACGGACCGCTCCCGGCACATTAACCCTCGACACACTGCGATCAAACATGATCGCAGTGTTCCAGCGGTATAGGGAATCATCGCGCAGGGAGGGGGCTCCCTGCATGCTTCCCCGAGACCCGCAGAACAGCGCAATGTAATCGCTCTGTTCCGAGGGCCTCCTCCCTGTAGGCCCCCAGATCCAAGATGGCTGCGGGTCCTTCCGGGTCCTGAAGAGAGGTGGCTTTTCAGTGCCTGCTGAGAGCAGGCGCTGAGAAAGCCTCCTGCAGTGCCTGCCAGATTGCAGATCGGACACTATACAGTGATGTCCCACCCTGGGACAAAGTAAAAAAGTAAAAAAAATAAAAATTAAAATGATTCCTAAATAAATAAAAAAAAATATTCCCAAATAAATTCATTTCTTTATGTAAATAAAAAAAGAAAAAACAATAAAAGTACACATATTTAGTATCGTCGAGTACGTTACGACCCGCCCTATAAAACTGTCCCACTAGTTAACCCCTTTAGTGAACCCCTTAAAAAAAACAAAGCAAAAAACAATGCTTTATCATCATACCGACGAACAAAAAGTGGAATAACACGGGATCAAAAAGACGGATATAAATAAACATGGTACTGCTGAAAACGTCATCTTGTCCCGCAAAAAACGAGCAAAATAAAGCGATGTAAAAATAATTATTTTTATATAAAATTGTTTTTATTGTACAAAAGTGCCAAAACATAAAAAAATTATATAAATGAGGTATCGCTGTAATCGTACTAACCCGAAGAATAAAACTACTTTATCAATTTTACCACACGCAGAACGGTATAAACGCCCCCCCAAAAGAAATTCATGAATTGCTAGTTTTTGTTCATTCTAACCTCCTAAAATCGTAATAAAAAGCAATCAAAAAATGTCATGTGCCCAAAAATGGTAACCAAAAAAACATCAACTTATCCGGCAAAAAATAAGACCTCACATGACTCTGTGGACCAAAATATGCAAAAATTATAGCTCTCAAAATGTGATGATGCAAAAACAATTTTTGCAATAAAAAGTGTCTTTTAGCGTGTCAAACATAAAAACCCGCTATAAATAGTGAATCAAGCATCCCTTTATCACCCCCTTAGTTAGGGAAAAATAATAACATTTAAAAAAATGTATTTATTTCCATTTTCCCATTAGGGTTGGGGCTAAAGTTAGGGTTAGGGTTGGGGCTAAAGTTAGGGTTAGGGTTGGGATTAGGGTTAGGGGTGTGTTAGGGTTAGGTTTGTGGTTAGGGTTGGGACTAGGGTTAGGGGTGTGTTGGGGTTAGAGTTGGAGTTAGAATTGGGGGGTTTCCACTGTTTTGGCACATCAGGGGCTCTCCAAATGTGACATGATCTAAATTCCAGCCAATTCTGTGTTGAAAAAGTCAAATGATGCTCCTTCCCTTCCAAGCTCTGCCATGCACCCAAACAGTAGTTTACCCCCACATATTGGGTATCAGCGTACTCAGGACAAATTGCACAATAACTTTTGAGGTCTTGTTACCCTTGGGAAAATAAAAATTGGGATGAAAAGATCATTTCTATGGAAAAAATATGATTTTTTAATTTTACGGCTCTACGTTATAAACTTGTGTGAAGCACTTGAGGGTTCAAAATGCTCACCACAGATCTAGACAAGTTCCTTAAGGGGTCTAGTTTCTAAAATGGAGTCACTTGTGGGAGGTTTCCACTGTTTAGGCACATCAGGGGCTATCCAAACGCGACATGCCATCCATTCTCGATTCCAGCCAATTTTGGTTTGAAAAAGTCAAATGGTGCTCCTTCTGAGCTCTGCCGTGTGCTCAAATAGTGGTTCCCCCCCACATATGGAGTATCAGCATACTCAGGAGAAATTGCTCACCAACTTTTGTGGTCCAACTTCTCCTGTTATCCTTGGGAAAATAACAAATTGGTGACTAAAGATCATTTTTGTGGGAAAAAAATAGGATTTTTTATTTTCATGCCCGGGCATTATAAACTTGTGTGAAACACTTGGGGGCTCAAAGTGCTCACCACAGATCTAGATAAGTTCCTTAGGGGTCTAGTTTCCAAAATGGGGTCACTTGTGGGGGTTTCCACTGTTTAGCCATATCAGGGGCTCTGCAAACTGAACATGACACCCATCAAATCCTGCATTCCAAAATGTCGTTACTTCCTTTCCGAGCCCTGCTGTGCGCCCAGACAGTTTCCCCCCCCCACATATGGGGTATCAGCGCCCTCAGGACAAATTGGACAACAACTTTTGGTGTCCAATTTCCTTGGGAAAAATCAAAAATTGGGGACTAAAAAAATCATTTTTGTGTAATTTTTTTTTTCACACCGAGGCATTATAAACTTTAGTGAAACACTTGGGGGTTCAAAGTGCTCACAACAGATCTAGATAAGTTCCTTAGGGGGTCTAGTTTCCAAAATGGTGTCACTTGTGGGGGTTTTCCACTGTTTAGGCACATCAGGGGCTCTCCAAACGCGACATCCAATTTCAATTCCAGCCAATTTTGATTTGAAAAAGTCAAGCGGCGCTCCTTCACTTCCGAGCCCTGTCGTGCACCCAGACAGTGGTTTTCCCCCACATATGGGGTATCGACGTACTCAGGAGAAATTGCACAACAACGTTATCTCTCCATTTTATCCTTTTACCATTGTTAAAATAAAAAAAATTGTTTGTAAAAGATCATTTTTGTGACTAAAAAGTTAAATGTTAATTTTTTCCTTCCACGTTGCTTCAGCTCCTGTGAAGCACCTGAAGGGTTAATAAACTTCTTGAATGTGGTTTTGAGTACCTTGAGGGGTGCAGTTTTTAGAATGGTGTCACTTTTGGGTATTTTCTGCCATATAGACCCCTCAAAGTGACTTCATATGTGAGGTAGTCCCAAAAAAAATGGTTTTGTACATTTTGTTGAAGAAAAAAAAATTTTGGTTCCAAAATTGTGCTGATGTAAAGTAGACACGTGGGAAATGTTATTTAGTAACTATCTTGTGTGACATATTTCTCTGTTTTAAGGGAATAAAAATTTAAAATTTGAAAACTACAACATTTTCAAAATTTTTGCCCTATTTCCATTTTTTTCATAAATAACCACAAGTTATGTCGAAGAAATTTTACCACTATCATGAAGTACAATATGTCACGAGAAAACTATTTCAGAATCACAATGATCCGTTGTAGCGTTCCAGAGTTATAACCTCATAAAGAGACAGTGGTCAGAATTGTAAAAGTTGGCCCGGTCATTAACGTGCAAACCACCCTTGGGGGTTAAGGGGTTAATGAGAAAAAAAATAACTTTTTTGCATTTACCAAATGGCTGCAATGAAACAGAGTGAAAAATTTTAAGGGGTCTGAATACTTTCCGAACCGACTGTATATTACATAGTCTCCTTTGTTATGCATATTGCCGTCTCTTATTAAACAGTTCCCTCTCTTGCTATGTACAGCACCGTCCCTTACATATTGGATTATATAGAGCCCTGTTTTCTATTACACACCGTCCTGTCTTGTTAGCTGCATAATGCAATGACAGCTGATGGAGCATGGGAAAGCTTCTTTTCTAATGGAGGAGCTGTTGGACTGGTAGTTGGTCACTGGCTCCTCCATCAGCAGTCATTTTATATCTAACAGAGGGGACTATGTAAAAGCGCACTCTGAATAACAAAAATAACAGACTGCATTGTACATAACAGCAGAGGAAGCTATATAATAAGGGACGGCATCATATTTAACTAGAGAGGATGGTATGTAATAAGGGATGGTGTTATACATGACAAAACTGGAAACTATGTAACTAAGGATGGTGTTATACCTAAATTAGTACACTATATACTAAGGGACTGTGTCATACATAATAAGTACACTATATACTAAGGGACTATGTTAGACATAATAAGTGAGTATGCTATATACTAAGGGGCTGTGCTATGTATAATAAGTGAGTACACTTTATACTAAGGGACTGTGTTAGACATAATAAGTGATAATAACATCTTCCTCCACCTCCCCTGTTCCTAAATCCATTATAAATCCCCCTTCCTCCCATCCCAATCCCCCACACTCCTCATTGTCCTCCTCCCGCATCCCATTATTGTCTCCTCCCCATCCCCATATTGCCCTCTTCACCACCTCCATCATTGCTTTCTCCCCCACCCCCATTATTGCCCATTCCACCACCTCCATCATTTCCTCCTCGCCCATCACCACCATCATTGCCCTTTCCTCCATCATTTTCCTTTCCACTACCACCATCATTGCCTTTTCCCCACCACCCCATCATTGCCCAATCCACAACCTCCATCATTTCCTCCTCCCCACCACCCCCATTAATGCCCTTTCCACCACAACCATCATTGTCCTTTCCACCACCACCATCATTGCCCAATCGACCACCTTCATCATTTCCTCCTCCCACCACCCACATTATTGCCCTTTCCACCACAACCATCATTGTCCTTTCCACCACCACCATCATTGCCTTTTTCCCACCACCCCATCTTTGATTTCTCCCCACCACCCTATCATTGTCCTTTCCACCACCTCCATCATTGCTTTCTCTCCCACCATCCCCATTATTATTTTCTCACCACCACCCATCATTGCCCTCTCCATCACCCATCATTGCCCTTTCCACCACCTACATTATTGCCTCCTTCCCCACCACCTCATCATTGTCCTTTTCACTGCCATCATCATTGCCTTCTCGCCATCACCCCCATCATTACTCATTCCACCATCTCCATCATTTCCTCCTCCCAACCACACCCATCATTGTCCTTTCCACTGCCACCATCATTGTCTTTCCCCCACCACCCCCATCATTGCCCATTCCATGACCGCATCACTTACTCCTCCCTCACCATCCCCATCATTGCCCTTTACACCACCACCATCATTGTCTTTTCCCCATCATTCCCTATTCCACTGCCTCCATCATTTCCTCCTCCCCACCACCCCCATTATTACCTTTCGACCACCAACATCATTGTCTTTTCCACCACTTCCATCATTGCCTTCTTCTCACCACCACTATCATAATTGCCCATTCCACCACCTCCATCATTTCCTTCTCCCACCACCACCATTGCTGCCCTTTCCACCACCCCATCATTGTCCTTTCCAGCCCCCATCATTGCTTTCTCCCCACCACTCCATCATTGCCTTCTCCCCATAATCAGCATCATGCCCTTTCCATCACCCCATCATTGCCTTCTCCCCATCACCCCATAATTGCCCTCTCCTCCACCTACACACAGATACACACAGCACCATTCACCTCTCTTCACATTCCCCCGCAGCGCTACACGCAAGCACGCACACCACACGATCACCACTCATCTGTACACACACACATCACCTCACCTCTCTGCATGCTGTCATGCAACCGCAGCATCACCTCGGTCCAGCAGCTTCCTCTCACTGGCCCAGCAGCGACGCTGAATGATGATGTCATCCAGCCACGCTGCTGACTGCTGTGTGAGACAGAAAGAACGGGCAGTAAGCAGGACGGATCACTGCATCTCCGCTGCCATTTTCTCTTGCAGGCAGTGGAGCTGCAGGGATCTCTCCCTGCCGGACGCACATGAGGGCAATCTTGCCAGGGGTCCCCCCCGGAGCCGGATAACCAGGCCACATTGCCCTCATTATTAACCGCCCTGCAGGGGCCCCCCTCCACCTCCAGGCCCCAATGCAGCTGCACCGGTTGCACATGCGGTATGTCCGCCCCTGGTCTTGCCCATCATGCTGCAGCTCAGTTTCAGAATGTTGGCAATCTTCTTACAGCTTAGGCCATCTTTATGTAGAGCAACATTTTTTTTTCAGATTCTCAGACAGTTCTTTGCCATGAGTTGCTGCCTTGTTGAACTTCTAGTGAGCAATATGAGAGAGTGTGAGAGCAATAACACTAAATTTTACAAACCTGCTCCTCATTCACACCTGAGAACTGGTATCACTAATGAGACGCATGACACCGGGAAGGAAAAATGTCTAATTTGACAATTTTCACTTATGGGTATATTCACTTTGTTGCCAGCTGTTTAGATATTAATGACAGTGTGTTAAGCTATTCAGAGAGCACATCAAATTTACACTGTTATACAAGCTGTACACTGACTACTTAACATTGTATCAAAGTGTCATATCTTCAGTGTTGTCCCATAAAAAGATATAATAAAATATTTACAAAAATGTGAGGGTCTGTTAATTGAATAGAAATAATCAGAGGATACAGCCTTGTCTAATGCCCCGCTCTACCTTGAACCATGCCGGGTCGCTGAGTTCCTTTTGGTCTGTTACTTCTTGGTCAATGTAAAGGTTGCTAATGAGGCTGATCAGATTGTTCAGCACACCCATATCATTCATGGTATAACAAAGTTTTTGGTGAACAACATAGTCGAAAGGTTTTGCTGTCGGCGATGAAACAAAATAGATCTCCTTGTTGTATACTTTGGATATTCCATTATACATCTAATTTTAGCTATCACATCACATTTGCTGGCATGAGGTATGAGCATAATAGTCCAATAGTTTCCACAATGGGTAGCATCTCCCTTCTTCAAAATAAGAATAAAATTTAATCTTGTTCAGTCTTTGGGCTGTTTACCTGTTGTCCACACAGTGGGGGAAGTAAGTATTTGATCCCTTGCTGGTTTTGTGAGTTTACCTACTGAAAAAGACATGAACAGTCTATAATTTTAAGTGTAAGTTAATTTTAACATTGAGAGATAGTTAACATATGGTTTTGTAGCCCATTCCAGCTTTGTGCAGGTCTATGATCTTGTCCCTGACATCCTTATAAAGCTCTTTGGTTTTGCCCATGTTGTAAAGGTTAGAGTCTGACTGATTAATTGAGTCTGTGGACACGAGTCTTTTATAAAGGTGAGAATCTAAGACAGCTGTCTTTAATGCAGGTAACGTGTTGATTAGGAGGGTCTAACTGGTCTGTAGAAGCCAGAACTCTTAAAGGTTGGTAGGGGAGCAAATACTTATTTCTCACTGCAAAATGTAAGTAAATTTATATAATTTATACAATGTGATTTTCTGGATTTTATTTTTGATATTCTATCTCTCAATGTTAAAATTAACTTACCCTTAAAATTATAGACTGTTCATGTCTTTGTCAGTGGGCAAACTTACAAAATCAGCAAAGGATTAAATACTTATTTCCCCCACTGTATCTGTTCACACAGGTGTGTAATGACATCATCTGCTGCTTCAGAAGACTTTATTAGCTCTATTGGAATATTGTCACATTCAGTCGCTTTGTTTTTTTACCAAAGCTTTATGGCAACAACAACTTCTTCTTTAAGGATGTTCAGCCATCTACTGTATCATCTCCAGTCTCAATTTCTACCAGTACCACTAAGTAGTTGTTGGAGATGGACAGGTGCTCGGTGTATTCTGTCCATTGTTTTCTGTCTCAGTTAGTTTTGTTCCTGTTGGCATCTTTCAACATGCCCACTATTGGTTCAAACTTTCGTCATATCTTCTTTGATCTTTAGGTTTTCCTTTCTGGTCTTGCCCCTCAAATGTTCACTTTCTGTCTCTGAACTGAGAAGTAGACCACTGTATTGTTATGGATGCCAAATTCCTGGATACTTAAGCACTGTTCCATCGATTGTACAGGATTATAAGGACTGAGCACATAATATCACAGGCGCACACAAGATTCCATGGCAACCCAACATGCAGAAGAGCAGAGGTAGCTAGCCAAGGCTGGATCTAAGAGGTTAGTAACAAGTAATTACTACTCATCCATTAGCATTCAATAAATTTGGGCTATTTCTTAATAAGTGCAATTAACATCAGATTTGATGAACATCCGTCCACATTACTGTGGTTGGTAACATTCTATTTTAGGTACTCTCTTTTAGCTGTATTATATATACTGTGTGCAATTATTAGCCAATTTGTATTTTTGAGGATTGATTTTATTATTGAAGAACTACATTGTTTTCAGTCAACCCAAAAGGGTAACAAACCTGAATATTTAAAACTTAGCTTTCCTCTTTCTTGGGGAATACCTGTGTGCAGAATTATTGGGCAACTATTAATGCGAGAAAAATAACGAAACAACTCAAAATGTACAAAAATCCATTTTAACATTTCAAAGAAAATATCAGTGACCAATACAGCCCCCTTATTTTCAATACCAGTCATAAGCTTTCCATCCATTGAGTCTGTCAGTTTCTAAATCTGTTGGCAATCAACTTTTTGGGCAGTGCCAACCACTGCCTCCCCGACACTGTTCAGAGATGTGTACTGTTTTCCTTCACCGTAAATCTCACATTTAAGAAGGGCATACAAGTACTCAATTGGGTTTAGGTCAGGTGCGGAAGGGGCCATTTAATTATGGTTTCATCTTCAAGGCCTTTACTGGCAGCCAAATAGTGAAGACTTTGATACATTTGATGGTGCATTGTCCTGCAAGAAAAAACATGGTTTTCTTGAAAGATGCAGACCTTTTTCTGTATCACTGAAGAAAATGTCTTCTAAAAACTGGCAGCAGGTTTGGGAATTTGAGTTTATCTTCAACCTTTTCCTACTAGCTCATGATTAGTAATATTAGCCCATAACAATACCCCACCTCCATCTTGCTCCATCTTGGCGTGGAGATATTTGCCCATTACTGATCCAGACATAGGCCCATCCATGTGGTATGTCAAGAATCACTCTCATCTCATCAGTCCATAAAACCTTTGAAGAACTTGTCTTTAGGTATTTCTTGGCACAGTCTTGACATTTCATCTTGTGTGCCCTGTTCAATGGTGGTTGGTTCTCAGCCTCTCTCACTTTGGCCATGTCTCTGAGCTCTGAACACCTTGTTTTTCTGGGCACTCCAGGAAGGTTGCAGTACATGAATATGATAGCCTTGGAGGATAATGGGTTCCTGGTCGCTTCATGTTTGATTCTTCCCAAATCTGTGGTTGTTTATGTGCATCTTTTTTTTCTTAACTTGTTTTTTGCGACCCTCTTGACTATTTGCAACAAAACTTTTGATGGTTCTGTTATCACACCACAATATCTTAGCAATTGCAAGAGAGCTACATCCCTCTGTAAGGCTAAGTGCACACGTTTGCAGAATGTTTGCAGAATATTCCTGAGCAAAACCGGACTTTTTTCGCGGCAAAAACGCATCATTGGCCCTCAATGGTTGCTTATCACCATTTATGTGCCTTTTTGGTGGTGCCGTCTCGCCCACCTAATGCCTTTGCAGTCCTAGTGTTGCCTTTCTAAGAGGGCTATTACTTCTTTTTCTGGCCTAAGCCCTTTTTTTGAAGATTTTAAAAAGCTTTGGAAATTTGCACCAAGGGTAGTGAGTGTCCTATAATAACCAAATAAGCATCACCCATTGTGCTCCCTGCCTCTCCAGCAGCATTGCTTTGGTTGTCTTTTATGTTGTAAATTAATAGGGCTGCCCACTATTTTATAAACCCTTTTAATTTTCCTAATGCATCTATTAATAAAAGCATACTTACCTCCCAAAGGGCTCCACTTCGAGTGCTGCGTATGTTATATTATGTGAGTGCTGTAGCAAACCAGCATCCACTGATTAGCTGCAGTGCATTGGGGTAGTGCTGATGAAGGAGATAAGTATCCTTTTTTTTTACCATTCTCATTAGGGACATTGAAAGCGGTTGTCCAGGCATGAACAACCTTTTTAACTGTAGGTGATGAGACCCTGACTGCTTCAGTCTACCACTCAATGATTACTTATGCATATTTGGCCTGTGACTGCTGAAGCCAGGAATTAGGTGCTGCAAACAGTTGAGGTGACAGATGGACAGATGTTCATCCTTTCCAACTTGAGCAGGTACCTTTAGTACTAATTTTCAAAACTTGTAGAAAAATTCGCAAAATACTGAAAATACTGTGTGCCATACTAAGAAGTGACTGACAGTGACTGGAGCATATACTTGACAGGAGGCCATTAAACCAGTGAAGCAGTGAAGGTATTGGTGGGGTAAGAAGGGGAAAGCGCCTTTACTTTTAGCTACCGTAGCTTATATTTTGTGGTTGAGGAAAGTGTGCTTGAAAATGGGTGTGGCCATGGTATCCAAATGGGGTGTGGTGTTAAAATGGGAATGGTCTCCAAATACTCGCCTTAGGCCACACCCACCTTCATTATTCCAGTTTATACAGCTTAGAGTTGGAAAATCTGTATAAAAATGATAATATGGTCAAAATACTCACTTGCCTAATAATTGTGCACACAGTGTATGCTTTACTGATTCACCTTTGCCTCATTTTCAAGCATACATATGTGACGCGCACACGGTACCAGGGCTATGGGGTACTCGGCACCGAGCCCATGGAAGTCTATGGGGAATGTCACTGGCAGCAGAGCTCGGTCCGTGGCCCTGGGCGCTCATACAATGGGGGAATATTTACAGGGGATTGTAGTAATAGTTCGTGACGCCACCTGTGGTTTCTGATCAATTTGACCAGCGCTGCAAGATGAATCTTCTGAGGGGATGTTATGGGGCAGCTGGATATTAAGTCTCCCACAGGTGAGACTTTTCCCTCGAAGTCTATGATGGTGCAAGGTTCAGGCAATAAAGCAGTCACACACAAGTTGTTCTCTTTCCATACCTTTACTGGTGATGGTGGCAGGTATGTCCCGGGAAGCTGCTCAGGGTGGAGTATGCACATCCAGGTAATTGCTGAGTAGGTTTAAGGCCTCCTTTCCCTTTAATGTGTATGAGTCCAAACCTGCGTGAAGCGAAGTTTAACTCTAAATAGCATAGCTTTGCCCGGCCAACATTGTGGTGGAAGTCTTTTGCTTGATCTGGTGACCAGATATGGTGACCAGATATTGGAAAGAACTAAGCCCTTGAGGCTGATCAGGCCAGACTCCTGTTCTCCCTGACTCCTGTTACGTATCGGCACTTAGGGCTACCTTCTGCGACTTGAAGTCCAGCAAGGATTCCGGTTTTCTATCACTAACCGTGAAGGTTCCAGCAATACTTCGGACCCGGTGTCCGGTTAGTTGAGTGAAGGTGATCTGTCACCGAAGTCACTCCTTCCTAGGGTAACCACTCGCCCGTCGCCCTACTCTCCTCCTTAACATAAGCACAGGGCAGCAGTAGGTTCTGTCATTAGCTTTCTTCCTTCTTTCCAAGCTCACTGACCAACTCTCAGTTAACTCGATGTTCTGCAAACTGTAGTCCCCCTCCTTCTTTCCTTCAAAGACTCTGTCCAGAGCAGCTTTCAGGACGTTTCGTCAGACTGATTACAAGCCCGCTCTGAGAGTCACTCTCCACTTGCTTAGGGTGCTAGCAGTCTGTCTATTCTGAGTTATCAGCTTGCAATCTCTCTCTCTTCTGTCTTGTCTGACAGGAAATCTCCACCGTCTGTCTCTAGCTCAGACTGAGCTCTGACAGGAACTTATCCTGACAGGAAACATACTACACTGCTACCTAACTCACTGACCTTAAATAGTCTAGATTCCCTCTAGTGGTAGTGTTGGGAAATGTGAGTGTTGTGAATGAATATCAGATTCTGCAATTACCTTTTAGCACATACTCCTGGAACATGTGTACCAAGCGCAGCTGGGCCACACATCCCCCCCTAGTTATCATCAGCACTCCCGGGCTGAAATAGAAAAACATTTTTATATATAACATCAACAATTTAACTCATCCCTTGCGGGAGGTAAGGACTCTTTAACGTTACAATGTATACAATGGCAAGTAGAAAAATATCAAAATACTTTTCACATCAATAAATACAACATAAGATTCTTGTGGAGGACCCGCACCAAAAACACATCCCACGTGGGTCCTGGGTGGGCTGCAGGACTTCATTGCTGCAGACCTCACTCTAGGCCACACCATACGGGTTTTTCTTCAGAGGTAGTAAGGCTTTGTGTAAAACCAAGATGGAGCACCGAAGTGCGAACTATTTACATTTAAAGTTTTTGGGCTGGCAAAGTCCTCAGCCACGCAGTCTTTGCTAAGAACATTTCACAGTAGAAAAATCACATTTATACTTCACATTACCCAACTGGGGTATTCTATACAAAATTATGCATACATCATCACATAACAACATTTTCAATAAAGTGCAAATTCTTCTTTAACTTTATACAGATGCAGTAAACCCTGTCTGGGTCCTACTGGTCTTCTTCTTTGCAGATTGCGATGACATCTTCCACTCCTGGGGCTGGAAGCACGCGGTGCGCTCTGGAACGCATTACAAGGATATCATGTCCTGCGATCTGTGTTTGAGTAGCTACAGTTACACTAGAGCGATTCACTTGGGACCCAGTGGGTGCCTCTTCAGAATATAGGTCTTGCTCAATAGGGGTCGCAGACTTGCGCAGTGATCTAACTGAGGACGCACCATCCGGTTGCGTTGCAGTATAAGATGCTGGACAAGATGCAGGCTTGCGCTGTGACTCAGTTGAGGTCGCATCAGGCCTTTGCGATGCAAAGTGGGATGCTGTATATGATGCAGGGCACGATGCAGGTGCGCGGCCTGGCGCTGATGCTGTTGGGGCTTGGGACACTGTGGCATGATGTACATTACCGGCGTCGGGGACGGGGTCGCTAACACGGAAGACGTTCAGAGCATACCACCCTTTAAGACCCCAGTGCCGCGTATAGCTGACTATATCCCCATTCATGAGATCCCTTCCCGGGTGACCAATGGGCAGATGAGACTCCACATCCCTGCGACTGACGAATACCCCTTGGTACAGGCCTGGCTCATGGATGAACCCCCAGCCTTTGCGGAGTTTAAAGTCACTAACGCACCCCTGGCGCCGCGGTTCCCAGAGCGTACCTTTATCTCTCCTGACGTTTTCTTTATCAGCGAGAAACTCCTCCAGGTACTTCTGACGGAACTGCTGCACCTCTCTCTCCTCCTGCTGTCGTCGCTGCTCCTGCTCCCGGCGTCGCATTTCGTTCTCCACCTGGGCGGCGTATTCCACGTCGTCCAGGTACTCCATTTCCTCCCAGTCGACCTCCAACATGGACGGCTGGATCTCCTCCGGTGTCCCTACCGGGGATCGGCATTCCGCTGCGGCCTCCAGGCCTGGCTGGTACTCCGGAACGGGCAAGGCCTCCTCAGCCTCCTTCTCTCCCGCCGCTTCATCGGTGGAGTCGGGATCAGCACTTTTGGAGGCGGCCTCCGGTTCTTCATCAGCCGCTTGCAGTGGGGATGCAGGTAACGGTCGAGCTGCTGGAGGGGAGAGTGCTGCGTCCCACAGCAGCCACTGTTTCCGGGCACGCCACCTTCGCTCCAGCTCCTCCATATCTTCACGGTGTCGGGCCAGGTCCCTCAACACCGCTTCCACCTCCACCACTTCTTCCATGGTTTGGTCGGTATCCCGACCTGGGGACAGCTCCGGCACAGGCAGTAGCTCTTCAGTGGAACGGGGCCTGCGCACCACCGCTCCTCCACACAGCGTCTCCTGTCCTTCCGCCATCTCTCTCCAGGCCAGACTGTATTTTCCATCAGGAACAATCTGGTCTCCTCCGTGGGGGCGGGATTTGCGCTTCCTCTTTTTGGCATAGAGAATGAAGAGGAGGCGGACCTCCTTTGCAGTAGGGCAGGCTCTTGTATTGTAATAACATTTAGAGGGGGCGCCCATTGCTTTCGCGCCACAAGGGGGGGGTATGCCCATGAAGGCACACCCTTCTTCTTCTCCAGCGCCTCAGGGTGCGAATATGGCGGCAAAATGGCGGAAAATGGCGCCAAAAATTACAAAAGCTGCTCACAGTCTTTTCTGCACAAAAACAGTTCAATTAGGCACACAGGACTCACATCCAGTAAGCTTCGTATCCTGTTCGTGACGCCAAAGATGACGCGCACACGGTACCAGGGCTATGGGGTACTCGGCACCGAGCCCATGGAAGTCTATGGGGAATGTCACTGGCAGCAGAGCTCGGTCCGTGGCCCTGGGCGCTCATACAATGGGGGAATATTTACAGGGGATTGTAGTAATAGTTTGTGACGCCACCTGTGGTTTCTGATCAATTTGACCAGCGCTGCAAGATGAATCTTCTGAGGGGAGGTTATGGGGCAGCTGGATATTAAGTCTCCCACAGGTGAGACTTTTCCCTCGAAGTCTATGATGGTGCAAGGTTCAGGCAATAACGCAGTCACACACAAGTTGTTCTCTTTCCATACCTTTACTGTTGATGGTGGCAGGTATGTCCCGGGAAGCTGCTCAGGGTGGAGTATGCACATCCAGGTAATTGCTGAGTAGGTTTAAGGCCTCCTTTCCTTTAATGTGTATGAGTCCAAACCTGCGTGAAGCGAAGTTTAAAGGGTATGCCACACTAAACAACATCGCTAACGGGATCGCTAAAAAACGTCACTATTTAGCGATCCCGTTAGCGATGTTGTTGTGTGCGGCATCTACCAGCGACGTGGCCCCTGCTGAGATCCTGCTGTGATCTCGCTCGTCGTTCTCATCGTTCCGGACCCTATTTTTATCGTCGGCGCCCCGCTGGTAAGTATATATCGCTGAGTGTAGCACCTTTTGTTAGCGATTTAGCGGTACTTTTGTACCGCTAAAGTCGTTAAGGAGATCGCTAACCGCGATAGCGTCCTTAACGACATCGCTAAAATAGGCTGCTACTAGCGATATAGAAAACAATCCCGCTAGCGATCGCATTAGTATGCGTCGTTATCGTGATCGCTAGCGGGATTGTTTAGTGTGGCAGTACCTTAACTCTAAATAGCATAGCTTCGCCCGGCCAACATTGTGGTGGAAGTCTTTTGCTTGATCTGGAGACCAGATATGGTGACCAGATATTGGAAAGAACTAAGCCCTTGAGGCTGATCAGGCCAGACTCCTGTTCTCCCTGACTCCTGTTACGTATCGGCACTTAGGGCTACCTTCTGCGACTTGAAGTCCAGCAAGGATTCCGGTTTTCTATCACTAGCCGTGAAGGTTCCAGCAATACTTCGGACCCGGTGTCCGGTTAGTTGAGTGAAGGTGATCTGTCACCGAAGTCACTCCTTCCTAGGGTAACCACTCGCCCGTCGCCCTACTCTCCTCCTTAACATAAGCACAGGGCAGCAGTAGGTTCTGTCATTAGCTTTCTTCCTTCTTTCCAAGCTCACTGACCAACTCTCAGTTAACTCGATGTTCTGCAAACTGTAGTCCCCCTCCTTCTTTCCTTCAAAGACTCTGTCCAGAGCAGCTTTCAGGACGTTTCGTCAGACTGATTACAAGCCCGCTCCGAGAGTCACTCTCCACTTGCTTAGGGTGCTAGCAGTCTGTCTATTCTGAGTTATCAGCTTGCAATCTCTCTCTCTTCTGTCTTGTCTGACAGGAAATCTCCACCGTCTGTCTTTAGCTCAGACTGAGCTCTGAGACCTTAAATAGTCTAGATTCCCTCTAGTGGTAGTGTTGGGAAATGTGAGTGTTGTGAATGAATATCAGATTCTGCAATTACCTTTTAGCACATACTCCTGGAACATGTGTACCAAGCGCAGCTGGGCCACACATATGCTGTAGTAAGTCTTACTATTGAGTTGTAGCTGCTGAATTTGCACTTACAGCATTATACTGTTGAAACACCATAGCACATTCTGGTGACATAGACATAGAGTATAACGTTCTTCCTGATATCAGTCATAGTATAGCCAATACAACCCTTACCTGTGAAGAGCAGAGCCCATTATTTCCACTTACAGTGTGTTTTTGCTTAAAACAAGAAAGCTGGCAACTTTTGTTAATATTAGATGAGACCATTATTATTGCATTTCCTTCTCTAAATTATTTATTGGATGTGAAATTTTCTTTTATGAAAACCTACAACATCCAACAGCTCCACAATGTAAGATTTTCATTGAAAGCATTGGCAAAAAAATTGTATTAAAACATAATGTTAAGGGGACGGTTGCACCAACTTTATTAAATGATAGGGAGCAACCGAACCCTGGGGTAAGGAACTCTAGCAGCTATAGCAGCAGTGTTTACGAGACTTGCGGCTTGTGCGGCTGCCTGAGTAGCTACTGAGGTGAGATCAGCAACTGGAGCGGCCTGTTCCAGAGACCTAAGTCTGGCCTCTAGTTTCTTAATGTAGCGCTGTAGCTGCTGAATGTCAGCCATGTTCAGCTAGACCCTGGCGGTCAGATCATGCTAAATAGGTCGTGCTCATGTGTGGACGTACCAGAATCCGGGCTCCACGTGCTCTCTAGCTTTGCTCTCCGGGACCTACCAATGCCAGAGTTCACTCGGCTAATTAGCACAGGTCCTTCAGGCAGGTTAGCTTATGCCAGGCAGGTAGCCAATGTGGCGCAGTCTAGCTCCAACAAGAGGGTAGCGATACACCCTGAGCAGACTGCGGGGCGCGTAACCTGGGCATCGCCTGCCACTTGAACAGAGTTGCTAAGTCCGGTCGCACACCGGCTGGCAGCACGTACGCCTGGCGTGAGTCGCATGCACTTCCTAATCGGTTGGCAAGTGGCTTCTGTGCAGTTAACAGGGCTACATGTACGCCAGCCTGCAGCACATCTCCCGTGAAGTTAACGGAGATAGTGCAAATCCAATATCTTGCTTAGTGTGAAGTAACACAGGCAAGACCTTTATATTTCTGTTGTCAGTTTTCACCCTCATACCCGAGGGGTGTTCGGCCGCAGCATCCCTAGCTGCACCGCGGACCCCGGGTTCGATTGCAATCCATTATTTTAATAAAGTTGTTGCAACCAAGCTTTTAACACATAACCTACACCATGCAATCCACTGACCAGAGAATAGCATCTTCTGTGTATGCTTGTTGCCAAAAACCCCTCAAAACTTAAAAATACAGGTATAAATTTGTGCTTCCTTACCTTTTTGCAAAATGTGTTAGGGACTCCCAGGATCTCATGATGCAAAATCAATAAATCACATCATTATCTCAACAGCAAATAATTTGCATTACAGCAACTGGGTGGACACATACGGGTGCTTTCCACAAAATTAGAATATCATGAAAAAGTTAATTTATTTCAGTTCTTCAATACAAAAAGTGAAACTCATATATTATATGGAGTCATTACAAACAGAGTGATCTATTTCAAGTGTTTATTTCTGTTAATATTGATGATTACAGCTTACAGCCAATGAAAACCCAAAAGTCATTATCTCAGTAAATTAGAATACTTTATTACACCAGCTTGAATCTGATTTTAAAATCCGAAATGTTGACCTACTGAAATGTATGTTCAGTAAATGCACTCAATACTTGGTCGGGACTCCTTTTGCATCAATTACTGCATCAATGTGGCGTGGCATGGAAGCGATCAGCTTGTGGCACTGCTGAGGTGCTATGGAAGCCCAGGTTGCTTTGATAGCAGCCTTCAGCTTGTCTGCATTGTTGGGTCTGCTGTTTCTCATCTTCCTCTTGACAATACCCCATAGATTCTCTATGTAGTTAAGGTCAGGCGAGTTTGCTGGCCAATCAAGCACAGTGATTCTGTTGTTTTTAAACCAGGTATTGGTACTTTTGGCAGTGTGGACAGGGGCCAAGTCCTGCTGGAGAATGAAATTTCCATCTCTAAAAAGCTTGTCGGCAGAGGGAAGCATGAAGCGCTCTAAAATTTCCTGATAGACGGCTGCGCTGACTTTTGTCTTGATAAAACACAGTGGACCTACACCAGCAGATGACATGGCTCCCAAGCCATCATTGATTGTGGAAACTTCACACTAGACCTCAAGCAGCTTGGATTGTGTTTCTCCACTCTTTCTCCAGAATCTGGGACCTTGATTTCCAAATGAAATGCAAAATTTACTTTCCTCTGAAAACAACACCTTGGAGCATTGAGCAACAATCCAGTTCTTTTCCTCCTTGGCCCAGATAAGATGCTTCTGGCGTTGTCTATTGGTCATAAGAAATGCGACACTTTGTAGCCCATGTCCTGGATACGTCTGTGTGTGGTGACTCTTGAAGCGGTGAAACCAGCAGCAGTCCACTCCTTGTGAATCTCCCCCAAATTCGTTCCATTCAACTTTCCATTAATATGCTTGAATACAGCACTCTGTGAACAGCTAGTTTCTTTAGCAACGACCTTTTGAGGCTTACCCTCCTTGTGGAGTTTGTCTTCAGCCTTCCGGACATCTGTCTAGTCAGCAGTCTTCCCCATGATTGTGGAGCCTACTGAAACAGACTAAGGGACCTTTTTAAGCTCTTAGGAAGCATTTGCAGTTATTTTTTGTTAATTTAGTCTGTTGTATAGTGGCACTATTGCTCAAGGGTTTGCAACTGCTGCGTCAAGAAACCAACCACAGAGGAATCAAGTAAATGTGTTAATCAATTAAGATAGACTCGCGCTGTGGAAACCAAGAATTGAGGGAGAGATGTAGTTTTTACTGATATAAAAATACAGGAATAAAAATGTGCGTATGCCTTTTCCCTCCTGTATTTTTATGTCAGTAAAACCTACATCTCCTCCTCAATTCTTGGTTTCTACAGCGCGAGTCTATCTTAATTGATTTTTTGTTAATTATTCTAATTTACTGAGATAATGACTTTTTGTGTTTTCATTGGCTGTAAGCCATAATCATCAACATTAATAGAAATAAACACTTGAAATAGATCACTCTGTTTGTAATGACTCTATATAATATATGAGTTTCACTTTTTGCATTGAAGAACTGAAATAAATTAACTGTATGATGATATTCTAATTTGTGAGTAGAACCTGTAGATACACATAGTTTAAAGATCATGTGACAGAGTATAACAAAATCATGTTTTATTTCACAGTAAGTCTACTCATCTCGGAACATGTTGATCCAAGGGGGCTGGTATGGAAAGGCACAGCTTTACGATGTTTACTCCACCCACCTGGAGTGATTTACTTACGAAAAAGAAGCTACACTGTCAAAAAAAGGAACACAAATATTATTGTGTTCATTAATATATGGAGTAGGCAACAAACATTTTAAACTCTAGTAAATACAATTGTATATTGCATTTATAAATATAATGGACATAAAACTCTAAGTAATTTTGCAATAACATTGCATTACTTATCCTTTTCAGATCCTGAATTATTACCTATAAAATAGTCCTGGACTACATATCCAGCCTGCTGGTTGTCCCAGCTTCTGTAATGCAGTCAGTTATTTCTTCTTTTATTGTATACTTTGTATCATTACTAGTCTGAAGACTACAGAATTCCAATCACCAGTAAAATCTCTGCACATACTTTAACCCCTTTCTGACATTAGACGTAGTATCCCGTCCATGTGACCAGGGCCTGTCTGCCCATGAACGGGATAGTACATCATGTGCGATCAGCCGCGCACACAGGTGGAGTGTGGCTGATCGCGGCCGGGTGTCAGCTGATTCTCACAGCTGACACCTGGCACTTAGTGCCAGGAGCGGTCACAGACCATCTTGGCACTGTATTCATGCGCCATTGTCACTGCGCCATACGTCTTCCCCAAAAAAATTTCAGCAGGGCATCTCCACACTGCCGACTATGTGTGTGCTTTGTGGGAATTTGTGTTTACCCTTTTTTGGGCCACAATTGGTATGATGGAATGAGGACCTTAAAATTATGCTACAAATCAGGAAGGCAAACATCCATTTAAAAAAATTAAAACATCTTTACTGGAATTCTTCATTCTGGATCTCCAACAAACTGCTGCAGAGCACAATACATGTAAAATCACATACAAAACAGGTTATTGTAATACATTATCACAAGAAGTCTTCAGAGAGGGTGTTGAAACAACTTATCCACCTTTACAGGCGCATAACAATACCTGTTCGTTAAATTCATGATGCACTATGGCATCCCTTACTCCAAAAATATTGCTATAGTCCCAAACTGGAGAAGGATTTGTGGAGAGGCACACATGAATGCACACGCCACTTTTCAGATGCTGCTGATTCAATAAGAGGCGTGAAAAACGCTTTTCTTGATGAATCCTGTTTCAGGAGGGTTGGTAAGTATGGCCTAGGCTTGGGCTAGATAGTGACTTGTGTAGCGCAACATTGAGATTGCAGTGTCACATTGCAACATCACATCTAGCAATTTGCTGTGGTGTCGCATGCTGACAAAGGAACTACTGCAACAGAGTCTCAAATATTTCCAGATGTGTTGGATTCTCTGTCGCTAGTTGCACGTGACTCACTTGCCATAGACACATGTCACCATGAAGCCCAAGCCAAAGGTGCACACTGACTGGTGTGACAGCATCTATACCAGTTACCAGAAGAAGAGTTTTGTACAAATCAACAAATTGGTAAAATATTTGCTTTTCTGGAAGGAGAGCAGAAGAACTTGATTGATGGGAAGTATTTTTAGACATAACATACTTTTTATTTAAATATTCCTCTATATCTAATGCTATTTGGGATTCTTGAAGCATTTCAAATAATTGCTTAAAATAAATGTCCAATAGTTATATTTGTCTACAGGTATAAAAAAATTAGTTTAATTCTGCATTGTTCAAAAACAAGTGCATATTCAGCAATTCTGTGATGTACCGAGACTATAAATAGTATTCACCCCCTCCATCGGATTTTTATGTTTTATTTTGTAACAACTTTGAATCACAGTGAATTTAATTAAGCTTTTTTCACACTGATCAACATAAACTATAAACTAGGCTATAGAGTCCATGTAAAAACAAATTTCCAGGAAAGAAGATCTATGTTCATTACAACTTAACACATTTATTTACCTTAAGGCTAAATTCACACTATGTTTCAGCTTCATATTTGATCTATAGCTTGTGATATGACCTTGATTTTTTTTCTAAGATGTCCAGTGTTTTACTGGATAGATCAGTATGGTGTTCTTTTTCATTACAATGGAGTCAGTGGTATATGTGTGAAACCGTATAGGCGTACATTTACATATCTCAAAATTCTAACTTTAGAGGGACTCTTCAAATGTGTGTACTAAGTATAACACATATAGTGTGGTAATATCTATGTGTCCAAAAAATAATTAGTTGCTAGACACTTCAATCAATATACATCAAAAGGGTGTCCGTGGTGGTGCCATTGCCACCTGATAAGAAATGATTCCAGCCAAGGTAAAGTTAAAAAATACCAATTTTTATTAATAATCAATTTAAAATGGATGGATGTAAAAATAGACAGGGCTAAAAACCTCCAAGTAGAGGGAGAGAAACAGCACACTATCCTGGCACTTGTGGGTAGGTAGTAACAGAACAATAGTGGGAAAATCAATATGTCAATATAAAAGGTATAGATACACTATGGATTATATGTATCTCAATTATGATATATAGTCTCAATGGAACTTTAAGTGTGATCTGAGGTTAATAAAGTAATAAATGGGTTAATACCTTCAAAAGAATATTGAAAAATGTAAGTGTTCAATGAGAAAAAACAATTTGTGTAGGAAATAAATCAATATGCTAGTTCCTTAAATACGTTATCCCACAATTACTGTATTTTTCGGACTATAAGACGCATCGGACCATAAGACGCACCCCAAATTTTCAGAAGGAAAATTTGGAAAAAAAATAATGTGTCAAATGGGGGTCCGTCTTACAGTCCAAATTCAGCTTACCAGCAAACGGATCAGCAAAGGTAGAGGAGTGGTTACTGGGGTTGTTCGGTGGTCCAGGCTGGTGCGGTAGTGGTGCTCTGTGGGGTGGCTGTGCTCTGTGGGGTGGTTGTGGTCTGTGGGGTGGCTGTGTTCTGTGGGGTGGCTGTGTTCTGTGGGGTGGCTGTGTTCTGTGGTGTGGGTGGGCACTGTGGGGTGGCTGTGTTCTGTGTGGTGGCCATATACTCACAAATCCGGTGGCGGTCCCAATGCAGCTTCCCTGCGGTGCGGTGGTGGTGTCTGGGCAGCAGCGGGGCTCTGGGCTGCGGGGGGCTCCGCCGGTATGTCGTCCTAGCTGGAAAGCCCCCCGCAGCTGCGACGTGGTGCCGGGCTGAAGAATGGCCGCCAGGGGCCTCCGGCAAGATGGCCGCCGCATACTCTCATTCAAATCACGGCAACGAGATCTTGTCCTGAGATCTCGGGAGACGAGATCTCGGGAAGAGATCTCGTTGCCGAGATTTGAATGAGAGTATGTGGCGGCCATCTTGCCGGAGGCCCCTGGTGGCCATTCTTCAGCCCGGCACCGCGTTGCAGCTGCGGGGGGCTTTCCGGCTAGTACGAAATGCCGGCGGAGCCCCCCTTCGCAGCCCAGAGCCCCGCTGCTGCCCAGACACCACCACCGCACCACAGACTGCATCGGACCGCCACCGGAGGCCCCTGGCGGCTTTCCTTCAGCCTGGAACCGCGTCGCAGCTGCGAAATACCGGTGGAGCCCCCGATGCAGCACAGAGCCCCACTGCTGCCCCGACACAACCACCGCATCACAGCGAAGCTGCATTGGGAGCGCCGCCACCACCTGACTTTTCGGTATGTTGCGACCCTAAGACGCACCCCCATTTTCCCCCAAAATTTTTGGGGAAAAAAGTGCGTCTTATGGTCTGAAAAATACGGTAAATAACACTTCAGAATTCTCCATAGAAGTTCGATTGGGTTCAGATTGAGAGACATACAGGTGCATCTCACAAAATTAGAATATCATCAAAAAGTTAATTTATTTCAGTTCTTCAATACAAAAAGTGAAACTCATGTATTATATAGAGTCATTACACACAGAGTGATCTATTTCAAGTGTTTATTTCTGTTAATGTTGATGATTATGGCTTATAGCCAATGAAAACTCAAATGTCATTAGCTGAGTAAATTAGAATACTTTATAACAGCAGCTTGAAAAAAATATTTTAAAATCTGAAATGTTGGCCTACTGAAATGTATATTCAGTAAATGCACTCAATACTTGGTGGGGGCTCCTTTGGCATCAATTACTTCATCAATGCGGCGTGGCATGGAGGCGATCAGCCTGTGGCACTGCTGAGGTGTTATGGAAGCCCAGGTTGCTTTGATAGCAGCCTTCAGCTCGTCTGCATTGTTGGGTCTGGTGTTTTCATCTTCCTCTTCACAATACCCCAAAAATTCTCTATGTGGTTAAGGTCAGGCGAGTTTGCTGACCCATCAAGCACAGTGATACTGTTGTTTTTAAACTAGGTATTGGTATTTTTGGCAGTGTGGACAGGTGCCAAGTCCTGCTGGAGAATGAAATTTCCATCTCCAAAAAGCTTGTCTGCAGAGGAAAGCAAGAAGTGCTCTAAAATTTCCTTGTAGACGGCCACGCTGACTTTGGTCTTGATAAAACACAGTGGACCTACACCAGCAGATGACATGGCTCCCCAAGCCATCATTGATTGTGGAAACTTCACACTAGACCTCAAGCAGCTTGATTGTGTTTCTCCACTCTTCTCCAGAATCTGGGACCTTGATTTCCAATGAAATGCAAAATTACTTTCCTCTGAAAACAACACCTTGGAGCATTGAGCAACAATCATCTTTTCCCCTTGCCCAGACTCTGGACTTGTTCCAAGGAACCCATGTGAATATCACAATCAATTATATGTAACTATAAAGTGCTATACTAATTACTCTAAATAATTCATGCAATTCTGGGTGATACACGTATAGCTTTGCTAATTGTGAATCTACTCATTATGGCTTTCAATGTTCTTAATTTTTGTTTGTGACAAGGTAATTTTGCAGACATTCTAAATTTTTGCCAAATACTAATATATTCTCTGTAAAAAATAAATAAAAGCTTCCGGGTGGCGGGGTTTTATCAGTGTTACATTCCAAATTCCTCATATATAATTCATTGCATAAAAGGCTCTTATGCAAATCAATTGCCTAGAAGTAGCAGAGTGAGGGCAGCTGCATACCATACATTGGTAAACTGCAAATTATGAGTTTATTAGAAGTTTACATGACAGAATCACTCAGCAATACTCATAAAGTGCACGACTATATCTCAAGTTACTGCCCTCTGTAAAGAGTCACAGCTGACTGCCCATTTTACATAAGACAAACAGCTGCATCATACTGCCACCTACCACATACAAACCTCCCAGCGTGGGTATTAATAGTAATAATAACACTTTATACATGGCCTAAAGGTTTATGTTTGTCACCTGCAGAAAGAGAGAACAAGGCACAGACTGACATGACCATTTTCACCAATGAACCCCTTTAACACGCTATCTGTGTAGACAAGTATGGACCTGTCATGTTGCATGGACTGTACAACATTTTTTGCCACTTTTCCTTTTGTTTTAATATAACCAGTTATATTTCACCTTAACCCCTTTACCCCCAAGGGTGGTTTGCATGTTAATGACCGGGCCAATTTTTACAATCCCGACCACTGTCCCTTTATGAGGTAATAACTCTGGAACGCTTCCATGGATCCTGGTGATTCTGGCACTGTTTTCTCGTGACATATTGTACTTCATGATAGTGGTAAAAATTCTTTGATATGACTTGCATTTATTTGAGAAAAAAATGGAAATTTGGTGAAAATTATGAAAATTTTGCAATTTTCCTAATTTGAATTTTCATGCCCTTAAATCACAGATACATGTCACATAAAATACTTAATAAGTAACATTTCCCACATGTTTACTTTACATCAGCACAATTTTGGAACCAACATTTTTTTTGTTAGGAAGTTATAAGGGTTAAAAGTTAAACAGTGATTTCTCATTTTTACAACACCATTTTTTTAGGGACCACATCACATTTGAAGTAATTTTGAGGGGTCTATATGATAAAAAATACCCAAAAGTGACACCATTCTAAAAACTGCACCCCTGAAGGTGCTCGAAATTACATTCAATAAGTTTATTAACCCTTTAGGTGCTTCCCAGGAATTTTTGGAATGTTTAAAAAAAATGAACATTTAACTTTTTTTCACAAAAAATTTACTTCAGATCCAATTTGTTTTATTTTCCCAAGGGTAACAGGAGAAATTGGACATCAAAAGTTGTTGTACAATTTGTCCTGAGTACGCTAATACACCATATATGCAGGTAAACCACTGTTTGGGCACATGGCAGAGCTCGGAAGGGAAGGAGCGCCGTTTGACTTTTTCAATGCAAAATTGGCTGGAAGTGAGATAGACGCCATGTCGCGTTTGGAGAGCCCCTGATGTGCCTAAACAATGGAAACCCCCCAATTCTAACTCCATCCCTAACCCCAACCCTAACCCTAATCCCAACCTTAACCATAACTATAACCACAAACCTAACCCTAACACACCCTTAACCCTATTCCCAACACTAACCCTAATCCCAACCCTAACCCTAATCCCAACCATAACCATAATCCAAACCCTAAACCTAACTTTAGCCCCAACCCTAACTTTAGCCCCAACCCTAACCCTAACTTTAGTCCAACTCACTTTAGCCCAACTCTAACCCTAATGGGAAAATGAAAAGAAATACTTTTTTTATTCTATTATTTTTCCCTTACTAAGGAGTGATAAAGGGGGTTTGATTTACTATTTTTTTTATTTTGATCACTGTGATAGGGTCTATCACAGTAATTAAAACTCTTTATAGCTGGTTTTTATGTTTGGCAGCTGTCACACACTAAAAGATGCTTTTTATTGCAAAAATTAGTTTTTGCATCACCACATTTTGAGAGCTATAACCTTTTTTTATTTTGGCCCACAGAGTCATGTGAGGTCTTGTTTTTTTTGCGGCACGAGTTGACAGCCCCTCTGCCTTTGGATTGGAGACCCCGCGGCATGACGCGGGGTCCCGATCGCTGCCATGGAGACCTGATGTCGTCATGATGAAATCCTGGTCTCCAGGCCTGAGAGGCTTCCTGTCATGCGCAGTGATGACCAGAAAGTCTCTCAGGTCAGTATATTGAAGCTGCAGCGCTGACAGCTTCTATAGCATGCAGATCTGCATACTATAGAAGCGATCAGCCTGCATAAAATGTGTCCCATAGTGGGACAAAGTATAAAAGTAAGAATTAAATAAAAAAAATTTTTTTAAATAATTGTAAAAATATTTTAAAAAATAATAATAAAAAATCAATATTTATTCCAGCAATAAATATTTAAATTAAAAAATCTAAACAATAAAAGTACACATATTTGGTATCGCCGCATCCGTAACGACCCGACCTATAAAACTGTCCCACTAGTTAACCCCTTTAGTGAAAAACCATTAAAAAAACAAGTAAAAAAAACAATGCTATATCATCATACCACTGAACAAAAAGTGGAATAACACGCGATCAAAACAATGGATATAAATAAACATGGTACCGCTGAAAACATCATCTTGTCCCGCAAAAAACAAGCCCCCAAACAGCTCCGTCACCTGAAAAATAAAAAAGTTATAGCTCTCAGAATAAAGCGATGCAAAAATAATTATTTTTTATATAAAACAGTTTTTATTGTATAAAAGCGCTAAAACATAGAAAAATGATATAAATGAGGTATCGCTGTAATCGTACTGACCCAAAGAATAAAACTGCCTTATCAATTTTACCACACGCGGAACGGTGTAAATGCCCTCTCTTAAAGAAATTCATGAATTGCAGGTTTTTGTTCATTCTGCCTCCCAAAAACCAGAATAAAAAGTGATCACAAAAATGTCATGTGACCGAAAATGGTACCAATAAAAACGTCAACTTGTCCCACAAAAAATAAGACCTCGCATGACTCTGTGGTCCAAAATATAGCTCTCAAAATGTGGTGATGCAAAAACTATTTTTTGCAATAAACAGCTGCCAAACATAAAAACCTGCTATAAAAACCCACTATAAATAGTAAATCAAACCCCCCTTTATCAACCCCTTAGTTAGGGAAAAATAATAAAATAAAAAAATGTATTTATTTCCATTTTCCTGTTAGGGTTGGGGTTAGGGTTAGGGTTGGGGCTGGGTTAGGGTTGGGGTTAGGGCTAAAGTTAGGGTTAGGTTTGGGGCTAAAGTTAGGGTTGGGGTTAGGGTTGGGATTAGGATTAGAGTTGGGATTAGGGTTAGGGTTGGGATTAGTGTTAGGGGTGTGTTAGGGTTAGGTTTGTGGTTAGGGTTATGGTTAGGTTTGGGATTAGGATTAGGGTTGTGATTAGGGTTAGGTATGTGTTGTGCTTAGGGTTCGAGTTAGAATTGGGGGTATCCACTGTTTAGGCACATCAGGGGCTCTCCAAACGCGACGTGGCGTCCGATCTCAATTCCAGCCAATTCTGCATTGAAAAAGTCAAACGGTGCTCCTTCCCTTCCGAGCTCTGTCATGAACCAAACAGTGGTTTACCCCACATATGGGGTATCAGCCTACTCAGGACAAATTGCATAACAACTTTTGAGGTCCAATTTCTCCTGTTACCCTTGGAAAAATAAAAAATTGGGGGAGAAAAGATCATTTTTGTGAATAAAATATGATTTTTTTTATTTTTACAGCTCTACATTATAAACGTCTGTGAAGCAGTTGTGGGTTCATAGTACTCACCACACATCTAGATATATTCCTTATGGGGTCTACTTTCCAAAATGGGGTCACCTGTGGGGGGGTTCCACTGTTTAGGCACATCAGGGACTCTGCAAACTGAACATGACACCCATCAAAGTCTGTATTCCAAAACATCATTACTTCCTTTCCGAGCCCTGCCGTGCTCCCAGTTATCCCCCTAACATATGGGGTATCAGCGTACTCAGGACAAATTGGACAACAACTTTTAGGGTCCAATTTCCTTGGGAAAAATCAAAAATTGGGGACTAAAAAATCATTTTTGTGCAAATGTTTTTTTTCACACCCAGGCATTATAAACTTTAGTGAAACACTTGGACGTTGAATGTGCTCACAACAGATCTAGATAAGTTCCTTAGGGGGTCTAGTTTCCAAAATGGTGTCACTTATGGGATGTTTCCACTGTTTAGGCACATCAGGGGCTCCCAAACGCGACATGGCATCCAGCCAATTCTGCATTGAGAAAGTCAGAAGGCACTCCGTCCTTCCGAGCTCTGCCGTGCGCCCAAACAGTGGTTTACCTGCATATATGGGGTATCAGCGTACTCAGGACAAATTGTACAACTTTTGGGATCCAATTTCTCCTGTTACCTTTGGTAAAATAAAACAAATTGGATCTGAAGTAAATTTTTTGTGAAAAAAGTTAAATGTTCATTTTTTTTTAAACTTTCCAAAAATTCCTGTGAAGCACCTGAAGGGTTAATAAACTTCTTGAATGTGCTTTTGAGCACCTTCAGGGGTGCAGTTTTTAGAATGGTGTCACATTTGGGTATTTTCTATCATATAGACCCCACAAAGTGACTTCAAATGTGATGTGATCCCTAAAAAAAAAGGTGTTGCAAAAATGAGAAATCGCTGGTCAAATTGAACCCTTATAACTTCCTAAAAAAAAAAATTTGGGTTCCTGTGCTGTCGATGAAAGCTGTGCTTCCTTGCTCTTAGGAGACGCTGTGCTGAATAGGAGTTTGTTGTTGCTATTGGAGATTCATCTTCCTGTGCTGTGCACTAAAGCTAAGTAGTTGAAGTTTGGAGTTGTGGTGTTCTGTAGTTTGCTGTTGTATGTATGTGGTTATCTCAGGTTCCCTTTTCCCATTTAGTTTATTCCTCCCAGTCCCTATCTTTCTCTCTATTTTGTTGGTTAGTGCTTTTGTATGGTAGAGGTTTTCTGTTATCCTGTTTTGTCTTTGTGTCTGGTTTACCTATCATTTCTGTCCCATTCCTCAAGTGGTGGAGGAAGGAACAGACTAGGGTTTTTACAGGAGCACATTAAGGTCAGATTCTCGGGTCTCTCTACCTTTAAGAGTACCCCCAGGACAGGGATAGTTAGTTTCTCAGCTCCAGGGACAGTTTGAGGCCCCTTTTCCTTACTGAAGACCGTCACAGCATAACAGATACTATAATGTTTCTTACTTTCATGTGCATTATTGATTTATTAAATAAAAAATAAAACAATGGTTACTATTTAAAGGGAACCTGTCACCACAGAATATCTCCGACCTTGTGTGGCTCTATAAAGCCAGATCTGTTATTCAAAGTAGGTGGGAAGGTGTAGTTAAATGTTTGGCTCCGCCATGGAGCACCAAGCTCCTGTACTTGGTTTGAACAGTCATTCTGTACTGACAGAGTCCCTTTAATTACCACCACATTTTTTTTCCTCCAAAATTCATGCAGCTGTATCTGTTGCTTCAGTATTCATTGGAGTTTTCACAGATATATTTGTTAATTGTTTAGGTTGCTCAATAATCTCTATGGATGGTTAATGATACTGCAAATAAACACAAAGTATGAAAGGAAGCATATAGTCAGAGTGGTTTTGTAACAAATGAGAAATTAAGTGTCAAACCTCTTTCTCCCTACACGTTTGCTACAGTTGTGTTCAAAAGTTTACATACACTGGCAGAATTTTTGCTTTCTTGGCCTTTTTTCAGAGAATATGAATTAAAACACCAAAACTTTTTCTCCACTAATGGTTAGTGGTAGGGTGAAGCCATTTATTGTCAAACTACTGTGTTTTCTCTTTTTAAATCATAATAACAACCCAAAACATCCAATTTAACCTTATCAAAAGTTTATATACCCTGGTGATTTTGGCCTGATAACATGCACAGAACTTGACACAAATGGATATGAATGACTACTAAAGGTAACATCCTCACCTGTGACCTTTTGCTTGTAATCAGGGTGTGTGTATAAAAGTTGAGTGAGTTTCTGGGATCCAGAGAGACTCTTGCATCATTCATCCAGCAACTGACATTTCTGGATTGTGAGTCATGGGGAAAGCAAAAGAATTGTCAATGGATCTATGGGAAAAGGTAGTTGAACTGTATAAAACAGGAACGTTATAGAAAAAGATATCCAAGGAACTGATAATGTCAGTCAGCAGAGTTCAAAATGTGATTAACAAATGGAAAATCAGGGGCTCTATGAAAACAAAATCACAGTCAGGTAGACCAACAAAAATTTCATCCACAACTGCCAGGATAATTGTTTGGGATGCAAAGAAAAACCCACAAATAACATCAGCTGAAATATTGGACTCTCGGAAAACTAGCAGTGTGGCTGTTTCAAGATGCACAAAAAGGAGGCACTTGAAGAAAAATGGGCTGCATGGTCGAGTCGCCAGAAGAAAGCCATTACTGCACAAATGCCACAAAGTATCTCACCTACAATATGCAAAACAGCACAGAGACAAGCCTCAAAATGTCTGGAACAAGTTAATTTGGAGAGATGAGACCAAAATTGAACTTTTTGGCCACAACCATAAACGCTACATTTGGAGAGAGGTCAACAAGGACTATGATGAAAGGAACACCATTCCTACTGTAAAGCACAGAGGTGGATCGCTAATGTTTTGGGGATGTGTGAGCTACAAAAGCACCAGAAAATTTATCAAAGTTGAAGGAAAGATGAATTCAACATGTTATCAGCAAATACAAGAGGCAAATTTGCAACCATCAGCCCGGAAACTGCGCATGGGACGTACTTGGACGTTCCAAGATGAAAATGATCCAAAACAGAAGGCCAAGTCGACCTGTCATTGGATACAGCAGAACAAAGTGAAGGTTCTGGAGTGGCCATCTCAGTCTCCTGACCTCAATATCATTGAGCCACTCTGGGGAGATCTCAAGCACGCAGTTCATGCTAGACAGCCAAGGAACTGGAGGCTTTTTGCCAAGAAGAGTGGCCAGCTTTACATCTGAGAAAATAAAGAACCTCATCCAAAACTACCACCAAAGGTTCATGTTGTCATTGATGTTAGAGGATGCAATACAAGGTATTAAGAAATGGGGTATGTGAACTTTTGATCAGGGTCATTTAGATGTTTTGGGTTGTCATTATGATTTAAAAAGAGAAAACACAACAGTTTGACAATAAATGGCTTCACCGAACCACTAACCATGAGTGGAGAAAAAGTTTTGGTGTTATCATTCATATTATGTGAAAAAGGCCAAGAAAGCAAAAATTCTGCCGGGGTATGTAAACTTTTGAGCACAACTGTATATAGACATGGGGAAATCCTGCTTATTACTGTTTGCTATTGTGATTTACACTTTTTGGAAACCAATGTAGTGAATGTACGCTTGCAATGCTGTTTGTTGCACCTAGATGCCACTGTAGAACCATAGACTATAAAAGAGCTGGAAGGCCGGATATTGGTATGTGGCCACATGGTGTGCCCGGGAGGTCAGTAAAGGAAGCCAGAACCCCTACATTGTGTGCAGCTGTAACCACATTTATATGCAGCAGAACCTGCTGCTTGCACATCATGAGTAACCAGACTTGTATAACTTCTGAGCCCTCAAAGGGTTAGTCTCATCTAATGAAATGGTTAAAATTGCAAAGTGCCTGTAAAACCAAGCAAGTTTGCGACTTGCCTCCTATTAAAATCATTTCTGTTCTCAAGAACAGTGGGACTTTTTATTTTAGAGTATATTGCTCATGGACTCAGTTACAGATCACCTTTGTACTGTGTAAGTGGCTGGATTCACCTTCAATCACCCCAAGCTCCTCCAATGCTTACAGAGGCAAAACTGTCTCTGCTTGCAGCATCAGAGAGTGCAAGTTCTGAGCAGCAGCATAGCCATGATGTTGACCTGACCTGTCAACCCCAGAAAGGATGTAGCCAGGAAGGGAAGCAGGGAGTGGTGTGCTCATGCTGTAACCCCTTTAAAAAAGCAGCTGCCCTGTGTTGGTGTCACGCTGTCTAATGATATGTATACAATGTCAGTAAACTATTAATACAGGAACAACACTCTATACAACAACTAGTATAGCAACATCAGCATGTAAGTATAGAATAGATTTACCTGACACGATATCTGCTGAACTCAGGGTTAATCTTGAGGACTTGATGAGCTGAAACAGGAAAGAGGTGGACCGGGATCTAACCTGACCCTAAACTGGGGCCTAACTAATCCCTCACCTTGGAGGTACTGATAAAGGTTCAGAGGTCCAAGTCTCCAACCTAACCCTGTCTCCTATCAGACCCTGAACCCTGTAATCAGTCCTAAGAAGGATCCTGACTACCACCAAAGGGATAGTGGGCTGATCTTAGCTAAATACACAGATTAGACATATAAAACAGACAGGATAACACTCGCTTGCATACACACTCAAACACCAAAGGAACATAAATTGGTCTGGGAAATAAACTCTAAACCAAGTTGAGCTTAGAACAACTAAGGAGCTCACAACTAAAGTCTATACAGATTCATTCCTATCTGTGGTCTGCATGAAGGTTTCACTGCAACTCCCCAAGCAGAACAACCAGGAATTTAAAGGAAACCAATCAACAAATAATCAATTGCAGCCGGGGAGAAACTGCACCCAGTCCCAGCACCGAGCACAGACAGAATTAACTCCCTAGCTGCAAACACAAAGAAACAGCAGCTCAGCTGTGAGAAGTCAAAATGTGCAACCGCGACGATCTTCGTGGCAATGCACACATGACAGTACCCCCCCTTCTACGAGGGGCCTCCGGACCCTCAGGGCCAGGCCTGCCCGGGTGAGCTCTGTGGAAGGTCCCGAACCAAACGATCTGCGTTTAACATCAGACGCAGGGACCCACGTCCTCTCCTCTGGACCATACCCCTTCCAATGCACCAAGTACTGAAGGGACCGGCGATTCAGACGTGAGTCAATGATCTTTGATACTTGAAATTCCAAGTTACCATTGACCAACACAGGAGGAGGAGGTAGAGGTGACGGTATGACTGGTGCACACATACCTTTTAAGTAATGACTTTGTGGAACACATTATGAATTTTAAACGTAGAGGGAGGTCCAGACGAAATGCCACAGGATTAATTATGGAACTGATCCTGTACGGCCCGATGAATCTGGGACCCAGTTTCCAGGAGGGCACTTTAAGTTTATATTCCTGGTAGACAACCATACCAGATCGTTCACATTCAGATCTGGACCAGAAACTCTCCTCCTATCAGCCATACGTTTGTAACGGTTCCCCACGCACTCAGATTATTCAATACACCTCTCCACACAGAAGCAAGTGGACGACGAAAACGCTCCTCCTCAGGAACCCCAGAAGGGCCCCCCCCTTGAAATTTCAAAACTGGGGATGGAAACCATATCCCCAAAAAACGGGGACTTACCAGTGGACTCGCTCCGCCTGTTGTTAAGAGCGAACTCTGCCAGAGGCAAGAAAGAAAACCAGTCCTCTTGGTTCTCTGAGACAAAACACCGGAGATATGTCTCTAAGCTCTGATTCAGACCTCTGTCTGACCATTGGTCTGCGGATGAAAAGCCCAGGAAAAAGACATTGCATCCCCCGACGTAAACAAAATGCCCTCCAAAATTTGGACACAAACTGAGACCCCCTATCTGAACACCAATCAGAAGGCAACCCATGAAGTCTAACGATCTCCCTAATGAACACCTGCGCCAGAGTTTTAGCATTAGGGAGTGCAGGAAGAGCAACGAAATGTGCCATCTTACTGAACCTGTCACCAGTATGACAGTATTCCCTGACGACGGAGGAAGGTCCGTAATGAAGTCCATAGATAAATGAGTCCATGGACGCTCCGGAAGTTTCAAGGGTAAAAGGGTCCCAGACGGACGGGTATGAGGGGTTTTAGAGCGAGCACACACCCCACATGAGCGACAAAAGTTATAACATCTTTATTAGCATTAGGCCACCAAAACGGCGGCAAAGGAGATCTAAAGTAGCCTTAATCCCTGGATGTCCTGCTAAGCAGAATTTATGATGTGCCTCAATAACCTTTTGTCTCAACAGATTTGGGACAAAAGTCCCCCCTGGAGGTCGCAGGGGCCCCCCCCTGAGCCTTAACCTCCTCCTCAAGCTCAGAAAATACAGCCGACACACCACCCCCTCCTGAAGGATAGGACTGGTCATCCGTTTTCCCGGCCCTGGGAAACTGCGAGACAAGGCATAGCCTTTACATTCTTAGACCCCAGCGATAAGGGAAAAATTAAACCTGGTAAAAAAAAAAACGACCATCGAGCTTGTTGGAATTCAGAGTTAGCGGATTCCAAATACAAAGGTTCTTGTGACATAATAACGGTAACCGGGTGGATGCCCCCCCAAAAATGACGCCATTCTTCAAAGCTAATTAATGGCCAAAAGTTCCCTATTTCCGATTCATAATTCCCCTTTTGGCGGCGACAATTTCTTAGAAAAGAAAGCGCACGGATGCCATTTACCAGGGGACGGACCCTGGGACAATATAGACCCACCCCACTCAGACCCCACCTCCACAATGAACGGCGAGATGCATCTGGTTGGATGAGAACGGGTGGAAGCAAAACATTTTTTGGCAAAGCTTTGTCCCCTTTAGAAAAATCCGTCCCCTTTTCTTGTATGTCAGGAGAGGTTTGACGACAATGAGAAATTACAAATAAATTTCCGGAAGTATTAGCAAACCCAAAAAACGCGCAAAGCCTTAAGATCCCTGGTGATCCATTCAAGCACTGCTCCACCTTTTCAGGGTCCAACGAAAACCGGAGGCTACACCAAAAAACCCAAAAACGAATTCCGTCGGCAAATACACATTCCCAGTTTGCGTATAATTTATTGTCCCCAAGATCTCAACCCTTCCACAGCTCCTGATGAACAAAGTCTGGCGAGTAAATTAAAATGTCATCCAAATATACACCCACAAAACAGCCCCACAAGGTGGAAAAAATGTATAACAAATTGTTGGAATATGCGGTGCAGTAGTAGACCAAAAGGATGACTAGGTTTCAAATGTCCCTTCCGGCGTGTTAAACGCCGTTTTCCAATATCCCCCCCTTTTTCCAATCAGAATTACGCCCCCCTGAGATCCAATTAAGAAAACCATTTGGCGCCAAAAATTGATTGAAGAGATCGAATAAGAGGGAGTGGATACGGATCCGAAATAATCCGATTAAGTTCGCGGAAATCCAAGCAAAGCGTAGGCCTCCCTTTCTTCTTCACAAAGAAAAACCCCCGCGGCATGGGGAAGATGAAGGTTAATAGCCCTTTGGCCAGATTTCAAAATAAATTTTATAGCCGCCTCTCAGGACCAGAAAGATTTACAACCTACTTAGGCAACTTAGCATCAGGAAGGAGATTAATAGAGCATCATAAACGCGATGAGAGGCAACCCTACACCCCTCCTCAGAGAAAACATCCCCAAAATCCCCAAAAAAAGGAGCAAGTACTAGGCCGACCCGCACTGATGACTTTGTTCATGAGTTGCTTTTGCAAAACTCACCCATTGGCTTATTTCTCGGACCAATTAATCACAGGGTTATGTTTAAACAACCAAGGAAGTCCCAACACAAGGGAGTAGGTAGACCCCTCCAACACTAACAAATAATTGTTCCCTATGTATTGCCCCTACCCGAAGGCAATGTTAATGAACCTCATGAACAAAGTTCCTTGGCGAAGGCCTGGCGTCAATGAGAAATAGGGATGGGTTTTTTACCAATCACTCAGAGATACTTGAGCCTGAGCAAATGAGCGTCAACCAATTAGCCCGGAACCACTACAGAAGAACAGACAATCTCTCCACTTCTCGACCAATACCCCTCCACGGTACAAGGAATGAAGAAGAACTGGGATGAAATAAACTCCAGGTTGTTCCACCCCAACCGGGGATTAACAGTTTTCCGGCGACTTTTGGTCAACAAGGCACGGGGGTGGACTTTCCAACAAAATGTCCCTCTTTCCCGCAAAAAAAACTTTAGTCCTGCGGCGCCGCCAACCCCTCCTACGAAATGATGTCCCCCAACTGCATAGGCTCATCCGAACAACAAGGGGAACCTCAAAAAAGGGGCTTTAGGTGGTAGGTTGGAGAAACAACAGGGAGTGGGGTCCTCACCCCTCTCCCGAAGCCTCTATCAACGGATAGCAAGGCCTAGCACCTCCAGAGAAGGAGGAGACTCAACTGAGCCAAAACGTTTTTAATTTATCAAAACCCCTGACAAAACGGCTCCAAGATGGGTCATTCCCGAGTATCGGGCCCATTACGAAACTCGAAGCAAATTCCTCTGCGGACGATCTCCCTGCTGTATCTTACTAATTTTGTTTACAAGAAGCCCATTGGGTCATCATATACAATCCCAGGGGCGAAAAAATTGATCTACAGACGTAGAGCCGGGATCCCGGGGAAAAGGGGAAAAAGCCCAGGATTGAGGGTCCCCTTGCAGAAGGAATAACAATTCCCCCCTGCTCCTCACCCTGAGATCGAGGCCGAACCGAAAATACAATTTACCCTCCCGGAAGGAAAATTTGTCTCGCCACCAGTGAACCTGTCCAGAGCAACCTAGGTTCAACTCTGGTTTGCTCCAGGGGAGAACAAAACTTTGGACTTAAGTCCTCAGCTCCATGGATAATCCCCAACGCAGAGCCAGTGGGCACGGATCCTGGTAACTGGAGAAATTTTTAGGGCCAGTGAAATGTACCTGTTAATGATATTTAACAATGTCGTAAACATTAATACAAAAAACACTCTAAACAACACTAGATGCAACATCAGCAGTAAGTATAGAATAGATTTCCTGACACGATTCGCGAATCAGGGTTAACTTGAGGACTTGAGACTGAAACAGGGAAAAAAGGTGGAGGGATCTAACCTGACCCTAAACTGGGGGCCTAACATCCCCCCTTGGGGGTATGAAATGGTTCAGAGGTCCAATCTCCAACCTAACCCTGTCTCCTAAGACCCTGAAAACCCCGTAATCAGTCCTAAGAAGGATCCTACTACCACCAAAGGGATATGGCTGATCTTAGCTAAATACACAGATTAAAAATAAACGACAGGAAACATCGCTTCTACACCTCAAACACCAAAGGAACATAAATGGTCGGGAAATAAACTTAACCAATTAGTTAAACAAAAGGAGCTCACAACAAAGTCTATACAGTTTCTTCCTATCTTGGTCTGCATGAAGGTTTCACTGGCAACTCCCAAGCAAACCAGGAATTTAAAGAAACCAACAAAATAACAATTGCAGTGGGAGAAACTGCACCCGCCCAGCACCGAGCACAGACAAATTAACTCCCTAGTGCCAAACAAAAGAAACACAGTCAGCTGTGAGAAGTCAAAATGTGCAACCGCACGATTTTGGCAATGAAATGACAGTTGGGCCACTGAGACACCCTAAACTTTAGGATATATAAAGACGAGTGCTAGGGAATACAATGTCCATTGGGAATATACAGTTTGTATTGTTGCTAGCAATAAGGTTTCCCCTTTAGAAGTTTTGTCCCCCTCTTTCCGTGCCTCCCTAGCTCGATGTCGCAACCTCCCTTTTTCCTCCCATTTGTCCCATTTCGAAGCCACATGTCTTGAGTTGGTTCAAATAGTCTTTTCGCTAAAGCACTTTTACAGCTACTGGACGTACCGTGCATACTACAAAAATTCATTAAAAATAAACCTTTGGATCTTCTCTGGCCTCCTGCAGAGTTGAGTCAAGATACATGAGAAATCTCTTCATGTAGTTAGGGCCCCCGTACACCCTGGACACACCCGATCCGACAACGAATTGCGCTTGTCAGGATCGTGGTTTGTCGCTACATATCGTGGTGAGCTGCCAAACAGGCAGCTCAGGCAGCGTCAGGACAGCGACACGGGTAAATCGTCATTTACCCCAGTGAAATTGGATACCAGGGCTGGTGAGGGGTGATAAAAGTTACCACGGGTTTCCAGGCGCTGCCGAGCCTGGAAACCAGAGGGTTTACCTTGGTTACCATCCTCTCGCAGCCGTGGTATCCAAAGTAACTGGTTTCAGGCGCCGCCCCGCACCTGGAAACCCGATGTGTACCTGGTTACCAGCTGATTGCTGGCCCTGCTGCCACAAGCAGCGATACGTGCTGACCGCAGGAGACCAAGATCAAAAAAATGTCCAGGCATTCAGCGCGAACACAATAAACGGGGGGTGATCTTGCTGAATGCACACACGCGTATCGCTGGGGGGATCGCTGTTTGCATCACAAAACAGTGATCAGCAGCAATTCGCTAGCGAGAAATGCTTGGGGGACAGGGGTTAATGGTACATAGAGACGCCCTCAAGAGCTTCCACACTTGCAGCGTAGGTATGGAGTCGAATAAGAGGAGCGCTGTAAAGAGAATTGGTTTGTCTTGAGACCTATGGAAGGCCGTCCTCTCTCTGCTCAAAACTGCGTAATTATCAGATTAGTTTTTGTATGCCAGTCTTAAGAAGCCTTGGAGGGAGTAAGATAAACAAATTTTAAGAAGCATGCCTTTTTATGAATTTGTAAAAACTTTTGCGCTGCAGGACTAATCCACTCGATACTGATTTTTTGTTTGTCGCAAATTACGCCATGTTTGTGACGCAAATTAAAATGAATTGTTGGCGTATTTTGGACAACCCCCTTCTGGCCAAGCCTGAGACTGGTTCCCAGCCGGCCCTTAAATCATTGACTCACTGAGCCAGCGCGCCCTTGAGACTTTGACGGCGCTCTCACCTAAGTCACCGCTGTTCAGGTGCCTGGTGGGAAGCAGCCTCATTACCTGTGGTAACTTTGATGATGTTACCGCTAGTCATGAGGCTGCATTCAGCGCTATTCTTCAGTGGTTTTCACCTGGACAGTCGCATCTTGGCACCTCCTCTTAAAAATATTTTGCAAAATGGATACGGTGGGGACAAATGACGACAGTGGGGTATTTTGTAATTATTTTTGTTTTTTTTTCAGGAGGGCATTAGCTTCAGGGAATGGGCTTAGGTGAATAATGTATTTGTTATTTTTACTAAAACAGTAAAAATAGTTGTGTGTTTATCACCAAGACTATGTGGTATAATGGCTAGGCATCTCACAGATACCTCTCCATTACTAACCATCGGCTTGATGTCCGGGCAATACATATACATAACCCCACAAATATTTCCCCCTTGCACCGCCGCAGGCAAATGGGAAGAGCAGGGCAAAGTGCCAGAATTTGCTCAACAATAATGGTCTTCTTGGGGCATTGCAGGTTGCTATTTTTAGACATAAGCATACGCCCCCGGAAGAAAGCCTCGAAATG
>JARQOD010000004.1:357703672-357837273 GCA_033576555.1 Oophaga sylvatica
TTGAGCATATCGAAGGGCATAGTGGAAGAGAACAGAGAAGTGCCATAAGTATAGGATACCTGCACATTGTTACCGGTCACTGGGGACCGAAGGATCACTAAAGCTTCACGCTTAGTGGTAAGAAAACCAGAGGCTTATCGGACCTTAGGTCGTGGCAAGCATCCCTGAAGAGTCAGTACGTATCTGGGGTCAGGGAGAGTGAGAACCTATGAGCCTGATCAGCAAGAATAGGAACTCAGCTCTCTCACAGGAAGGCTCGACCACAAAAACTGACCGGGCAGAACAGCTTTGGAATAGCTGGAGTTATAGAGGGAACTACGCTTCAGGCTGGTTGGACTCATCAACATTGGACAGTAAAGGAGGCCCCTAACTTGCTTAGCCGTTGCCTCAAAGCTCATCTTCCATCAACCCCATCAGCCTCCCTGGGACCTGCCTTACCATCTTACAAGTAAAGGTATGGAAAGACGCTGACCGTGTGAGACTGAGTTATTTACTTGCATGCCTGCACAACCCTGCTTTAACTATCGACCTGAGGGAAGAGTCCTACCTGTAGGGGACCCGACATCTAGCTGCCTCACCATCCCCTCAGAGCTCTACAGCAGCGCTGGTATAAATTACCAGAAGACTACAGGTGGCGTCACGAACTGTAAATATATCTATCCCCTGTAAATATTCCCCCAACATACGCCAGACCGCTAGGGCCACAGACCGAGCCACCGCTACCTGTGACAAACCCCATAGACTTCCATGGGCTCGGCTCTGAGTACCCCATTGCCCTGGTAACCCACAATTGTGGTGGCGGGTCGACACAGAGGTACTGCACTCTCCCTATCTACACAACATATATACATATACTTAGCAGTATATACTTCAACATAAGGAGAGGGAGTGGAGCACAACACGATCCCGATACACCCCTTACACAACTACCACAAAAGACAATAAGCTGTCATTGATGTTAGATGGGGCAATACATGGTATTAAGAAATGGGATATGTGAACTTTTGATCAGGGTCATTTGGATGTTTTGGGTTGTCATTATGTTTTAACCCCTTAACCCCCAAGGGTGGTTTGCACGTTAATGACCGGGCCAATTTTTACAATTCTGACCATTGTCTCTTTATGAGGTTATAACTCTGGAACGCTTCAATAGATCTTCGTGATTCTGAGAATGTTTTCTCGTGACATATTGTACTTCACGTTAGTGGTAACATTTCTTCAATAAAACTTGCGTTTATTTTTGAAAAAAAAGCAAATATGGCGAAAATTTTGAAAATTTTGCAATTTTTAAACTTTGAATTTTATTCCCTTAAAACAAAGAAATATGTCACACAAAATAGTTAATAAATAACATTTCCCACATGTCTACTTTACATCAGCACAATTTTGGAACCAAATTTTTTTTTGTTAGGAAGTTATAAGGGTTAAAAGTTGAACAGCGATTTCTCATTTTTACAACAAAATTTACAAAGCCATTTTTTTACGGACCAACTCACATTTGAAGTCACTTTGAGAGGTCTATATGGCAGAAAATACCCAAAAGTGACACCATTCTTATAACTGCACCCCTCAAGCTACTCAAAACCACATTCAAGAAGTTTATTAACCCTTCAGGTGATTCACAGGAGCTGAAGCAAAGTGGATGGAAAAAATGAACATTTAAATTGTTAGTCACAAAAATGATCTTTTACAAACATTTTTTTTATTTTTACAAGGGTAAAAGGAGAAAATGGACAGATAAAGTTGTTGTACAATTTCTCCTAAGTACGTCAATACCCCATATGTGGGGGAAAACCACTGTTTGTGCGCACGGCAGAGCTCGTAAGGGAAGGAGCGCCATTTGACTTTTTCAAACCAAAATTGGCTGGAATTGAGGTTGGACGCCATGTTGCATTTGGATAGCCCCTGATGTGCCTAAACAGTGGAACTTATCTAGATCTGTCGTGAGCATTTTGAACCCCCAAGTGCTTCACACAAGTTTATAACGTAGAGCCGTAAAATTAAAAAATCATATTTTTTCCACAAAATGATCTTTTCACCCCAATTTAAATTTTCCCAAGGGTAACAAGGCCCCAAAAGTTATTCTGCAATTTGTCCTGAGTACGCTGATACCCCATATGTGGGGGTAAACCACTGTTTGGGTGCATGGCAGAGCTCGGAAGGGAAGGAGCGCCGTTTGACTGTTTCAAAGCAGAGTTGGCTGGACGCCATGTCATGTTTGGAGAGCCCCTGATGTGCCTAACCAGTGGAAACCCCCCACAAGCCACCCCATTTTGGAAAATAGACCCCCCAAGGAATTTATCTAGATGTGTGGAGAGAACATCACAGACGTTTATAACGTAGTTCCATAAAAATAAAAAATCATAATTTTTTTCCACAAAAATGATATTTTTGCCCCCAATTTTTTATTTTCCCAAGGGTAACAGGAGGAATTGGACCCCAAAAGTTGTTGTCCAATTTGTCCTGAGTACGCTGATACCCTATATGTGGGAGAAAACTACTGTATGGGCACACGTCGGGGCTCGGAAGGGAAGTAGTGATGTTTTGGATTGCAGACTTTGATGGAATGGTCTGCAGGCGTCATGTCGCATTTGGAGAGCCCCTGATGTGCCTAAACAGTGGAAACCCCCCTTAAGTGACCCCATTTTTGAAAATAGACCCCAAGGAACTTATCTAGATGTGTGGTGAGCACTATGAACCCCCAAGTGCTTCACTGAAGTTTATAACGTACAGCCGTAAAAACAAAAAAATCATTTTTTTTACAGAAATGATATTTTCTCCCCCCAAATTATTTTTTACAAGGGTAACAGATGAAATTGGACCCCAAAAGTTGTTGTCCAATTTGTCCTGAGTACGCTGATACCCCATATGTGGGAGAAAACTACTGCATGGGCACACGTCGGGAAGGGAAGTAGTAACGTTTTGGATTGCAGACTTTGATGGAATGGTCTGCGGGTGTCATGTTGCGTTTGGAGAGCCCCTGATGTGCCTAAACATTGGAAACCCATCACAAATGACCCCATTTTGGAAACTAGACCACCCAAGGAACTTATCTAGATGTGTGGAGAGAACTTTGAACCCCCAAGTGCTTCACAGACGTTTATAACGTAGAGCCATAAAAATGAAAAATCATAATTATTTTCCACAAAAATGATATTTTCGCCCCCAGTTTTTTATTTCCCAAGGGTAACAGAAAAAATTAGACCCCAAGAGTTATTTTGCAATTTGTCCTGAGTACCTGATACCACATATGTGGGGGTAAACTACTGTTTGGGCTCATGGCAGAGCTCAGAAGGGAAGTAGCACCGCTTGACTTTTTTCAACGCAGAATTGGCTGGAATTGAGATCAGACGCCATGTCACTTTTGGAGAGCCCCTGATGTGCCTAAACAGTGGAAACCACCCAATTCTAACTCCAACCCTAACCCCAACACAACCCTAAACCTAATCCCAACCCTAATCATAACCCTAACCACAAACCTAACCCTAACACACCCCTAAACCTAATCCCAACCCTAATCCTAATTCTAACTTTAGCCCAACCCTAACTCTAACTTTAGCCCCAACCCTAACCTAATGGGAAAATGGAAATAAATACATTTTTTTATTTTATTATTTTTCCCTAACTAAGGGGGCGATAAAGGGGGGGTTTGATTTACTATTTATATCAGGTTTTTATGATTGGCAGCTGTCACACGCTAAAAGACGCTTTATTGCAAAAAATAGTTTTTGCATCACCACATTTTGAGAGCTATAATTTTTTTCATATTTTGGCCCACAGAGTCATGTGAGGTCTTATTTTTGCAGGACGAGTTGATGTTTTATTGGTACCATGTTTGGGCACGTGACATTTTTTGATCGCTTTTTATTACAATTTTTGGGAGATTAGAATGAACAAAAATCAGCAATTCATGAATTTCTTTTGGGGGGGTGTTTATACCGTTCCGCGTGTGGTAAAATTAATAATGCAGTTTTATTCTTTGGGTCAGTACGATTACAGCAATACCTCATTTGTATCATTTTTTTATGTTTTGGTGCTTTTATACAATAAAAACAATTTTATATAAAAAATAGTTATTTTTGCATCGCTTTATTCTGCGAGCTATAACTTTTTTATTTTTTGCTGATGTTGCTTTATGGTGGCTTGTTTTTTGTGGGACAAGATGATGTTTTCAGCAGTACCATGTTTATTTATATCTGTCTTTTTGATCGCGTGTTATTCCACTTTTTGTTCGGCAGTATGATGATAAATCATTGTTTTTTGCTTTGTTTTTATTTATTTTTTTAAGGGGTTCACTAAAGGGGTTAACTAGTGGGACAGTTTTATAGGGCGGGTCGTTACGGACGTGGTGATACCAAATATGTGTACTTTTATTGTTTGGGTTTTTTATTTACATGAAGAAATTAATTTATTGGGAATATTTTTTTTTCTTTATTTGGGAATTTTTTTTTTACATGTGTGATTTTTATTTTTTTAACTTTTTTACTTTGTCCCAGGGTGAGACATCACAGTATAGGGTCAGATCGCTGGTGTGACAGTGTGCACAGCACTCTTTCAGACCAGCGATGTGACAGGCAGTGCTGCAGGCTTCCTCAGCGCCTGCTCACAGCAGGCACTGAGGAACCGCCTACCTGCAGGACCCGGCCGCCATCTTGGATCCAGGGTCCTGCAGGGAAGAGGCCCTCAGAACAGCGCGGTCACATCGCGCTGTTCTGAGGGTCTCAGGGGAGCACGCACGGAGCCCCCTCCCTGCGCGATGATTCCCTGTGCCCCATTACACCGCGATCATGTTGGATCACGGTGTGCCAGGAGTTAATGTGCGGGAGTGGTCCGTGACAGCTCCTGGCACATAGTGCCGGTGGTCAGCTGTGATAATCGCATGCGACGTACTATCTCGTCCATGGCCATACGGGCCCAGGTACCATGGACGGGATAGTACGTCGGATGGCAGAAAGGGGTTAAAAAGAGAAAATACAGTAGTTTGACAATAAATGGCTCCACCAATCCACTAACCATGAGTGGAGAAAACGTTTTTGGTGTTTTCATTCAAATTCTGAAAATCTGAAAAAGGGCAAGAAAGCAAAAATTTTGCAGAGGTATGTAAACTCCTGAGCACAACTATATATATATATATATATATATATATTTTATATACGTATATATATATATATATATATACAGTACACACCAAAAGTTTGGACACACCTTCTCATCTAAAGGTTTTTCTGTATTTTCATGACAATGAAAGTTGTACATTCACACTGAAGGCATCAAAACTATGAATTAACATATGTAGAACTATATACTTAACAAAAAAGTGAGAAACAACTGAAGATATGTCTTATATTCTAGGTTCTTCAAAGTAGCCACCTTTTGCTTTGATGACTGCTTTGCACACTCTTGGCATTCTCTTGATGAGCTTCAAGAGGTAGTCACCGGAAATGGTCTTCCAACAATCTTGAAGGAGTTCCCAGAGATGCTTAGCACTTGTTGGCCCTTTTGCCTTCACTCTGCGGTCCAGCTCACCCCAAACCATCTCGATTGGGTTCAGGTCTGGTGACTGTGGCGGCCAGGTCATCTGGCGTAGCACCCCATCACTCTCCTTCTTGGTCAAATAGCCCTTACACAGCCTGGAGGTGTGTTTGGGGTCATTGTCCTGTTGAAAAATAAATGATGGTCCAACTAAACGCAAACCAGATGGAATAGCATGCCGCTACAAGATGCTGTGGTAGCCATGCTGGTTCAGTATGCATTAAATTTGAATAAACCCCCAACAGTGTCACCAGCAAAGCACCCCCACACCATCACACCTCCTCCTCCATGCTTCACGGTGGGAACCAGGCATGTAGAGTCCATCCGTTCACTTTTTCTGTGTCGCACAAAGACACGGTGGTTGGAACCAAAGATCTCAAATTTGGACTCATCAGACCAAAGCACAGATTTCCACTGGTCTAATGTCCATTCCTTGTGTTCTGTAGCCTAAACAAGTCTCTTCTGCTTGTTGCCTGTCCTTAGCAGTGGTTTCCTAGCAGCTATTTTACCATGAAGGCCTGCTGCACAAAGTCTCCTCTTAACAGTTGTTGTAGAGATGTGTCTGCTGCTAGAACTCTGTGTGGCATTGACCTGGTCTCTAATCTGAGCTGCTGTAAAACTGCGATTTCTGAGGCTGGTGACTCGGATAAAACTTATCCTCAGAAGCAGAGGTGACTCTTGGTCTTCCTTTCCTGGGGCGGTCCTCATGTGAGCCAGTTTCTTTGTAGCACTTGATGGTTTTTGCAACTGCACTTGGGGACACTTTCAAAGTTTTCCCAATTTTTCGGACTGACTGACCTTCATTTCTTAAAGTAATGATGGCCACTCGTTTTTTTTACTGAGCTACTTTTTTCTTGCCATAATACAAATTCTAACAGTTTATTCAGTAGGACTATCAGCTGTGTATCCACCAGACTTCTGCGCAACACAACTGATGGTCCCAAGTTCCCAACCCATTTATAAGGCAAGAAATCACACTTATTAAACCTGACAGGGCACACCTGTGAAGTGAAAACCATTTCCGGTGACTACCTCTTGAAGCTCATCAAGAGAATGCCAAGAGTGTGCAAAGCAGTCATCAAAGCAAAAGGTGGCTACTTTGAAGAACCTAGAATATAAGACATATTTTCAGTTGTTTCATACTTTTTTGTTAAGTATATAATTCCACATGTGTTAATTCATAGTTTTGATGCCTTCAGTGTGAATGTACAATTTTCATAGTCATGAAAATACAGAAAAATCTTTAAATGAGAAGGTGTGTCCAAACTTTTGGTCTGTACTGTATATAGCCTGCTTCAAAAGAAAGAAAGAGGACAGCACAGCAAGAAACTGCTTCGATCTGTGTGATAGAGCTAAACTGGATGCCACAGGCTTTACCTTCAAGGCTTTGGGTGCACACCATGAAAAGCGGCGTGGTGAATCCAATTATAAAGAATGGTTGCTAGCACTCACTAGACTTGTGAAAGTTCCTTACTTTATTATCAGGATTCAAACATCATGGCTGGCCGGGAGTGTGAAGTCGGGAGTGTGCAGGAGCTGAATAGCGCTTCTACGGGTCAATGAGAAGGATATGACGGAGGAAGAAATACCCTGTAACAGGTAGACTCCTCCTGCCACAACCTCCACCCCCAATATGGTGAAATACACATAAAAAAATTAAAACTTTAAAAATCATACATGTGAGAAATACATGCAATTATATACACAAAAGCAGTGATAGAGTTATAAGATTACAAGAAAATACACGTCTACTCGATCGTTGAAGCCTATGGAATCCATTGCACGTGTGTGCATGATCCACCTGGTTTCTCGTCTCAACGGGAGTTTATGTAAATCACCCCCTTGCGGGGGCAAGATAACCCTATCTATGCCTGCAAATGTCAAAATCTCAGGATTTCCGCTATGACAATCTTTAAAGGGAATCTGTCACCCTAAATTGGCAGGATATTTAAATGATGGCAGTCAGGTCAGATGGGCGGTGTTTTGGGAACTTGCCTTAACATGTTGTTTGCCGCTGTCTCCATTATTTCTGGGAATTGTAGTCGTTGCCCTCCATATAACGCGCCTGCGCATTGCAATCTGCGGGCAAAGCATACTGCGCGTGCGCAATTCAAGATTGCAATGCTCAGGTGCGTTATATGGAGGGCAACGACTACAATTCCCAGAAATAATGGAGACAGCGGCGAACAACATGTTAAGGCAAGTACCCCAAAACACCGCCCATCTGACCTGACTGCCATCATTTAAATATCCCGCCAATTTAGGGTGACAGATTCCCTTTAATGTGATTTGTTAGCCGAGGTACCCCTTTGCCAGAAATAATAGATTTATAATGTTCTCTGAACCTGATATATAGGGGCCGTATTGTCTTTCCAAAAATAAAATTTTTGCAAGGACCAAAAATTACATATACCACATAATCTGTCTTACACTATATAAATTCAGAGACGCAATGACTAACTGCTCCCATCTGGATTGTCCGGTCTGTGGCATGAAATTTACAAAACGCACAATGATCGCATTTGTAATTTCCCTTCGGGATACCTGCTGTTAGCCAAATGTTACGCTCTTTTCTAATTCGGTTTTGGACAAGTATGTCCCGCAACCTAGTACTTCGTTTACAAGAAATAATGGGACCCAAAAATACAACATGAAAATAGCCTCACCAGATCTTGAAAGATAAACAGCGCACTAGCAGGATGCAGCCGGCTCCCACAGATAAAGGCTGGCGCAGCACAGGTGCCCTCCACTGATGAGGACAAAAAAAAAAAAAATTTTTAGGATTTTTAAGTCCTTCTATCCTTGTCTGTGAGCTTTGAATTGATGTTAGTTAGTCACTCGCAATATAATGGGGAACCTTGCCGTTGGTTTGCGAGCTTATCTGCTTTGGCCAAAATAGTAAGTAACTAATACCTCATTTGATGCATTTATCCGATGCATTCTTTTGCACTTTTTATCATTTTCTGCAGGGTGCAGGTAGGCTCCTTTTTGATGGTCTGGTGTTTTGTGTGATGCATATATAGTGCTGAACAGCCCGCTTTCTATTATGGGTGTTATAAATAGGCTGCTATCCAGACACTATGCATTGCACTTTTTTGTCCTCCTAAGCAAGCCTTATTTGTGTGTGTTTTCTCCACTAGGCAGCTTATACCTTTATCATCACTAATTTTGTGATAGGGTGGCTGTCCTCATCAGTGGAGGGCACTTGTGCTGCGCCAGCCTTTATCTGTGGAAGCCGGCTGCGTCCTGCTAGTGCACTGTTTATCTTTCAAGATCTGGTGAGGCTATTTTCATGTTGTGTTTTTGCTTAAAAATTTTTTAGGATTTTATGTCCTTCTATCCTTGTCTGTGAGCTTTGAATTGATGTTAGTTAGTCACTCGCAATATAATGGGGAACCTTGCCGTTGGTTTGCGAGCTTATCTGCTTCGGCCAAAATAGTAACTAATACCTCATTTGATGCATTTATCAGATGCATTTTTTTGCACTTTTTATCATTTTCTGCAGGGTGCAGGTAGGCTCCTTTTTGATGGTCTGGTGTTTTGTGTGATGCATATATAGTGCTGAACAGCCCGCTTTCTATTATGGGCGTTATAAATAGGCTGCTATCCAGACATTATACCTTTATCATCACTAATTTTGTGATAGGGTGGCTGTCCTCATCAGTGTAGGGCACCTGTGCTGCGCCAGCCTTTATCTGTGGGAGCCGGCTGCATCCTGCTAGTGCACTGTTTATCTTTCAAGATCTGGTGAGGCTATTTTCATGTTGTGATTTTGCTAAAAAAAATTTTTAGGATTTTTAAGTCCTTCTATCCTTGTCTGTGAGCTTTGAAATAATGGGACCCCTAGCGAATGCAATGGATTCCAGTCTTCAACGATCGAGTAGACATGACTATTTTCTTGTAATCTTATAACTGTATCACTGCTTTTGTGTATATAATTGCATGCATTTCTCACATGTATGATTTTTAAAGTTTTAAGATTTTTATGTGTAATTCACCATATTGGGGGTGGAGGTTGTGGCAGGAGGAGTCTACCTGTTACAGGGTATTTTTTCCTCCGTCATATCCTCCTACCCATTGACTCGTACAGTAGAAGCGCTATTCAGCGCGAAACGGCTGTCGTCAGCTCCTGCACACTCCCGACCTCACACTCCCGGCCATGATGTTTGAATCCTGATAATAAAGTAAGGAACTTTCACAAGTCTGGTGAGTGCTACCAATCATTCTTCATAATTGTGTATATATATATATATATATATTATATATATATATATATATATATATTAGTCCATGCCCATAGAAACGTGACTATGAGGTGTATGGATGTTTTGTGGTTTAATTGCACTGCCACTTCACAGGCCATTTCTGGTCTGAAGTGTTATTCTTTGTTGTACAAGGACATCATAGTTGTTTCTCCTTGTACTTTGTTAGGGTTCTTGTTCTGGTTAGATTGTTGACAAATATTGATGATATATACATACAGTACAGACCAAAAGTTTGGACACACCTTCTCATTCAAAGATTTTTCTGTATTTTCATGACTATGAAAATTGTACATTCACACAGAAGGCATCAAAACTATGAATTAACACATGTGGAATTATATACTTAACAAAAAAGTGTGAAACAACTGAAAATATGTCTTATATTCTCGGTTCTTCAAACCTTTTGCTTTGATGACTGCTTTGCACATTCTTGGCATTCTCTTGATGAGCTTCAAGAGGTAGTCACCGGAAATGGTTTTCACTTAACCGGTGTGCCCTGTCAGGTTTAATAAGTGTGATTTCTTGCCTTATAAATGGGGTTGGGACCATCAGTTGTGTTGTGCAGAAGTCTGGTGGATACACAGCTAATAGTCCTACTGAATAGACTATTAGAATTTGTATTATGGCAAGAAAAAAGCAGCTAAGTAAAGAAAAACAAATGGCCATCATTACTTTAAGAAATGAAGGTCAGTCAGTCCGAAAAATTGGGAAAACTTTGAAAGTGTCCCCAAGTGCAGTTGCAAAAACCATCAAGTGCTACAAAGAAACTGGCTCACATGAGGACCGCCCCAGGAAAGGAAGACCAAGAATCACCTCTGCTTCTGAGGATAAGTTTATCCGAGTCACCAGCCTCAGAAATCGCAGTTTTACAGCAGCTCAGATTAGAGACCAGTTCAATGCCACACAGAGTTCTAGCAGCAGACACATCTCTACAACAACTGTTAAGAGGAGACTTTGTGCAGCAGGCCTTCATGGTAAAATAGCTGCTAGGAAACCACTGCTAAGGACAGGCAACAAGCAGAAGAGACTTGTTTGGGCTAAAGAACACAAGAAATGGACATTAGACCAGAGGAAATCTGTGCTTTGGTCTGATGAGTCCAAATTTGAGATCTTTGGTTCCAACCACCGTGTCTTTGTGCGACGCAGAAAAGGTGAACCGATGGACTCTACATGCCTGGTTCACACCGTGAAGCATGGAGGAGGAGGTGTGATGGTGTGGGGGTGCTTTGCTGGTGACACTGTTGGGGATTTATTCAGAATTGAAGGCATTCTGAACCAGCATGGCTACCACAGCATCTTGCAGCGACATGCTATTCCATCCGGTTTGCGTTTAGTTGGACCATCATTTATTTTTCAACAGGACAATGACCCCAAACACACCTCCAGGCTGTGTATGGGCTATTTGACCAAGAAGGAGAGTGATGGTGTGCTACGCCAGATGACCTGGCCTCCAAAGTCACCAGACCTGAACCCAATTGAGATGGTTTGGGGTGAGCTGGACCGCAGAGTGAATGCAAAAGGGCCAAAAAATGCTAAGCATCTCTGGAAACTCCTTCAAGATTGTTGGAAGACCATTTCCTGTGACTACCTCTTGAAGCTCATCAAGAGAATGCAAAGAGTGTGCAAAGCAGTTTTCAAAGCAAAAGGTGGCTACTTTGAAGAACCTAGAATATAAGACATATTTTCAGTTGTTTCACACTTTTTTGTTAAGTATATAATTCCACATGTGTTAATTCATAGTTTTGATGCCTTCAGTGTGAATGTACAATTTTCATAGTCATGAAAATACAGAAAAATCTTTAAATGAGAAGTTGTGTCCAAACTTTTGGTCTGTACTGTATATATATGTGTGTATATATATATATATATCCCTCAGCCAACTAGTATCTACATTGTATATATTTATATATGCTCATTACATATTATCTGATCACCTATAGAGAATGCCTGGTCAGTCAGAGTAGTGGTAGGGCTACATAGGGGCAGTCGAGGAGGAGGTGGGGGCACCATACTGTTACAATCACTGTTTTTCTGTGCAGACTTATGTGCATTTATGTCTGGGTGTATTAGGTTTTTAAACTAACTAAATAAAGAGAGATTTTTTTAACTTTTTTATTATTATTGTCTACATGTATGAGTGCTCCATAGGTTGATAGATTTGGTTGTTGATTAAGGGGGCTGTGTGGGAGAGAATATTGTATGTAGGGGGCTATGTGGTGGGTCATACTGTATATAGGGAGATATCAGCATACTTAATTTTGCTCAATATTCATACAATTATAAATAATTATTTTTTATATTATATTAATATTAAGCAGAATTAATTTCAGCCTATTGGTTTGGCCTCCACAATAGTCACTGTCTGTCATGTGACCCCTTGGGAAAATTAATCTCCCACCCCTACTCCATTTTGTATAGTACTATGTCATTTAAAGTGCCGTACATAAGGAACAAATTTCAGACGTTTTCCGCGTATGGATGTGCCCCAGAGCACATAATGGCGATTTTGTAACGTCACGTGATACATCAGGACCTTGGAGGTGGGAGAGGTCCCACGCCTTCTAAACTGCCCCGGGGCCCTGGCTACTCTTAATCCGTCCCTGCATTCAGGTGCGTATTTAAAGTATCCATAATTTGTTGTTGGCGAGAATATGAAGTAACCAGATCAACTGTGCCACTCTAGGGTGCACAATAAGCTAAGAGCAGGTAAATAGCTTAGAATGGAAGGGCAGGAATGAATACGGCTAATCTCTGTAGGAGAGTGTACGGAGATGGACAGGGCTAGTGACATTTCTCTCATGTCGGGGCCGAAAACTATTGGGGCCGTCACCATTGTTGCTGGGGGAAGTACTTGCTGACTGGAATAGACCTTTGCACCTGACTGTGGGGGGGCGGTTCAGATATAAAAGAGACAGAGCGCGCCAGAACGGAGTTCTTGGCGGGAAGACAGCACATGCAACAGAAGAAGGGTGACTCCCTCTCCGCAGACCGACGCCAACTAGCAGGCCCACACTGTACTCTTTCATCCCCCGTGCATACAGACTGTGTACCACCAGAGACAATCACTCCTTTTTCTTCGGACTCAAATAAGCCTAGCCTGTCTGTACCACTGACAGTGGCCAGTGTGCGACACAGGACTCACCGTACGATGCACTTTGACTCCGGTACCGTGACCGCGACCTCTACTTCGGGACTTCGTTTACCAACAGCGGGGCCCCAGGCATCCTCTCGTGCTGCTTCTCATTCCAGGTCCACAGGACTACTACTGGGAAGGCAAGGATACGTCGCAACTGTAAAGAGACAGTGCCTCACCTTTCTCCGGGACCAGTTCAGAGACTTCTTGCGTCACCTATGGTGCCATTGTGGGATTTTCAGCCCCCTCCATCCGGGAACCACAGACTGATAAGTTAACCCGTTATTTGCACTTCTTTTATCGTTATATAATTGCATACGCTTTGTTCAACTATATATCCTCACACTCACTCCCTGCTTGAAGTATTTAGTGTATAACTATTCTTTATAAAAAACTTGTTAACTCTTGCTCTACCTCCTGCTCGTCACTGCATCCCGTGTTCCTGCTAGAATCTTACACTTGGCGTAGTCAGCAGGATGCAGTCCAACAGCATGGAGGCCGCAGACCAAGCAGTTGGGGTTGGCCCTAGGTCCAGTATCTTTCTGGGGCAATGTTGAATAATTTTAAAGTTTTCGGGAAACAACACCATGTTATGGAGCTGGACTGAGTGCATAAGGAGGATGATGAGAATGCACCCCATGACCCCTGCACTAGAGGCCAAGGTGGCCATTATGGCATTGGATGTAGAAGCGAGAGACTCAGTTATGCTACGGCCCCCCAGCGAGAGAGACACCTTTAACAAGGTGCTCAAAATTTTGTAAGAGACCCAAGTAGATCCCAAAGACGTTGGGGAGCTGAGGACACATCTCTTTAGTTGCATGCAGAGGGAGAGAGAGACTGTGACTCAATACATGAGTTGCATACGGCGATTGTCAGTAAAGACGGCATAGGCATAGGCCCTACAGGTATAATGTGCGAGACCTTTTAGTGATGGGCTTGCGGGACGCGCTGACGAAACACGCTCTGTCGGAGCGCGTGCGGGTGAACCCTCGCATGACTTTTTCTGAGATAGGAAGTGAAGAGCGCACGCGTGAACAGGAGCAAGGCTTAGTTAAATCTTAGGCTGTGTCAAGGCATCTAGGGCATCGTAGGTAGTCCCACGGCTATTTCTAGTTGTGTTGTCAGTTTAGGGGTCTGCAATCCGCTAAGTTACCAACCTCTCTGGGTGTTTGGTTGCCTACCCTATTTTTCTATTATCCTCCTTGGTTACCGAATCATAACAGAATCACCGGCCACACTGTAGATTCAAGGTACTCTAAAGAAGGAAGGAATGGTATAAAAATAAAAAAAGTCAGAATTTTTTATATATTTTTTCCTCTTTTTCTCTGGGGCCGTAGGAGGACTTTTTCTTCAATGGAAACTAAGCAATTGTCTGATCGTGTTAAGCAGCTCGCTGCTGAAGTTCAGAGAATTTCTGCCTATCTCGATCAGTTGTCTACTGTAGAAATTAAGATCCCTATTCCTGATTTATGTTCTGGGATCGGTCTAAATTTTTGAGCTTTAAGAATAATTGTAAATTGTTTTTTTGCCTTGAATCCCAATTCCTCGGGGAACTGGTGCAGCAGGTTAAAATTGTCATCTCCCTGCTGCGCGGCGACCCTCAAGACAGGGCTTTTCCCTGACACCTGGGGATCCTGTTTTGGCTAATGTGGATGCATTTTTTTCAGGCTCTGGGGTTGTTGTATGATGAACCTAATGTTATTGATCAAGCTGAGAAAACCTTATTGGCATTGAACCAGGGTCAGGAAGCTGCAGAGTTATATTGTCAGAAATTCCGAAAATGGGCAGTCCTTACTAAATGGAACGATGATGCCCTAGCAGCTCTTTTTCGGAAAGGTCTGGCAGAGACCGTTAAAGATGTTATGGTGGGATTTCCTGTCCCCTCTGGTCTCAACGACTCTATGTCATTAGCCATTCAAATTGACAGATGTTTACGTGAACGTAAAACTATGCAAGAGACGGCGTTGCCTTTCGAACAAACCTCTGAGCCCATGCAGTGTGATAGGGTTGTTTCTAGGGCTCAACGTCAAGAGTTTAGAAGGCGTAATAAGTTGTGCTTCTTTTGTGGGGACCCTCTCATACTATTTCCGTCTGCCCTAAGCGGGAAAAACATTTTGCTCACTCATTTGTTTTGGGCAATGTACAGCCTAAATTCCTCTTGACGGTTACCTTGATCAGCTCCTTATCTTCATTTTCTGCTAAAGCTTTTGTTGATTCAGGAGCAGCCTTGAACCTGATGGATTTTGACTTTGCCAAACATTGTGGTTTTCCCATGGTACCCCTGCAGACTCCTATTCCTTTTAGGGGTATTGATGCTACCCCTTTAGAGGAGAATAAACCCCAGTTTTGGACCTAGGTGATAATGCAGGTAGCCCGAACCACCAAGAGAACTGTAAATTTTTGGTGTTACTTAATTCACATAACATTATTGTACTGGGTTTTCCTTGGTTGCTGACCCATAATCCTGTTCTGGATAGGAAGTCTGTGTCTGTGGTTAGTTGGGGTTGTCAATGTGTTCTTAGTGACACTCCTGTTTTCTCTACCTCTCCCCAGTCTCAGGATGTTCCTGACTATTTGGCTGATTTCTCTGATGTGTTTAGTGAGAGTAAGTCTGCGTCCTTGGATCCTCAAAGGAGTTATAATTGCGCGATTGAGTTAGTACCCGGTTGTAAATTTCCCAAGGGTCGGCACTTCAATTTATCAGTAGAAGACGGCGTTTAATACTCCTGAGGGGCATTTTGTGTACCTAGTGATGCCTTATGGGCTCACTAATGCCCCTTCGTCTTCCAGTCTTTCATGAACAATATTTTCGGGATTTTGTGGACAAGTTTTTGATTGTTTATTTGGACGATATTTTGATTTTTTTCCAGTGACTGGGATTCTCATGTGGAACATGTTCGGACTGTATTTCGGATTTTGAAAGAAAATGCTTTGCATGTTAAGGGACCAAAATGTCTCTTTGACGTACGAAAAATTTGTTTTTGGGATTTATTTTGTCTCCGTCCGCTATTGAAATGAACCCAATCAAGTTCAGGCCATTCATGATTGGGTTCAGCCAACTTCCTTGAAGGCTCTTCAGAAATTTTTAGGTTTTGCTAATTTTTATTGTAAATTCACAAATAATTTTTCGGGTATTGTGAAACCACTGACGGATTTGACCAAGAGGGGTGCTGATGTGGTAAATTGGCCTCCAGAGGCAGTTTCAGCGTTTCTGGAGCTTAAGCGGAGATTCACTTCTGCTCCTGTTCTACGGCAACCTGATGTTTCTCTCCCATTTCAGGTAGAGATAGATGCCTCTGAGATTGGTGCAGGAGCCGTTTTGTCTCAAAGAGATCCGTTAACCTCTAAGATCAACCATTGTGCCTTCTTTTCTCGAAAATTTTCCCCATCTGAACGTAATTATGATTTGGGGAATCGGGAACTATTGGCTATGAAGTGGGCGTTTGAAGAGTGGAGACATTGGTTGTAGGGAGCCAAACATCAAGTTGTGGTCCTTACCGACCACAAGAACTTGATCTATCTCGAATCAGCCAAGCGATTGAATCCTAGACAGCCTAGGTGGGCCTTGCTTTTCAAGCGTTTTAATTTTGGGTCTCCTTTCTCCCGGGCACTAAGAATATTAAGGCGGATGCCCTCTCTAGGAGTTTCTTTGCGGATTCTCTTGATGTGACTGAGCCTACTACCATTCTAAGTGAGGGTGTGGTTCTTTCCGCTATTACACCTGATTTGAGACTAGCCCTGGAGGAATTTCAGGAGGATAAACCTGAACAATGCCCTATGGGAAAATTGTATGTTCCTGACCAATGGAGGAGGAGAGTAATGTCTGAAATTCATTGCTCCGTTGGCTGGTCATCCCGGTATTTTTGGTACCAGAGATTTGGTGAGTCGGTCGTTTTGGTGGCCTGTTTTATCTCATGATGTCAGGAATTTTGTGCACTCCTGTGGGACTTCTTCTCGGTCTAAGCCCTGTTCTCGCTCTAGTGGTTTGTTAGTGCCTCTTCTGGTGCCCAGGAGGCCATGGACACATATCTCAATGGATTTTATTTTCGACCTCCCTGTCTCTCTGAGAATGACTGTTATCTGGGTGAACTGTGATAGATTTTCCAAGATGGTCCATCTTGTACCACTGCCGAAGTTGCCATCTTCTTCTGAGTTGGTGCCCTTGTTTTTTCAGCAGGTGGTTCGTTTGCACAGCTTTCTGGAGAACATTGTGTCTGACAGAGGAGTCCAGTTTGTTTCCAGATTTTGGAGAGCTTTTTGTTCTAAACTGGAAATTCAGTTCTCCTTCTCCTCTGATTTTCATCCTCAGACCAATGGGCAGACTGAGAGAGCAAACCAGACTTTGGAGACATATCTGAGATGTTTTGTGTCTGCTGATCAAGATGACTGGGTCTCTTTTTTGCCTTTGGCTGAGTTTGCTCTTAATAATAGGGCTAGCTCTGCCACCTTGATGTCTCCATTTTTCTGCAATTCTGGGTTTCACCCTCGGTTTTCTTCAGGGCAGATGGAGGCTTCGGCCTGTCCAGGTGCTGATTCTGTGGTAGAGAGAATGCAGCAGATTTGGAATCAAGTAGTGGATAAGTTGTCTCATTCTCAGGAGAGGGCCCAATGGTTTGCCAACTGGCATAGGACTGATGGTCCCCCGTTTAAAGTAGGTGACATGGTTTGGTTGTCCTCAAAAAATATTCCTATGAAGGTTGCGTCTCCAAAATTTAAGCCAAGGTTCATTGGACCTAATAAGATTTTGGAAATCCTTAATCCCGTTTCTTTCTGTTTGGGACTTCCAGGAACGTTTAAGATTCACAACGTCTTTCATAAATCATTGTTGAAAAGGTTTCTTGAGCCAGTAGTTCCCATGGCTGCGCCCCTGATCCTGTATTGGTTAAGGGCAATCTGGAGAATGAAGTAGAGAAAATATTGGATTCTCATCTGGCTAATGGAGACTCCAGTATTTGGTCAAGTGGAAAGGTTATGGTCAGGAGGATAATTCTTGGGTGTTTGCTTCTGACATTCATGCCGAGAGATTGGTTCGCGCCTTTCACCATGCCCATCCTGATCAGCCTGGTGGCTTGGGTGAGGGTTCGGTGACCCCTCTTTAAGGGTGGTACTGTTGTGAACACCTTGGATCTGGCTTTGGGGTTTGGGCTCCCTCTGGTGGTTGCTGCTGGTAATGGAGCTGTCTGGCTAACAGAGGTCAATCACCTGAAGAGGATGATTGGAGATCAGGTGTTACTGACTGGGGAGATTTAAATGAGCAGCCTTCCCTTAGTTGTTGCCGGTGATTTGGTCTTCTTCCTGAGCCTTTGGGAAGTCAGCTTGCTCCCTGCTTTGTCCTGCATCTTTCAGATAAGTTATTTGTCTGTTTTAATCTGTGGCATTTGTTCCCTGCCTTGCTGGTGTGTGTTCAGGAGGGTTCCCTGCGGGACCTGTGCTGGACTCTGTTTTCCCTTGCCACAGCTTATGTCAGTCTTTTTGAATTTCTTGTCTCCTGGTATTTCAGTATCTGTTGTTTTGCATCCAGTTCACACCAGAGTTCTGATTTAGTGGGGGAGAGGTTGTGTGGCCTCAGTATTTTTGCATATCAGACTTGTTGGAATTTTTCTTAGGGTTTTTGCGGGTTTGTAGACAGTATCTTTTCCTGTCCTGTTCTATCCAGACAGTTTGGGTCCCAGCATTTGCTTATTCTATTTTCTGCCTGTGTTTTGTACTTCATCTTTCTCACTGGCAATATATGTTTGGGGGCTATCTATACCTTTGGGGCTCTACTCCGGGGCAGTTAGTTTTCCCCTTTCTCTCTTTAGGCTTAGTTAACTCTTTGACTGTGTCGAGGCGTCTAGGGCATCGTAGGTACGTCCCACGGCTAATTCTAGTTGTGTTGTCAGTTTAGGGGTCTGCAATCCGCTAAGTTACAACCTCTCTTGGTGTTTGGTTGCCTACCCTATTTTTCTATTATCCTCCTCGGTTACCGAATCATAACAGTTGTCTATGCTGTGAAGATACGAGATGTGCAGCATCTGAAACAACGGATACTGAAAGCCTGTGTTAGCATTTCTTCTGCGGTGTTGCTATCAGTGTGTCAAGAGTGGGAGAAGAGGGTTGCATTGATAATCCAACACAATGGGCAGCACTTTGAACACATTTTTTAAGTGGTCATAAACTTGTAAATAACTCAAAAGAATAAAGTTACGTTCAAACCAAGCACACCACTGTTTTTCTTGTGAAATTCTCAATAAGTTTGATGTGTCACATGACCCTCTTCCCATTGGAAAAAATAAAGTTGGATCCAAAATGGCCATCTTCAAAATGGCCACCATGGTCACCACCCATCTTGAAACATTTCCCCCCCCCCATATACTAATGTGCCACAAACAGGAAGCTGATATCACCAACCATTCCCATGTTATTTAGGTGTATCCATATAAATGGCCCACCCTGTGTATATACATATACTGTATATAAAGGTCATTAAATAGCTGCAAAACATGCAAAGGCATGTACAGCTTTTTTGCATATGGATCAAAAAAAGTATACATCAGTGTGAAGATAATATAAAGAAATATAGGATTACAATAGCCAGGTACAGCTGTAATTGACTAAGTTAGACATATATAGCAATGTGCACATTTACATAGGTATGTGCAAGCATCCTATTGTGAAAGTACAGTGCAATAGTGCATGGATGCCTCTGAACACAACAGTTGCCAGGGAGTATAAAAAGGTGGTAGTAATTAATCATGTATATGGCACAATGTGTATAGTTTATAATATACCTTTTAAGGGGGTCAGCAAGCGTTACACATGAGTAAGCGCCCACCCCGATGCACGTTTTGGTGTCTGCCTTTGTCAGGGGTTCAACTATCGAGTTGAAGTGAAAGTTAGTGTAGCCTCTTGCATTGCTGTGGCCCAGCAAATTCTGTATCACTAATGTTGCAGAGCATGCATACAGTTGGTTGTGGTCCAGAGCAGAATGGTAGAAGAAATGTGATCTGAGCTTTGAATGATTATTGATGCCAGATGGGGTGTCATTATTTTTGGACAATTGAAGTGGAGAAATGCTCCTTGACCATATGAATTCTGATATTCGATAAAGCAAGTGGGATGTTGGTATACAGGACATAAATCTATAGATCTATGAACCAGTTAAAGGGCTTGTCTAGAACTGTGGTATGGATGACTTATGCTAAGAAAATATCAGCTCAGCCCCTATTTAAGTGAATGGGAGATAGGCTGCAGAGAATGGCCACTAGCAGTGTACAAAGATGTATTGTTCCATATAAACACGTTATACATCTGGCCTTCATGTGATCTGCAAACAACTAATCGATAGGGGTGCTGGGTTTCAGTCCCTCACCCAAGCTGATATTGATGTCATATTCAAAGAATAAGTCATCAACATCTAAGTGTTGCACAACTCCACTTAGGTTTCTAGTAGTAATGTAAGAGTATGGGAAACACTGTATATGGTAGGAATTGCGGATTTGTGTAAATGCCATAGTATTTATAGCCACAGTTTATTGCTAGAAATACCTATAATAATTATATCTAGTAATGAAAAGTGTCACATATAATTACATATCATTTCAAGCAGGATCCGTGCACAACAAAAAGTTCAGTGAAATAAAAAAGACTGTACCACATGTCAATACAGTAAAAAAAAAACCTTAAGAATGTTCGCATATGCAACAGATTAGGACTTATTATAAGTAAAAGGAAGACTTTATGCTGACTTGACAATAGATGGCGATGTTGTGTAACGTTTCCTTCTGTTTAATGTATTGTATATGAGATAGTTTCACTTGTAGTTTCACTTTCGTTTTGTTCCTGTTTTCCTGATGCAATGCTAAAATGACTGTGCATTATTCTTTTACCTCGTGTTGTCAAAAGCAAAAGCTTGTTATCCCATGCAGCCTGCTCTGTGAAGTTTTCTACTGCAAAGGTGTGGATTCAGAAGCTGTGCAACAAAGAATTAGGAAAAACATTAGATCCTTAGCTTTAAGTGAGTCCTGTCAGCACAGTGACTGTTCAAATCGCTTTTCTGCTGACTGTTCAAAACAATTACTGCATGTTGCCTAGGTTACCAGCCACCTCTGCCAGACTATCAGAGGTAGCCAGTCTCCCACACAAAGAAATCAGTGCTTACAGTCTCGCTGCTTTGAAGCTGGTCAAATTCCTCTATCATTGGAGAGTGCAGAGTTTGAACCAGTGGGTGGTACAAACTATCACCATCAGGTACCAAGAAGAAAAACAAGGACAGGCCCCACAAGGACTTGTGAGGGCAGGAGCAATGCAGGGCACGACAGGGAATGAAAGGAAATTCCCCCCCACCTTACATTTGGACTATATACCCTGCTCCTGTCTGAGGCGAATCTGCTGCAAGCGAACTTCTAACATACTGGTGAGACCAAACCATTTTATACTGAGCACTGGTATGCATGACCAGTTTATATATGTATGTGGGTATCATTTAGTGTCAATTTTTGTCCAAAGTGATTATTTTAATATTATCTAATTAAAGGTTATATTTTATTATTTATGGGTAACTCTCCAAGCTATATTCCTATGTTAAAAAACCTTCAATAAAAATCTTGAATTTGAAAAAGATATAGCTGATATAATTCAAGTCTATGGGTGAGTGGAAATCATTGGAATGCATTGGGCTGATATCTGATTTCCGTGGACTCACAGAATAGAGAAGATGGAAAAATTTTGTTCTCCATTTCTCCTGATAGTGTGCTTTGATTCTCGAATCGGATCACACTAAGCAGACACTCTGATCAAACTTGGACCAGAGTTTGATCGATTGTCATTAACTATCGATCCAATTCTCTCTCATGAGAGAGTCTATTCTCATATGAGCGAACCCTAACTGTGCAGAATCTCCAGTGTATTTCTGTGATGTGCAGCTTCATACTACTGCTTTGCTAATAGCTAAGGCTGCATCACAAAGAATACACTAAGACTCTGCAGTGCAGATACAGATCAGCACTTCTATGCCACTCATCCATCCCCATTAGATAGAACTCAGAGGACCCAGATACATATATATATATATATATTGTGAGCCAGTGACAGGTGTTATATGCGAGGGTCGCTATGTGTCCCCCAGGATACGCATAGAAGCGTATTAAGACCGCTAGAGTGCATTGCAGTCTCAGATAGAGCTGTGATTACAGTACAAAATAAAAGTATGTTTGGTCTTGGGCAAGCTATATTGCCCAAGGCAGATTTAAGAAAACCGGCATGGGATTTTATTTTGGAGCGATTTACAGATGCAGTGTGGCAGTTCGCTCCCTCCAGGCCGAGTCTTACAAGTGGCCCATGGCCACAAATTCCACTTAAAACCCCTGCAGTAAAGGGTTGGGTATGTCAGTTTTGGTTTTTTAAACTTGCAGAGCAGGTGGCTCTGCAAAAGTCAGCCTGTGTGAGGTAACACGGAGCCAAGCAGAGCAAAAAGCCCTGGCACCCCTCAGCATGACATGGTGGTGCAGTCGTCCACGCAACCAGCCTCAGAATAGGACTGTTTTGACGCCAGGCTGCGATCCGGAGGATTCATGTGCTGTTTCTTTTGTGAGTTTTTTGGACATTAACAATGTATCTCTCTCTCTCCTTTCCCCCTGCTTTACTCATTGGCCCCCAGCATGGACCTTTATCAGGTGATTTCCTGATGTTGAGGTAGATCTAAGTGACCCTTCACGGTTGACCTAGTGATTTCAAATTAATTCACAGAACGTTGCTAGCAACATAAATAACCAGACGAAGACGTGTTTCTGTCTGGGAGAATCGAGCAAGATTTCTATCCCATGTATTACATCATCATCTTTATAGTATTTAGTAAGCTTGTACTTCAACCAATAGTATAAACCACACCTACAACATTTTAACCAATAAAATACAGAAGACTGGAAACTACATATATGGTCATATCCACGTGACCATAGAAGGAACAATAGTATCTTATATCTTGTCCAAACTGAGCGGTCTGGTTTTATTACAGCCATAACCTTTACTCTACTTCTTATAACGGCCAGGAACTATGGCCTTGTTAAGTAACAGAATTTATCCCATAAACCACAAGATGGAGTTACCAGCACAAAATGGAGCATTCAGTTTTGATCTTTTTAATTTAGTCCTTCAATTCCCCCTAGATAAATTTTGTGTAACTTATGTCCAGCATCAGAGGTACCCATCCCCCCTGTATACTACAAATAACAATTTTTGATAACGATGGTGGGGATCTTTTGAAGATAACAATGTGCTTGGCTTCAACATCTTCATCAGATAACTTCTTGAAATCAATGTAGAGAAGAGCAGGGTAACAACGTCTTTTGGTATCATTAGCTGTCCAAGTACAGAATTTCCTAATACATACAGAAATACACCAAAAAACAAGTTTTAGTATTACATACATAACAAGAATAAAGGCAGCGATGTGTAACAAACTTTGCAAGATTCCAGCTATCCAACCCCAATTCCCTTGACCCAATTGGCTGGATTAAAAAGAAAATATCTGCCAGAGACTGGGAATTTTTCAACAAATCTCTCAGTAATTTTTCATATTATATAAACTTATTATTCAAGTACATTGGGAATTTAGGCTATCCCATGTGGTTACCAACAATGACATGGAAAATATGAAAAACCAAAACATTATGTCCCCTTTATTTGCTATTGGCTTGTTTAACCAGCTTGCAGTGCGATACGTGGATCCAAGTCGGTCTTCCTTCCAGTTTCACTGACATAGGGGTAATGAGGAGGATTTGATAGGGACCGTCATACAAGAGTTCTAGTCCGTGTTTTCTAACATGCCTTTTCACAACCACAAAATCATCAGACTTCAAATTATAACAAATATCGGTTTCTGCTGAATCTGGAAGAGAAAAAGAAACTAGAGCATAGGTGTTAGCAAGATTTTTACTAATATGAATAACATATTAAACAGCACAGTCAGTTTCTTCTAATAATTACTGAGACTGGAAATTTGCAACTGGGGTCCTAACACCAAACAATATCTCATATGGGGACAGGCCATGTTTTGCAATAGAGATAGTACAAATGTGGTATAGTACAATGGGTAGGAGCTCTGGCCATAGAGCTGTAGTCTCCTGCATCATTTTGGTCAATTGTCCCTTCAGTGTGTCGTTCAACCTCTCAACTTTCCCCCTGGATTGTGGATAATAAGGAGTATGGAGGGCTACAGTGGATCCAAACATTGTCAGAACCTCCTGATACACATGAGAAGAAAAAGCCAGACCTTGGTCACTTTCAACGACTTCTGGAACTCCATATCTGCATATAACTTCCATCACCAGTTTCTTTGCTGTGGTCTTTGCAGTCATGTTGGTAACAGGGAATACTTCTGGCCAACTGGAGAACATATCGACAACCACCAGACAATATTCATACCTTCCAGACTTAGGATATGGTCCACCTGGAGCCTTTGGAAAGGATAGTCGGGCTTAGCAAAGTGCTTCGTAGATACACGTTAAAGTTAACCGGGATTGCAGGTCTGACAGATATTACATGCACGGTTGAGTGCTGTCAGGACTGTAGAAATACCTGGAGCCCAGTAGAATTTTTGTACCAGGGCCAGGGCCTGTTTTTTTCCTCGATGTATAGATCCATATGCCCATGTAGCAATAGCAGGGTACATCCGATTAGGGAGACCACAAGTTGGTCCTTTTTCCAGAGACCATTGTCCATACGTGCCCATCAGCCTTCCACTGCTTCACCTGTTCTTTTGGAGATATTCTCTGCATTGTCATTAAGTGGTCTTGCGGGGTCCGACAGAAAACCTCAGTCTGTTGTAGATCATCAGGTTCTTGTAGAGTCAGGATCTCTTGCAACTGTTTACACTGAGAGTGTGTGGTCACCATAATTGGTATGGTTAGTTCAACGGGCAGAAGAGCAGCGGCCTTTGCTTGCATATCCGCAAATGCGTTGCCAATAGTCTGTGGACTGTTCCTAGGACCATGCGCCTTGACTTTGATAATGGCCACCTGAGTAGGCAATTTGATCGAATCCATGAGAGTTTTAACAGCTTCAGCATTTTTGTGATATCTTTGCGCAGGTACGGCCACCAATATTTTTCGGGAAATGAGGAGAGCAGTCTTCTTCTGCCCTGCATGGCCACCTGAGTGACCCCAGATAAGGACCCGCTGTCTATCTGGTTCCGCAATGTAAGTCTTACCGGAGGAAAGGCGAGATAAATCCAACCAAACGACCGTAATTATTTTGGAGGGCTCAATAAGTGTGTTGAGGCTCTTCCTCTTGATCAGAAGACAAGAACGATCTAGAGAGTGCGTCTACTTTGACGTTCTTCTCTATAGGCCAGAAATGGAGAGAAAAATTGAACCGGGAAAGAACAGAGACCACCTAGCTTGTCGCGGATTAAGTCGTTGTGCAGACTGTAGATAGGTTAGATTCTTGTGATCCGACTAGATAACCACCAAATGTATAGCACCCTACAGCAAGAATCACCACTCCAGTGCTTAATTGCAAGCAGTTATAGGTCGCCAATTGAATAATTGCGCTCTGGATCAGAGAAGATCATAGAAGAGAAACCACAAGTTACCATGTGACCGAAAAAGGACCTTTTGGTAAGAACAGCTCTGGCTCCTGAGGAAGAGGCGTCCACTTTAAGGAAGAACTGTTTATTATTGTCCGGAAGATGCAGCACAGGAGCAGAGGAGAAGGCCTGCTTTAAAATTCCAAAGGCCTCTTCAGCCTCTGGGTCCATTTGCATTGCAGAATCCAAACGTCATAACACGATAGTCGTAGTGGCCATCACGAGTATTAAAGGCCGTTTTCCATTCATCTTCCTGGCAAATTCAGATATGGTTGTACCTCCCCAAAGGTCAAGTTTCGTAAAGACTCTGGAATCTTTAAGGCGATCGAACAGCTTGGAGATGAGAGGCAGAGGGTATTTAATTTTTATCATAATTTGAACCCTACAATCGATACAGGGTTGAAGTGAACCATCCTTCTTCTTTACAAAGAAGAATCCTGCTCTTCAATATATTCTGACATGGCTCTGGTTTCGGCCTCTGATAGGGGGTAGATTCGGACTTGAGGAGGAGATGCACCTGGAAGGAGATTGATAGGACAGTCATACGGTCTATGAGGTTGTAGTGTCTCAGCCTCCTTTTTGTCAAATATGTCGGCGTACATTAAATGAGGTGTAGGCAGGCCAGGTAGGTTAGATGGAGAGACCGGAGTTCAAGAAGACTGGAGTTCAGGCAGGTTTCGTGGCATCCCTGTCGCCAGAACTCTAGTCCAAGACAGGCTTGTTCATCCGCAGCCAAGGCAAACCAACAAGCAGAGGGTAAGACAGACCTAACAACTCATAAAGAGGAATCTTCTCTGAGTGTAGCATCCCATTTGAAGTTCCACAGGGTCAGTAATGAACTGGATGGTCTTGGAAAGAGGCTTTCCATTCACTGATGAAACCACCAATGGTGTCACGGGTTTACCACGACAGAGAGGAGCCAGAAGCCCGCAGCATCTGATTTCTCCTACTCCTGCGCTGAAATAGAAGTACTTCACCTTCATATTAAATGGTGTCAGTTTCTTTGGGCAGTACAGGGGTTGATCTGCTCTGTTGAGAGCTCTTGGAGCATTTAGGCTCTCAGCTGAGCACTGCTACCAACTCCAATCTCCTATATAATCTGGGTCCTGGCTAACACTCATGTCAGCAAACCTTTTGCTGCATGGTTTGGAGGTTATTATTAGATAAGGAGAACAACGAGTCATAGGTGGAAATTCAGTAAAAAATTTATAAATTTATTCAACAATAATAACATGAAACAAAACATGAGAGTATGAGCACAAACCAAACATGGTGTAGAAAAAAGAGGAGCATAGTGACCACCTGCTGTTATATAACATACATGTCACAGGCTGATATGTCCCAAAGAAAAACCCACATGAGTAACAATATAGTAGGAGAAAAACTCCACCGTAATTGAATATGAGTGGATTTGATAGGGATCATAAAGCCAGAGTGTCCCGGTAGTAAAGGGCCCATGTAAAGGTCATAGTATCAGGGGAGAAAAGTTCTCTGCACACTAAGGGTAATAGACTTACCGGGAAAAATATTAGAATGGTCAGGCAGGAGGAGGGAATGCCCCCAAAGATGTGGACCCCGACGCGCGTTTCGCTGGCGTGGAACGCCGCTTTATCAAGGGGATAGTAGTAAGACAGGGACAGGACCTTCAAATACCCCCTTGTGATGTGTCACATGGTCGCGTCTGACCAATAGAGGCTGGTTCATATCGGCGCATGCGCAGTGGAGCCCCAAGGACCTGCGGCGGCCAGGACGTCACACATCAGGCGCGCGCCCCGAGGAAAACACTCAGGGCGCGCGTCAGACGCTAGCAGACACCCCACCGCTGAGGGAACCAAAAAGGGCAACGCTGGGGATGTGCACAACCGGGTCAATATGTAGCTTGAAAGGGGGAAAAAAGGACATAACAGCCATGGAAAACCACACATGAATTAGAAATAACACTATGGCAGATACATACAGATATAGCATCATTCATGTAAATATAATATATTAGCATAAAGTAAAGTGCAGCAGTGCTATAAAGTGCAGAACAATAATACATAAATGCGCGTAAACATATTAAATATGGATCCATACAAATGATGACAACATCGAATAAAGGGCACATTGTTATTCCCATGTAGTGGTCGTAAGATGAATCAGACATCAGGTCAAAGTCCCAAGCATCAGTCAAACAGAACTATAAGAAATGTGTGAAGGAAAGAAAAATCAATTAAAAAAACAGGAATTAAAAATAGTATATGAACAAAACATTAAAAACAAGAAAACCACTTCCTAAAGGAAGGAGGCAAAACTCAAGGATTCGTTCAGGCCATTGGGCACCATGGTGTCAAGTGAAACAATCCATCGTGCCTCCATCTGAGCCAATATTTTTTTGTTATCGACACCTCTTATACCGAGGTGGAGAATATCGATTCCTCGGACCCTAAATGACGAAGCATCGCAATTGTGATGACACTTAAAGTGACGAGGAATCGTCTTTATATCACTAGGATCAGAGATGGACCTCGCCGCGCCAATATCCCTAACGTGCTCCCGAATACGTACCCTCAATTCCCTAGTGGTAAGGCCGACGTATATCCTGGGGCAGTCGCACGTGGCATAATATATCACATTAGTGCTACCGCAGGATATACCTTTACATGGGCCCTTTACTACCGGGACACTCTGGCTTTATGATCCCTATCAAATCCACTCATATTCTATTACGGTGGAGTTTTTCTCCTACTATATTGTTACTCATGTGGGTTTTTCTTTGGGACATATCAGCCTGTGACATGTATGTTATATAACAGCAGGTGGTCACTATGCTCCTCTTTTTTCTACACCATGTTTGGTTTGTGCTCATACTCTCATGTTTTGTTTCATGTTATTAATGTTGAATAAATTTATACATTTTTTACTGAATTTCCACCTATGACTCGTTGTTCTCCTTATCTAATCATGTCCTATTGAGTAGGTGCGTTTCTTTCTTCGAGAACCAGACACAATTGGTGCGGTCCGGTTTTCTTTTCTCCTTTATATTTAATTATGCAGCTGGATTTGTTTATATGGCTTGGAGGTTGTTGGTTGTTATTTGTGTAGGCGGTTTGTGGATTTATCTGTGACTGTTGCTTGGTTTTGAGTGTGTTATAATTCCCTTTCTTATCCTACTCCTCAGTGTATATCTCTGTTACATTTGTGTGTATAATTGTATGTTTGGTATTTTCCGTTACCCCTGTTCATATTACCTTAAGTCTGATTGGTATATTATGGTACACTACTACTCCCCTCTTTCCTGTGTAGGGGAGTACAGACTGAGGGTGGATTCAGGAGCTAAGGCAAGGTACGTGGCCAACTCGACAAAAGAGCTGTTGCCGCAGGAGAATGATACTGTCAGAGTCAGCAATGGAGAGAAGTGAATCTTGCCCAAGGTATCCTCTCCTATAGACCCTAGGCACTGGCATTTCCTTGTCTCCCGGGGCAAGTTCGGATAAAGTGTTTGGAGCTGCAACAGTAGAAGCAAGTTCCTTCTGCCTGTCGAACCTCCTTTTGATGCTTACTCAGCTTCACCTGGTCAATCTGCATAGGCTCAAAGAATGGAGTCGTAGCAGGGGCTTGAGGGTGATCAACTTTTGGAAGGTGGGAGCTAAGCGCACAGACCCTCTTTCGCGGGTCTCCTCTTTGGGCCGCTCCTGGAACCTGATGTCTATCCGGCTTGCCAGGGACACCAGGTCATCCAGTGAGGTGGGTATATTCCGACCATCCAGATCATCCTTAATTCAACTGGAGAGGCCCTCCAAGAAGGGCCGGTTTTAGAGAAAGTTGGGCCCTGGGCAAAAGTTTAACGTGGGGCCCAAGGCAAAAGTTTAAAGTGGGGCCCCAAATGCTCACATATCCTACATTACACAAACATTTCAGTTGTATTTACAGGTGCAGAGTTCAGGCCATTAAACAAGCGTAATCAACAGCATTGAAGTCGTTTGACGCTTGTTCCCGAGTTTCTTTACACTGGCTGAGGAAGAATGATGGGCACAGATAGTCCTCTATACAGTTTAATGCAGGTCCCATATAATACATATAGTGTAATGCATTCCCCATGGTCCTTGATAGAGTATAATGCAGCCTCCCTCAGGGTATACTCCAGCCGCCCTCATAGAATATAATGCAGCTGCCCTCAGCGTATACTGTAGCCCCCTCAGAGTATACTGCAGCTCCACACAGTATAATGCAGCCCCTTCTCCACACACAGTATAATGCAGCCCACCTCCACACACACAGTATAGTGCTGCTCCTCACACACAGTAGAGTGCAGCTCCCCCACACACAGTATAAGGAATCCCCCTTCCACACACACAGTATAATGCAGCCCCCCTCCACACACAGTATAGTGCATCCTCCCTCCACACACAGTATAATGAAACCCCCTTCCACACACAGTATAATGCAGCCCCTCTCCACCCACAGTATAGTGCATCTCCCCACACACAGTATAGTGTAGCTCCTCCACACACAGTATAATGCAGCCCCCTCCACACACAGTATAATGCAGCATGATGTAGGCAAGGAGACCCTGAATCCAAGTATGTATCACTAAGATTACGATCACTGTTACTGTTTTCTGACACAGAGTTTATAGATTGAGCATGAAGCAGAGCTCAGAAATCTAATCCCACCCACACCAGGCTCCTCTACATACATTGATTATTGACAATGAGCTGATTATCACAGAAGGGGGCTGTTGTCAGACTTGTAAGCGTGTGCCAGCTAGTCCCAGCAATGATAATCACCAGGTGATTAAACATTTAGTCTAAGTAAATAACAGCACACAGCCAGACATGTGACACATAATAAAATTTTGTGTTTACTTTTAACCCTTACCTTATGCTGTCCTCAGATTACATAACAAAAACCTGCTGACAGATTCCCTTTATATTCAGTTATCAGATTCCGCTTACACTTACTCTACACGATTAGGAATGGTTATGAATTGGTGACCCCGAAGTGGCGTACTGCTTTCTCAGTACCAATCAGGTATTATTAAACATGGTGAAACCTACATCTTTTTATCTGACTTGCTATCCAGGATGGCAAGAGAACACAGGAAATGTAGGGTCTTCCCTCCCTTGGAACATCTAAAATTGTTTCCATTGCTTAAAAGGTTAGATCTGCTATATCAAATTTATCGGTGTTAATAACATAAAAGCATCATCTGGCTATACAATGCCACTCAAACAACAATTTTGCATAATTGAAGAATAGACAAGGCTCTGTTCACATCTGCATTGAAGACGCAATCCCAGATCCTGCAAATAAAATGCAATACATATATAGTGTATAGGGTCTACCCCATGCCGTGATTGTCCGTCATGCAGGGGGTCCATCATTTCTGCTCTTTCCGTATTTGTTTCCATGATGGAACAGAAATACAAACGCAGATGTGAACTGAGATAAACTTATACATAAAGAACACTATAAACATATCTACCGTAATGTGTCCCAACAGTCATAAATATCCCAAATTCCGGGTGAACTCCACTCCTTACACAATTCTGCCTGGAGTCCACAATATTATACTTGCATCTTTTTCCATGCATTGCACATATAAATAAGTATCCCAAATTTCTTTAGTGTTATTCCTGCCTAGCTCACGAATAATTAAACTGAAAACGCAGAGATGATTGTTATAAAACGGTCACATTGTACGTTGAGTTACAAGCTTGCTCATGTGGTGTGTGTGGTGTAGGGGTTAAGCAGACAGGGTGGGACCCCAGTGTAATGTGAGTCCCTCACACACTCAGTCTCTGCAGTCAGCAGTAGTTGTATGATGGCTGGAGGACACTGTTTGCTGCTGCTTCTTCTTCTGGGGGAAGTTCTTCAACACATGGGATCTGAAGGTACATTTTTTGGGGGATGATGGGCACAAGGGAAAGGGATGATGTGCATGCAGTTATGCAAAATGAACTATTGGGACAATTCAAACTTTACTGGAACCTCCCTTTCATTCTGTATCTGGAGTAACAGCCTGGGATTCCCTCTCTAGGATTTGAACTTCTCCTCCAACATATTTCATGCACAGATTTAGCTATGTCATATGCTTCACTGCCATCACATATTAGGTTGACCCTGGTTAGTCTTTTTCTCTGTTAGTAACTTGTTGCTCTTAGACTATACAACACATTTCCTTTGCTGCTTCCAAATATCATTCTTGTCTGTAATATTTATCTGTAACAGTAATTACATGTATTAGTCTTTGTAAAAGTACACCCTATAGGATCCTCACACTTATATCATTGTTCATTCATTCATTCATTGTCATTCATTTCTCACTTCTCTGTAATGTTATATCACTCAATGAAATCAACGTATATATTCCTTTAATTATGTATAGCTGACGAATAATATTTGCTGTATAACAGTCATTTATTATAGGATCAGCCCCAATTGTCATACCTGTTTTTCCTCCTACCAGGTAATCGCATACTGTCATGTGATCCAATGCTTCTTCACATTGACCATTTCTTCAGTCACTTGTATATGTGTAACTATGGTGACTACAATTTATACCGCTATAAGACTAGTGTGTGGTCCATTATCATTCTTGCATCCGGTATTTGTCTTATCCCTCTTGATTCATGTGATTGTTGAACAGTAACGCTATGTGACCACGATCTTGAACTAGCAGTGCTTTGGAGGCAGCGCGTGTTTGCTGCATCCAAATCGCTGCCATCTATTTAACACAGGTAAATCCGCATGTGTTCACTGCACTGCGCGGATTTACCGTATTCAATACATTCTATTGATGTAATTTCTGTTGCGGAGACAATTTGACATGCTGCGGTCTTGAAAGACGCACCGCATGTCAGTGTCTGCGGGTGATCCGCAGGCGCACCTGAACGCATAGTGGACATGAGATTTCTAGAAATCCCATCCACTCTGCTGTCACATCTGGCCGCTGTGGGTTTGATGCCGCATAAATACGTAGCATCAAACCCGTGGCAGCTCCTGATCGTGGGCACATACCCTTAAACTCATCGTGGGTGCGTAGCCTTTGATGTTGCAGAATTTCTGCACCATTACTGCACTTATAATTTAAATTAGGTTACTTGCGTTTTTCTGGGTTTTTTAACATGAGTTATTATGATGTTTTTGACACTTCGTTTTTTGTCTCTTTTTTTGGTGTGTCACACTTTCAATATACTTAGGTGCAGATTACAGGCCTTTTTTATGCATTTCCTCAGCGGAAATGCACTAAAAATGCATGTGTGTTTTTTTTACCTGTGTATTTTTCGCATCTAAGGCCGGAGTCATACTACCGTATAACACGGACGAGTGCTAGGCGATAAAAAATCGCTTAGCACTAGTCCCAAAGTTAATCTATGGGGCAGCTCCCACAGCAGATTTTTTTCCTGCGCGTTTTATACGTGCGAGTGAAATCGCAGCAAGCTGCGATTGTACGTGTATCTCGACTGAGAATCGCCAATGCAAGGCTATGGGTGCAAGAAAAAAACGGACATCACACGGTCCATCAGTGTGACTTGAGAGAAATACGCACACATTTTCCTAATTACATCCCATTGAGCCATTAAATTCAAAGAGGAAAAGCAGTGAGAAAAGAAAAGCCATACGGATGTCACATGGATTCTTAGATGCGAGGAAATTGCATGATCGCATTGAAAACGGATTAAATACTGATCACCATACGGAGAACATTTGTGCGATTCTCGGCAGACAAAATCGGACCGATTTTTTATTTTTTTTATATGTTGTGACTCCAGCCTAATGGGCAAAATCCGCACAGAAAACTCAGCGTACCGTAAGAGAAATTGACATGCTGTGGAATTAAAACACCACCGCAGGTCAGTTTACGCTGAGAAACTAAGAAACACAGTGGGCATGAGAATTCTATAAATCCCATCCACTTTGCTCGAACTGTAAAACACTGCGTTTTTGACTCCGCAAAAATACAGAGCTTCAAAAACTTACCAAAAGTTCATGGTGGGAACGTAGCCTTGAGCTTCTAACTCCCGTTTTTTTTTTTACTTACCATGTTTTTATAAATCTTTCCCTTGATACTTTGTATTAATATGGTCTTATGTTGTACAAAACTGTACAATTACTAGTCCTAGACCTAGTCACTGACAGATTGTGCCAATTTTATATAGAACAAAAAAAGTTAATTATTTCTATTTTATTGTGATGTACAATAAAAAATTATACTGCAGTACTGAGTATTTCTATTGAAAAGCAATTATTGATACTAGAATACATAACAGACAGATGAAGTTTTGCTTGATGTAACCGTGGGTGACTTGTAGATAACAGTTATCCTTACTGATAATAAAGGCATCATAATTTTCATATAATTTCCTGTGGAAATGTTTCACAGCCAAAACAAGTAGGATAACGCTCATACTGTCACTGTGACCCAATCTTATAAACGTCTGCTCCCCGAAAACTGATAATTACCCCTGATTACTTCTGCCATCTGTAAACCAGATCCATCTTCATATTTTGGGAAATAAACATGTTCTTAAATAAAGTGCAAAATCTTTCTCAGACTTAAATGTCTGCGTGACTACAAACATCTCAGTGTGTATTATGTGTTGTTCAGTTATTCCAGTATTATAAATTAGGACTATTTCATGCAAAGTCGTGGTGAAGCAAGGAAGCTGGGAACACCATGCTGTGAAAATGCATTAATGGCCAATTCTATGAAATGGTTCATATATGGCGGCAACAACTGTGTGTAGGACTTAGATTTTTCGCATTTATTGCTAACATCTACTAATATCATAGAATTGTACAGTTGAAAGGGACCTCCAGGGTCATCGTGTCCAACCCCCTGCTCAATGCAGGATTCACTAAACCATCTCACACAGATGTCTGTCCAGTTTGTTTGATGACTTCCATTGAAGGAGAACTCACCACCTCTCGTTGCAGCCTTTTCTACTCATTGATCACCCTCCCTATCAAAAAGTTTTTTCTATATCTAATCTGTATCTTCTTTCCAGTTTCATCCCATTGCTTCTCGTGTTGCTATGAGCAAATGGGAATAAGGATGATGGCTCTACACTGTGAAATCCCTTCAGATATTTGTAGACAGCTATTAAGTCTCCTCTTAGCCTTCTTTTTTTGCAAGTTAAACATTCCCAGATCCTTCAACCGTTCCTTGCATAGTTTGCAGTCCACTCACCATCCTAGTAGCTCTTCTCCAAACTTGCTCCATTTTTTATGAAATATCTTTGAGCTCTAAATTTTACCACTGAAGCAGATATCCTATTTCAATAATGGTCAAGAAAATTAATTTCTCCGGCTTCAGTGCAAAATTATTCAATTGAATTAAAATGTGTAAGTATTTAGAAATGCACATATAGTACTAACATAATATTCATGTAATATTAGTTTTTAAAGGGATATTTTATCCACTGCCATAGCATGGAGGTGAGGGGTGGTTGAGACAGTTTGCAAAGTCTATAGGGGTACAAAATTTTACCCCCTCTTCCAAGCCACCCTCCCAGTCAAGTGATCTGTGCCTACAAGCGCTACTTCTTCTTGGAGTGTTGCAAAGAGTCTCTGCCCAAAACAAGGCAGAGCACAAAAGGCAACATGAGTTTGTCATTGGCTGCTGCATTCCGCATAGGCAGTGATCGAAATGACAATGCTCAGCAAAATGAAGTGAGCTTTGTCATCTTAGTTGCTGCCTATGCGGAGCACAACAGACAATGATAAACTCATCTTGACTGCTGTACCCTGCATAATGCATCCTAAATGACAGAAGAGCAGCTAATGAATTTAGATTGGATTGAATCATGTGCAGTGCACATAATTCAATATTGTCTTCATTTATTAACAGCTGCTTTTATATTTTTACAGTTTATTGAAGCTTAGGGTTAGGCTTAGGACTTGGGATAGACTTGAGGCTTTACTGCTGCAGAATGTCACATATGATCCTTCTACGCCATTAGGATTGGCGATAACATAGTGATCACACGGGATTTGACTGCTGGGACCCCCAAGTACTGGGTTTTTCAGAGCCTATTTTGAATGCAGCATAGCTTCATATGCTCGACATCTAAATCTTTGATTGTCTATGGGACTGCCTAAGAAAGCCAAGTACAGCGCTCAGCTACTTCCTGCAGTCCCCTTAGCAATGGACAGAGCAGAGGTTGAGCATGTTCTCCTCTGTTTGTATTGGAGACGGGAGCTCTGCAGAACTTGGTCCTCAGATTCCAGAGTCAAGTTCTCAGGATCACTACAGGTCTCCTAAAGTATGGATAGGGGGATAACCTCATATTTTGAGAATGACCCTTTAAGTAATTGTATATTCTAGCTATGTGAAACCCTTTTATAGAAAATGACCAGAATTAGAAAAATATTTTCTATTTCTTTTCCATAAATATAACAACTCGTATTCAAAATTTTTATTGGCTATTGCAGCTCATCCTTCATTAAGCTGATAAAAGACATGCTGATTCTCGAAGGAAATATGACAGACTATTTTTTATATTTCTTTGTTATCAATAATTTAGAAAGAGATCTTACTTTCTGGTCCTGGAAATTACCGTACAAAGTAGCTGTTGCTAGTTTTATCAATTTTCCTAAATTACACCTAAGGATAGTTAGTAACAGCTGATCTATACCACATGTTTTTGGTGCCAGTAACTATTGGACCATTAACTGTCCATGTCCTTTGAGTGGGAGCCAAGAGTCGTTTTTAGTTGCAGGAAACCTCTGAAAATTGAAGACATGTGAGTGTCAAATGTCATCATGCCTTAATGGAAATCCAAACAATGTGATCACGATGGAGTGATTAAAAACTTGAGAAACATTTAATTAGCTTCCTACACTAAAGGGAAGTCACCAGTTGGAAAGTCACCATATCTAGAATTGTCCTACAGAAGCTTGGAGGAAAAGTTTGCATGTGGCTCCCAACCACAGAGCATGATGGTCCTGATGCTCACGGCATACTAGAAGAACTATTAGTTCATTCTTCTTTGATTTTGTAGAAACATTCGTTGAATCCCTTAGGCTTTCATAGAAGTAAACACTCCTTAATGGAAAACCGGAACAAGATGTCTTGTACAGACACATTCATTTAAAAGTAATGCAGTACATAAGATGTATAATGTGGCAATATCCCAACTCATCACCTCTAATCTGAATGTACAGTACTGATTCTCCCAATTATTATATTTAGGTATGATATAGTCACCCTCATATATATGACTAGCATATAGTATGGCGCTTTCTTCACATGTGCACATTTTAAGGGCTTCTGTCATCAGGTTTTTTAGACATTAAATTACTGTCATCTAAAGCATCTAAAATGTTGACAATGTCTATACCTGTAAGTCCATTTCTCTGTTTTCTAGAAATCCTTCAGCTAATTTGTATGCAAATGAGTTTGAAAGTGCAGGGGGTGTGACTTGCACTTACTTATTTACCTCTTTCTCCTCCCACCAGCGGCCTTCTATCAATCACAGACAGGTCTCTCTTCTCTGTGAACTGCCACACCACCCAAGATGTCGCTCAGGTGCCATCACTCTCAGCAGTGGTGTATACGCAGATGGAAGAAAAGAGGGGTAGAGACCGGAGATTTTTTAAGTGCAGGTCAAGCCCCCTGCACTTGTGGCTCATTTGCCTAAACATTGGCTAATGGGTTTCTAGAAGATGGAGAAACCCATTACAAAGATATAGACATAATCAACATTTTAGATGCATTACATGGAGGACGTTATTTTAGGGTCTCAAATCCTACTGACAGGTTTTTTTAAAGGAAAAAAGCTCAGGTACTATAGTCCCATCATTGGAGCGTTTAGCATTATTAACAAAAATGCTAAAACAATTAGGAAAACTGTTGTTTCCCACATTTTTAGCTCTAATAATATCTATATTATTAGACACAATAACTGACATCATAGTATTAATAAAAAGCAGGACACTACTGTAACAGACTACTTTGGCAGATTTTGTGTGAACTACTGTTACATCGCCAGATGATAGTTTTATAGTTGGAATTTATTAAATTGATTTTATATGTGTGTTTTGTATTAAAATTTGTTGTGAATACTTTTCCATCCAATTATGACAAGAGCATTCTTAAGGTGATACCTTTATTGGCTAACCAGAAAATTATATGTTCGCAAGCTTTCAGAGCGCAGAGGCTCCTTCTTCAGGCAAGATTACATTTGGAATAATAATAATAATAATTATTCCAAATGTAATCTTGCCTGAAGAAGGAGCCTCTGCGCTCTGAAAGCTTGCGAACATATAATTTTCTGGTTAGCCAATAAAGGTATCACCTTAAGAATGCTCTTGTCATAATTGGATGGAAAAGTATTCACATCGATTTTTCTGGCTAACACGGTACCACAATATTATTTATTATTGTACACCGTATTAAAATTTGAATTCTATTGACTACAGGGAGGTTTTGAAAGGAACAGTCATGGAACAGTTCATTCAGAGATATCATCTAAAAACAGAAATATTATGTTGAGTATCTTTTAAGATAATACATTTTTTTTATAAAATAAATGGAGTCTAGGTAACTTGACAAGTGCCTTCATCAAACGTTATGGAGCTTTTAAAATGTTTAGAACACTAATTCTTTTAGGGGTAATTACGTCCATAGATACAGACTCTGGCCAAGAATGCCATCTGATAGAAATAAAGAATCGAAATGAAAGAAGAGGCATAGGGAGGTTCAGTGCGGTCCCATATACTAGTATGGGTGCCATACAATGGCTGCATACAACTTGGAGACTGCACATATCTATAATATAACAAGGTACACAAAATTTACAACTTACACTACTAGGTAATTTACCACTCTCTTGTAAATAATCTTGCCCTATTGCCCCATAATTTAGGACATAAAGCCAAACTTGAATAAATAAAATAGTTAATAAATAACATTTCCCACATGTCTACTTTACATAACCATTATTTTTGAAGCATAATTTGGTCTTGTTAGGTAGTTAGAAGGGTTAAAAGTTAATCAGCAATTTCTTGTTATTCCAACAAAATTTACAAAACCAATTTTTTTTTAGGGACCACATCCTATTTGAAGTGGCTTTGAGGGGCCTATGTGACAGAAAATACGCAAAGTGATGCCATTTTAAAAACTGCAATTCTCAAAGTGCACGAAACCACATTCAATAAGTTAATTAATCCTTCAGTTATTTCAAAGGATTTAAAGCAATTTTTTCCACAAAAACAATGTTTTATCCCAAATGTACAAGAGTAACAGGAGAAAATGGACCATACAATTTGATGTGCAATTTCTCCAGAGTACGTCGATACCCCTTATGTGGCGGAAAACCACTGTTTGGGCACACAGCAGGGCTTAGATTTGATGGAGCACCATTTGACTTTTGGAGCTCAAAATTGACTGGAATTGATAGTGGACGCCATGTCACTTTGCAGACCCCTCAAGGTGCTTAAAAAGTGGAAAAAAAGCAAAAAAAACCACAGGTGACTCAATTTTGGAAACTACACCCCTCAAGTACTTTATTTTGAGGTGTAGCAAGAACTTTGAACCTACAAGTGCCTCACAGAATTTTATAATGTCGTTCACAATGGTAACAGGATAAAATGGACCATACAATTTAGTGTTAAAATTCTCTTGAGTACACTGATGCAAGGGAAAACTACTGTTTGGGTGTACCATTTTGACTGGAATAGATTGCGGACGCCATGTCACATTTGAAGAGCCCCTAATATGGCAAAAGAGCAGAAACCCCTACAAGTGACCCCATTTTGGAAAGTACACCTCTCGAGGAATTCATCTAGGTGTGTAGTGAGCATTTTTAAACCTTAGGCGATTCACACAATAGTATAACATTGGGCTGAATAAATGGAAAATTACCATTTTTTTCACTTAACTGTTGCTTTTGCCCCAAGTTTTTACTTATAAGAATTAATAATAGGAGAATAAGAACATTATAATTTTTATGCAGTTTTTCCTTGGTATGCCAATATGCCATATGTGGTTGAAAACTACTTTTGAGGCACAGTGTAATGCTCGGAAGGGAAGGAGCGCCATATTAGAGTGCAGATTTTGTAGGAATGGTTTGAGGGTTCCATGTCACATTGGCAGAGCCCCTGACATGGCAGAACTACACCCCTCAATTAATTTATCTAGGGGTGCAGTCAGCATATTGACACCACATGTTTCTCACAGAATTTTATACCATTGGGCGGTGAAAAAGAAATAATTCCATTTTTACAACTGTTTAGCCCCAAGTTTTTAATTTTTTAAGGGCTAATAGATAAAAAAAAGGCCTCAGTTTGTTGTGCAATTTCTCCTGAGTGCGCCAATACCACACTTGTAATCGGTAACTTCTTTTGAGGCACAGGAAAAAGCTCATATTACAGTGCAGATTTTGTTGTTATGGTTTGCGGGTGCCACGTCACATTGGCAGAGGTCCTCAGGTGCCAAAACAGCAAACCCCCCTTCCCACATAAAAGAACCCATTTTACAAACTACACCATTCAATAAATTCATCTAGAGGTGAAGTGATGATATTGACACCTCTGGTGTGTCACAGAATTTTATACCATTGGGCAGTAAAGTGAAAATTATTTAATGTTTACCACAAAAATGTTTTTGCCCCAGATTTTACATTTTCACACAGGGAAATGTGTAAAAATTGCAACAAAAATAGTCACACTGTTTCTGCTGAACGTGCCAATACCCCTTATGTGGCTGTAGAGTACTACTTATCCACATGGCGTGACTCGTGAGGGAAACAGCGCTATTTGAATCTTGGAGAACAAATTTTCATAAAATAGTTTGCAGACTCCATGTACAGAGCCCATAAGTGCCAGAAGAGCAGAATCCCACCCTCAAGTTACCCCATTTTGGAAATTATACCCCTCTGGGAATTTATCTACAGGTGCAGTGACAATTTTGACTCCATGGGTGTTTTCAAGAAACAAGCAGCAATGGATGTAGCTGAGTGAAAATTACAAATCTTCTGATGTACGTTGTAGTGTCCATACATTGTACTCAGCTTGTGCTTCTGAAGACATGGACCGCATAAATTATGCAGGCTTTCATTGCTACAGAAATGCCAAATGTGGATGCTAACTGCAGTTTAGGCACACTGTGAGGCTCAGAATGGAGGGTGGTATTATTATTTAAGAGTGCAGAATTTGCTGGATTCATTTTGGGGATGAGGGGCGATTTTGCTTTTCCAGAGCCTTTGAGCTACCAGAAACATGGAAGCCCCCTATATTTCCATTGACAGATGAAGGACCTGAGTGGTGACTTGCTTTTTTTGTGGATTGAGCTGAAGCTTTTATTGGGAACATTTTACATAATGCTTGGGATCACATTTATCCGGCGCTCTATGCTGAACACTTACATTGGGATTTTCATCTAAATCTCCGAGTGACTTGATTCAGATGAAACACCAAAGCATCCATTCACTATAATGAGGCAGCAGAGTTACTCTGGACTCCATCTGGCCTCTGTTCAGTGGTGTCCTTCTTTTGAGATGTACACAAAACTGTGGTCGACGGCGCTTTTGTACGCACTTTAAAAGATTGACTCAGATGCCAGATAACAGACGATATGGCATCCACAGTGCCTCCATCTGCCTCATTATAGGGAATCTTCCATTGTGGGTTTCGTCTGAATCGTGTATTTCAGAGATTTACAAGGAAAGCCAGATGCAAGCGCTCAGCGTAGAGCGCAGGATAAATGTGAGCTGAGCCTTACTGCAAATTTTTAGGATGCAGAATCAATAAATCAACAGCAGGTCAAGAATTGGTTTTATTTATTTTTTAGACAACTTTATTCTTTGGGTCTTTGCAATTACAGCGATACCAGATTTATATTGGTTTCTTATGTTTGTCTGCTATCACACACTAAAAGACGCCTTTTTAAAAACAAAAAAAAAGTTTTTGCATCACCATATTCTGAGAACTATTATATATACAAAAATATCAAAAATTGTCGTGAAACCTATAGAAGGACTGACAAACCTATATAGAGGAGACACGACTGTAGTAAATTTCATACATATTTATTACCATAATAGAAATAATGAACAATTGTTTTTACTACAGTTGTGTCTCCCCTATATAGGTTTGCATATTCTGAGAACTATAACTATTGACTTTTTTTATCACTTTTTGTTCCACTTTTTGTTTGCCATTATGATTAACTTTTTTACTTAGTCCCTCTATGTGACTATAACTTTCATTACTCTGATTGTTGCATAATGCATTGCAATACACCAGTATTGCAGTGCATTATACCTCTCAGTACTGTACTGACTGAAGCCTCATAGACCATGACAACCTCTGGTTGCCATGGCAATGGTCAGGCCCTCGCAGGGGGGGTATGGCTCCTGGCTGTGACAGCCAAAGCTATTACTTACGCCAAACTCCCAGCGGCGAAAAAACTTTAAGATCTTTAATAACTTTAAGAAAAAACTATAATTTCTTAAACTCCCTATACATATTATACTAATGTCGACTAAACCCACCAATATTGATGCAACTGACTGAAGGCCTAATGTTTATGAGGGTCCGGACAATTGAATGTCGGTGGAGTTAAGTATCAGGCATGTCTGATTTCGGACTGCTGATCCTTTTGCTCTCCAGGAGATACGCTGAAACCATGCATGTCTGGTGGTAGCTCTCTCATAAAGAAACAAGAGCACTCAACAAAGCGAGCACTCCTGTATATGGAAGAGCCGGTTGAAATGGCTTCTTGCTGAACAATCAGACAAAGCATAGTTTGACTGGCAGTGATTTAATGTGTATGTTGGGTTTTAGACACCCCATCGAAAAACCTATATGCAATCATTTCTGGTTTGACTTAACTCCTTTAATCATGTGGAAAGGATTTTTAAAGGTTGGTATTGTCCTCTTCAACTGTGAAAAAGATATTTGCATAATGGAGACGTCAATCATTGGTGTTTCCTTTAGTTTGTTCCAATAGGGCAAGAGTTTGCTACAGTAACTTCTGAAGCTAAAATACCAAAGGCTTCAGGTGTGGACTTCCCTCTGAAGAGGTTATTTGCATATTTTATTTCCCAGGGGAGCACTGTATGGCCTATAAGTCTCCCTTAGGCATGTGAGATGAATAAACTTGAAGCAGTGCAGCCCAGAGTCTTATTAATGCCATGCTGCAATAGCCAACTATTTGGTCAAGGTTTTCCAATACATTGTATGTGTCAATAGACTACCATTGTGTTTGGAATACTAAACCATTGCATAGAGAGAACTATATGCAGATTTGCCCTTCGGATGATGTTAGAATCATAAGGGTATAGATATTTTAGCAGAATCGTTGTGTATAAAATCTATAGAACAGTTTACAATTTGTAGAATGCAAAGTGAATCACTCCAGCTAAGGATGAAAAAGAGATCGAATTGGGACAACCCTAACCCTAAACAGTAAATGTCCTCCGTGAACGTCTTATTCTCCACATACCCTGGAGGGGGGACAGACTTTTAATGTGCACAATGGTGCAGAAGCTGCATACAAGTATAATCGCATCTGAGCTTAAGAACTGACATATATATTTGCATTCCTTCTACAAAAAAATAAGCAGCATTTGAGTGTTATTTTGCTTTTTTTTAATAAAAATGATCACAAACAATACAAAAAAACAGTAATTTACTTCACAATGTACCACTTCTGTGGCTTATTAATGCAAATTTATAATAGTCTTCTTCATCGCTAGGGATCGGCTACGTTCCTTGTGCCAGAAATAATGCTACATTAAAAATATATAATAATGACACCAGCTCCCAAGGTTTTTACTTGACCTGGTGTGCAGTGGGTGGGCAGCCTTATGCCTCTGCTGTCCCACTCCATTCACTAGACTCAAGTGACATCTATTATTAGGTTGGGTCATCAGTAGTCTGGGGGTATGTCAGCCATCAGCTCTCAGGGTGATCACTATCCAGAAACATGCTAAGGCTGAATCTTACAGTCTTATACATTGTCACTTTCCCTGCAGAAATCCACTTTATTGCTATCTCTTTGCACATAGAATCTCATTTAAATATATCATCTGCCCGGTGTTTTGCTAGTAGTACAGAGATCAGTATTCCCTTCTGTAACCACCGTCTGTCATTTTGACACGTAGGTCAATACACTCAGCATTTAATCAGATTAATTTGCATCAAAATAAGCGTACAACATAAGTAAATTACATATGGGCTTAAGGGACACCTTTTGTGAGATTATGTAATACACAGAATTTTCATCAACTTCTCTTAACAGTAATATTATGTGTATACATATTCTCCTTCATAGTCCTGATTTAGCTCAGAGCATAGTTTAGCTGACATTATTTATTGGCCTCTCTCTTGAGGACACGGGCAATGTCTTACTAACACTGCTCAGGATTTCAAGTGTTTGTGGCATTTAGTCCTATCTGCCACCCATTTACACAACATGCATTAATATATTATGTAATAAAAAATCAGAATATGTATCCATAATAATAGAGTTTGCTTGTGTTACCAAACAACCACACACCACAAGGCAAATGCGCGGAGATCAGTACTGACATATTGAAATGTGTTGAGTCACAGCACTAAATAATTATGTACAGAACACCAAGAAAATTAATTGGTATCATTCCAAGACTTAGAAACTCTTCTATGTGTATAAATGAGGTTCATGTGCACAGAAGACCCTAAACGTCATCCTAGAATCTGTGTATCACCAAATGCCATTTATAAGGCGATCAAGCCTTGGTGTTAACAGCCACTTCCATATATCAAGGTTTCTCGAGTACTAAACTGAACTCAATGGCAGCGACAGTTTTAGCACTTGGAATTGTACATGTCAGTCAGAAGCAACATGATCTGGTGACAGCTAGACACTTAGATTACAAGGTCAGGGCTTCAGGGATGTTCTGTGACCTGGTGACTTCAACAGGTTCTAGTTCTGTTCATTCATAACATCTCACTGATGGGCGCTTGTAAGAGGTGTGTGGGTTTGGGGGAGGACCACATTTGAGCTCAGACCATGCGTCTGGATCACTTTTTCCATCAGGGTGTGCCTAGTAGTTAATGGGACAGACAGAGGGGTCTGTGTTTGTATGACTCCGCAGCACACGTCTGACATTAAATGTTCCTTCTTGTAAGAAAACCCCCTTTGAAAAGTAAGTCTGAGGGGGGAGAAAGTTCTGTTTTTGCACACCCTGTGACTACACCCCGGAGCTACGCCCTAGAACGGCTCCTGTAATGTGCATAGAACTGTTTCATATTAACAGCTCCTATAATAATCTTGTACTTCTGACTAATTCTTCAACGATCCCTTATAAATTTTATTAAAACTACTAATTTCCTATACTTCTGAACCACAGGAATATTCCACATACTTTTCAAACTTGTATTGTACGATTTGCACTGGACATTTCCTATGATGCCGGCTATTTCTATGCGTAAGCCACCCCTTCCCCTATATTTCAGCTTGAGGTAACCGGATTTTCCTAGCTCATTGCTAGAAGACACTTGAATGCAACTGAAACATTTCATAATTCTGAATTAGATAAATCATCATGGTTTATTCCATATATAGAGAGGTGGAATAGAGAGCTTGCATCCTACAAAGCAAAATCTACGACCTGTGAAAAATGGTGTTGATAGCAGATTGGTAGAACCACCTACCTATGTCTTCATCAATCCCCAGCATTGGGGCCATAGTGCTTGGCATATGTAATCAGAGTATAGCTGCATATTTAATATGTTTGCATTTTGAAACGTTGGGAATCAAACTCATTTAATTAACAACATTTGAAGATCATTTTCGAGAACACTTTGCTGTAGGATATGAGCGAGAAAACCACTGATCGTGATGATCTCATTTTCCTGCACTCTCAATAATATATGTATTAAATCTGGCTGTGATATATTCAGATCAGCAGATAATACATTGCAAAGCTGATAGTATAAACACAAATAGAGTGAAATGACATCTCATGTGCAGAATATAATATGGAAGTATTATACAGTAGCATGAAAAGGATCAGATCCACCAAGGGAAAGCACAGGAACCTTTCCCACAACCACCCAGGAGAAGCTGTCCTGCCTTCCCGGACAGTATCTAATATGTCTTTGGTGCTACAATTTTAATAGATGCTCCAAAGATAATGTGCACCTAACATAAATGAAATACATAATGTTCAATTCATTCCACAAAGTCTCTCCTGGTGCTAATATAACATAAGCTCTTCCTGACCAGAAGCTTGGAAGCTGTTCCCTTCCACTATCCCATATTTTATCAAAAAATAATGACCTATAATAATGTTTCCATCTTGTTTTTATATAATGTCAGTCCTAAATGAGTTAAAAGAGCTATTCAACATATGGATCTTTTGATTGGTTGGGGTTATAGACACAGGCAGACATATAAATTACAGTATAAAACCTAATGACTGAATCTATCCCTGCTACCCCTGGACTAATGGCAGTATTACTCATAAGACTTAAAGGGAATCTTTCATCAGGTTTTTGCTACCTCACCTGAGAACAGCATGATGTATGAGCAGAGACCCTGATTCCAGTGATGGATCACTGGGCTGCTTACTGTCATTTTGATAAAATGACAGTTTTATCAAAACCCCGCCCACATCACTGATTGGCAACTTTCTGAGTAAACTGTGCATAGGCAGAAAGCTGCCAATCAGTGGCTTAAGCAGGATCATACAGAGCTCATGAATATGGAGGACTACAGGGAAGCAGGTTTACTAGTCCTCCAGTGGTAATCTACTGATTATAAAACTACAACACGCAGCCCAGTAGGTGACACATAATTGGAATCAGAGTGTCTGTCCCTATATCATGCTGCTTTCAGAAAAAAACTGGCGACAGATTCCCTTCAAGCTGAAGTCTAAGGGTATGTTTCCACGGTCAGGAAACGCTGCGTGTTTGACGCTGTGTACAGCCGCAGCGTCAAACACGCAGCGTCCATAGTGGAGGGGATTTCATGAAATCCCGTCTCCACTATGTGTTAAAACACACAGGCGGCAGACCTGCGTTAACGGACGTCTTTTCCGATCGCAGCATGTCCTATTCCCTTGCGGCAACACTCCGTCCCCGCAAGGGAAATAACACAGGCCTGTGTAGCCCTGCGGTGATTCCGGATGTGTTCAATGAGCATATTCGGATTCACCGCGCGTTCAGAAGGGGGAGCGGGGCTTTGGGCGGAGCGGACTTTCCGCTCCATCCAAAACGCATTGGTTCCGGAACATGGAAACATACCCTAAGGGTGCTAAAGGCAGTAAGTAGGGGGTCCATCCATTTTTTTTTTGCTGAGGCACTGTTACCTGAACCCTAGGGCTCCAATAGTTTAAGGCATTTTGCACTTTGAGCTGCAGCAATGAGGGGACAGTATAGTCATGCCCTTTTATTGTATGTGCTTGAATGTTCCAATGGGCCATTAGGGACCATCCAAAACAGTTATCATTTATACAATTCTTGAAAAGCTATACATATGCAATACAAATGTAAAAAATATTGTAGGATTCTTCATGAGACTCTTAAATGGAGTTAATGGGCCTATATAGGGATACATATACTGCAGAGTAGGAGCTACCGTGCGTGGGTCAGGCTGTCACCTGTAGTGGGGTGAAAGACTAAAGTGCTGGAAGGGGCACAAAATACCTGAGATTCGGCCATGGTTCATATGACCCCGGTCCTGACTTTTGTCCCTATAAACCTTGCTCTGCTATGGACAAAAGGGTGAATGGAATACTCCTATACAGGAAACACACCTTAAAAAGCAGTACTTTAACTATACACCTTAAGGGTATGTTTCCACTGTCCGGGATACATCCGGATTAGCTGCGGATTGAATGCTGTGTACAGCCGCAGCGTTTAATCCGCAGCGTCCAGATGTTACAGCATAGTGGAGGGGATTTGAAGAAATCCCGTCTCCACTATGCGTCCTAATACGCAGGTGACACTCCCACGAATCTGGACATGCGGCGCGTCTTTATAGAATGCAGCATGTCTATTCATCTTGTGCAGACGCTCCGTCTCCGCAAGATAATTAATACAGTCTATGAATACGAGGCAGTAATTCCGCATGTGTTCACTGAACACATGCGGTATCACCGAGCGTAGAAAGGGGGGCGGCGCTTTGGGTGGAGCGGGCTTTCCGCTGCGTCCAAAGCGCCGGCAATCCGGACCATGGAAACATACCCTTAGGCTAGGTTCACACGAGATTATGTTCTGCCATCCAAGAGATACAAATCACACTATGAGCAAACGCTGGGTGTATTCAAAGTATGATCATAGTATGATCCCTTGGATGATGAGAAAATGGGAAAAAAATGTCTCCATTTTATTAGTCCGTGAAAATCGGACTAAACTCAGATGTAGTCCGAGTACAAAGGATATTTTTCACAGACTCATTTTTTTTTCACAGACTCAAGTTCCTACTATTCACTTGATGACCAATCCTAAGAATAGTTTTTAAAAGATTTTTCCATTTTGGAAAACCCTCTCCTCTGGCTGCAGTTTGTTTTAAAAAAAAAAATCACAAGGTGCATTACTCATCCTCCCCGGGTCCAGCACCGAGTCGCTGTTCCTGATGTCTATTATTGTCTGCAGTGCTGATGTGTGGCCCAGCTATGCAGGCACACATAAAATTCAGGAGAGTGCACAGGAAGGTAATCGCAACGCTTGATATGCATTCACTGCCACTCACTCTTTCAGACACACCCATCTGAGGTATAAGAGGGAGTGACACGTAGCAATTAGAGTGTGTGTGTTCCGTTTGATTTCAGTCAGTTAGCTTCTGTCTAAGGACAGAGCAGCCATTCAGTCTCAGTCCAGTCTGGACTTGGAGGATACTGAGAGCTGTGCAGCGAGCTCTGGGAGAAGCTGACATTTCCTTAAAAAGCTACAAGTGCTTATGTTAAGAGCGTGAAGCAGGGCGAAGGGCGCAGTGGAGAAGACAGAGAAGTGCTTTAGGTATTGGATTGCCTGCACTAAATTGCCGGACACCGGGGTCCGAAGCGTTGCTAGAGTTTCAAGCTTAGTAACAAGAAAACCGGAGGCATCTGGACTACAGGTCGCAGAGTGCAGCCCAAAGCGTCAATACGTAACCGGAGTCAGGGAGAACGGGGACTTTGAGTCAAGCGCAGACAAAAGTAAGAACTTAGTTCTCACCACTTAGAAGGCTCCACCACAATGTTGGCCGGGCATTACAGCTATTGAGAAAGCTGGAGAGTTCAGAGTTAACTTCGCTTCAGGCAAGTTGGACTCACATGTATATGGAAGTTAAGGAGGCCTCTAACCTGCTCAGCGGTTACCCGAATGTGCACTCTCCACCCCGACCAGCTCCCCGGGACCTGCTTGAACCATCTACCAGTAAAAGGTATGAAAAGAAGCCGCATTGTGTGTGACTGAATTCTTATCTACACCCCGCATCGTCACCATAGACTTCCAGGGACCAGTCTCACCTGTGGGAGACCCACCATCTAGCTGCCCCATAACATCCCCTGTGAAGACCCTTACAGCAGCGCTGGTACAATTGACCAGAAGCCACAGGTGGCGTCACGAACTACCTATCCTAATAATCCCCTGTAAATATCCCCCATTGTATGAGCGCCCAGGGCCACGGACCGAGTCCTGCTGCCAGTGACAAACCCCATAGACTTTCATGGGCTCGGTGCCGAGTACCCCATTGCCCTGGTACTAAGTGCGACTCACTGACATCATGTCGATGGTGTTGCAGTCAATAACTTTGATGGCACGAACCGCTCAGAAACTCTGAGCTCACTGATTGGTTGCAGCGCTGATGATGTCACAGCTGTAGCAGCGGCAGAGACTTAGAACTGGACCTGGGGAAGAAGGGTAAAGCAAAATGTATTTGTTTTTTAAAAACAAACTGCAGCCAGGGGGTAAAGGTTTTGCAAAATCGGAAATACCTTTAAAGCTGAGGAAAGCCCCTTTAATGGCGATTTTTTTATTTTTTTTATGGTGACATGCTTTTATATAAAAGATGGGCCACACATCCTAATACCTGACCACATGGAATCCACATGTTCATATCTCATGCAGCAATAATTGGGACCCTGATCAGTTTTTTTTTTTTTTGCAGAGTTTCATAAATTCCCTCCAGCCTTGCCAAACCTGAAGACAATTGCTGCTAACACTTATACAAATATACATGTTCAGCAAAAATGATTGTGAAAAAGTGGTGTTCAGCAATGTAGAAATGCCTGCAGATGTTAGAGGGGGGCTCTGTTCATCAGCTTATAGAAGATATCCAGAAAATGCAGCTGTTTAAATAACGGAGCGATATTTAGATGTGCGCGGTCCTCTGTGTACACTGTGTGTCGTCTGCAAGAATAATTTCCCTGCGGGCTGTGCTCTGCATTGTCTATGTGCATGGAGATGTGCGCGCTGGTGTGTGGGGTGCCGTCACTTGTGAGACCGTGGATCTGTGTGTTTATGTGTGTGGGAACATTTCCTGGATGAGTTTTTAGTTTCACTCCGAGGGACAGAAATTGGACGCAAACTGCGAGATCAGAAATTATGCAGAAGAGAAGATGAAAACTGCGGGGAGAGAAGATAGACACATATAGATAGAAATCCAGGTTATGTAGCACTGGTGCCCATATACTGGCTGTACTGCTCGGACGATCTGTACACATAGTGGCTGAATATTCTGGGGATATAATACTGGAATGAAGCAATGTGGGATGGGAACGTGATGCTGTGTGTGTCCCGGTGTTAATTATTAGCAGTTCTGTGCTGCTTGCGGTATGTGGCTTAGCGGTATGTACTAACACCATGCACATTTAGTGACACCCACCCTATATATCCGCCTGATGGTACGAAGACCACTCTATTTATCCTCCACACTAATCATCCTAATATCTCAGCCCCCCACCCACCCAGGTCTGTCCTTACATCCCTAAAGATCATCTCTCCCTTTCCCCAGGGAAGCCTTTGCGGTCAGGTTGAATTAAGATCCCATTTAATTAAGTACAGAATTGCTAAGAATGTGGTTAAGGAAGAGTGTGGGAATGAAGAAATCTGTTATATGAGGAGGAGGAGGAGGAGAAGGACAGGGGAGAGGGACAAGAGAACAGCAGCCCGGTGCCAGTGACTGACTAAGCATCTTCCTCCCCACTCACTCATTTTTTCTACCTCATTCCCCTTCACTCCTCCTCCCTTGCCTTTGTGTCATTCCCTCCATCACTACATCTTTAACCTTTCCCATGTTTTATGTTCCAGCTAAAAATACCCCAAAACATTAATCAGAGAGTCCCTGGGGACCTGTGTATTAGTGTGCACATTTACTGGGGAGAAATGAAGTGTGAGAAAGAGGTAGATTGATACAGGGAACGAGAGAGGCGGTGTGAGGAACGGAAGGGAAAGAGGTCGGGAATCAGAGTCTGTGAGAGCCGGGGCGCGGAGGCGGAGGCGGAAATTACGGTCCTCTATAAATTCTGCTTTATTTTGATACAGCCTCTGGAAAGATGACAATATTATCCACACACTTCATTCTCTCCTTGTAATCTGCCGCTCCAGATCACATCACCTGCTGTACCTATAATAAAGGCCCTCACCCTTTTCTGTGTCTACACCCCCTACAGCGCCTCTTATTTCCAGAGATGGTTATAAAAATAAGACATGCAGGTTGTTGGATTAGTTCTTGTATTTGTAGCTTTAGTTCAGTTCAGGTCACTTTTAGTCTTGAAAGGGTAAGAACAGCCAAAGGTTTCTAAAGGAGTAGTTTGTTTTTTTAAACCCAGGGGTCAGGTGTGATCTCCTTCCATCCTGAGAACAGAATGAAGTAGATGTTCCAACGATCAGTATTTGGCGCATTTTTGTGCAGCATTTCTGCACCAGTTAGTTTAGGCTACTTGCGTTTTTTTTTTTATTGTTCTTTTGTAAGAGTAAGAACAAGATCGGGGTACCTTTCTCACTCCGGAACTACCGGGACTGTCACCAATGTTGAAAGGGGAAGACTTTCAGACAAGTGTGTAGCCCTGGTGTTAGGCACACGCAGTACCCTGGAGAGTGTGTGGCGAGACAGCAGTTTAATGCTAAATATTCATTCACTCAACATATACTAGACACACCCTTAGGGTAGTGGAGTTTACTCTTGAGGGAGTGGTCAAGGCGTATGTGTTAGAGTGATTTAGTCAGTCTAGTTCCTGTCTTCGGACAGAGAAGACGTCTGGAGTCTGTGTCTGGACTTCAGAGAGAGAAGACGTCTGGAGGGAGGAAGCAGTCCAGATTGCTCTATCATCAGTTCGGAAAGTGGAGTCTAGTATAGGTGCTTTAATTCACCTTAGCCTAGTCAGAGCTGTACCTCATCAGCATACACTGGAAGGAAAGAAGAAGTTTAGTGCAGAAAGTCTTCAGTATCCTGTCTAAAGGACGGTATAAGGTTCAGAGACGTGCTCCTGCCTATTGAAAACTGAGCATCTGTAACTAACTTTGAAGTGAAGGAAAAGAAAGAAGTGACTGCTCGACCCTTGGCTAGTGTGAGTGCTTATGTTACCAGCGAGGACAAGGCGAATGGCACAGTGGTTTATTGGAATAGTGCTTACGGATTGAAGAAGTCCTGCACATTGCTACCGGTCACTGGGGACCGAAGGATCACTACTGTTTCAAGCATAGTGATAAGAAAACCAGGAATTTACCGGACCTTAGGTCGCGGCAAACAAGCCCCTTATAGTCAGTACGTAACTGGGGTCAGGGGGAGTGAAGACTTTGAATCAGTGCACGATAAGATAAGAATTCAGCTCCCTCGCAGGAAGGCTCCTAACACAAAGCTGACTGGGCGGTACAGCTATAGATTAGCTGGAGATATTGAGGGAACTACGCTTCAGGCTGGTTGTACTCATTGTATTGGAAGTAAAGGAGGCCCCTAACTTGTCCAGCTGCTGTCTCAAGATACACTCTCCTTGGATCAGCCTCCCTGGGACCTGCCTGAACATCTTACAAGTAAAGGTATGGAAAGACGCTGACCGTGTGAGACTGTGTTATTTACCTGCACCCGACTTCACTAACTTCATAGACCTGAGGGAAGAGTCCCACCTGTAGGGGACCCGACATCTAGCTGCATCACCATCCCCTCAGAGATCTACAGCAGCGCTGGTACTAATTACCAGAATACTACAGGTGGCGTCACGAACTGTATATAAACCTATCCCCTGTAAATATATCCCCAACATACGCCAGACCGCCCGGGCCACAGACCGAGCCACAGCTACCTGTGACAAACCCCATAGACTTCCATGGGCTCGGCTCTGAGTACCCCATTGCCCTGGTAATCCACAATTGTGGTGGCGGGTCGACACAAAAACTTGGCGTCACGAACAGGATGCGAAACTCGCAGAATTGCGAGCCCTGTGTGCCTAAGGAATTGCTTTTGTGAAAAAAGGACTGTTTGCACTTTTGGCGCCAAAATCGCCATTTTTGTCGCCATATTCGCGCCCTCAGGCGCTGGAGAAGAAGGTGGGCGTACCTTCGTGGGCGTGTACCCCCCTGTGGCGCGAAGAAAATGCCTGCCCTCTCAAAGTGCTATTACAACATGCGATCCTGCCCTACAGCAAAGGAGGTCCGCCTCCTCTTCACCTTCCCTGCGAGGAGGAGACGCAAACCCCACCTCCACGGAAGAGACCGGATGTCTCCGCAGAAAGAAGAAAGAATCTTCTGGAACATCATGGAAGCAGGACGTGTGCAGCCGAGCAGGGAAGCGGAGGAAGGCAGGCCCCGTGCCCCAGCCAAGCTGCCACCAGCACCGGAGTTATCCGTGGTCCTGCACCTGCAGCAGGCGTTGTTAGAGATTCAAGAAGAAAATGCACGCCTGAAGAAGATGGTCCAGTACCAACCTGGCTTTGAAGAGATCGAGAGACGCCGGCGTACCCTGGAACAGCGGAGGCTGTGGGACACGGTGATCTCTCCCCTCAACGACCCCCCACGATTCCAGATACCGAAGAGTCTGCTGCCCAAGGCGAAGGAGCAACCGGAGGCTGCCCCGAAAGTACCGATCCTGATCCCACCGGTGAAGCGGTGGAGGCGAAGGAGGTTGAGGAGGTATTGCCTGTTCCGGAACGCCCGCCCGGCCAGGAGGCCGCAGCAGATGATCGGTCCCCGGCAGGGACACCGGAGGGGTCCTGTCCGTCACTACCAGATGTGGACTGGGACGAAATGGCGCGCCTGGATGACGTCGCCTATACCGCCCAGTGGGAATATGAGTGGCAGCGTCGTGAGGAGAAGCAGAAACGCCAGCAGGAGGAAGAGCGGGAAGCTCAGCGGAACCGTCAGCGACAACATGCAGAGCTGATCGCGGACAAAGAGAGTGTCCGGAGAGATAAAGGTACCCTGAGGGAACCGCGGCGGCAGGGGTGTGTGACTGAGTTCCAGCTCCGGAAGGGCTGGGGCTTCATCCGTGAACCGGGCCTCTACCCAGGGGTCTTTGTCAGCAGGCGTGACGTAGAATCCCACCTACCGCAAGGCCATCCCGGGAGGGACTTAGTAAATGGAGACCTCGTCACGTACACACGGCATTGGGGAATGAAGGGATGGTATGCCTTAACGTCGCCATCGTCCGTGACCCCGTCCCAGACGCAGGTAACGTCACCACTACCGCAGCGTCCCCGTCTCTAGATCAAGCAGTAACCGGCCGTGCCCCAGCATCGCCCCTGCAAATTCATCGCAACTAGCGACCCAGAGTTCATCGCAAAAGAAAGTTATATCTTCATCGCAACATGCGACCCAGTCTCAATCGCAATCCATGACACGGTCCATATCGTTAACTGTGATTGAAACGCAATCGGTGTCACGTGAGGAGAATGTACCCGTTGCGCCCCTAGAGGTTCGCACAAGAACTGTGGCGACTCAGACCCTAATCGCAGCGCATGATTTGCTAGTCCTGGGATCTAGGGCCCATTGCATTGTTCCAGCCCCCGGGGTGGAAAATGTATTGGAAAGTGTATTATTTGAAAATGAATAGATAGAAAAGAAGAATCGGTGAGATCCATATCGGGTCTACCATAAGTAAAAAGTTTGAGAATGTTTTATAAAGTTTTGCATATATATTTCTAACTGTAGAATGCCCGGCTGGGTAAATAGTAACCAGAAAAAGTTTTGCACTTTAGTATAATAATGTGATATTATATTTATGTCTTTGGTTTTACATTGGACTTAGAGGTTGAGGACTATGCCAACCCCGAACTTATTTGTACATAGTTGCGCTTCGGTGCCTTATCTTGGTTTTACATAAACCAGTACAACTACCTCTGAATACAAAAACCCGTGTGGTGTGGCACTGAGTGAGGTCTGCAATCGGATGTCCTGCAGCCCACCCAGGACCTACGTTGAAGGTTTGGTGCGGGTCCTTCACAAGTATATTGTATATTTATTGAATGCTATTTAATACTTTTTGTATTTCTATAATGTTTGCAACGTTCAAGATATCCTCACCTCCCGAATGGGACGAACCAATGTTAATTGTTTAATGTTTTCATGCATAAACAAAAATGTCTCTTTTGTATTTTACAGCCCGGGAGTGCTGTCTTTTACCAAGGGGAATGTGTAGCCCTGGTGTTAGGCACACGCAGTACCCTGGAGAGTGTGTGGCGAGACAGCAGTTTAATGCTAAATATTCATTCACTCAACATATACTAGACACACCCTTAGGGTAGTGGAGTTTACTCTTGAGGGAGTGGTCAAGGCGTATGTGTTAGAGTGATTTAGTCAGTCTAGTTCCTGTCTTCGGACAGAGAAGACGTCTGGAGTCTGTGTCTGGACTTCAGAGAGAGAAGACGTCTGGAGGGAGGAAGCAGTCCAGATTGCTCTATCATCAGTTCGGAAAGTGGAGTCTAGTATAGGTGCTTTAATTCACCTTAGCCTAGTCAGAGCTGTACCTCATCAGCATACACTGGAAGGAAAGAAGAAGTTTAGTGCAGAAAGTCTTCAGTATCCTGTCTAAAGGACGGTATAAGGTTCAGAGACGTGCTCCTGCCTATTGAAAACTGAGCATCTGTAACTAACTTTGAAGTGAAGGAAAAGAAAGAAGTGACTGCTCGACCCTTGGCTAGTGTGAGTGCTTATGTTACCAGCGAGGACAAGGCGAATGGCACAGTGGTTTATTGGAATAGTGCTTACGGATTGAAGAAGTCCTGCACATTGCTACCGGTCACTGGGGACCGAAGGATCACTACTGTTTCAAGCATAGTGATAAGAAAACCAGGAATTTACCGGACCTTAGGTCGCGGCAAACAAGCCCCTTATAGTCAGTACGTAACTGGGGTCAGGGGGAGTGAAGACTTTGAATCAGTGCACGATAAGATAAGAATTCAGCTCCCTCGCAGGAAGGCTCCTAACACAAAGCTGACTGGGCGGTACAGCTATAGATTAGCTGGAGATATTGAGGGAACTACGCTTCAGGCTGGTTGTACTCATTGTATTGGAAGTAAAGGAGGCCCCTAACTTGTCCAGCTGCTGTCTCAAGATACACTCTCCTTGGATCAGCCTCCCTGGGACCTGCCTGAACATCTTACAAGTAAAGGTATGGAAAGACGCTGACCGTGTGAGACTGTGTTATTTACCTGCACCCGACTTCACTAACTTCATAGACCTGAGGGAAGAGTCCCACCTGTAGGGGACCCGACATCTAGCTGCATCACCATCCCCTCAGAGATCTACAGCAGCGCTGGTACTAATTACCAGAATACTACAGGTGGCGTCACGAACTGTATATAAACCTATCCCCTGTAAATATATCCCCAACATACGCCAGACCGCCCGGGCCACAGACCGAGCCACAGCTACCTGTGACAAACCCCATAGACTTCCATGGGCTCGGCTCTGAGTACCCCATTGCCCTGGTAATCCACAATTGTGGTGGCGGATCGACACACAAGGACCAACCCTTGCATGTGACTGAGGTAGGCGGGGCCGAGTTAAAAAGCGCTGCGTGCAGGAAAGGGGTCAGAGTCCAGGAGGGAAACTTAAGCGGGCAGTCGGGTGCAGTGTTGGCTGTGAAAGCAGAGCATCCCGTGAGTGCAGGCCGAATTGACAGATCTCCTGCGTACAGGTCCGCTGTAAGTGGACGACAGACTGCAAGTTCCCTGCTATCCTCCGTGCCACAAGGTGACTCACAGTTGAGACCAGAGACTGTAACGTGTGCGCGCTGCAGTAAGCTGCAGGTGACTAGACCAGAGCCTTTTAGCCAAGGTCCTGACTACACCGCGGAGTGAAGCCTCGCTCCTGCGGTTATTTGTACAGGACTAGCACAGTGTTTGGTGTTCTTGAGTACGGGAACTCCCGCACCCTTCAAAGACTCTTCTCCTGCTCCGTGGATTGGAACCCCGTCCTCTACAGACACCTTTCGAGACAACTGCAATCAAGAAGACTACAGACTGATAAGTTTTTGCCTTTTACTATTGAACTATCGTTCGTCCCTCTCCTACCCCTTCCAAGCTCCCAGTTCTGCCCTTCTCCTGATCACCTCCCCGTGTCCTGCCACTCCCTGCGCGGAGTATACATGTTGTCAATAAACCTGTTAACTCTTGATCTGCCTCCTGTCCGTGATGACATTCCACGTTCCTGCAATTTCTACACTTGGCGTAGTCAGCAGGAAGTCATTCAATGGCGCGGAAGCAGCAGATCAAGCAGTTGGAGGGGGCCCTAGATCCAGTATCTCCCTGGGGGCCATGTTAAACAACCTTCCGAAGTTCACTGGAAATAATACTTTGGAGTTGGACTGAACGTATAAGGGGGATGATGAGGATGCATCCCATGACTCCTGCCCTAGAAGCAGAGGTGGCCATGATGGCACTAGATGGGAAGGCCAGGGATTCCATCATGCTCCGACCCCCACAGGCGAGAGACACCCTGGATAAAATTTTGCTGATACTTAAGGGACCTTCCATAGCATGGCAAGGGCCATACTGCTGCGGCCTGGAGAACTCGTTCTGAAAAGAATCTTCCCAGGGCCTGCACCAGGAGGAGGAGTCGGCCTCTCCTCCAGCGGTATCAGCACTGGAGGTGCCAGGACCAGGAGCGGTGGATATCCGGATCGGAGAGGGACACATCCGGCACAGGGAAGTGAGAAGTGTGAGACGTCGGGGGTCTGAGAGAGCAGCAAGTAGTGAGGGAAAAGATTTGGAAATGGGGATATGTTCAAATTTTTTCACTGTTATCTTTTGGAGCATTTTAATCTTGACAAAGCTAGAAAAGATCACTCTAAAAAAGAAGAGAAAAAGAGAAGGTATTGTTTAATGCCGTGGACCCTCAGTAATTGGTTGCAGGCCTTTGCCATTCTAGCCAGTGTAATAGGTGGGAAGGCCCTGAGAATTGCTCGGGCCATTTGTGTTATATGGATGCAATTGGGGAATCTTATAGGGTTTATGGGAGTCAGGGATAGCTCTGCTACGACTAACAATTTTGTCAGCAGAAGAAAATGCAGTCCAGCATTAGTTGGGTACATAAGGATATCGCCTTATGGTTGAGGGTGATGGCTCCCAGTAGAATTGGTCAGGGTGATTAATCGTTCCAAGGAGCAAGAGGGTTCCTGTACAGTCAGGACACTCGGTGGCCATGCAGAAAGGACTGTTTCCTCTTCAATGAGGGGACTTGTAAATTTGGGAGCAAGTTCAAATTTAAACACAAATGCTCAGCCTGTGGGGGCAATCCAAGCGCAGCAAAATTTTTTAGGGGTGGTAAGCAGAGGGGGTTAGAGTGCTGACAAAAGAGGTGACACTGGTGCAGCTGGTAGAGATGGAGCACTTCCTATATAGATATGGTTTTAGGATCCCGTTTGTTGATACTAAGGTTAGGTTATCCACAAAAAAATAAAAATCGGCAATTCAGTTTTCCAATGTTGTTTCTAAAAAGTTGTGGCAGTGGGATGGATGCAAGGTTGTTTGATATGACTCCCCTTAGTAATCCGACGGTTTCACCGCTAGGGATGGTCCTTAAAAAAGAGCCAAAAGGCACTTTGGTGAACGATGGTAAAGATTCAGAGTTATGTTCAGTGATTTACAAATCATTTGATGCGGGTATTGAATGGGTACGGGTTTTTGGGAAAGGAGCACTACTGGCAAAAGGGATATTGAGGCAGCTTTCAGGCTGTTGCCTGTGCATCCGGACAGTATGCGCTTGTTGGGTTGTTTTTGGGACAGGGTTTTTTCGTTGATCGTTGTCTCCCTATGGGATGTTTGCTTTCTTGTGCTTATTTTGAAACGTACAGTTCTTTCTTAGAGTAGGTAGTTAAAGAAGTTACGAATCTGAACTCCTGCATCCACTATCTGGATGATTTTTTGGACCTTGATCCAGCTAATTCGACAGAGCGTTCCATATTATTGCACACGATGGAAGGCATGGCTAACAAGTTTGGAGTTTTTTGGCAGTAAAGAAAACATTGGGTCCAGTTACAGCCCTGATCTTCTTATGGATCATAATTGATGCAATGGAGATGGAGAGTAGATTGCCCGAGGAAAAAATTATAGACCTTTTGGCAGAAGTATCCAGAGTCAGAAAATTGTGGAAGGTTGCTCTGAGAGAATTGTAATCTCTACTGGGTAAACTGAATTTCGATTGCCAAATCATGCCGATAGGTAGGGTCTTTTGCCAGCGTCAGTTGTTGGTGACATCTGGCTTAAAGCGAACCTGTCGGCAGGATTTTGCTAAGTAAACAACAGGCATTGTCAGGTTGGTGCTGTTATACTGATTAGGCCAGTGTTACACTTGCATGTGTGATGTGAGAAACTCGCACGAGTCTCTCGCATCAACACCAGGCACTGCCCCTGGCATTTGGACCGGATCGTGTGGCTACATGTATTTCTATGCAGCCGCACGCTCCGGTCCGAGTACCGGCAGTAGTGCTGGGTGTTGATGCAAGAGACTCATATGCGAGTTTCTCGCAGCACACACGCAATTGTGACACCGGCTTTAAAATGATACCTGGGGTGAAGAAATCCATCTTGTGGTTCTTGTGTTATCAATGTTAGACATTTTCAGTTAACACTTTTACCTCAAAGGGTGGTTTGCATGTTAAAGGGAACCTGTCACCCACCCAGGGCCTTTTTAAGTAAAATAGCCACCTTAAACAGCACTAAGGCTGCATTCTGTGAAGGTGTCTCTTAGGTTTCTGATCGCTATGAACGCTAACAAACACAGTTTTATAATTTGTCCGACATACCGCTATTGTGTCAGGGAGGTATGTCTTCTCGCCCTCTGTCAACGGCCTCAGATGTTATGAATGTGCTAGAGATGGTTTCTGAGCAGAGGCTCCCTCTGGAGGTTACAGACAGTACTGAACCTTTCAGCGAAGAATGGCAATCTGGGATCACGGACTGGTCTGATATAAGGGAGGTTCCCTCCCATGATGGTTGCCGGTGACCAATTGTTCTTGTCTCAATTGTGGTTCCTGGTTCATTTGGAAGTTTGCTGAGTCTTGCCTGCATCTTCTGCTATCAGATAAGATATTTTCTGGTTTTATTTTTGTGCTTGCTATTTGCATTGTTTTCTGCACATTTGTGGAGGACAGCCGGGTCCCTTCCTGTGGCCTGAGCTCCTCACAGTTTGTCTGTAGCCTCTGTTGTTTTTTCATTTGCTTTTTCCTGCTTTTTCAGCGGCTGCAGCTTGGTTTTGTTCACACTGAGATCGGGTTTTAGTGGGTGGCGAGATCGTGTGATCTCATTATTTTTGTAATCAGAATTGTTGGATTTTTGTAGGGTTTTCTGGGTTGCAGAAAGTAATCTCTCCTGTCCTTTCCTATTTAGTCAGCTTGTACCCCAGCATTTGCTCAATCTGTTTTCTGCCTCCGTTTGTGTTTTCATCTTGTCTAACCGCCATTATATGTTTGGGGGCTGCCTATTCCTTTGGGGTTCTACTCCGGGGCAGTTAGCTTTCCTGTTTCTATTTTTAGGTATAGTTAGCTCTCAGACTGTGACGAGGCGTCTAGGATCAACGTAGGAACGCTCCATGGCTACTTTTAGTTGTGTGGTTAGTTCAGGTTTCTGCAACCATTAGTTACCAACATCTCAGGTGTTCGGTTGCCCTGCTGTTGTTCCTGTCCTCCTCAGCTACCGTACATAACAGTATCACCGGCCAAACTGAAAATTATATGGTACTCACAGAAGGGAAAAATAGTGTGGAAAAAAAAAAAAAGTTGTCAGAGATTTTTTTTTTCTGTTTGTTGCATTTTTTCCCTCTTTTTCTCTGAGTGCTGAGGAGGATTTTTTTTTCTCTCTCAATGGAGTTTGCACAGTTGTCTGGCCATGTGGATCAGCTTGCCACAGAGGTTCGGAGTATTGCTACCTATCTTGCTGGGTTGCCAGTTGTGCAACCTAGGATTCCCATGCCAGATTTGTTTTTGGGGGATCGATCTGAATTTCTGAATTTCAAAAATAACTGTAAGTTGTTTTTTGCCTTAAGGCCTAAGTCCTCAGGGAATGCTGCACAGCAGGTTCAAATTGTCATCTCCCTGCTGCGCGGCGACCCTCAGGATTGGACTTCTTCCCTGACACCTGGGGATCCTATTTTGAATGATATTGATGTATTTTTTCAGGCTCTGAGGTTATTGTACGATGAACCTAATGTCACTGATCAAGCTGAAAAGATCCTGTTGGCATTAAATCAGGGTCTTGAAGATGCTGAGTTGTACTGTTAGAAATTTCAAAAGTGGGCAGTTCTGACCAAATGGAATGATCATGCTTTGGCAGCCCTTTTTCGAAAGGGTCTGTCAGAAAAAGTAAAGGACGTTATGGTGGGATTCCCTGTTCCCTCTGGTGTCAATGATTCTATGTCTTTGCCCATTCAAATTGACAGACGTTTGCGTGAGCGCAGAGGTATGCGTGAGATAGTGTTGCCTTGTGAGCCAGCTCCTGAGCCCATGCAGTGTGATGGAGTGACTTCTGGGGCTCAGCGTCATGAGTTTCGTAGGCGCAATGGGTTATGTTTCTATTGTGGTGACTCGTCCCATGCTATTTCCGTATGCCCTAAGCGGGGAAGACGTTTTGCATGCTCAGTTGTCTTGGGTAGTGTTCAGACTAAATTTCAGTTGACTGTTACCCTCATTTGCTCCATGTCCACATTTTCGGCTCAGGCTTTTGTTGATTCAGGAGCAGCTATTAACCTGATGGATTTTGACTTTGCCAAACGTTGTGGGTTTCCCATGATACCCCTGCGGAAGTCTATTCCCCTACTGGGCATTGATTCTACCCCTTTGGCGGAGAATAAACCCCAGTTTTCTACCCAGGTGATAATGAGGGTTGAACCAGATCATCAGGAGAGTTGCAAATTTCTGGTGCTGTATAATCTGTATGACATTATTGTACTAGGTTTCCCTTGGTTACAGTCTCATAATCCTGTTTTGGATTGGAAATCTGTGTCTGTGACCAGTTGGGGCTGCCAATGTGTTAATGCTGACACTGCTGTTTTTTCTGCCTCTCCCCAGTCTCAGGATGTTCCTGACTTTTTGACTGATTTTTCGGATGTATTTAGTGAAAGTAAATCTGCATCCTTGCCCCCTCACAGGAGCTATAATTGCGCTATTGAATTAGTGCCTGGTGGTAAATTTCCTAAAGGTCGCCTTTTTAACTTGTCTGTACCTGAACACGATGCTATGCGATCTTATATCAAGGAGTCATTGGAGAAGGGTCATATCAGACCATCCTCTTCACCCTTGGGTGCCGGTTTTTTCTTTGTGGCCAAAAAGGATGGTTCATTGAGGCCGTGTATTGATTATCGTCTCCTGAATAAGATCACTGTGAAGTATCAATATCCGTTACCCTTGATTTCTGACCTGTTTTCCATGGTGAAAAGTGCTAGTTGGTTTACCAAGCTTGACCTCAGGGGGGCGTATAACCTTATTCGCATTAAGCACGGGGATGAATGGAAGATGGCGTTTAATACCCAGAGGGGCATTTTGAGTACCTAGTGATGCCCTTTGGGCTCACTAATGCTCCTTCCGTCTTCCAACCCTTCATGAATGATATTTTCAGGGATTTTGTGGATAAATTTCTGATTGTTTATTTGGATGATATCTTGATTTTTTTTCCAATGACTGGGACTCTCATGTGAAACATGTTCGGACTGTGTTCCAGATTTTGAGAGAGAATGTACTGTATGTGAAGGGATCAAAGCGTCTTTTTGGCGTACAGAAGGTCTCATTTCTGGGATTTATTTTGTCTCCGTCTGTTATTGAAATGGACCCGGTCAAGGTTCAGGCCATCTGTGATTGGGTCCAACCTACTTCATTAAAGGCTCTTCAGAGAGTTTTGGGTTTTGCCAATTTTTATCGTACATTTATTGGTAATTTCTCCGGTATTGTTAAACCATTGACTGATTTGACCAAAAAGGGTTCTGATGTGGTGAATTGGCCTCCTGAGGCAGTTTCTGCGTTTCAGGAACTTAAGCAGAGATTCACTTCTGCTCCTGTTCTACGGCAGCCTGATGTTTCTCTACCGTTTCAGGTGGAGGTTGATGCCTCTGAAATTGGGGCAGGTGCCGTTTTGTCCCAAAGAGATCCAGAGACCTCTACGAGTAACCCTTGTGCCTTTTTCTCTCGAAAATTTTCTCCAACTGAACGTAATTATGACGTGTGTAATCGGGAGTTATTGGCCATGAAGTGGGCCTTTGAAGAGTGGAGACATTGGCTGGAAGGAGCCAAACATCAGGTGGTGGTCCTCCCGGACCATAGGAATCTGGTTTATCTCGAATCAGCCAAGCGACTTAATCCTAGACAGGCCAGGTGGGCCGTGTTTTTCACACGTTTTAATTTTGTGGTTTCTTTTCTTCCTGGCACTAAGAATGTTAAGGCAGATGCCCTCTCGAGGAGTTTCTTTGCGGACTCTCCTGAGTTATCTGATCCTACTGTTATTTTGAAAGAGGGTGTAGTTCTTTCCGCCATCTCGCCCAATTTGAGACTGGCTCTGGAAGGGTGTCAGGAGGATAAACCTGAGCGCTGCCCTATTGGGAAATTGTTTGTCCCAGACCAGTGGAAGAAGAGTGTGATGTCTGAGATTCATTGTTCCGCATTGGCTGGTTATCCGGGATTTTTGGTACCAGAGACTTGGTGAGTCGGTCCTTTTGGTGGCCTACTTTGTCTCGTGACGTCAGGGAATTTGTGCAGTCCTGTGGGACTTGCTCTCGCTCCAAGCCTTGCTCTCGCTCTAGTGGTTTGTTAATGCCATTACCTGTGCCCAAGAGGCCATGGACCCATATCTCTATGGATTTTATTTCCGACCTCCCTGTTTCTCAGAGAATGACCGTTATCTGGGTAATCTGTGATAGGTTTTCCAAGATGATACATCTTGTCCCATTACCTAAGTTACCTTCCTCCTCCGAATTGGTGCCTTTGTTCCTTCAGCACGTGGTTCGGTAACATGGCATTCCCGAGAACATTGTGTCTGACAGAGGAGTCCAGTTTGTTTCCAATTTTGGAGGCCATTTTGTTCTAAACTTGGTGTTCAATTATCTTTCTCCTCTGCTTTTCATCCTCAGACCAATGGACAAATCAAGAGAACAAACCAGACCTTGGAGACTTATTTGTGATGTTTTGTGTCTGCTGATCCAGATGACTGGGTCTCTTTTTTGCCTTTGGCTGAGTTTGCTCTTAATAGTAGGGCTAACTCTGCCACCTTGATGTCTCCATTTTTCTGCAATTTTGGGTTGCACCCTCGATTTTCTTCGGGACAGGCGGAGGCTTCTGTCTGTCCGGATGTTGACTCTGTTTTGGAGTGAATGCAGCAGATTTGGGACCGGGTAGTGGAGAGGTTGTCTCTCTCTCAGGAAAAGGCCCAACGGTTTGCCAACCGGCATAGGACTGATGGTCCTCGGTTTAAAGTGGGGGACTTGGTTTGGTTGTCCTCAAGAAATATCCCTATGAGGGTTGCATCTCCAAAGTTTAAGCCTAGGTTCATTGGACCTTATAAGATCATGGATATTCTTAATCCTGTTTCCTTCCGTTTGCTTCTTCCAGGGACATTTAAGATCCACAACGTGTTCCACAAGTCCTTATTGAAGAGGTTTGTCGAGCCAGTGGTTCCTATGGCTGCGCCTCCTGACCCTGTTTTGGTTGAGGGCAATCTGGAGTATGTGGTTGAGAAAATATTGGATTCTCGTTTTTCTAGACAGAAACTCCAGTATTTGGTTAAGTGGAGAGGTTATGGTCAGGAGGACAATTCTTGGGTGTTTGCTTCGGACATCCATGCTAGGAGACTGATCCGTGCCTATCACCAAGCTCATCCTGATCGACCTGGTTGCACAAGTGAGGGTTCGGTGACCCCTCCTCAAGGGAGGGGTACTGTTATGAATGTGCTAGAGATGTTTTCTGAGCAGAGGCTCCCTCTGGTGGTTACAGACAGTACTGAACCTTTCAGCGAGGAATGGCAATCTGGGATCACGGACTGGTCTGATATAAGGGAGGTTCCCTCCCATGATGGTTGCCGGTGACCAATTGTTCTTGTCTCAATTGTGGTTCCTGGTTCATTTGGAAGTTTGCTGAGTCTTGCCTGCATCTTCTGCTATCAGATAAGATATTTTCTGGTTTTATTTTTGTGCTTGCTATTTGCATTGTTTTCTGCACATTTGTGTAGGACAGCCGGGTCCCTTCCTGGGGCCTGAGCTCCTCACAGTTTGTCTGTAGCCTCTGTTGTTTTTTCATTTGCTTTTTCCTGCTTTTTCAGCGGCTGCAGCTTGGTTTTGTTCACACTGAGATCTGATTTTAGTGGGGTGGCGAGATCGTGTGATCTCAGTATTTTTGTAATCAGAATTGTTGGATTTTTGTAGGGTTTTCTGGGTTGCAGAAAGTAATCTCTCCTGTCCTTTCCTATTTAGTCAGCTTGTGGCCCAGCGTTTGCTCAATCTGTTTTCTGCCTCCGTTTGTGTTTTCATCTTGTCTAACCGCCATTATATGTTTGGGGGCTGCCTATTCCTTTGGGGCTCTACTCCGGGGCAGTTAGCTTTCCTGTTTCTATCTTTAGGTATAGTTAGCTCTCAGGCTGTGACGAGGCGTCTAGGATCAACGTAGGAACGCTCCACGGCTACCTCTAGTTGTGTGGTTAGTTCAGGTTTCTGCAACCCATTAGTTACCAATGTCTCAGGTGTTCGGCTGCCCTGCTGTTGTTTCTGTCCTCCTCAGCTACCGTACATAACACTCAGAGGTGTCAATCATCTCCCTCTTACTTCTGTGCCCCGCCTCCTGTGTTCGAGTTACATGTCCGGCGTCTGCCTCTGCCTTATGTTCTCGGGCATGCGCCGTGCGCGCTGGCAGGGAACTTACATGTGAGGTCTTGTTTTTTGCAGGACGAGGTGCCGTTTTTATTGGTACCATTTTCAGGCACATGACATTGTTTGATTGCTATCTATTCCAATTTTTGAGAGACAGAATGAGCAAAAACCAGCAATTCTTGAATTTCTTTTTTGGGTGGGGGGTTTATACCGTTCCGTGTGTGGTAAAATTGATAAGGCAGTTTTATTTTTCGGGTCAGTACGATGACAGCAATACCTCATTTATATTATTTTTTATGTTTTGGCGCTTTTATATAATAAAAACTATTTTATAGAAAAAATAATTGTTTAATCATCACTTTATTCTGAGCGCTATAACTTTTATTTTTCTGTTGATGGAGCTGTATGGTGACTCGTTTTTTGCAGGATAAGATGACATTTTCAGCCGTACCATGTTTATTTATATCCGTCTTTTTGATCGCGCGTTATTCCACTTTTTGTTAGGCGGTATGATGATAAAGCATTGTTTTTTGCCTTGTTTTTTTATGGTGTTCGCTAAAGGGGTTAACTAATGGAACAGTTTAACAGGTCGTGTCGCTACGGACGCGGCGATACCAAATATGTGTACTTTTATTGTTTGGGTTTTTTTCACTAAAATATTTATTCAGAGATAGAATATACAGTACAGACCAAAAGTTTGGACACACCTTCTCATTCAAAGATTTTTCTGTATTTTCATGACTATGAAAATTGTACATTCACACTGAAGGCATCAAAACTATGAATTAACACATGTGGTATTATTTACTTAACAAAAAAGTGTGAAACAACTGAAAATATGTCTTATATTCTAGGTTCTTCAAAGTAGCCACCTTTTGCTTTGATTACTGCTTTGCACACTCTTGGCATTCTCTTGATGAGCTTCAAGAGGTAGTCACCGGAAATGGTCTTCCAACAGTCTTGAAGGAGTATCCAGAGATGCTTAGCAGTTGTTGGTCCTTTTGCCTTCACTCTGCGGTCCAGATCACCCCAAACCATCTCGATTGGGTTCAGGTCTGGTGACTGTGGAGGCCAGGTCATCTGGAGTAGCACCCCATCACTCTCCTTCTTGGTCAAATAGCCCTTACACAGCCTGGAGGTGTGTTTGGGGTCATTGTCCTGTCGAAAAATAAATGGTGGTTCAACTAAACGCAAACCGGATGGAATAGCATGCTGCTGCAAGATGCTGTGGTAGTCATGCTTGTTCAGTATGCCTTCAATTTTTAATAAATCCCCAACAGTGTCAGCAGCAAAGCACCCCCACACCATCACACCTCCTCCTCCATGCTTCATGGTGGGAACCAGGCATGTAGAGTCCATCCGTTCAGCTTTTCTGCGTCGCACAAAGACACGGTGGTTGGAACCAAAACATCTCAAATTTGGACTTATCAGACCAAAGCACAGATTTTCACTGGTCTAATGTCCATTCCTTGTGTTCTTTAGCCCAAACAAGTCTCTTCTGCTTGTTGCCTGTCCTTAGCAGTGGTTTCCTAGCAGCTATTTTACATTGAAGGCCTGTTGCACAAAGTCTCCTCTTAACAGTTGTTGTAGAGATGTGTCTGCTGCTAGAACTCTGTGTGGCATTGACCTGGTCTCTAATCTGAGCTGCTGTTAACCTGCGATTTCTGAGGCTGGTGACTTATATAAACGTATCCTCAGAAGCAGAGATGACTCTTGGTCTTCCTTTCCTGGGGTGGTCCTCATGTGAGCCAGTTTCTTTGTAGCGCTTGATGTTTTTTGCAACTGCACTTGGGGACACTTTCAAAGTTTTCCCAATTTTTCGGACTGACTGACCTTCATTTCTTAAAGTAATGATGGCCACTTGTTTTTCTTTACTTAGCTGCTTTTTTCTTGCCATAATACACATACTAACAGTCTATTCAGTAGGACTATCAGCTGTGTATCCACCAGACTTCTGCACAACACAACTCATGGTCCCAACCCCATTAATAAGGCAAGAAATCACACTTATTAAACCTGACAGGGCACACCTGTGAAGTGAAAACCATTTCCGGTGACTACCTCTTGAAGCTCATCAAGAGAATGCCAAGAGTGTGCAGAGCAGTAATCAAAGCAAAAGGTGGCTACTTTGAAGAACCTAAAATATAAGACATATTTTCGGTTGTTTCACACTTTTTTGTTAAGCATATAATTCCACATGTGTTTATAGTTTTGATGCCTTCAGTGTGAATGTACAATTTTCATAGTCATGAAAATACAGAAAAATCTTTGAATGAGAAGGTGTGTCCAAACTTTTGGTCTGTACTGTATATTGATTTTTTTATTATTTTTTTTTTTTTATATTTTTACAATTACCGTATGTACCCATGTATAAGCCGAGATTTTCAGCCCATTTTTTAGGGCTGAAAGTCCCCCTCTCTGCTTATACGCGGGTCATATACGGGGGTCGGCGGGGGAGGGGGAGCGGGGGTGTCGGATCATACTCACCCCTCCGTCGGCGCGGTCTCTACAGCCCCCCTGCTTCTCCCACGATCTCCGGCTCCTTCCTGCACATATTCATGACTTTAATGAGCTGTAGCACGTGACCGCTGCAGGACTGAAGCGCTGCGGAGAGCGCCGGGAGAAGAGGAGAGGCTGCAGGGACCGCGGCGGAGGGGTGAGTATAGCGATATTTACCTGTCCCCGTGCCACCGTTGCGCGCTGCTCCCTTGGTCCTGGCTGTGAATGTTCAGGCAGAGGGCGCGATGACGTCGTTAGTGCGCGCCCCGCCCCCTGTCAGATCATTCACAGCCAGAGGAGTCAGACCGAGGGAGCGCAGCGGTGCAGAGAGGACAGGTATATATCTCAGGTGCCGGGGTCCTGAGCGAGCGGTGACACCGGCACCTGTCCCCCATAGCATGCCGCTGTCACCGCCTGCTCAGGACACCGGCACCTGGCCCCCAGCGACGAGAGGTGAGTATGTCATTTTTTTTGCAGCAGCAGCAGCACATATGAGGCCTATACTATGGAGCATAATATGGAGCATATGGGGGCATAATATGGAGCATATGGGGGCATAATATGGAGCATATGGGGGCATAAGCTGTGGAACATATGGGGCATAATCTGGAGCATATGGGGGCATAATCTGGAGCATATGGGGGCATAAACTGTGGAACATATGGGGGCATAATCTGGAGAATATGGGGGCATAAGCTGTGGAACATATGGGGCATAATATGGAGCATATGGGGTATAATCTGGAACATATGGGGGCATAATCTGGAGCATATGGGGCATAAAATGTGGAACATATGGGGGCATAATCTGGAGCATATGGGGGCATAAGCTGTGGAACATATGGGGGCATAATCTGGAGCATATGGGGGCATAAACTGTGGAACATATGGGGGCATAATATGGAGCATATGGGGCATAATCTGAAACATATGGGGGCATAATCTGGAGCATATGGGGGCATAAACTGTGGAACATATGGGGCATAATCTGGAGCATATGGGGCATAAACTGTGGAACATATGGAGGCATAATCTGGAGCATATGGGGGCATAAACTGTGGAACATATGGGGGCATAATCTGGAGAATATGGGGGCATAAGCTGTGGAACATATGGGGCACAATATGGAGCATATGGGGCATAATCTGGAACATATGGGGGCATAATCTGGAGCATATGGGGGCATAAGCTGTGGAACATATGGGCAATCTGGCATAGGGATAACTGTGGACATATGGGGGCATAATCTGGGCATGGGCATAAGTGTGGAAATAGGGGCATAATTGGCATATGGGGGCATATCTGCAGCAATGGGGGCATAATCTTGGAGATTATGGCAATCATTTCCCTAGGCTTATACGCGAGTCAATAAGTTTTCCCAGTTTTTTGTGGTAAAATTAGGGGGTCGGCTTATACACGGGTCGGCTTATACATGAGTATATACGTTATTTAAAAAAAAATTTCACTTTTTACTAAGTTTTTTACTTAGTCCCACTATGGAATAATCATTTTTTGCAGGCTGATCGCTTTTATGGCATGCAGATAAAGCAGCATCTGCATGCCATATAAGCTGTCAGCGCTGCACTGACAGGGAGACCTTGCTGATCATGCACTGAATGATCAGCAAGTTAAATAGCTCTGATAGCTCTGGTGAACCAGATGTCATCATGACGACGTCCGCTCACCATGGCAATGATCGAGACCCCGGAATGCTGCGATCTTGTTTGATTGCAGTATTCCGGGGGTTAGAGTGCTGGGTGTCAGCTGTGAGAATCAGCTGACACCCGGCCGCGATCGGCTGCGCTCCCCCCATGAGCGCGGCCGATCGTGATGATGTAGTATTCTGTCCATGGTCACATTGTGCCAGGGCACATGGATGGAATATTACGTCAGATGGCAGAAAGGGGTTAATTATATGGATGTGCTCCGGAGCTGGATTTTAGGCATAGTCTTATCTTGTCGTTCTAGGGCAGAGAAGACCTGCCCACATGCCACCCCGAAGCACAGTTTGTCTCTATGATGAGGACACAGGACCCGTTGAAGCTCAGTTAGCGCAAAACGGCCATCATCCGTTCATCCTGTTCTCCACAATTTTCCCTGGCTCCATGTTTTAAATATATGAAATAAGTCTTTTTTTACAAGAACTGTGAGTGTCACTCTTTACTCTTTCTCAAAAACTGAATGATGAGTTTTTCCTGGTGAGCACCCTGTTCTTGCCATACAAAGGTGCGGACCCATTGGTTATCAGAATAGCAACAGATAATTTTGGTGCTGGTTTTTGCTCTAAATTCACATTCAATTCACACTCAATTTATAGTGAGGAAGTAAGGATTGGGTCGGCAGCGGACCTCCATATGGACCATATGGACTTGGAATTGGGGGAAGGTGAGTATTGGCATGGGTACATCTAAACACTTTAGGTATAGACATATGATGTTTAGCCGTACAGGAAGGCATCGAGAAGGTATGCAAAATATTTATGCTTGTGGCATGGGGAGAGGCCCCCGAAGTTGGTGGATATGGATAATGGAGGATTGGTGGAGGGACCTTGTGAGGTTCTGGACCCCCCTAGGTGGAATTAAGTGGTGATGGGTGATTAAATCCTGTGTAAGGGATTGGAGGGCCCATGGATAATGGTTTATGTTTATTGGCCACGCTGAATAATAGGTGCCTTTGAGCTGGTGCATAATGGCTAGAGGTAAAATGCGACCTGGGCTGAGGTGGACACATCTGTTTTAAAGGTATGGGGCTTCGAGGACCATCCCTCTAAAAAGTTGTTTTATGGTTACAATGTTTGTTATAAATTGTTAATAAAAGGCTACTGTGGCCAATTAAATGCAACATTAGGCCAGTTTCACACGTCCTCATATTTCCGGTACCAGAAAAAACGGTACCGGAGATATCAGTGTCCGTGTGTCTGTGTGTGTACTACTTGCGGCAACCGTGTGCCACCCATGTGCCGCATCAGTACCACACGGACGGCCGTCGGGAAAGAAGCGGCTACTGTAAGCGCTGTTCCCCGGCTGTTCCCCGGCGGCTGGTGCTGCTGCTCTGGTCTCAGTGTTTTGGCCTCAGCAGTGACATTGCATTGACAGCTCACATCACCTCTGCAGCCAATCACTTTGCTGAGTGGCTCATGCCATCTACTGTCCTAGGCCATCTACTTGCACAGTCAATCACCGAGCCCTTGAGCAATGATACCATATAGTATCAATATGCTCTAAAAGAATCTGGCATGAAAACCATTTTAACAAGAGTTAATAAGTTTCACTGATTATATGTCAGGCCCTATCTGCATAAAACAAGATAAATCAAGTATTTGCAAGTAGACAGATTTACAGTCTTACATAGTGCAGTTATGGTGATGATGTGTCCATGAGGGACTTACTTTCCTTGGGAAATAAAGCACCATGGTCTTCTACTTAAATTTCAATGTGTTGTGTTGTTGTTCTGCATACCACTAATGTAATACATGGTTATGTCTACTCTAACGTCTCTTGTTACCAAGGAGTTCCGTCATTTAGGTCACACTTCTAATGGGTCTTGCTTGAATGGACAAATGGCAACCTTCCCAGCATTATCAGCTGTTCAGAAGCAAGACCCTCATTAGTTAGATGATTCCTCGGCCACTATCAATTGAAAAATGGTGGTGTCTGTGTTTTGTCAACCTTCTATAAGGCAATAAGGCCACATGCACATGTTCAGTATTTGGTGAGTTTTTTAGTTTTTTACCTCAGTATTTGTAAGTCAAAACCAGGAGTGGAACAATCAGAGGAAAAGTATAATGGAAATGTAAGGAGGTGGCAGGTACCCTCAGTCACTCCCTCCCCCGCTTTTTGTTTGACACTTTATGGGTATGTTCACACTGGGCGTTTTAGCTGCTTTTTTTTGCTGCTTTTTTATGCTAATTTTCACTTGCTTTTTACAGTACCAGCAAAGCCTATGAAATTTCAGAAATCTCATGCACACATATTGTTTTTATGTCATCAGGATTTTGTGCTTTGCTGCTTTTTTTGGACACAGAGCATGTCACTTCTTTCAGTGTTTTTGCAAAGTTTTTGCAGCGTTTTTCACCCATTGGCTTAAATGGGTGTTGAAAAAACACTGCAAAAACGCAGCAAAAATGCAGGTATCATTATTTGCAGCGTTTTAGATGCAGCAAAGTCATGGACAGCAAGCATGCACAAAGAGACACAAGTTAGCCCAAAAAAACGCACCAAAAACGCACCTAAACCTGCATTTTTGCCGCAGCTTCTTTCCTGCCAAGAAATCAGGTTTTGCTGCAGAAAAAAACACAGCAAAAAGGCCCAGTGTGAACATACCCTATATAAATATGTTTGTCATGTATACTGACCGTCCATGTAATACATGCATTCTATGCTATACTGTACAGTCATGGCCAAAAGTTTTGAGAATGACACAAATATTAATTTTTACAAAGTCTACTGCTTCACTTTTTCTAATGGCACTTTGCATATACTCCAGAATGTTATAAAGAGTGATCAGCTTAACAGCAATTACTTGCAAAGTCAATATTTGGCTAGAAAATGAACTTTATCCCCCAAAACACATTTCAACATCATTGCAACCCTGCCTTAAAAGGACCAGCTAACCTCTTTTCAGTGATTGCTCCATTAACACAGGTGTGGGTGTTGATGAGTACATGACTGGAGATCAATCTGTCATGATTAAGTAAGAATGACACCACTGGACACTTTAAAAGGAGGCTGGTGCTTGGCATCATTGTTTCTCTTCTGTTAACCATGGTTATCTCTAAAGAAACACGTGCAGTCATCATTGCAATGCACAAAAATGGCCTAACAGGGAAGAGTATCGCAGCTAGAAAGATTGCACCTCAGTCAACAATCTATCGCATCATCAAGAACTTCAAGGAGAGAGGTTCCATTGTTGCCAAAAAGGCTCCAGGGCGCCCAAGACAGACCAGCAAGCGCCAGGACCGTCTCTTAAAAGTGTTTCAGCTGCGGGATCGGGCTACCAGCAGTGCAGAGCTTGCTCAGGAATGGCAGCAGGCAGGTGTGAGTGCATCTGCACGCACTGTGAGGCGGAGACTCTTGGAGCAAGGCCTGGTCTCAAGGAGGGCAGCAAAGAAGCCACTTCTCTCCAGAAAAAACATCATGGACAGACTGATATTCTGCAAAAGGTACAGGCAGTGGACTGCTGAGGACTGGGGTAAAGTTATTTTCTCTGATGAATCCCCTTTTCGATTGTTTGGGACATCAGGAAAACGCCTCATTCGGAGAAGACAAGGTGAGCGCTACCACCAGTCTTGTCTCATGCCAACTGTTAAGCATCCTGAAACCATTCATGTGTGGGATTGCTTCTCAGCCAAGGGAATCGGCTCTCTCACAGTCTTGCCTAAAAACACAGCCATGAATAAAGAATTGTACCAGAATGTCCTCCAAGAGCATCTTCTCCTAACCCTCCAAGAGCAGTTTGGCGATCAACAATGCCTTTTCCAGCATGATGGAGCACCTTGCCATAAAGCAAAGGTGATAACTAAATGGCTCAGGGAACAAAACATAGAGATTTTTGGTCCATGGCCTGGAAACTCCCCAGATCTTAATCCCATTGAGAACTTGTGGTCAATCATCAAGAGACGGGTGGACAAACAAAAACCTAAAAATTCTGACAAAATGAAAGCATTGATTGTGCAAGAATGAACTGCTATCAGTCAGGATTTGGTCCAGAAGTTGATTGAGAGCATGCCAGGGAGAATTGCAGAGGTCCTGAAGAAGAAGAGTCAACACTGCAAATATTGACTTGCTGCATTAACTCATTCTAACTGTCAATATAAGTTTTTGTTACTCATATGTTTGCAATTTTATTTCTGTCTGTGAGAAAAACATCTGTCAAACACACACATAAAAACCAGAGGGCAGCAGATCATGTGAAAATATAATATTTGTGTCATTCTCAAAACTTTTGCCCATGACTGTGTTATGCTGTGTTTTACACTGTTTCGCCTTAATATGTAATGTATTCTGTGTTATGTACTGTAGGTAACATGCATCTGCTATGTCTGTGCTTATGTTAGAGAAAGGGATAGCAAAGAGTTAAGAATGTAGGCTGGGCCAGCAGCAGAGAGGGCAGAGGAAGCTGCTGCTCCCTGTCAGTAGCCCGGGTACGTTAGCTCAGGGCAGACGTATATTACAGATGGGGCACTGCCAGACTCCCAGAGTGGAGAGATCTGTTGACTCAGACTCAAAGACTCTAGGACTGAAAGACTCAACACGGGCCCCAGAACTTCGGAAGGGCCCCGCTGAAGGGACTTTAAGCATCCATATCCCTGCGAGTGGACTACTGCAAACTTCGGCTACTGCGACCGTTGTGAGTGCGGCCGTAGCAAGGGTCACGGAGAATGCAGGAAGCCAGTGTTGTATTCTCCTTTATCTCATCACCGTTTATTAAAAGTTATTCCTGTTGGACTACAGCTGCGTTCTTGAACTCTCATTGCCTAGACTACGGTGACCAGAGGAAGAGAAGGTAACCCGTGGGGAAAAGCTGTGTCAGTCCTGTATTGCATGTACAAGTGCCGGGGTGTCTTCAGACTGTGTTTTTATCAGTGAGCTGGGTCAGGACTACCACCCTGGTCGCCCTTGTTACACTTGGCGTAGTGCGGCAGGATGGACCTGAACAGCCTTGCAACCCTGGGACTGCTTGAGATGGCGGCTGACCGTGACTGTGAGCTTGAAATTTGTGATGTGCTGCCACAACTGGAAGAAATGGAGCTGCCGGCTGACAGCGACCCTGAGACGTGTGACTTTGAATTTGGGACTTGCATTTTGTTGCCCGTCGTGACAGAATTGCAGATGGTGGATGTTGTGGACTCAGAAATGGCGCTGACAGCGGCCGAAAAGATGGCAAACCTGGAAAATTTGCCGCCTTTCGTGGGCGTCATGCAAAGAGTTTGGCACCAAAAGAGAGAAGGCCGAACCCCGTTGTGATAGATGCCCGCCCGAAATGGGTGCGATTGAAGAAGGAGCTGCCGCCCTTGCAGCCTGATCAGGAGAAACGGGTGGAGCAGCAAGGAATGACCCCACCCACGAATGAGTGGAACCCAACAGAGATGGACTATCTGTAAATGGATGAGACGCCATTATCTGCTGGCATGGAGAGTCACAGCATGTCGTTCCGTGGCAGCACCGACCACCAGGATTGGAGGCGACCCAAAGCCTGAGCGGAGGCGGTCCTGCGGTTCGAGGCCTGGTAGTCGAGGAGTTGGAGGAGCGACCCCTGTTTCGGCGGCCAAGCCAACAACCGGTGGAGGATTACGAGGATTACAAGGGCCTGGTGATGCCTCGACGGGAACCTGCGGGAGTCTGGAAGACCTTGGAGATGGCTCTGCAGGGAATCATGACGGCCGCAACAATCAATATCGGCGGCCGCGCTAGAGGACTACCGACGGGCGCCGTGCTGAGTAAGGGACCCCTGCTCAGCCATCCCGCTGCCCTGCCTTCTCCCCCCTTACCTACCTCATCTCTGGAGGTGTCCTGGTCCTCCATCCCATCATCCTCATCGGAGGAGTCCCGTCTGCCGACTCCGTCGGCGCCTCCGGTAGTGACGTCACCCGCGTTTCCACAGGCCACACCTGTTCCGGCTGACATCCGCGGGCTGCATGCTGAGGAGCTTCAGGCGCCCATAGCTAGGGAAGCTGAGTGGTGTGGGGTACTCGGATCCGAGCCTAATAACTTCTAAAGGGGATGTCACGGCAACACAGCTCGGTCCGTGGCCCTGGGCGCTCACCCATAAATGTGGGATATTTACAGGGGAATTGAATGTTGGTATGGGGATTCGTGACGCCACCTGTGGTACCTGGTCAGGGTGTCCAGCCCTGCGGTGCAGATCCACTGAAGGGTTGGTGTTGTGCAGCTATAGGTGTTAGGCCTCCCACAGGTGAGGCTGAGTCCATCAGGGCAGCTAGATGTGTAGGGATGCAGGACGGACGGGGACCCGGCAGTTAGGAGTAAGAAGAGGGACACACACACAAGTCACTTTGGTACCTTTACTGAAGATGTTGCAAGCACTCCCCGGAGCACTGTAGGGTGAAGGGTGCACATCCAGATTCTCCCACTGAGTAGGTGTGTGGCCTCCTGTTCCTTGCTTTACTGTAATAAAGTCATGGCCTGCATGAAGCTGGGCCTAACTTAGTCTCCGTCCTGCACCTGGCTGACCTTGTGATTGGGCCTTTTCTTGAAGTACAGTGTCCCTGCTTGCAGGGCCCTGCTCGCCTGAACTCCGTCCTTCTGGCCCCTGTTACGTATCAGCTCTGTGGTGCTCCTGGGACCTGTAGTCCTCCAGGAACTCCGGTGTTCTAATGGGTCGTGGAGATCCCTATAGGCTCGGACCACGGCGTCTGGTAATACTCGTTGAGGTGAGCTATGAAGGCTCCTCTGCCTCATTCACTTCTCTTTCCACTCGCCTTCGGCCTACCCGGGCCCTCACACAATTACACACACTGGCAGTTGGTGGGCTGCCTCTTCGCCACTCTCTGAGCATCGGCACGCTCCTGGCTCTCAACTTGAGCTCTGGAGTCCCTCGATGCAAACTCCACTCGTCTGCTCTGTCTGCAGACTACTCGCTTGTTTCAGCTCTGACTAGACTGGAATGGATTCAGTTCCACTTTACTAGCCTCCACTTTGCTGAACTGAACTGCTCTGCAGTCTCTAATCTGACTGAACTTCACCTTACTGCAGACTGCAGCCTTCAGACTGACTGAGTGACTGAGCTCTCTTTCCTGTCTTCACCCTCCTTTTATATCACTATCGGAGCTCCCTCTGGTGGTCTTAGGGATGGGTGAAGGTGTGTGTATGTTTGAGGACCTCTAATGGTGAATTCCTTCTGCGCACCCTTCTGGGAGATATGAATCCAGACGCAGCTGGGCGCCATAGATCCACGAGGTGATCCGGGAGAAAAGGCGGCGGGAGCCCCGCATCCTTGCAAAACTACAGTGCCCCGGCGGGAGAACTGCGGCACGCTGGACGACCCACGGAGTGGTCCGGTACCTCAATTTGAACCAGGGGTACGGATTCCTGCAGGAGCTAGAGACCGGGGCCAAGATATGTATTAACGCTGGGTCCTTCATGTTCCGTGGTTCTCTTTGAGAGGGGGACTACATGACTTTTATCAAGGAACAGGGGCCCCGGGAGCCCTATGCAGTGGCCATAAAAAAGGTGTCCGACCGGTAGACCAGCCCACTGCCAGAAACCCCCAGATGTGGAACAGCCGGCCGCTGCAGCCACAGTTGCCTCGGCCACACAGGAGAGAGTGGTGCCTCAGGGCAGTGAGGCAGCTGCTGATGTGTTAATGGAGTTGGAGGCTATGGGAGGTGTGGGATCGCCACTGGAGGGAGTGCGGAGCCGGAGGAATAGTGGAGACTCCTCCAGTGGGTCCTAATCTCAGGTGTATCTCTCTTCTGGCAATTCCTGGCTCGCTTCTGGACAATCCCTGTACCATCCGTGTCTTCAGTCCCACCAGCTTCCTACCATCCTCTGGTCCAGCTTCAATATAAAAAAATGCCAGGTGCGCCATCTCAGCTTCACCTGCCTCAGTTGTAGACCCCGGATCCTTCTTGGAACTGTCCTGTCTTTGGTGTTGAACGCCTGCACGACTCTCAGCCTGGGGCTCCTTTCCTGCTGTAGCAGCTTTATCCCACGGCAGGCAGACTGTCTCTCTCACTGCTGCTCCTTACTCCTTGCCCTGGGCAAGGCTGCCCGGGCTCTGCTGCCTAACCAGGAAGTATCTCTCCTATATTCTATTGCTCTGCCCTGCACTGCTCTAACTCCTCCCCACTGGGCAAACCCTTATGCTGCCTGTACCTAAACTAACACTCCTATTCCTGTCTCTAATATGCCCCCCTCTATTCTAACCCCACTATTGTTCTATACTAACTTATACCCTATCCTAGCCCTAATCTTATATACAATACATGGTACGTTTACATGACAGCACATGACATACATCAAATACATTCATATTAATGAACATTAGAGTACCGCACACATTTAGTAGACCAAAGAGGAGAAAAGCACCTCCTTACACTAGCACTTCACCTCACTCCTACTGCGATTCTTTTAATCCTGTAATTTAACCCCTTAAAGATCTCCGATACACCTTTTAACGGCGGCAGTTTAGGTTACTTAACCACAAGAAAAGAAAAAAGTGTATAACACCCCCCAGAGTGTCTAGCACCCCCCAGAGTCAGAATTTCTCCAGGGTCTCGGCTGCCAGAGGTAGCCAAGACCCCAAAGAACATGATTCAGGTCGGTTTTTACCGACCCCGGTGTTGCGATCGCCGTTATTATCAGTATAATGGCAACCGCAAGAAAAAAGTCAAATTTTCCATTTAATTTCTCTCTCCTCTGATGTGATCGCACATCAGAAGAGAGAGAAATAGGGTCCCCTGATCCCCCGGTACCTCCCGCTGTCCCTGAACCCTTGCTTCCCACCACGGCCGCCAGCATCTTTTTTCTGGAAGAAAATGGCGGGCGCATGCGCAGTGCGCCCGCCGGGATCTGCCAGTCGGCACCTGGCAGCAATGGAGATTTTTCCTATTGATTCATTTCAATCACTGTGATAGACCCTATCATAGTGAACATGATAAAAAAAATAGTAACTCAAACCCCTCCTTATCACCCCATTAGTTAAGGAAAAATAGTAAAATAAAAAAAGTATTTATTTCCATTTTCCCATTAGGGTTAGATTTGGGCTAAAGTGAGTTGGGCTAAAGTTATGGTTAGGGTTGGGGCTAAAGTTAGGGTTAGGGTTGGGGGCTAAAGTTAGGGTTAGAGTTGGGGCTAGAGTTGGGGTTGGGTTTGGATTAGGGTTAGAGTTGAATTAGGGTTAGGGTTGGGAGTAGGGTTAGGGGCGTGTTAGGGTTAGGTTTGTGGTTAGGGTTATGGTTAGGGTTGGGGTTAGGGTTAGGGGTGTGTTGGAGTTAGGGTTGGAGTTAGAATTGGGGGGTTTCCAGTGTTTAGGCACATCAGGGGTTTTCCAAACGCGACATAGCGTTCAATCTCAATTCCAGCCAATTCTGCGCTGAAAAAAATCGGTGCTCCTTTCCTTCTGAGCTCTGCCATGCACCCAAACAGTGGTTTACCCTCACATATGGGCTATCGGCGTACTCAGGACAAATTGCACAACAATTTCTCCTGTCACCCTTGGGAAAATAAAAATTTGGGGGCAAAAAAAATCATTTTTGTGGAAAAAAATCATTTTTTATTTTCACGGCTCTACATTATAAACTTTAGTGAAACACTTGGGGGTTCAAAGTTGCGAGCCCCAACGTGTGCCCAAACAGTAGTTTTCTCTCACATATGGGGTAATAGCATACTCAGGAAAAATTGGACAACAACTTTTGGGGTCCAATTTCTCCTGTTACCCTTGTAAAAATAAAAAATTGGGGGCTAAAAAATCATTTTTGTGGAAAAAATTTTTTTTATTTTCATGGCTCTGTGTTATAAACTTTAGTGAAACACTTGGGGGTTCAAAGGTCTCACAACACATTTAGATAAGTTCCTTGGGGGGTCTAGTTTCCAAAATGGGGTCACTTGTGGGGGGTTCTACTGTTTAGACACATCAGGGACTCTGCAAACACAACATGACGCCCGCAGACCATTCCATCAAAGTCTGCATTCCAAAACGTCACTAATTCCCTTCCGAGCCCCGACGTGTGCCCAAATTTTTCTCCCACATATGGGGTAATAGCGTACTCAGGATAAATTAGACAACAACTTTTGGGGTCCATTTTCTCATCATCATTTTTGTGGGAAAAAAATGATTTTTTATTTTCAAGGCTCTACATTATAAACTTTAGTCACTTGTGGGGGGGTTTCCATTGTTTAGGCACATCAGGAGCTCTCCAAACGCGACATGGCATCCGATCTCAATTCCAGCCAATTCTGTATTGAAAAAGTGAAACGGCGCTCCTTCCCTTCCGAGCTCTGCCGTGCGCCCAAACAGTGTTTTACCCCCACATATGGGGTATTGGCGTATTCAGGAGAAATTGCACAACACATTTTGTGGTTCATTTTCTCTTTTTACACTTGTGAAAATACAAAAAATTGGTTCTGAATTAAAATGTTTGTGAGAAAAATAAATGTACATTTTTTCCTTCAGTTCCTGTGAAGCACGTAAACGGTTAATTAACTTCTTGAATGTGGTTTTGAGCACCTTGAGGGGTGCAGTTTTTAAAATTTTTTCACTTTTGGGTATTTTCTGTCATGGACACCCCTGAAAGTGACTTCAAATGTGATGTGGTCCCTAAAAAAAAGGTTTTGTAAATTTTGTTGTAAAAATGAGAAATCGCTGGTCAACTTTTAAACCTTATAACTTCTACCAAAAAAAAAATTGTTTCCAAAATTGTGCTGATGTAAAGTAGACATGTGGGAAATGTTATTTATTAAGTATTTTTTGTGACATATCTCTCAGATTTAAGGGCATAAAAATTAAAAGTTTGAAAATTACTAAATTTTAAAAATTTTCGCCATATTTCCGTTTCTTAAATAAATAAACGAAAGTCATATCGAAGAAATTTGAAGACTAACAAGAAGTACAATATGTCACGAAAAAAGCGGGATCCGTTAAAGCATTCCAGAGTTATAACCTCATAAAATGACAGTGGTCAGAATTGTAAAAATTGGCCAGGCCAATCTGTGGCCATTTTGACAACCAAAATAATGTGTTTTGTGTATTTATTCCAGTGTCTAGGTTTACTGTAGTTATGGTTGTTTTAAGATGGAGTGGGGGTCCGTCCCATATCCAAAAGTCATGTGCCTTTATTTTTCTGCTCACAGGCTGTAGGACATGAACTCCCATCAGTTGCTCTGTGCATTGTAGTCAGACTTTTATTTTGCTTTCAATAATCTAAATCAGCTCAGTTCCACATCTGGAAAAGGAAACTTGCTCAATTAAATAAAAAAGTAGGGAAACTGCATTAGACAGTCAGGCTTTATTCGCTACCAGTAGTTTTATGCAAGACTCCATTCTCTGCATAACACATAAATGTAACATGTATGACAAACACGAAACAGTCGACACGGGAAACCTCCACAATAACATACCTAACAAATTACCAGAACGTCACTAACATGACTTATTCTGACAACTGCCTAATGGAAAAGCATACAAGAATAGTAAAACAAACAGACGTGTATAATGTCATTCCTCCTAAAAAGAGACAGACTTTTCTGTCCAGACTAGAAAGTTCAACTATGCTTTGTTGCTATGTACTGAGTCCTATAATTTTTACTTTACTTTCCCAAGCCCATCATTAGTAGTGAATGCACAGAACAACTTCAAGCACTAATGTATCTTCCCGTGTATATAACCCAAACACTCCAAACTGGTCTGCACTTATGAGGGTAATATAGCACTGTTGCTTGCTCTTTTAAGGGGTCACTGAGGGGCCCTGAAAAAAGCTCAGGGAATATCTGCTTCTGCAAACAAAATTATATGATAGAGGATAAACCTATTTTTGCTACAATAAACTGGAGGGTAAAGTTAACTAGTAGTGAGGAGCAAGTATGCGCGTTGCTCGGGTTTTCCGAGCATCCTCGGGTGGTCTCCGAGTATTTGGAAGTGCTCGGAGATTTAGTTTCTGTCGGCGCAGCTGCATGATTTGCGGCTACTAGACAGCCTGAATACATGTGGAGATTTCCTAACAAACAGGCAACCCCCACATGTATTCAGGCTGTCTAGCAGCTGCAAATCATGCAGCTGCGCCGACATAAATTAAATCTCCGAGCACTTCCAAATACTCAGAAACCAACCGAGCGCGCTCGGGAAAACCAGAGCAATGAGTATACTCGCTCATCACTATTGACTAGCAATTAGTATTACTGCTGCTTTGCGGCACAAGGGACTTTACGCACTGCTTACTCTAGTCTTGAGGCAACTGATGCCTCTTAAAAGGAATCTGTCGCCAGGTTTTTGCTATGTATTCTGAGTGTCAGAGACTCTGATTCCAGCGATGCATCACTTGCTGAGCTGTTTGGTTCAGTTTTAATAAAATCACTGGTTTATCTGAGGCAGATCTCCAGTTCTCTGAATGCTGAGTTCTGTATAACCCCACCCGCACCAGTATTCACAATAGATGAATGCCTTGCACCACTCTGCTGTGCACGGTCACATGCCTGTTCTCCTGTAAAACAGTTGTTACAGAATGTTCGGACATGTGATTATATTATTTTTGCATAACTGTGGTTTTATTGTATGTTTTTATGGTAATGTGAAATATTGCATAAAATCTTGAAACAATAATATTCTGTGGCTAATGCGCAAGGTTAATGCATAGCAAAGACACAGTACGCTTGGTGCAATCCTCCACAAAGTTGTAGCAACACAGAGAAATCCAGGAACCAGCGCACCCCATCCTTTTGTAACTTCATTAGTACAAAAAAATGGTAACATTTTGGCCATAGAAATAGAGAAATATGCTTTTGTGTAGCCCAGCTACGCAGGCACACATGAAAATCCAGGAGAGTGCACAGGAAAGTAACAGCAACGCTTGATATTCATTCACTGTCACTCACACTTTCAGACACACCCATCTGAGATATAAGGGGGAGTGACACGTATCTGAAGTGGTTAGTCAGTCAGCCAACCTAGGAGGGAGAGTAGTGGAATCTGGCTCCTGTCTACGGACGGATCAGTTCAGTGTCAGTCCAAGTGGGACTTAGAGGATACTGAGTGCTACTCAGCGAGCCCTAGAGAAAGCTGACCACGCCATTGAAAGTACAAGTGTTTATGTTAAGAGCGTGAAGCAGGGCGAAGGGCGCAGTGGAGAAGACAGAGCAGTGCTACAGGTATTGGATTACCTGCACTAAATTGCCGGACACCGGGGTCCGAAGCGTTGCTACAGTTTCAAGCTTAGTAACAAGAAAACCGGAGGCATCTGGACTACAGGTCGCAGAGAGCAGCCCTAAGTGTCAATACGTAACCGGAGTCAGGTGGAACAGGGACTTTGAGTCAAGTGCACGACAAAAGTAAGGACTTAGTTTCATCACTTAGAAGGCTCCACCACAACGTTGGCCGGGCAGTACAGCTATTGAGAAAGCTGGAGATTCAGAGTTAACTTCGCTTTAGGCAAGTTGGACTCACATGTACATTGAAGTTAAGGAGGCCTCTAACCTGCTCAGCTGTTACCGGAATGTGCACTCTCCCCCCGACCAGCTCCCCGGGATCTGCTTGAACCATCATCAGTAAAAGGTATGAAAAGGAACTACCTTGTGTGTGACTGAATTCTTACTACACCCTGCATCTTCATCATCATAGACTTCCAGGGACCAGTCTCACCTGTGGGAGACTTACCACCAAGCTGCCCCATAACATCCCCTGTGAAGACCCTTACAGCAGCGCTGGTATAATTTACCAGATACCACAGGTGGCGTCACGAACTACTTATCCTAAAATCCCCTGTAAATATATTCCCCATTGGATGAGCGCCCAGGGCCACGGACCGAGCCACCGCTACCAGTGACAACTCCCATAGATTTCCATGGGCTCGGCTCCGAGTACCCCATTGCCCTGGTACTAAGTGCGACTCAAATGTTTGGCGTCACGAACAGGATGCGAAACTTGCAATTGTGAGTCCTGTGTGCCTATTGAACTGTTTATTTCATGAAAAAGACTGTTTGCTGCATTTGGCGCCAAATACCGCCATTTTACCGCCAAGTTGGCGCCCTGAGGCGCTGGTGAAGAAGGTGGGCGTGCATTCGTGGGCGTGTACCCCCCCTGAGGCGCGAAAGATATGGCCGCCCTCTCCAAATGTTACTACAATGTGCGGTCCTGCCCCTCTGCTAAAGAAATCCGCCTCCTCTTCATCCTCTATGCGAAGAGGAGGAGACGCAAATCCCGCCTCCACGGAAGAGACCAGATTGTTCCTCATGGAAACTACACTCTGGCCTGGGACGAGATGGCGGAAGGACAGGAGGATCTGTGCCAAGTACCGGAAGATTTTCTACCTGTGCCGGAGCTGTCCCAGATAGGGACACCGACCCCGCCATGATGGAGCTGCGGAAGGAGAATGAGGAGCTAAGGAGGAAGCTCCAGGGTCGTGCTGATCGACAGGAGACGGAGAGACGCTGGCGCACCCAAACACAGCGGCTGCTGTGGGACGCCATGTTCTCTCCTACAAGCCAAGGGCCGTCTCCTGAATTCCTGAAATCGCTGCTGAAGAAGGCTGAGGGACGACCGGAGGTTACCGCCGAAAGTGCTGTACCTGATCCCACCGATGCGGAGGTGGAGGAGAAGGAGGCTGAGGAGGTATTGCCCGGACCGGAGTGCCAGTCAGGCCAGGAGGCCACCGCAGAGTACCGCTCCCGGTAAGGTCACCGGAGGGGTCCCAGCATCGTTGCCGGAAGTCGACTGGGACGAGATGGAGCGATTAGATGACGTCACCTATGCCGTACAGTGGGAAAGTGAGTGGCGCCGTCGTGAAGAGGAGCAGCGACGCCAAAAGCAGGAGGAAGAAAGAGACATCCAGCGGTCCCGACAGAAACAGCATGAGGAATTCATAGCTGACAAGGAGACCGTCCGCCGGGATAAAGGTACCCTACGGGAACAGCGGCGGCAGGGGTGCGTCACCGAGTTCCAGCTCCGCAAGGGCTGGGGCTTCATCCGCGAACCGGGCCTCTATCCAGGGGTCTTTGTAAGCCGCAGGGACGTAGAATCCCACCTGCCCATCGGTCATCCTGGGAGGGACCTGATTAATGGGGACATTGTGAGCTACACCCGTCACTGGGGTATGAAGGGGTGGTATGCCCTGAACGTCTCCATCGTCAGTGACCCCGTCCCCGACGCCGGTACCGAAGCGTCCCAGTTCAGAGCTCCCACCGTACCAGGCCGTGCCCCAGCATCGCCACCTACATCGCAAACAGCGACCTGCTCTAAATCGCAATCAGCGACTTGCTCTACATCGCAACAGGCGACCTACTCGGTATCGCCCCCTACATCGCAATCAACCAAGTGTCCCGCAACGCAAACTGCAACTCATTCTGGATTGCAATCGGATGCGACCACCGTTAAAGCGCAGCTGAAACCTGCATCTTTGGTGAAAAGTTCTTATTTGCCTGAGACACCCGTTGCGTCCCCGTTGGTTCGCACAAGGACTGTGGCCACGCAAACGCAGATATCGGGCCATGACTTATTTGTTATGGGATCCAAAGGGCATCGCGTTGTTCCAGCCCCAGGAGTGGAAGACGTCAGTGAAAGTTTATAAAAGTGAAGACCGGTAGGACCCAGACAGGGGTTTACCGCATCTAAGTAATGTATAAAGTTTGTTGAGAGAATTGCCATTTTTGCACTTTATTACTGTGTATGTATAGTGTTTACATATTTAAAATAGAATACCCGGCTGGGTAAAGCAAAAGTTAAAGTGAGATTCAAAGAATTTGAAAAAGTTAAATATTCAATGTGTTGATTACATAGTATACCCCGGTTGGGTAACTTCAGTCGAATTATATGTGCATACTTGAAGAGTACAGATGTCTTTTATTATGTAATGGACTGAGAGGCTGAGGACTGTGCCAGCCCAGAACTTATCCTGTAAATAGTTGCGCTTCGGTGCATTATCTTGGTTTTACATAAAACCACCATTACTATCAACCTCTGAAGAAAAACCCGTATGGTGGGCCTAGAGTGAGGTCTGCAGTCAGAAGTCCTGCAGCCCACCCAGGACCCACGTGGGAGGTTTTTGGTGCGGGTCCTCCACAAGTATCTTGTATATATGAGCATGTTTTGATACTTTTGATACTTTTGTATTTTTCCTATTGTACAAAATGTAACGTTTAAGAAATCCTCACCTCCCGGATGGGAAGAGTTGAAATGTTATTGTTAATGCAAAACAAAATGTTCTTTTTGTCTTTTACAGCCCGGGAGTGCTGTGTTTTACCAAGGGGGGATGTGTAGCCCAGCTATGCAGGCACACATGAAAATCCAGGAGAGTGCACAGGAAAGTAACAGCAACGCTTGATATTCATTCACTGTCACTCACACTTTCAGACACACCCATCTGAGATATAAGGGGGAGTGACACGTATCTGAAGTGGTTAGTCAGTCAGCCAACCTAGGAGGGAGAGTAGTGGAATCTGGCTCCTGTCTACGGACGGATCAGTTCAGTGTCAGTCCAAGTGGGACTTAGAGGATACTGAGTGCTACTCAGCGAGCCCTAGAGAAAGCTGACCACGCCATTGAAAGTACAAGTGTTTATGTTAAGAGCGTGAAGCAGGGCGAAGGGCGCAGTGGAGAAGACAGAGCAGTGCTACAGGTATTGGATTACCTGCACTAAATTGCCGGACACCGGGGTCCGAAGCGTTGCTACAGTTTCAAGCTTAGTAACAAGAAAACCGGAGGCATCTGGACTACAGGTCGCAGAGAGCAGCCCTAAGTGTCAATACGTAACCGGAGTCAGGTGGAACAGGGACTTTGAGTCAAGTGCACGACAAAAGTAAGGACTTAGTTTCATCACTTAGAAGGCTCCACCACAACGTTGGCCGGGCAGTACAGCTATTGAGAAAGCTGGAGATTCAGAGTTAACTTCGCTTCAGGCAAGTTGGACTCACATGTACATTGAAGTTAAGGAGGCCTCTAACCTGCTCAGCTGTTACCGGAATGTGCACTCTCCACCCCGACCAGCTCCCCGGGATCTGCTTGAACCATCATCAGTAAAAGGTATGAAAAGGAACTACCTTGTGTGTGACTGAATTCTTACTACACCCTGCATCTTCATCATCATAGACTTCCAGGGACCAGTCTCACCTGTGGGAGACTTACCACCAAGCTGCCCCATAACATCCCCTGTGAAGACTCTTACAGCAGCGCTGGTATAATTTACCAGATACCACAGGTGGCGTCACGAACTACTTATCCTAAAAATCCCCTGTAAATATATTCCCCCATTGGATGAGCGCCCAGGGCCACGGACCGAGCCACCGCTACCAGTGACAACTCCCATAGATTTCCATGGGCTCGGCTCCGAGTACCCCATTGCCCTGGTACTAAGTGCGACTCACTTTTTTATATAATGGCTTGAAAAAGGCCTTGCGCAGCCGAAACATGATTTTTCTATACTAATAAAGTAACTAAAGGAAGATGTCTGGTGCCCTGGTTCCTGGATTTACCCACCCACACCTGTGATAGGCAGTTTTCTATGTATACTATACAGAGGCAGATAGCTGCCAATCCGCAGATTGTTGCTGCATAGTTTGGTGCAGACGCCTTTAGAAAGCATGCAGATAAAAAGCAGCGAGGAAAAAGCACAGCATTTACTCTTCAGGTAGTGCTGCATCGCTGCTACCAGGAATTTCAGGGCCCCATATTGGCTAAATTTTTGTGCCCCCTTGAGACTCCGCCCAGGCTCCACCCCAGCTCCGCCTCCATCCCTCGGACCTTCCACAGTCTCATCGTCCACTCGTGGAAAAACTCCACTTCTGCGCCACATCCTCACCAATCACACATTAACAGTTCCCATTGAACACCATATCACATACAGTACATTGCCATCAGCTTTTATTTTGGCTAAAAGATTTTTTAAGCCTGCCACCATGACAAGATAGACTCTTGTGGCAGGGCCCTACTCTACTCTAATCTATTAAACATTTCTAAAAATACCCAATGCTCTTTTTAGGTATATTTTTCTTTATTTTTCTTTAAAGGGAATGTCTCATATACATTTTTTCAAATGACCAATAATACCAAATACAAGAGAGAAATACTGTAACACAATGGCCAGATCACATATTGCCACCACATAGTCTCTGAATAATACCACATACAAGGAACAAATACCACCACACCATGACCAGACCACATATTACCACCACATAGTGACCAAATAATACCATGCGCAAGGAATAAATACCACCATACCATGGCCGAACAGCATATTACTACCACATAGTGACCAAATAATACCACATACAAGGGACAAATACATCCACACCAAGACTAGATTACATTTTACGACCACATAGTGACCGAATAATACCTCATGCAAGGAATAAATACCACCACGCAGTGACCAAACCACATAATTACCATCACACAGTGACCGAACACTACAATACTGATCTTTAATAATAAAACACAATACTAATATTACCATAAGTGCCATTATACACAGGAGCTCTGTATATACTGCAGTGTTTAGTTTACGTGTACAGGTAATACAGGGACTCACCAGTGACATTAGGCACATGAGCTCTGTATATAGTATACAGCTTATAGTGTCAGTGTACAGGTAACACGAACACACCCCTTCCCCTCTGAAACCCCCCCTTCCCCTCCCATCCTTCCCCATGGGTCTCCATACTGCCCCATGTGTCATCATCTTGCCCCATGTGCGCATCTTGCCCCATGTGTCATCATTCTGCCCAAAGTGTCATCACCCTGCCCCAAGTATCATCATCCTGACCATACAATCTCCCATCCTGCCCCAGGTGTCTCCCTTCCTGCCCCAGATGTCTCCCATCCTGCCCAAGATGTCTCCCATTCTCATGCCCCATATGTCCTCCCATCCTGCACCATGTGTCCTCTCATCCTGCCCAATGTGTCCTCCCATTCTGCCCCATGTGTCTCCATCCTGCCCCATGTGATCTCCCATTCTGCCTCAGGTGTCTCTTATGCTGCCCCATGTGTCCTCCCATCCTGCCCCATGTATCTCCATCCTTCTCCATGTGTTGTCATCCTGCCCATGTGGCATCATCGTTCCCGATATGATCTCCCATCTTGCCTCAGGTGTCCTCCCATCCTGCACCATGTGTCCTCCCATCCTGCCCAATTTGTCCTCCCATTCCTCCCCATGTGTCTCCATCCTTCTCCATGTGTCTCCATGCTGTCCCATGTGATCTCTCATTCTGCCCTATGTGTCTCTTATGATGCCCCATGGGTCCTCTCATCCTTCCCCATGTGTCCTCCATCCTTCCCCATGTGTCCTCCCATCCTTCCCCATGTGTCCTGCCATCTTGCCCCATGTATCTCCATCCTTCCCCATGTGTCGTCATCCTGCCCCATGTGTCATCATCCTGCCCCAGGTTTTTCCCTCTTACCCCAGATGTCTCCCATCCTGCCCTATATGTCCTCGGATTTCTGCCCCACGTGTCCTCCCATCCTGCCCAATGTGTCCTCCCATCGCGCCCCATGTGTCGTCATCCTGCCCCATGTGTCATCATCCAGCCCAAGTGTCATCATCCTGCCCCAGGTTTTTCCCTCTTGCCCCAGGTGTCTCCTATCCTGCCCCATGTGTCCTCCCATCCTGCCCCATGTGTCTCCATTCTCCCTTATGTGTCTTCATCCTCCCTTATGTGTCTCCTTCCTGCCTCATTTGTCATCATCCTGCCCCAGGTGTCTCACAAGTCCAAAAAAAAAGTTTTTCCTTACCTGGCCATAGTCCAGTGGTGTCTTCTTCTGCTCATCCATTTCAGGCATGGACGCCAGGCACATGACAATGACATCATGTTCCGGAGACGCGTTCGCTGACGTCAGCTGCCGGCATCTGATTGGCTGTCAGCTGTTAACTGTTGCCGTGCAAGAAGCCATCGGCTTCCTACACTGCAATAGATTTGAACTGAATGTGCGTCCGAGTACGCACGTTCAGTTCCTGAGCCAGCCGAATCCTGCTGCTGAGGCCTGGTGAGCAGAGGGGGCCCGATCTGGGCCCCCAGCTCTCCGGGCCCCATACGCCATTAAGGGAAGTAATGCCCTGATGGTTGCCATGTGAACATTGCCTGGGTATGTCGTGTTTTAAAGGGAATCTGTCACCAAATTTTTGCTAGTCCATCTGAGCACAGCATGATATAGGGGCAGAGCCCCTGATTCCAGCAATATATCACTTACTAAGCTTCTTGCCCCAGTTTTAATAAATTACTGTTATATAAGCTGCTGATCTACTAGTTATCTGAATTCTAAAACACTGATTTTATTGAAACTACAGCAAGTAGTCTAGTAAGTGACATCACTGGAATCAGACTGTCTGCTCCTATATTATTCTCCTCTCAGATAAAATAGCAAAAATCTTCTGACAGGTTATCTTTAAATGAACAGTATCAGAATTGTTTTGAACATCTTGTTGTGCTCAATTGCACTTATAAAACCATGATAGCATCAAAACCAAAAACGAATTACAAAATGCACACGTTTTGAAATAATATTTTGTACTAGAATAGTCTAAATTTTTACCAGCAAGTTTTCTCGATTACGTAATGAATTTTTCCATAATGCCATCCTTTATATAGTATTATGGTCTGCACTCTAATGTTCTTTTATTTGCCAATTGTCTGCCAAAAGACTCTATATTTAAAATCTGTTTGCCAACCAAAATAATCCAGAAAAGTAAAGGTAAACAATGCTTAAAGAGTATTTCCAGTAATTTGTTCAAAAGGTTTTTTTGAAAATACACACCTCAAAATACATTAGTAAACCACTAAGGGGAAGCATTTATTTAGGGCTGGCATTTAAACACACCAGTTTTAAATGAAGGGCATGCTGATTATAAGTTTGGCATTTCTTAGACATATAATTTCATAGCAGACATAGAATTGCGCTACATTTTGTTCAATTTTTACATTTATAAAAAAAATTTATATTGGCTCTGCCTTTTTGTAGTTAACACCTCCCACTTTTCTCATAACGTTTCCAAAGGAGTGAGACGATTCAAAGATTGAAAATGGCAGAATCAGTATGAAATGCGGCAAAATGTCCAACTTTTTTACAAGAAAATACTGATACAAAGCCCTTGATAAATTCCGCCAACTTTTAATCAAAAATTCGTACTTGTATACCGTAATTATTTCCAATGAAACAAATAAAACCTCATTTGAACAATGTTTTGTGTATGTTTCACTTTAATTTAGGGGAAACCCAAGGAAACACTAATCAAGCGATAAGGTTATCAAAATTTTTATAAAGTGGAGGAGTTCCCATTTCAAGCTCCTGTACAATTGTATTAATTACTAGAGGCAACTTTTCCTCTTTTCCTATGGCATTTTGATATTTGTTTCCTTTATCTCTCCCATAATGTAATTCTATCCTATGTTAATAATTAATTTATGAAAAAACTGTTCATGTCAAAAATGAATTATTATAGATTCCGATGCACTTGACTTATAAGACCTTTAACCTTATTTTAGTCAAATATTTCATAAATTCAATTCAAGTGACAAATTTTCTTCAAATGAGTGTAGGAAAATTCATGATAATGTCACCATAGAAAGCAAATGATGCATGGTTCAGGCAGATAGCATTTAAGTATAATCCACTGCCATATGTAATTTACATGGGAACAAAACTATCCTATTGTGTAGTTTTGTGTATATTATGCATACTGTAGAACAGGGGTATCCAACCGTTTGGAGTCTCTGGGCCACATCAGAAGAAAAAAAGTTGTCTTGGGCTGCTTATTAAATACACAAACACTAACAAAAGCTGATGAGCAAAAAAGCGGCAGCCCGTTCGTAGAGCATTTTAAAATTGTCGCTCATGCCATAATTGTGATTATGAATATAGAAAATGTACATATCTAAGTAATAAAATGCTACACTGAGTCTGGTGTATACATCAAATAGGATGCACACACTGCTGTAACGTCACATAGGATACACTGAGACTGCTCCTATATATATTACATTGGAGACAATAAGACTGCTATATGTACATCAACACTGCTGTATATATCACATAGGATACAGTGAGACTGCTGTATACATTACATAGGAGACATGAGACTGCTGCATTTATAAGAATAATAATTTTATTTATATAGCGCCAACAAATTCAGCAGCACTTTATAATTAAGAGGGGACATCACAAAGTAACAGATAGTTCAACAGTTACAGGTGGAGCGAGTGTCCTACTCACAGGCTTACAATCTATAAGAAAATAGGGAGGGACACAATAGGTAGAAAATACTTGTTATGTACGGTAAAGCCATCATTATAATTATTAGGGCATTTCAAATAAGCTGCTTGATCTGGTCACCATCCAGTATCTGTCTAGATACAATTGCCAAGAGCTATTTGTGCATTATGGAGGCTCAGTGGTCAGAACTGCAGCCTTGCAGCTCTGGGGACCTGGGTTCAAATCCAACATCTGCAAGGAGTTTGTATGTTCTCCCCATGATTGCGTGGGTTTCCTCTGGGTTCTCCTGTTTCCTCCCATACTCCAAAGATATACTGATAGGAAATCTAGATTGTGAGCCCCAATGGGGACAGTATGATAATGACTGTAAAGTGCTGTGGAATTAATGGCACTGTATAAGTGAGTAAAATAAATCAATAAATTGGTTGCAAGGAGGATGTGAACACAGATTTACTTCACATAGGATACACTGAGATTGTCTAATATAAATCACATAGGAGACGCAGAGGCTGCTGTACATATCACATAGGAGACACTGAGACTGTTGTATATACATCACATAGGAGACACTGAGACTGCTATATAAATCATAGGATACACTAATACTGCAGTATATAGACTCACCTAGACCTTGGAAATACAGAGCTGCAATGGTGCGAATGTGATATGAGGGTGGAGTTAACACAGTCTTATGTGTACCACGGTGCACTCAGCACAGTCCTCAACACAAAAATTAAAGTGCTGGCGGGTGAAAAAAATGGGCAGGTGGCATGTAAGCACTGTGGACTACTGTAAATCTGTTTGGGGCTGTATTAATAGCCACCCTTGTCTACATGCAGCCCATGGGCTGCAGGTTGGACACCTTTTCTGTAGAACGTAATGCAGTTTGGACACATTTGCTGTAGAATGTAATGCATTACCCTAGAAAAATATGTCACGTGATAATTGTAATAAAAAATACTATCTGGATCTGTATAACTTGTCACTGAAAATCAGTTGACTTTTTAGGGGGCCGAATATTTTTGCAGTGCATCGTAAACATACGTTTTTCCAATATATTTTGAGTATTGATAATTGGCAGTTGGGTAATCTACATCAGCGTGACTGTGCGTTTTCTGTATTCACTTATACTTATCCCTACAGTGTTAAGGAAATAATCTTTGTCTATTGCAAGCTTTGTCTATTTTTCTTCAATGCTCATTGATGCATGGAGGAGGGAAAATGCGTTTACCGTTTAGCAATTATTATATTTGTATAGATGTGAATGTAGTAAGCACCATAAAGCTGTTCACAAACTGCAGATGTCTTTTGCTCTAACAAAAGATGCAAAAGCATATTTAGTTTTGAAAATGTGTCCCTTGAAATGTTTCTCCACAATATAACAATGTTCTTGTTTTAATACAGTACAATTTTTCATGTTATGTAAGCTGAATTCAATGCAGCCCTACAAATCACAAAGCAGGCCCGTCTCCTTGAGTTGTCATTTTCTGATTCAGTGGTATGTCAAAAAGTACCTATATTACAAATGCATATTTTTACAGTCTCCCCATTATTTTGTGTGCGCTGTTAACCTCTGCATAATGTCAGCAGAGGAGAGAGAAAAAGAGACTACAGATTTAGCATTTAAATAACTTATTAAAAAGAAAATCAGTGAAACAGTTTGGTTTGATGACATTTTTTTCCTTTATTTGTTAGTATGCAGAAACATACTGAGCCATTATAATTTAGTTATTGTGCAGAGTACTGGAACAGAAAAATATCTATTATCAGACAGCCTTGAATTTCTATATAGATATGGAAGTGCTAATTATTTTATAGCTCTTAATTAAAAAAAAACACAAACAAAAAACATTCAACTTATCATCCAGGTCCTGTGGTTTACTCTCACACTCCAAAAGACATACTGATAGGGAAATTAGATTATTGAGACTGTCCCCATTGGGGCTCACTATGTCTGTAAAGCACTACGCAATTAATGGTGCTATATAAGTGAATGAAATAAGTAAAAAAACTGTACTTAGGCAATAAAGTCTACAAAGAAGGTCTCACACTCTGGAGTTACAGTCACTTCTATATACAGTCATGGCCAAAAGTTTTGAGAATGACACAAATATTATATTTTCACATGATCTGCTGCCCTCTGGTTTTTATGTGTGTTTGACAGATGTTTTTATCACTGACAGAAATATAATAATTGAAAACATATGAGTAACAAAAGCTTATATTGACAGAATGAGTTAATGCAGCAAGTCAATATTTGCAGTGTTGACCCTTCTTCTTCAGGACCTCTGCAATTCTCCCTGGCATGCTCTCAATTAACTTCTGGACCAAATCCTGACTGATAGCAGTCCATTCTTGCACAATCAATGCTTTCATTTTGTCAGAATTTTTAGGTTTTTGTTTGTCCACCCGTCTCTTGATGATTGACCACAAGTTCTCAATGGGATTAAGATCTGGGGAGTTTCCAGGCCATGGACCCAAAATCTCTATGTTTTGTTCCCTGAGCCATTTAGTTATCACCTTTGCTTTATGGCAAGGTGCTCTATCATGCTGGAAAAGGCATTGTTGATCGCCAAACTGCTCTTGGAGGGTTGGGAGAAGTTGCTCTTGGAGGACATTCTGGTACCATTCTTTATTCATGGCTGTGTTTTTAGGCAAGACTGTGAGAGAGCCGATTCCCTTGGCTGAGAAGCAACCCCACACATGAATGGTTTCAGGATGCTTAACAGTTGGCATGAGACAAGACTGGTGGTAGCGCTCACCTTGTCTTCTCCGAATGAGGCGTTTTCCTGATGTCCCAAACAATGAAAAGGGATTCATCAGAGAAAATAACTTTACCCCAGTCCTCAGCAGTCCACTGCCTGTACCTTTTGCAGAATATCAGTCTGTCCATGATGTTTTTTCTGGAGAGAAGTGGCTTCTTTGCTGCCCTCCTTGAGACCAGGCTTTGCTCCAAGAGTCTCCGCCTCACAGTGCATGCAGATGCACTCACACCTGCCTGCTGCCATTCCTGAGCAAGCTCTGCACTGCTGGTAGCCGATCCCGCAGATGAAACACTTTTAAGAGACTATCCTGGCACTTGCTGGTCTTTCTTGGGCGCCCTGGAGCCTTTTTGGCAACAATGGAACCTCTCTCCTTGAAGTTCTTGATGATGCGATAGATTGTTGACTGAGGTGCAATCTTTCTAGCTGCGATACTCTTCCCTGTTAGGCCATTTTTGTGCATTGCAATGATGACTGCACGTGTTTTTTTAGAGATAACCATGGTTAACAGAAGAGAAACAATGATGCCAAGCACCAGCCTCCTTTTAAAGTGTCCAGTTGTCTCATTCTTAATCATGACAGATTGATCTCCAGCCATGTCCTCATCAACACCCACACCTGTGTTAATGGAGCAATCACTGAAAAGAGGTTAGCTGGTCCTTTTAAGGCAGGGCTGCAATGATGTTGAAATGTGTTTTGGGGGATAAAGTTCATTTTCTAGCCAAATATTGACTTTGCAAGTAATTGCTGTTAAGCTGATCACTCTTTATAACATTCTGGAGTATATGCAAATTGTCATTAGAAAAAGTGAAGCAGTAGACTTTGTAAAAATTAATATTTGTGTCATTCTCAAAACTTTTGGCCATGACTGTATTACCTGAAGAGATACTTTACATGAGAACTGTGTAATACTGCATTTCCCCTGTGGAGGAGCTGCAGGGCAATTTAATACTTGCTTCCAGGTTTCCTCACAGAATGTAGTTCATCACCAATGAAAAGAGATTACTTATTTCCTTCTAGACAGAAGTCTTAAAATGGCCTCATTGTTGTTTTGTGTATAATGTGCCTATCACCATTACTAATATATTCATCAGCAAATGATAAAGTGGTTTGTGAAGCAATAAAAATTTTTAGCTGGTAGAGCATCACATAATATGATAATTTATGATAGAGCGGAGCAAAGGAGCAGCGTAGCTGTGAAGATGGAAGGTATGTATGTAACGCAAGTGCAATACGTCTAGCTGCTATCACGGTTAGGCATCAATCCATCTAAAAATAAGACATGGTAATGAGAAGCAACATTTTCTTTGTGCCCGTGCCTTTTATCTATCAATACACGTTTTAATTTTAGACTAGCAGCATTTTAATTATACACTCCTCCACATTGAAATTGCAAGTTGTGGAATTATGGAACTCACGGGATCAACAGGCATGATGTGCAAATGATGAAAATGTTCAAAATATCTTGAGTATGAGCGCCACACACAGAAATAAATGCACTTACATGCTGTGGCTATCAATGAGGTTATTAGTGGTTGTTGGAAAAATATTCTGCTACGCTGAATGCACTTTGGCTCGCCAATCATCAAAATCCATTGCTGGCAGCCCCCTTTGCAATTTTTGACCAATAATGTTCCAGATGTGCTCGATCAGAGAAAAGACTGAGACACTGCAGTCCATAGTAGCACATTTAAAGGGAACTTGTCTCGTGAAGAAACAGTAGTAACCTGCAGATATAGGGTTAATCTGCATGCTAATAGCGTTCTGAACTTGCCTAGCACTGGTACTTAGAGCCCCTCTACTGTGAGGAAATGAACTTTATTCCTCCTGCAGTGCTCAGGTTTCAGTCACAGAGGCACGGGTTCAGACGGTTATAACCATGCCCCTGGTACTGACTAATAGCTTGCTCAGCATTAGAGCTGGCTGTGAATCAGTGCTGGGGGCATGGTAATGGTTATAGCCACCACTCTCTATTCACAGAGCGGTGACTGAAATTGTGTCAGCGCCACCCCCGTGACTGAAACCCGAACTCTGCCGATGCAGGGCAGGTTCAGAATGCTATTAACCTGCAAATTAAATCCATATCTGCAGATTAATAAAATTTTTCAGGTTCCTTTTAAACCATTCAAGTTTCTCATAGAAGCATGAACAAGATGCAGCATGTAGTGTCATGTTTAAGAATGACTCCTTTGAATCTTATTATCATGTCTATCCTTCCTGTGATTTCCACAATGCCACAATTTCTCCTACTTGGTGTTGGAATTTCAATGTTAAGGAGTGTATTTACCAATACATCTATCCCAATTTTACTGATTAGGACTAGTGATGGTCGAGCTTGCTCAGCACTGCTCGATACTCGGACGAACGTCGGGGTGCTGGATCGAGTAGCTAGCAGTGCCAAGTATCACATGGTGTTCAAATGCTCGGATCCCCATAACTGAATTATCTGAGCCAGGAGCAGATAGAGAGAATTTTTTCATTCTCTGAAAAAATGCTCGAGTTTGCCATTCTGAACGTCCGATGTGCTCGATTCGAGTACCGAATACTTGAGCATTTCTTTGCTCGATCATGACTAATTAGGAATAATACTTAAATGGGTTTTCTGGGCACAAAAAAGCAAAACAATTTGGCTGTTTGCATTTTGCTGAGAGCACTTTATTAGTGCGAACCCAGCCTTACCTTTATTATTTATCTATCCTTTCGGCACCTGCAGTCAACCTTGTGGTTTATTTTTACATCCTGAATTATCTACCAGCTTGCCCTCTGTGCCTCTGGACTACTAATCCCAAGAGGCTTTAATATTTCTAAAGTCAGTTTATGATGTGTAAATGAACCCTTTGACTAGTCAGTCCAATTAGCATGTTATCATGCCTACTGCACTTCTGATCATGCGCAGTACAGATCTCTGTATCCAGAATGCATACACCTGACTTCAGAGGCTCAATGATGTGAGGGAAAAAATCTGTGCATACGCGAGATTTGTATAGTGCTGGCGATGATGCTGGCTCTTGTAAGTCATATTATCATGCCCACAGGGGGTGATAACATGCTAAATGGGCCAACTAGTCTGGGAAACCAATGCCCCATCAACTAGTCAAAGGGTTAATTTACAAATGATAAATGGATATATGTAATATATACAGTACAGACCAAAAGTTTGGACACACCTTCTCACTCAAAGATTTTTCTGTATTTTCATGACTATGAAAATTGTACATTCACACTGAAGGCATCAAAACTATGAATTAACACATGTGGAATTATATACTTAACAAAAAAGTGTGAAACAACTGAAATTATGTCTTATATTCTAGGTTCTTCAAAGTAGCCACCTTTTGCTTTGATTACCGCTTTGCACACTCTTGGCATTCTCTTGATGAGCTTCAAGAGGTAGTCAACGGAAATGGTTTTCACTTCACAGGTGTGCCCTGTCAGGTTTAATAAGTGGGATTTCTTGCCTTATAAATGGGGTTGGGACCATGAGTTGTGTTGTGCAGAAGTCTGGTGGATACACAGCTGATAGTCCTACTGAATAGACTGTTAGAATTTGTATTATGGCAAGAAAAAAGCAGCTAAGTAAAGAAAAACGAGTGGCCATCATTACTTTAAGAAATGATGGTCAGTCAGTCAGAAAAATTGGGAAAACTTTGAAAGTGTCCCCAAGTGCAGTTGCAAAAACCATCAAGTGCTACAAAGAAACTGGCTCACATGAGGACCGCCCCAGGAAAGGAAGACCAAGAGTCACTTCTGCTTCTGAGGATAAGTTTATCCGAGTCACCAGCCTCAGAAATCGCAGGTTTACAACAGCTCAGATTAGAGACCAGGTCAATGCCACACAGAGTTCTAGCAGCAGACACATCTCTACAACAACTGTTAAGAGGAAACTTTGTGCAGCAGGCCTGCATGATAAAATAGCTGCTAGGAAACCACTGCTAAGGACAGTCAACAAGCAGAAGAGACTTGTTTGGGCTAAAGAACACAAGTAATGGACATTAGACCAGTGGAAATTTGTGCTTTGGTCTGATGAATCCAAATTTGAGATCTTTGGTTCCAACCACTGTGTCTTTGTGTGACGCAGAAAAGGTGAAAGGATGGACTCTACATGCCTGGTTCCCACCGTGAAGCATGGAGGAGGAGGTGTGATGGTGTGGGGGTGCTTTGCTGGTGACACTGTTGGGGATTTATTAAAAATTGAAGGCATACTGAACCAGCATGGCTACCACAGCATCTTTCAGTGGCATGCTATTCCATCCGGTTTGCATTTAGTTGGACCATCATTTATTTTTCAACAGGACAATAACCCCAAACACACCTCCAGGCTGTGCAGGGGCTAGTTGACCAAAAAAGAGAGTGATGGGGTGCTACGCCAGATGACCTGGCCTCCACAGTCACCAGACCTGAACCCAATCGAGATGGTTTGGAGTGAGCTGGACCGCAGAGTGAAGGCAAAAGGGCTAACAAGTGCTAAGCATCTCTGGAACTCCTTCAAGACTGTTGGAAGACCATTTCCGGTACCTCTTGAAGCTCATTAAGAGATTGCCAAGAGTGTGCAAAGCAGTAATCAAACCAAAAGGTGGCTACTTTGAAGAACCTAGAATATAAGACATATTTTCAATTGTTTCACACTTTTTTGTTAAGTATATAATTCCACATGTGTTAATTCATAGTTTTGATGCCTTCAGTGTGAATGTACAATTTTCATAGTCATGAAAATACAGAAAAATCTTTGAATGAGAAGGTGTGTCCAAACTTTTGGTCTGTACTGTAAGTATGTAATAATATACATATGTGAAAGGGTCACACGTGTTGTGACAACACAGAATTTAATCTTAATTATGCCAGACGTAAATTTTCAGGAGACATAGACTGTTGTCTAAACGATGAAACATGGAAAAGCACAGTAAAAAAATGTATAAAAATACTCTGTTGTAAAGAAGTAACAGTAAACAGCAAGTGCTAGTAAAAAGATAATAAAAAACAGCGTATTTAGTTGATACGTTTTTTGCAAAAAATGTATACTAAGCCGCTCTACAAAATGTCAAGGTAACCCGTATCAGAGCAGTCCCTAACTGATGTATTTACAAACTTGGTCATGTGTATAGTACCTATATGAGCAGGATTCAGACAGGTAATGTCCAATGTGGATAAACTACATAGGACGGCTTTTATGTGCATGGCCCACAAGGGAGGGTGGAAAACCTCCCTAATCTTGCAAAAACAAGAAACTAATTGAATACAAACACATGGGCCATGCACACAGTGAGCAAGTCTGTAGGACAGTGTTCACACCACAAAATCATAGTGCAAATCATATGTTAAAGCGCAAAGTTAAAATTATACTCTGTTCCTTATTGCTCCTACCAATATTTATATATATCCAAAGTTGTCAAATTTCTATTCAAGTTGAGTCATAAAATTGTAATATGCATATATATGCTCAACACATGCAGCAGTCTAGTGTTTCATTCTCCCCTGAAGAAGACACACTATCGGCGATACGCGTGGGGCCTTGCTCCCCCCACTTTTTTTTCTGCCCACAGCCATCATTGGCACCTTCAATCTATGTCGCACCTTCTTTGATCATATGGACCTATAGGTCCAGATCATTACATTTTTCTCTTGTCTGGCTTCCATCCACAGCTCGCCAGACATGGTGTGTGCAATACTTTTTACACCAACTTTAATGATTTTTTTTGTGAGTATTGGGGTCTTATTAGCATACATCCTTACATGGTGCTGTGAATAGTCCTTATTCTGTTCTCACAGGTTATCATAAACTCTATTGTGTGCTACACACAGCTCTTAATACCCATGTTTTCTTTCTCTTTTGGTGCCATTGATCAATATTGCTATTCATTCTCTGCATAGGACTCCCGGTATTTAAAAGTGTATTCTTATCATTGTATTCCATCATTAGTGGAGTTCACTGTGTTTTTGGTTTATACTCACCGTATGGTTAGTTGCTGTGTGGGTTAGTTTCTTGATGTGGGAGTTTTTTCATATCATTATTGTATGATATGATTATGTCTTAATGTGTGTTTTTATACTGTTTTTATTGCTTGTTCGCTATCTGTTTGTGTTTTTTGAGTAATAATAAAAATTTATAAATCTTTTTTCATATGCTGTGGTGTTCCCAATTTTTTGGATATGTTGCTTTTTCTATTTGCTTTTCTCAACTGTACTGTAAGTATGTAATAATATACATATGTGAAAGGGTCACACGTGTTGTGACAACACAGAATTTAATCTTAATTATGCCAGACGTAAATTTTCAGGAGACATAGGCTGTTGTCTAAACGATGAAACATGGAAAAGCACAGTAAAACAAACGTATAAAAATACTCTGTTGTAAAGAAGTAACAGTAAACAGCAAGTGCTAGTAAAAAGATAATAAAAACAGCGTATTTAGTTGATACGTTTTTTGCAAAAAATGTATACTAAGCCGCTCTACCAAACGTCAAGGTAACCCGTATCAGAGCAGTCCCTGACTAATGTATTTAAAAACCTGGTCATGTGTATAGTACCTATATGAGCAGGATTCAGACAGGTAATGTCCAATGTGGATAAACTACATAGGACGGCTTTTATGTGCATGGCCCACAAGAGAGGGGTGGAAAACCTCCCTAATCTTGCAAAAACAAGAAACCAATTGAATACAAACACATGGGCCATGCACACAGTGAGCAAGTCTGTAGGACAGTGTTCACACCACAAAATCATAGTGCAAATCATATGTAAAAGTGCAAAGTTAAAATTATACTCTGTTCCTTATTGCTCCTACCAATATTTATATATATCCAAAGTTGTCAAATTTCTATTCAAGTTGAGTCATACAATTGTAATATCCAGTGGGTACGGAAAATATTCAGACCCCAAGGAAATGGACAGCATGTGAGCAAAGGGTCTGAATACTTATGACCATGTGATATATTTCAGTTTTTCTTTTTAATAAATTTGCAAAAATTTCTAAATTTCTGTTTTTTTCAGTCAAGATGGGGTGGAGAGTGTACGTTAATGAGAAAAAAATGAACTTTTTTGCATTTACCAAATGGCTGCAATGAAACAAAGAGTGAAAAATTTAACCCCTTTCTACCATTTGATGTACTATCCGGTCCATGTGCCCTGGGACTTAATTCCCAAGGATGGGATAGTACGTCATACGCGATCAGCCGCGCTCATGGGAGGAGTCGGCTGATTATCACAGCTGACATGCGGCACTATGTGCCAGGAGCGGTCACGGAACACTCCTGGCACTTTAACCCCCGGAATACTGCGATCAAACAACATCGCATCGTTACGGTGGCATATTGAAGCATCACGCAGAGAGGGAGCTCCCTGCGTGCTTTCCTGAGACCCTCAGAAAAACGCGATGTCGTCCTTCCGGGTCCTGCAGGGAGGTGGCTTGTTGGTGCCTGCTAAAAGCAGGCACCGGCAAGCCTCTAGCACTGCCTGTCAGATCGCTAATCTGACACAGTGCTGTGCAAAGTGTCAGATCAGTGATCTGACACTATATAGTGATGTCCCACCCTGGGACAAAGTAAAAAAGTTAAAAAAAAATTAAACCCGAAGAATTAAACTGCTTTATCAATTTTACCACACACAGAACAGTATAAATGCTCCCCAAAAGAATTTCATGAATTGCTGGTGTTTGTTCATTCTGCTTCCCAAAAATTGTAATAAAAAGTGATCAAAAAAGGTTATGTGCCCGAAAATGGTACCAATAAAAACGTTCCGCAAAAAACAAGACCCACATGACACTGTGGGCCAAAATATGCAAAAATTATAGTTCTCAAAATGTGGTGATGCAAAAACTATTTTTTGCAATAAAAAGCGTCTTTTAGCATGTGACAGCAGCCAAACATAAAAACCCGCTATAAATAGTAAATCAAACCCCCCTTTATCACTCCCTTAGTTAGGGAAAAATAATAAAATTAAAAAAATGTATTTCCATTTTCCCATTAGGGTTGGGGATAAAGTTAGGGTTAGGGTTGGAACTAAAGTTAAGATTAGGGTTAGAGTTGGGATTAGGGTTAGGGGTGTGTTAGGGTTAGGTTTGTGGTTAGGGTCGGGATTAGGGTTAGGGGTGTGTTAGGGTTAGGTTTGTGGTTAGGGTTGGGATTAGGATTAGGGTGTGTTGGGTTAGAGTTGGAGTTAGAATTGGGGGTTTCCACTGTTTAGGCACATCAGGGGCTCTCCAAACGCGACATGGCTTCTGATCTCAATTCCAGTCAATTCTGCGTTGAAAAAGTCAAACAGTGGTTTACCCCCACATATGGCGTATCAGCATACTCAGGACATATTGCACAATAACTCTTGGGTCCAATTTCTTCTGTTAACCTTGGGAAAATAAAAAACTGGGGGCGAAAATATAATTTATTTTTGTGGGAAAAGATATGATTTTTTTATTTTAATGGCTCTACGTTATAAACTTCTGTGAAGCACTTGGGAGTTCAAAGTTCTCAGCACATATCTAGATAAGTTCCTTGGGAGGTCTAGTTTCCAAAATGGAGTCACTTGTGGGGGTTTCCACTGTTTAGGCACATTAGGGGCTCTCCAAACGCGACATGATGCCCGCAGACCACTCCATCAAAGCCTGCAATCCAAAACATCACTACTTCCCTTCCAAGCCCCAACGTGCGCCCATACAGTAGTTTTCTCCTAAATATAGGGTATCAGCATCCTCAGGACAAATTGTACAACAACTTTTGGGTTCCAATTTCTCCTGTTACCCTTGGGAAAATAAAAAATTACGGACTAAAAGATCATGTTTGTGGAAAAAATATGATTTTTTTATTTTCACGCTCGGGCGTTTTAAACTTCTGTGAAGCACTTGGGGGTTCAAATTGCTCACCACACATCTAGATAAGTTCCTTGGGGGGTCTAATTTCCAACATGGGGTCACTTGTGGGGGTTTCCACTGTTTAGGCACATCAGGGGCTCTCCAAACGTGACATGACTCCTGCTGCAGACCATTCCATCAAAGTCTGCATTACAAAATGTCACTACTTCCTTTCCGAGCCCCGACGTGTGCCCATACAGTAGTTTTCTCCCACATATGGGGTATCAGCGTACTCAGGACAAATTGTACAACAAATATAGGGGTCCAATTTCTCCTGTTACCCTTGGCAAAATAAAAAATTACGGACTAAAAGATCATGTTTGCGGAAAAAATATGATTTTTTTATTTTCACACTCAGGCATTATAAACTTTCATGAAACACCTTGTGGTTCAAAGTTCTCACCACACATCGAGACAAGTTCCTTGGGGTCTAGTTTCCAAAATGGGGTCACTTGTGGGGATTTTCCACTGTTCAGGCACATCATGGGCTCTCCAAACGCGACATGGCATCCGATCTCAATTCCATCCAATTATGCGTTGAAAAAGTCAAACTGCACTCCTTCCCTTCTGAGCTCTGCCATGCGCCCAAACAGTGGTTTACACCCACATATGGGGTATCAGCGTACTCAGGACAAATTGCACAATAACATTTGGGGACCAATTTCTCCTGTTACCCTTGGGAAAATAAAAAAATTGGACCTGAAGTAATTTTTTTTGTGAAAAAAGTAAAATGTTTTTTTAAACATTAAAAAAATTCATCTGAAGCACCTGAAGGGTTAATAAACTTCTTGAATGTGGTTTTGAGCACCTTGAGGGGTGCAGTTTTTAGAATGGTGTCACTTTTGAGTATTTTCTACTCATATAGACCCCTCAAAGTGACTTCAAATGTGATGTTGTCCCTCCAAATAAATGGTGTTGTAAAAATGAGAAATCGCTGGTTAACTTTTAACCCTTATAACTTCCTAACAAAAACAAATTTTGGTTCCAAAATTGTGCTGATGTAAAGTAAACATGTGGGAAATGTTACATATTAAGTATTTTGTGTGACATATCTCTGTCATTTAAGGGAATGAAAATACAAAGTTGGAAAATTGCGAAATTTTCTCCAAATTTCCATTTTTTTTTCACAAATAAACGCAAGTCATATCAAAGAAATTTTACCATTATCATGAAGTACAATATGTCATGAGAATACAATGTCAGAATCACCAGGATTCATGGAAGCATTCCAGAGTTATTTCCTCATAAAGGGACAATGGTCAGAATTGTAAAAATTAGCCATGTCATTAACGTGCAATCAACCCTCGGGAGTAAAGGGGTTAAAGGGGTCTGAATACTTTCCATACCCACTGTACATATGGATAGATCTACCTATATGTTTCTACATAGGTGTACAGCTCCAATAGCCTCAAATTGTATAACTAGCGTAGAGCATAAGGAGAGACGTTCATTAGCTAACCTTCATGGATTGTTTCCTATTATGTAATGTCTAATGAGCAAAGGAACAAAGCATTATTAAAATGGAGAAATAGCCTCCTCACCTCCTGAACATGTTTTACCCTTATGGGACCACATTATGAAAGGCTAAAGCACAAGCATGCATTGAAACTTGTCTTAACCTCTTTACAACCTATGACGTAGAGGTATTTCATAGGTTGCCCACCCCCCCTTTGATGCAGACTGCGGCACATGACAGCTGATTTCAACCCAGGGTCAGCAGGATAGCCCTGTGGTTGTCATTCCAGATCTGCTATGAGTGCCGCTCAGAGGCCGGAGCTCTTAGCAAATGAGCATTTCTGCTGCACATAGCAGGGCTGAAGACCTGCTATGTATACCACAAGTGATCAGAAGATCGCAGCTTCAAGTCTCCTATAGAGACTATTGAAGCATGTAAAAAAGTAAAAAAAAAAATGTTTTGGAAAAAAATATAAAAGTTCAAATCACCCCCCTTTTTCCCCATTCAAAATAAAACAATACCAAAAAATGGAGATGCTACAGGTCTCGGAAAATGGCGCCATTTTTTTTCTGCAAACTTTGGATTTTTTTTCCCCACTTAAATAAACAAGAACCTATTCATGTTTGCTATCTATGAACTCATAATAACCTGGAGAATCATAATGGCAGGTCAGTTTTAGCATTTAGTGAACATGGTAAAAATAAAAATAAATTGTGGAATTGCACTTTTTTTGCAATTTCACCACACTTGGAATTTTGTTCCCATTTTCCAATACACTATATGGTAAAATTAATCATGTCGTCAATAAGTACAACTCGTCCAGCAAAAAACAAGCCCTCACACGGTCATATTACCAGAAAAATAAAAAAGTTATGGCTCTGGGAAGAAGGGGGGAGCAAAAGATGGAAATGCAAAAACAGAAAATCCCAAGGTGGTGAAGGGGTTAATTAACTAAGGCTCTAATGTGTTCACCTGATTTTTAGGCTACAATCACAGTGTGTGTTGGGCAGGCATAAAATGATGTGCCGTATGTTGTTGATTGTTATAGTATTTTTTCTGTTGGTTAGCCTTCCCTTTTATATAATTCACACCCCTCAACAAAAGCCCTTCTAGATTTGTCACAACACTCTTCTTGAGTATCACTCTGCGAAAGGATCTCTTAGGCTGACATCTCTGGTATGGAAGAACATTGATGAATAAGGAGTAGACAAGAAACTATTCCAGGTCGGACCTGGCTAGAGATGAGTGACTTTGCCTCCGGGAGGGTTAAGTCGGGTTTCGGACCACCTGACTTTCCCAAAAGTCGAGTCGAACTAAATCGGCCGACTATCGGCAAAAGTCGAAGGTCTGACTGAAACTCGAACCGACCCCAATGCAAGTCAATGACGAAGAAAAGTTGGCAGGGAGTGGAGTATAGTAAACACACCTACAGTGCCCATTTCAATGCCAACAACATCAATTCTTATTACTTAAGCTTGACAACCTTAATTTACTTTATAACATTAGTTACGCATTGAAAACTGGGGGTTATTTGGCTCCAGCTTTTCATGGGCCCCGGGCGAAAGAGTGTCAGTGGGCCCCTTTAACACATACAACAAATCATGATGCTCCAATACGGCAGAGAAATATAGCTATAGTTCAATGCCAAATACTTCACTTCTTACATTACATGATTGATATCTATTGTAAATTCTACAATAGCTCAAAAACCGACAGTATATTCCTCCATACAGTATTATGGGCACCACATAGTGCACCATACAGAATAATGAGCCCCATATATTGCTCTATAGAGAATAATGAGCCCCATATATTGCTCCATACAGAATAATGAGTCCCATATATGATGCTCCTTACAGAATAATGGGCCCAATATAATGCTTCATGCAGTATAATGAGCCACATATATTGCTCCATACAAAATAATGAGCCCCATATATTGCTCCATACATAATTGGTCCCATATAATGTTCCATACAGTATATGATGAGCTCCACATAATGCTCCAGTATATGATGGTCCCAATATAATGTGCCATACAGTATAGGACGGTCCCCATAGAGTCTAATGAGCCCCACATATTGCGCCATACAGTATAATGATTCGCATATAAAGCTCCATACAGTATATGATGGGCCCCATATATTGCTCCATACAGAAAGGGCTCCATATAATGCTCCATACAGAATAGGCACTTGCCCGGGTGCGCCAGGTGCTGACACCGGCCCTGGGGGGGTACAGCCCAGTTAGGGAGGTGGAAAAACTGGCATATGTTGAGGTGTAGGCTGGACGTTCAGCAGCTGCAAATGGAGGAATTGGAGAAGTTGGAGGAAGAGGAGGACAAAGCGAGGCATTTTGCTGGCAACATATGTGTCATCAGGGGAAGGTGGTACAAAATCCTTTGAAACCCAGGCATGGTTCATTTTAATGAAGGTGAGGTCACTGACATTTTGAGTCAACAGCCGGGTCCTTCTTTCTGTCAGGATTGATCCAGCAGCACTGAAGACTCTTTCTGATAGCACACTACCAGCAGGGCAAGCGAGCTCCTGTAAGGCATATTGTGCCAATTCAGGCCAGGTGTCCAGTTTACAGGACCAGTAGTCAAAGGGGAATGAACTGTGAGGGAGAACATCGATAGGGAGGAGAGGTAATTTTGAACCATAGTTGACAACTGCTGTCTCCTGTCTGTTGCAATCGATTCAGTATTAGCAGTCGTGTGAGCGGTACTCGAGAAATCAGTACACAACATAGTCATGAAACCCGTTTCCAACACCACTTTGGCTGTGTGCACCACGAACATCTCTTCCATTTGGCCAGTACGGCTCGTGGTAGAACCTGCACCGCTGCTGTGTGCTGGGAATGCCTCTAACAAACAGTTTACCAGAGTGGCTTGTTTGTTCGCCAATATTAGCTCTAGGTTCTCCTGTGGCATGATGTTATGTAATTTGCCTTTATAGCATGGATCGAGGATATTGGCCAACCAGTAGTCATCATTCTTCATAATTTTGGCAATGCGGGGGTCCCTTTTTAGGATCCGCAAGACATAATCACACATGTGGGCCAATGTTCCAGGTGTCAATGATGCACTGCCAGTGGTGGGTGGAGGAGCACTTTCTGCCAAATACACATCCCTCCACTCAAGCACAAACCCTGTATCTGACCTTGGCAAGCCACATTTTCTCTTGCCCCTGAGAAGCATCCTCCTCTCCAAAATAATCATCCCCCTCATCCTCCTCCTCTTCCTCTTCTTCCTCCACCTCGTCCACGACAGTTCCCTGAGCAGACAATGGCTGACTGTCATCAAGGCTTCCCTCCTCGTACTTCTCCTCTTCCTCCTCCGCTGCAGATGCATGATCCTTAATGTGCGTCAAAGTTTGCATGAGCAGACGCATAAGTGGGATGCTCATGCTTATGATGGCGTCGTCTGCGCTTACCAGCCGTGTGCATTCCTCAAAACACTGAAGGACTTTACAGAGGTCTTTCAGCTTTGACCACTGCACACCCGAAAACTCAATGTCTGCCCTTAAACTGCCTGCCCTTGTATCATCCCACAAATGCATTACAGCCTGCCTCTGTTCGCACAGCCTCTCAACCATGTGCCAGGTGGTTCCACCTGGTTGCAACGTCTATGATTAAGCGGTGCTTGGGAGGTGGAGCGATCGCTGCAGCCTTTGAATAGGACTGGAGTCCAAGGGCGAGCGACGGATGTGCGAGCACAGTCTTCGTACCTTATGGAGCAGGGCTGTTAACTCCGGATAATTATTTATGAAGCACTGCACCACCAGGTTCAAGGTGTGAGCCAGGCAAGGTATGTGTCTGAGTTTTGCCAGGGCTATGGCCGCCACAAAATTACGGCCATTATCACTGACTACCTTGCCTGGCTCAAGGTGTAGACTGCCCAGCCATGACTCAGTTTCTCGCTGCAAGTAGTCAGCCAGTACCTCCGCGGTGTGTCTGTTGTCGCCGAAAGACATCATCTTTAAAACAGCCTGCTGATGCTTACCACTAGCTGTTCGATAGTGGGACACCTTGTGTGCAACACTGGCAGCTGTAGATGGAGTGCTCGTGTGACTGCGCTCTGTCGACAAGCTTTCGCTTCAAGAGGAGGATGAGGAGGAGGAGGGTCGAAACACCTACAGCCAACTGTTGCCTATACCGTGGGCTAGGCAGCACTGTCCCACCGCCGCTGTCCCCTGTGGACCCTGCATCCACCACATTAACCCAGTGCGCAGTGATGGACACGTAACGGCCCTGGCCATGTCTACTGGCCCATGCATCTGTTGTGAGGTGCACCTTTCCACTCACTGATTGTTTGAGTGCATGGACAATGCGGTCTTTTACATGCAGGTGGAGGGTAGGGATGACTTTTCTAGAAAAGAAGTGCAGACTGGGTAGGTCATAGCTTGGGACAGGGTAGGCCATGAGCTCTCGAAACGCTTCGCTTTCAACCAAACGGAAGGGCATCATCTGTAATGAGATCAGTTTGACAATGTAGGCGTTCAAAGCCAGTGTACGCTGATGAGAGGATGAGTACTTTCTTGTCCTACTCAGTGTGTCTGCTAGGGTGAGCTGGACTTGAGAGCTGCATATGGGGGAACTAGTGGTGGACATGGCGGTTGGTGATGGTGATGGTGATGGTGTGGTGGTGATGGCCTAGATTCAGTCTTTTGTTGGAAAAACATTGTGATTCCCTGACTGCTTTGGCCTTGCGACGACACCTCAACATTTCATGCTGGTGGTGTGCTAACCGGTGGGCTTACAGTGGGGAAGTGATGTTGCGTTGCTGGCTACCTTGAGTTGGAGCAGGTGCACGTGTGCTACCTGAGGTTTTTTAGTCCGTCCACGCTTGCAAGTGCATGGTGTTTAAATGTCTAAGCATGCAACTGGTATTCAAATTTCAGAGATTTTTCCCTCGGCTAAAGGTCCTTCCGCACTTCTTACAGATAACCTTTGCCTCATCAATAGGATTTTGGTCAAAAAAGTGCCACACTGTACTCTTCCTACTATGGGATAAATTTTCAGGGCTTGCACGCTGTGCTTATTTGACCTTCTGGCCAAGCTGTCCTGCAACTCTTTTTGGTTTTTTTAACACGTTTTTGGACTGCTACGGGCCTGCCAGATAACCGCAGCTGTGATTTCGATGCCTGCTGTGGATCCTAGGGGCAGTACGGTGGCTCAGTGGATAGCGCTGGAGTCCTGGGTTCGAATCCCACCAAGGACAGCATCTGCAAGGAGTTTGTATGTTCTCCCCGTGTTTGCGTGGGTTTCCTCCGAGTACTCCGGTTTCCTCCCACACTCCAAAAACATACTAATAGGGAATCTAGATTGTGAGCCCCATCGGGGACAGTGACGATAATGTGTGCAAACTGTGAAGCGCTGCGGAATATGTTAGCGCTATATAAAAATAAAGATTATTATTATTATCCTCCTCCTCTTCTGAGCTATTGCCAGCGGCACCCTCTTCCCCCAATGGATGCCAATCCGGGTCAACAACTGGGTCAGCCATCACCTCCTTTTCAATTTCACCTGCACCTTCCTCTGTGTCACCGTGTAAGGTGGTATAGTTTGCGGGAAGGGGCACCTGAGTTTCATCAGGGTCAGAATCTAGCTCAGTAGACTGCGAGGGCAACGCAGTGCTCTGGATGAATGTACCAGCAGAATCATATAGCAGTGGCTGTGCATCAGTGCACTCCATGTCATATTCATCTTGGACTGGGGAATTCAGGATTTCACTTGATAACCCAGGCATGGTATGTGAAAAGAGCTCCAGGGAGAAATCTGAAGTGTGGCCTGCCGCATCCTTCACTTTTGGTGGAGGTGAAGGACATAAGGAAAGGTGTTCCTGACCAGGAGCCTGCACTGACGACTCAGTGCTTGCAGTTTTTGAAACTTCAGAAGAGGAGGCGATAGAGCTGGTGGCTGTTTCGGCAATGTAAGCCAAAACCAGTTCCTGATGCTCCGGCTTTAAAAGCGGTTTACCTAATCCCAGAAAAGGGAGCCTTCCAGGCCTTCTGGAGCCAGACGATGACGCAGGCTCAACACCTCCTGCCTTAGGTGCTATTGTGCTTTTGGCACTACCAGCAGATGCACCACCACCACCATCAATACCAGCTGGCCCCCTTCACCCACGTCTGCGGCCTCTTCCACCATACTTCCTCATGTTTGGGAAAATGTACCAAAAATACCAGCAGATATATGGTACTGTATCAGAAGCGTACAGCTGTATTCGGTGTAAGGGAAAATTTAAATCTCCGTATAGATTTTCGGAGTCACACACAGAAGCTCACTCAGTATGGATTTGACCATAATAAAAAAAGCTGAAAAATGGTACTGTATTAGAAGCGTACAGCTGTATACAGTGTAGGGGAAAATTTAAATCTCCGTATATATTTCCGTAGTCACACACAGACGCTCTCTCAGTATGGATTTTACCGTACTAAAAACAACAGAGATACGGTACTGTACCAGAAGCGGACAGCTGTATACAGTGTAGGGGAAAATTTAAATCTCCGTATATATTTCCGGAGTCACACCCAGACGCTCTCTCAGTATGGATTTCACAGTACTAAAAACAGCAGAAATACGTTATGTATCAGAAGCGACAGCTGTATACAGTGTAGGGAAAATTGAAATCTCCGTATATATTTCCGTAGTCACACACAGACGCTCTCTCAGTATGGATTTGACCATAATACAAAAGGCAGAAAAACGGTACTGTATCAGAAGCGTACAGCTGTATACAGTCTAAGGGAAAATTGAAATCTCCGTATATATTTCCGGAGTCACACACAGATAGTCAGCATGTATTTGTCCGTGATACCAGCCAGTACACGGTAGTGTGTCAGGAGCGTACAGCTCTATACGGTGTGGGAAAAAATGAACGCTCGGTAACTGTGCAGAAACAAAGACTAAAAGTATTAGTGCTGTGTAAAAAGCAGTCTGCACAGCCGTGTACACACAGCAATACAGCTATCAGGTAGCCTAATAACCAGCGCTGCTGCACACAAGGAAATCCTCCCCTGTCACTCTACACTAACTGTACAGCACAATTGCTCTCAGCACAAGCACATAAGAACTTCTCTTTCCAGCCCTAACTCTCTCCCTACTAATAAACAGCGTCAGCAACCTCTCCCTACTGTTAAGATCGGCAGAAGTAAAATGGCGGTCGGCAGTCAGGGCTTTTATAGACACTATGACGTCCCCCAAAGCAAGCCAATCACTGCAATGCCCTTCTCTAAGATGGTGCCCATGTCATCTCGTTGCCCACAGTGTACGTCCTTACTCATTGGCTGAAAAAAGGCGCCTGCAAGCATTATGGGAAAACCGACTTTGGCACTCGTTTTGCCGAACGCATGTCCGATTTCATGCTATGGTTGGGTTTCGCTCGGCGAAAGCCGACTTTGGCGAAAGTCGGCGACTTATGAATCTGACCGACCTGTTTCGCTTAACTCTAGACCTGGCATTAATTTTCAACGCGTTTTAGAATGTGTCATGGAAAAGTCATAAAACCAATTGACAAATGCGTCACACGGGGTAGTTTGATAAAGCAGCCCTACTATACAGCTGAGGTATTTCCTACACAATTTCTGGGTGACTCATGACAGTGACTTTTATTTATTAGGTTTATTATGTTATTATTATGAGATCCAGCCTTCTTTTTCCTATGCTTACTGTGAATGGGCTCATTACAGCTTTGCTCCACGGTCACAGCCAGCATAGGCCTCACCTTGTTTAGGGGACAAGCGGACCTTCACAAGTCCCAAAATCCCTTTTTTCAGTTCTCCCTTTATATTCTTAAGTTTAGATGGGATTCATTCATATTTTACCTTCAAATAGTTTAGCTACAATGTATCTTCTATTACATAAGGCTGTGTTCATACACTGCAGTTGTCATGTGTGCATGCTCATACACTGCAGTTGTCTTGTGTGCATGCTCATACACTGCAGTTGTCTTGTGTGCATGCTCATACACTGCAGTTGTCGTGTGTGCATGCTCATTCACTGCAGTTGTCGTGTGTGCATGCTCATACACTGCAGTTGTCTTGTGTGCATGCTCATACACTGCAGTTGTCGTGTGTGCATGCTCATACACTGCAGTTGTCGTGTGTGCATGCTCATACACTGCAGTTGTCGTGTGTGCATGCTCATACACTGCAGTTCTCGTGTGGGAATATTTTTCTTTTCATGACATTTCGGCAAAATAACAAAACAGAAGCTTTAATGAAATCAAGACAAAAACTTATATAACATTAACACTTGACTGCAGTGTAACTTGGCGGTGCAGCATAGATTTCTCCTAAGAGTAGGGACATAGTTATACCATAAGGTATTTACTATATTGTTTCTAAAGTCCAGACTGCAAAATCGAATTTCTAGAGACCGTTACACGCTTTTTTGTCCGCACACATGCACACGCAGTGCTCTCTGTGAATGCTTCCTCATGTTAGACATGAATGGTGATCTCACGGCTTCACTATTTATATGGAGCACTATTTTCCATCTTTTCATTCCTTAGGGAGACCTGCAGAGTATCAACGTTATGGCCATGCATCACTAAGCTATGACTAGAGAGGGGAAGCTTTACAAGAGAATATTTCATGTGAGCCAGCAACTACTGGGTTACTGAGCTAATTCTAATAGGACTTAATTCAACTATGGCGTCAGTTTTCTGGCACAGAAAAACTTAAGTCATATTTACAGAGCAGCTTAAGGATTCTTAGCACAGAATATGAGGGGATGGAAAAGAAGAATATTGATGAATATGAACCGACAAAAAACAATTCCAGGCCGAACCTGGCATTAGGATCATGAAGAAAATAGTTAAATGAAATTAAATGCTGCATGTACCTAATATGATTCCATCCCACTGCCGCTGGATATCTTTCCAGTGGCAGCACCACCAAAGTAAAAATAGGGCGCTGTGTGGACTGTTGCTTATGGCATACCCTGGTCTCCTTTAAATTCTTCAACCAAGGTAGATAAATGGGACTATCACAGAAACTCTCTGAATAACACCTTCAGAAATCCATCATGTGGAAGCAATCACATTCAGTCCTTTTAAAAGGAATCTGCAGGTTTCTGCTATGGAATGTGAGAGCAGCATGATGATAGGGCAGAGATGCCGAATTTAGGGATGTGTCACTTACTAGGCCGTTTACTGTAGGTTCAATAAAATCAGCGTTTTTTCAGCAGGAGATCATCACTACTTGACTAGCTCTCTCATGCCTCTTAGTCAAGTGCTCGGTGTAGCTGCACCAACACAATTGATTGGCATCTTTCTCTTAATGGATAGTTAACAAAAAGCAGTGGGGGCTGGTGAGTCGCACGAACCAGGGCTTATGGGGTACTCGGCACCGAGCCCGTTCACTTCAATTGGGGAGAGGTCACGGGTAGCGCAGCTCAGTCCGTTGCCCTGGGCGCTCATTCAAGGGGGGAATATTTACAGGGGATTTAGTAATGTTCGTGACGCCACCTGTGGTTTCTGATCAGGGTGACCAGCGCTGCAGGGTTAATCCTTTGAGGGGTTGTTACTGGGCAGCAAGGTGTTAAGTCTTCCACAGGTAAGACTGGATCCCTCAGGGTATATGGCGGTGCAGGGGTGCAAGCAATAAGGCAGACACACACAAGTCAGTCTCTTTCCATACCTTTACTGGTGATGGTTGCAGGCATGTCCCGGGAAGCTGCTCAGGGTGGAGGATGCACGTCCAGTAATCACTGTGTAGGGTTAAGGCCTCCTTACTTCCCGATGTGTGTGGGTTTCTAACTTGCATGAAGCTAAGTTTAACTCCTTTTCCTTGCTACGCCCGGCTGATCTTGTGATGAGGTCTTTTTGTGGACAGAACAGTGTCTCTATGGCGGTACCTGCCAGACTCCCGTCTTCCTGACCCCGGTTACGTATCAGCACTGAAGGGCCCCTCTGCGACTTAAAGTCCAGAGTCTCCGGTTTTTTCCCACTAGCTGTGAAGATGCTAGCAAGCTCGGACCCGGTGTCCGGTTGTGCAGAGTGGAGGATAAGCTATCGTCACTATTTCTCCTCAGTCACTCTCTCCCTTTTGTCCACTCGCCTGTCGTCCTACGCACACCTTAATATAAGCACAGGCAGCAGTAGATGTCAGCTTCTCGCTCAAACTTCCTCAGCCCTCAGGCTAATCTGACAGGGGTTTCTCCCTCCCAGCTCGTCTGAGGTAACTCCGTTCTCCAAAGTAGTGTCTGCTCTCCTGAGGTAACACCAACAACTCACTAACGTTCAGCTAGATTGTCTTCATCTCACTGCTGTCTCAAGGGCTCCCTCTGGTGGAACCAGGAAAAATGTGAAGTGTTGTATGCTTATCAGGTATTTGTGAATTACCTTTCCGTGCATCCTCCAGGGAACATGTGGCACCAAGCGCAGCTGGGCTACACACTGGATTACACACAGATCAGCTTTCTGAGCACTGATACATCTGCACAAGAAAAACAATGATTTTATCAAAACTGCTGCACGCAGTAAACTAAGTGATACATTGCTGGAATCAGGGGCTCAATCCCTACCTCATGCTGCTGTTAAATAGAGTAGCTTATTTTCTATAAATGTCCACTACTAGGACAACTCCCTCTTAAACTAAATGTTCTGCCCTGATAAAATAATAAAGCCTATACTCCCCTCCCGTGCCGGCTCTGTTCCAGCAATGTCGCCCTCTCGCAGTCCGGGGCCTTTGATGTGGTGAAATGACACGTGATTCCCGGCACCCAATCAGCGCTGGCGTCACTGTCTCCGCCTTCGGACAAACTGAACATGAGGATGAAGTCCGTGATGAGCTGCAGCCCTGGCTTCCTCTTCCTGTTCAGTTTGTCCGAAGACGGAGACAGTGACGCCAGCACTGATTGGGGTGACAGCGTCACGTGTCACAACACCGCATCACAGCGAGTGCTGACACTGCTGGAACGGCGCCGGCACTGGAGGAGAGTATAGGCTTTATTATTCTACCAGGGTCAAACATTTCATTTAAGAAGAGGTTGTCCTAGTAGTGGACAACCCCTTTAAGAGCTCCGAGTCATCATGACCAGTGTGAAATGTAGTCACTTTCATCTCTGTTTCTTTTTGATAGAAGTTTGACTTGGAGCAAAATGTTAGATCTGTGGCAAGAGGATAAACTGTACTGGCTGCGTTTTTACTGAAAGACCCTGCCACTGCCATGCACTGAATGTGTTAATGCCACCACACACTGCAGGTCCCAGGCGTAGACTTTATAACTGCATATAACCCTGCAGGTCCGTCATCTTGATGTGGTTTTCCTGCTGTCTGTGAGTCTCCCGAACACTGAATCATCCACATTGGCATCAACACACTGGCCATTATACCTCCAAATATAGTAACAGTGAGCAGCCCGCCCTGCGGAGCAGCAGTTACACTCATGCTATACACAACTCATTTTGCTCCATGAAACAAGCCCCTTTCCTGGTTAGTCACACTGCCTCATTGTACAGCATCTTCAGCGAATCACAAGGGATCAGTACACACCACCCATTCACTAATCACAGGACTCCGGGTTTATTCCTTTGCCTTATAGGTTATTGGATTTCTGTGTGTGCGACAAAGTCTGTTCTCTTCCCTTTTTCTTGTTTGTATCATGCATTTTTCAGTGATCCCACTGCATAAAAGCGGGAAAAGCTGAAATAATATTTTCCTACAGAACTGAAAGGCCTTCTGTTTTGCAGCAAATGAGTCACAAACGCTCTCTCAATAGCACATGCATATTAACAGCTTTCAATAAGCAGAACGACGGCGTACGCGTATTTACAAATGTACATTACGCCCCCTTCAATAAATACCAGGATCTAATCTTCTCTGCCGTTCGGTTCTAAATTATGATAAATGTTTTAAAAAAGCGTAATTAATAGTTACTTCACGTTAGAATATACAGAATAGCTGTGTAGACAGTGATGGGGGTAAACGCTGCACTGGAATTATGAATAGAATTCTAAAATATAGCTTTTACAAATATTCTTTTACATATTTGATCTTTTTTTCAAATTAAATCAAATGTAAAAAAAAGTTTTAAAATTATTAGTGAATTAAAGGGAATCTGTCACCCCATTTTGGCTATATCAGATATAGATATGCCTGAATAGTGCGTCCCATAAGTAACCTATAGGTATCTATCATATATCCTGACACCCCCGTTTTCATGCCCAAATACCTTTGTAAAGTTCGGTTTTCTGTATGCTAATCTGGGCGGTCCGGTCCGGAGGGCGGTGTTTTTTGCTTCCTCCCCCCGCTCCTCGGCTTCTCTTGCATAGGTCCGTCTGTGCATAGCACAGACGGCGTAGTGTTCCCGCGATTGCGCGTTTTAAAATCCCCCTGCGCCCGTGCAGTGTGCTTTGCCCAACAGTGGGCAAAGCATAAGATCATTACAGCGCATGCGCAACTATTTTCGGTCACTTTCCTTGCCCCAGAAGTCGTCCAAGTCAAGCAGTCATTTCCGGGGCAAGGAAAGTGACCGAAAATAGTTGCGCATGCGCTGTAATGATCTTATGCTTTGCCCACTGTTGGGCAAAGCACACTGCGCAGGTGCGGGGGGATTTTAAAACGCGCAAACGCGGGAACACTACTCTGTCTGTAGACGGACAAACGCAAAAGAAGCCGAGGAGCGGGGGGGGGGAAGCAAAAAACACCGCCCTCCGGACCGGACCGCCCGGATTAGCATACAGAAAACCAAACTTTACAAAGGTATTTGGCCATGAAAACGGTGGTGTCAGGATATATGATAGATATGGGACGTACTATTCAGGCATATCTTTATCTAATATAGCCAAAATGGGGTGACAGATTCCTTTTAAAGAAAGTTCTATATAGTTTATTTAGATTTTGCTAAATTAAGAACCAAGCTCTAATGTACAGGTCAGTAAAATGTAACGTTTATTTCAATATAATGTATATATATGGGATTCTAGAAATAACCATAAGGATAAACAGGTTAATGATATGAAAATAATAAAACTCTAAAATGAAATATGTTAAAAACAACTCAGTATTTTAATTATTGAGTAATAACTACACACAAAAATACATGCCTTTGCACAACTTAAGCATGCAAATTATCGAGATCCATCAAGCTCCATTTGCAACTGCCGACAATGATGGAAAGGAGAAAAGTCCAGAGACAGTGGCTGCTCATAGTAGCCCAAGCAACATTAGGACTGATTGTCGTGTTGAGAAGCGGCTCATGCTATACTTTGAAGAAATGGCCGTACAACTGGTTCCACAACCAAATCAATGTAAATCCAAGTTTTTAGTGTACCTGGAATAAAAACTAGAGTGATCCAGCTACCCGCACATTATGCCTCCCCACACCATAATCCCGGGAATAGGATCAGTCTGACATTCCCATGTGACACTGGGATCGGTTTGACATTTCCCTCCCGGTCTCCAGACTAATTTACAGCTATCACTGTGTCCAAGACAAAAGCAGGACTCATCACTGAAGAGGATAGAACTCTGTTACTCCATCCAGAATCTTGTCTCCATCTGGAAACCATGTTGGCAATGCCATGAAGAGGCTTTGACAAGGGAATGTCATACCAGTCCTACACTAAGGATTATGGTGTGGGGTGGCATAATGTATGGTTGCCGAACCCCTCTAGTCTTTATTCTGGATACACAAACAGCTCAGCGTTGCAACAATTTTTTAGATTTTTGATGAAACCTTAGGAACAACCTTTTTTCCAAAGTGTCTCAGGAGATGTTTTTCAACACAACAACGCCAGGGCACATGTTGCTTGTGCTACTGTGAGCAACTTCCATTGCCTAAGCATACTACCATGGCCCAGATTTGTCTCTAATTGAGCACTTATGGGACACCATTGGTCGTCAATTGCAAAAGGAGCTGCCAGCAGCGGATCTTGATGATTAGGGTGCCCTAGTGCATTCAGAGTAGCAGAACATTCCTCAGACAATCATTAATAACCTAATTAAAGTGAACCTGCCAGCAGGATTGTGCACAGTAACCTACAGACAGTGTCAGATCGGCGCCATTATACTGATTAAAATGATACCTTTGTTGATGACAACCGTCTTGTGGTTGTTGTTTAATCTTTATTTTCAGTTTTGAGTTAATGATATGCTCGTGCTTCAGGGCGGCCTGTGGGGGGTCTTCATGCGGTGCCTCCACTGCAACATGATCGCATCTATATGGTATATTTAATTCTTTTCTTTGATGGTATCCATAAATTTATTTTAAAAAAATCAGTTTGAAAATGACGCTGGACATGCCTGCAAAGTAGCAGCTATCGGCTATCCTATAGATGCTTGTTATGATATGGTAGCCAAGGAGGACAGTAACAAAAATAGCAGAGGCAGCCAGTCACCCAGAGAGGTTGGTAACTAATGGATTGCAGACCCCTAAACTGTTATGTTTCGGTAACTGAGGAGAAATAGCAAAAAATAGCAAAAGCGGTAATACACCAGAGAGGCTGGAACCTATTGGATTGCAGTAACCTGAACTAACCACACAACTAGAGGTAGCCGTGGAGCGTTCCTACGGTGATCCTAGATGCCTCGTCACAGCCTGAGAGATAACTACACCTAAGGCAGAAAGATGAAAGCTATCTGCCCCGGAGCAGATCCCAAAAGAAAATAGGAAGCCCCCAAACATGTAATGGCGGTTAGACAAGAAGAAAGCATGGACACAGACAGAAAATAGAATGAGCAAACGCTGGGGCCCAATTTGTCTAGACAGAAAAGTACAGGAAAGAATTCTGACTGCAATCCAACAAAACCCTAACAAAAATACCAACACTTCTGATTGCCAAAAAATCTGAGATAACATGATCTCATCCACCTAAATCAGATCTCTGGTGTAACAAAATGCTATTCAGCAAATAAAAAGCAACAAAAGAGCAAAGCAAAAGTGCAGACACAAACAGAGCACAATTGCAGCGCCAGACCCCAAAAGGGGAAAGGCTGCAGTCCACTGCAGGCAGCAAACCAGCAGAGAAAATCAAACAGAGAAAAAAAAACAGCAAACACTTATCTGAAGGAGAGCAGAAAACTAGTAGTGCTTCAAGCAAGACCAGAAGGAACAATTGATAACCGGCAAGGCTGCTGGAACTCAGGCCACTTATATCCTACCACTCACCGCCAGCTGAGTCAGGATATATGAATCAGTTCATTACCCTCAGCAACCACCGGAGGGAGCCCCAGCTCAGAAGCATATTCACAACACTAAACTAACCACACAACTAGAAGCAGCCGTGGGACTTACCTACGTTGACCTAGACGCCTCGACACAGCCGGAGAGTTAGCTAAGCCTAAAGATAGAAAGGGGAAAGCTAACTGCCACGGAGAAGCGCCCCAAAGAAATAGGTAGCCCCCACACATATATTGGTGGTGAGACAAGATGAAATACAAACGCAGGCAGAAAATAGAGTAACAAACACTGTCTAGATAGGACAGGACAGAAATAAGTATTCTTTCTGCAATCCAACAAAACACTAGGAAAAATTCCAACACTTCTGATTAAAAAAAAAAAAACCCTGAGACCAAACGATCTCTCCAGCTATATCAGACCTCTGGTGTGAACAGGTAGCTACCCCGCAGCCACTGAAATAACAGGGACTGAACAAATGAGCAGAGATAACTGAGAAACCGAGACCAGCGCAGGACCCAGCTGACCTCACTCAGAAGGCAGAAAAACAAAAGAAAACAAAACCACAGAAACGAGCAGAAAATAGCTTATCTGAAAGTTGAAGGAGCCCGCAGCAGCTGACTTCCAAACTGGACCAGGAAGAGAAAACTAATCACCGGCGAGGATCATGGGAAAGTTACTTCCTTAAATCTCCCCAGTCATCACTCCCAGATCGTCCGCAGCTGGATCCTCAGCTGAAGGGCCTCTGTCAGTCAAGACCGTTTCATTAACATCAAAAGCCACCAGAGGGAGCCCCAACTCAGAATTCATAGCATTCACAACAGATGCTACTGCGCAGGCAGCATCATCTTGGAGGAGCCAATATATTTTTTCTCTAGCAAGATGGCGCTGCCTGCGCCTGAACAGTATCACCGATAGCTGCTACTGCACTGGTGTGGCCAGTGCCATTTTTTAAATGGATTTTTTTTTAATGAATTTATGGATACCATCAAAGAAAATAGTTAAATTCACATTGATCATGCTGCCCGCCTGCAAAAGGGGATTTCTTTTCAATATATACATAATATTCATTATGTAAAGCAGGGGGCCGGTCAGTGAGGGATCAGTGACCTGTCAGAAGCCATCAGTATGAATACTTAATCCGAGCACCACATGAAGACCCCCACAGGCCGCCCCGGAGCACGGGCATATCATTAACTCAAAACTGAAAACAAAGATTAAACAACAGCCACAAGACGGATTTAATCAACCAAGATATCATTGTAATCAGTATAACGCCGCCGACCTGACACTGTGTGTAGGTTACTTTGGACAATCCTGCTGATGGGTTCACTTTAATAGCATGCCAAATCATGTAACTGTGTATTTCTGTGCATGGCACTCATTCTCAATAGTGAATAATAATTCGAGATGTTATGAACATTTTGTTTCCATTTTTTATAATTTGCATATCATTAACATGTCTATTGATCCTGTGATTTTCATAATTATACAACTTTTCTTTCTTGGTGTTGCAATTTCTGTGTCAAGCAGTGATATTAATATCAGGCATGAAAGTAATTTACTGTGACTCATAGATTAAAACTCTTTCAGACAACTACATCCCCCTCCAACATGTTTTGTCTTGGTGGTGCACTCGTGTGTATATGAGGCTTTGAGCACTCTAATGAGGAGAAACATATTGGGGGACTGATTTATGAAAAATAATTGTAATCTGTCACTCTTCCATCATGGCGTGATACTTCCGGGGACTGATTGTCTGCAGCTATCTTAGGTATTGTATTACAGCATTAAGTCATCTGGTACATATTGTGATACAGCATATTGATCTGGCAGCAATTTGCGATGTGACCAAGTGAGCATATAATCTCCTACTCTAAATTAGGAAGAGGCTTTGCTGTTCACTAATAAAATAATGCAAGAATGGCATGACGGTTGACTGACGGTAGAATTGTAATACACACTTGACAAAATACAATTAGAAAATTTACATTTTTCTCTAAATGCAAAAATAACCTGAAGCTGGGACACAATGTGTTCATTATTCCTCCTCGGCTATACTTATGTTTCCATTTTCAGTTGTGCTTGGATAGAACAACCTATTGCAGACCGGTGGAATATTTCCCATCACACAGGATGAGCAGGCTCTTCTTGTACTTGTTCTTGACCTGTTGTTTTGTGAAGCTGTAATTATATATGGTTATTTTGGTGACATTGCACGTTGAATGAAATGAAGGTAAGCAGAAAGAGTGCACAATGTACCAATTTCTAAATGGTTTCAGGAGCTGCTTTGTAAAGGGTATGCCACACTGAACAATATCGCTAACGGGATCGCTAAAAAACGTCACTATTTAGCGATCCCGTTAGCGATGTTGTTCAGTGCGGCATCTGCCAGCGACGAGCTTCCTACTGTGATCTCGCTCGTCGCTGGAATCGTTCCGGACCCTATTTTCTCGTCGGCGCTCCCGCTGGGTAAGTATATATCGCTAGTGTGGCACCTTTTCTTAGCGATTTAGCGGTACTTTTGTACCGCTAAAGTCGTTAAGAAGATCGCTAACGGCGATAGCGCCGTTAACTATATCGCTAAATGTGGCCGCACTTAGCGATATAGAAACAATCCCGCTAGCGATCGCATTAGTATGCGTCGTTATCGTGATCGCTAGCGGTTTTGTTTAGTGTGGCAGTACCTTAACTTGGAGATAGGTAAACCAATTTACCCCTCAGGGCAAAGGCCTACAGCTGTCATATGCCTTAAATTATAGTTTTAAATACAGACCAGTACAGAAAAGAGGGGTATATATCATAAATGTGCACAAGCATATATATACAATATTTGCCCCGAAATGAAGGACTATATAAGCGAGTGTACTCCAAATATGCAAGCACCAAACAAGAGAAAAAAGGAGTAAAAAACACTTAGCTATTGCAAAAATAAGTTCATTTATTTAGAAAAGGTACATGTGTACATAAAAAATCACACAATGGTGAATGACCCTAGCATAAAAAACTGTAATATACACGTGGGACCATAATATTATATATAGCAGCAAGGCAAATACACTTAGATTCTCACAAGTATATATCTAACCATAAGGATATTTTAAACAGCTCTAGACACATATGCTGCAATGGTAAACACACCAGTATGTGTGGTTTACAATGTGAATCCACCTCTCAGCGTACCGTGAATACTAGCTGCCCAAATATAAAGTTGCTTACCCCTTGAGTGTTTGAGCCGCTAGCTCTGGACCCACGTGTGACCCTCTGACGCGCGTTTCGCGTTTGCTTTATCAAAAAGGGATAAATCAAACGCGAAACGCGCGTCAGAGGGTCACACGTGGGTCCAGAGCTAGCGGCTCAAACACTCAAGGGGTAAGCAACTTTATATTTGGGCAGCTAGTATTCACGGTACGCTGAGAGGTGGATTCACATTGTAAACCACACATACTGGTGTGTTTACCATTGCAGCATATGTGTCTAGAGCTGTTTAAAATATCCTTATGGTTAGATATATACTTGTGAGAATCTAAGTGTATTTGCCTTGCTGCTATATATAATATTATGGTCCCACGTGTATATTACAGTTTTTTATGCTAGGGTCATTCACCATTGTGTGATTTTTTTATGTACACATGTACCTTTTCTAAATAAATGAACTTATTTTTGAAATAGCTAAGTGTTTTTTACTCCTTTTTTCTCTTGCTTGGTGCTTAAACTATAGTTTGTAGCTAATACCAACGTCAATGGGTTCTGCCCAAAATTCTATTTCAGAAGACTGACTGTCCATCCAAATTTACGGTTGGTGCAACAAAGATCAGACATTTTGGATTTACCATGACCAATTCCTTTTTTAACTTTGGAAAATATCTAGAATACACTTACTTACCTCCCCCTCCAATACTAAAGCTGGTCATACCCGTATCATCAAAGTTGGCAGAATTGGCAAATGTTCTACTTTCTTCCTACTGCCCCGATCTGAGTATGTATGTTCATGGGGAAGTTGGAAGAAATAGCTCTTGGCTGAACAAATAAGTGGTAATTACATGTGTGTTGTCAAATTTAGAGAGGACCCTTCACTAGGTCAATAGTGGCCAGTGTTTGCTCTTATGTATTAATGTCACTCCCTTGAGTAATTACTTTTATGTATTTAAAAATCCACCATATAGTAAGAGATATATGGGCCTTTTTATTTGATGCTAATTTTTATGGTTTTACTAAGTAGTCATTGCTCACATGATAATTATGCAGAGCAGCCTGAAGCCAGAGAATATTGTGAGCACCTTCCCATTAGCAAAGATCATAAATCAGCACTAAATAAAAGCCTATATCTCTGCAACAGTCTAATGGCTTTAGAAAAAAAATTGATTAGTCAGAGGAGCAGCGAGGAGCAGGTAAGCTGACCCCAAAAGCTATTTATTATCTGGGAATTCCAACAACAGGCATACATACAGTCATGGCCAAAAGTTTTGAGAATGACACAAATATTATATTTTCACATGATCTGCTGCCCTCTGGTTTTTTTGTTTGTTTGACAGATGTTTTTATCACAGACAGAAATATAATTGCAAACATATGAGTAACAAAAGCTTATATTGACAGTTAGAATGAGTTAATGCAGCAAGTCAATATTTGCAGTGTTGACCCTTCTTCTTCAGGACCTCTGCAATTCTCCCTGGCATGCTCTCAATCAACTTCTGGACCAAATCCTGACTGATAGCAGTCCATTCTTGCACAATCAATGCTTTCATTTTGTCAGAATTTTTAGGTTTTTGTTTGTCCACCCGTCTCTTGATGATTGACCACAAGGTCTCAATGGGATTAAGATCTGGGGAGTTTCCAGACCATGGACCCAAAATCTCTATGTTTTGTTCCCTGAGCCATTTAGTTATCACCTTTGCTTTATGGCAAGGTGCTCCATCATGCTGGAAAAGGCATTGTTGATCGCCAAACTGCTCTTGGAGGGTTGGGAGAAGATGCTCTTGGAGGACATTCTGGTACCATTCTTTATTCATGGCTGTGTTTTTAGGCAAGACTGTGAGAGAGCCGATTCCCTTGGCTGAGAAGCAACCCCACACATGAATGGTTTCAGGATGCTTAACAGTTGGCATGAGACAAGACTGGTGGTAGCGCTCACCTTGTCTTCTCCGAATGAGGCGTTTTCCTGATGTCCCAAACAATCGAAAAGGGGATTCATCAGAGAAAATAACTTTACCCCAGACTTTGTAAAAATTAATATTTGTGTCATTCTCAAAACTTTTGGCCATGACTGTAAACTGACTTGGGATAAAACATAGACTACCCCTTTAATTGTGAATGTGTGGAACCTTTCTAGTCACAGTGCTGGAATAATGCACGCGCGCCATCTCATCACCACTCTTCTCGGCCCCCTCGCCTGTGCCCGCTGCTAAAGAGAATTGAATTTTCACTGCACTGGCAGTGAATATTCATTTCTCTTAAAGTGTGCACAGTTTCAGCCGCAGCTGCCGGCTTCCAGCAGCTGCCGGGCTATCATGGGTGCCCGCTCATTAAGGTAATGAATATTCACCTCTCCACTCCCATAGGAGTGGACGAGGTGAATATTCATTACCTTAATGAGTGGGGACACGTGATCGCTCAGCCGCAGATGCTGCTGGCACAGAAACAAGATGCTGCGAGAGTGCGCAGGGAAGTTAAGTAGGATTTTTCAAATTTTTTTATGCTTTTCTCATGAGGGCCACACATACAAGGATAGGGATGAGGAACCATGCATACCAGGACAAGGATGAGGAGCCATGTATACCAGTATAGGAATGAAGGGGCCATGCATACCAGGATAGGGTTGAGGAACCATGCATACCAGGACAGGGATAATGAGCCATGCATACAAGGATGGGGATAAGTAGCCATGCATACAAGAATAGGGATAAGGAGCCACGCAGACAAGGATTGGGATAAGCAGCCACGCAGACAAGGATGGGAATAAGGAGCCATGCATACCAGGACAGAGATGAGGAGTCATGCATACAAGGATAGGCATGAGGAACCATGCATATCAGGACAGGGATGAGAAGCCATGCATAAAAGCATGGGATAAAAATCCATGTATACCATGATAGGGATAAGGAGCCATGCATACAAGGATGGGGATAGGGAGCCATGCATACAAGGATATGGATGAGGAGCCATACAGACAATGATAGGGATAAGAAGTCATGCAGACAAGGATGGGGATGAGGAGCCATGCATACAAGGATGGGGATAAGGCGCCATGCATACAAGGATGGGAATAATGAACCATGCAGACAAGGATAGGGATGAGGAGCATGCAGACTAGGATGGGGATAAGGACCCATGCATACAAGGATGGGGATAAGGAGCCATGCATACAAAGATACGGATGAGGAGCCATGCAGACAAGGATGGGGATAAAGAGCCATGCAGATAAGGATGGGGATGAGGAACCATGCATACCAGAATAGGGTTTAGGGGACAATGCATACCCAGCTTGTACTCGAGTCAAGTTTTCCCAGTTTTTCATGGCAAAATTAGGTGCCTCGGCTTATACTCGGGTCGGCTTATACATGAGTATATACAATTTTTTTTTATGTGAGACCATTATAGAGTACTAGATGGTGGCCTGATTCTAACGCATCGGGTATTCTAGAACAGTGGTCCCCAACCTTTTTTGCACCAGGGACCGGCTTCAAGCAAGACACCCTCCCATCCTTGTATACATGGCTCCGCTCCCACCCTCCCATCCTTGTATACGTGGCTCCCCTGTCCCATCCTGTATGCATGGCTCCGCTCCCACCCTCCCAGCCTTGTATACATGGCTCTGCTCCCACCCTCCCATCCTTGTATACATGGCTCCCCTGTCCCATCCTTGTATTCATGGCTCCGCTCCCACCCTCCCATCCTTGTATACATGGCTCCCACCCTCACATCCTGTATGCATGGCTCCGCTCCCACCCTCCCATCATTGTATGCATGGCTGGGCTCCCCCTTCCTCCCCCATCATACTTACCCTCACAGCGTCGCTGAACTTCCCTGCATCTCTATCCGGGCGCGTCAGCTTCTTCGTGTGCGGAGCGATCACGTGGTACCGCTCATTAAGGTCATAAATATGGACGCCACGCCTATGGGAGTGGAGTCGCGTCCATATTCATGACCTTAATGAGCTGTACTACGTGACCGCTCAGCACAGGGGTGCAGAGACAGAAGGTGAGTATTGCTGTCTTCTGGAAACCGGCGGTTGCAGCTGTCACTACAGTGCTACAGCTGCCGGCTCCCCGTGTGTCCAGCATTCTGAGCCTGGCTGCGTCGCCGCTGACCTACATGCGGCAGGAGATGACCCGCGGTTACCGTTGGGAGATCAGCGCTAGCTCCACATAGTCCTCCATACAGTGTAATAGCCCACACATAGTCCTGCATAAAGTGTAATGGGCCCCACATAGTGCACAATACACAATACTTTGTGTATTTGAGCTTGATACCCCTGCCTTAAAGGGTTTGTTCTCATCATGATAAAGGGTTACAATTGCAAAGAGGTTGTAAAAACAAACAACTTTGCAATTTTACTTTTGATTAAAAATCCTCTCCATTCTCAAGAACAGACCTTTACTACAATTGGTGGGTAGTATCTTAGGCGCTTACAAGCTCTTTGATATTGACTCTATAGCACGCTAATGTACAAGTTGTCTTTCTAATCTAAAACCTCAGTATTCCGGGAACCTTGCGAAAAATAAGTGGGTTTTGGATTGCAGTTTGGGCACTCGATCTCTAAAAGGTTCCCAATCACTGTTCTAGACGGACTAATGTGATCAGTGGCACACTCCGAAATGTGCATCAATGTAGTAAAATTTTTGTCATAACATCTGTCTTGTCTTAAAGGATGCTCTCAATTTACTCACAGTCTTCTTATTATATTACACATAGTAGATGAAAGCGCTGTGAAAGTACAGGATATTGGAGTGCACCATCTGCAGAACACTGTGTTACTCTGCAAAATCAAGACAACTCTTGGATAGAGCACTTTTTAGACTCCATTATACAAATGTGAAGATTAGTTATAAATTGAGAGCTATAATAATTACATGGAGCACTAATAAATCAGGATTTTAATAGATTTATTACGCCTGTCATTATGGAGTACTCTTTATACTCTAGTTTTCCATAAGCCTTGCACAATTATTTTGTATAAAAATAAATATTTATAAAATATATTCAATGCTTTATTCTTTAATACTTTTAAGCACACAGACAGTAATTATGACCAAAAGTATTTTAATGGAATATAATTCGTTTTTTTCATTCCCCATGAGTCAGGGCACCTGATGCCAGAAACGCGTTGGTGGTATGAATTTTTTATGGATTTTTTGTACCTATTTTAATATTTTGAAATAAAGCAATGACGAAATGTTAATGAAATGTTAATATACATTTATTGAGCCATTTTTTCTTTGGATTTGCAAGGCACACTAGGGCAGGTGGGCGCAGTTTCGAGCCCCAGTTACCTATCTTTGGTGCGCTGGCTACTTTTACATTTACAAACAATGATATTATGCTTTGGATTTGTAAAATTATCGTAAGTCTGTATCGTAAGCATTCAATGCATATTTAACAGACAATTTTTATAACAAGTTTTCAAGATGTCTGATTGCAGTCAATGAGTTGCTTACATTCGGTGGTTAAACATCTGTCTCTGGTTATGGATTAGCACAAATGTAGGGCTGAATAAAGAGGACCTGTCACTCAAGTGGAGCTAGTCATGGAGAAGCTGCTGGGAACCTGCCTCTTGGACTAGTCACTCAAGAAGTATGATCCCCAGCCGGCTTATAAAGTGAATGATTTCTTCGGAACGCTGCAGCATTTTACATTAAAACATACCTGCCTGAAACGAGGGATCAAGACTCTCATTCCAGCTGACCGTGATATGAACAGCATGAATCAGCTGTCAGATGCCCTTTAAAACTGCAAGGAAATTGGCACATAAAGTACATTGGAAAATTGCATAAATATTCACTATACAATAAGCAACCAATGTATATGTTTTATTTATTGGTAACATTTCTGCAAGGATTCAGTTATGCATTTACTTTTCTAGTGTGTGATACTACAGTCATGGCCAAAAGTTTTGAGTATGACACAAATATTATATTTTCACATGATCTGCTGCCCTCTGGTTTTTATGTGTGTGTTTGACAGATGTTTTTATCACAGACAGAAATATAATTGCAAACATATGAGTAACAAAAGCTTATATTGACAGTTAGAATGAGTTAATGCAGCAAGTCAATATTTGCAGTGTTGACCCTTCTTCTTCAGGACCTCTGCAATTCTCCCTGGCATGCTCTCAATCAACTTCTGGACCAAATCCTGACTGATAGCAGTCCATTCTTGCACAATCAATGCTTTCATTTTGTCAGAATTTTTAGGTTTTTGTTTGTCCACCCGTCTCTTGATGATTGACCACAAGTTCTCAATGGGATTAAGATCTGGGGAGTTTCCAGGCCATGGACCCAAAATCTCTATGTTTTGTTCCCTGAGCCATTTAGTTATCACCTTTGCTTTATGGCAAGGTGCTTCATCATGCTGGAAAAGTCATTGTTGATCGCCAAACTGCTCTTGGAGGGTTGGGAGAAGTTGCTCTTGGAGGACATTCTGGTACCATTCTTTATTCATGGCTTTGTTTTTAGGCAAGACAGTGAGAGAGCCGATTCCCTTGGCTGAGAAGCAACCCCACACATGAATGGTTTCAGGATGCTTAACAGTTGGCATGAGACAAGACTGGTGGTAGCGCTCACCTTGTCTTCTCCGAATGAGGCGTTTTCCTGATGTCCCAAACAATTGAAAAGGGGATTCATCAGAGAAAATAACTTTACCCCAGTCCTCAGCAGTCCACTGCCTGTACCTTTTTCAGAATATCAGTCTGTCCATGATGTTTTTTCTGGAGAGAAGTGGCTTCTTTGCTGCCCTCCTTGAGACCAGGCCTTGCTCCAAGAGTCTCCGCCTCACAGTGCGTGCAGATGCACTCACACCTGCCTGCTGCCATTCCTGAGCAAGCTCTGCACTGCTGGTAGCCCGATCCCGCAGCTGAAACACTTTTAAGAGACAGTCCTGGCGCTTGCTGGTCTTTCTTGGGCGCCCTGGAGCCTTTTTTGCAACAATGGAACCTCTCTCCTTGAAGTTCTTGATGATGCGATAGATTGTTGACTGAGGTGCAATCTTTCTAGCTGCGATACTCTTCCCTGTTTGGCCATTTTTGTGCATTGCAATGATGACTGCACGTGTTTCTTTAGAGATAACCATGGTTAACAGAAGAGAAACAATGATGCCAAGCACCAGCCTCCTTTTAAAGTGTCCAGTGGTGTCATTCTTACTTAATCATGACAGATTGATCTCCAGCCATGTCCTCATCAACACCCACACCTGTGTTAATGGAGCAATCACTGAAAAGAGGTTAGCTGGTCCTTTTAAGGCAGGGCTGCAATGCTGTTGAAATGTGTTTTGGGGGATAAAGTTCATTTTCTAGCCAAATATTGACTTTGCAAGTAATTGCTGTTTAGCTGATCACTCTTTATAACATTCTGGAGTATATGCAAATTGCCATTAGAAAAAGTGAAGCAGTAGACTTTGTAAAAATTAATATTTGTGTCATTCTCAAAACTTTTGGCCATGACTGTATAACTGCTTGACCTTTAAACCTGTGATCACTAAGCATATTTATCTGTTACTCTTACAGGACAGGAGAATTCGGAAGACCCTGACCCCCGGGGAGTTACAGACATCAGCCTGCATATGACATTTGTGTCATTTCAGAATTCGGGTCTGCTATTCCTTGCATCTGGAGAATCCCAATACTTACTAGTAGAACTGGTCAATGGGACAATCAGGGTGAGTCTGTGTACTGTGCGGAGACATGTTACAGCTTCATTCTCCAAACAGGTTTCTGCTCAAATAAATCCGTGGGGAATCATATTTGATACTAAGACTTTATTCATGTTCTGGACCATTTTAAAGATGATCTGTTGTAGTAAATGCTTGTATTTTGCTTACCTTCCTGGAAAAATTGATAAATTGATATCTGCAGAATACCATTCCCATCCCAGGCTATTTGCTCATTTTGTTTTTATCTTGGGTTTTGCCTGTTTATTGGCCAGTGTGAACATGCGCTGTTATGTTACGGTAGCTGAGGAGTGCAGGTAAAAAAGGAAATACACCAGAGCAGTTGGAATCTATGAGATTGCAGTACCCTGACTAACCACCGCAACTAGAGGCAGCCGTGGAGCGTTCCTACGTTGGTCCTAGACGCCTCGTCACAGCCTGAGAAACTAACTACACCTAAAGATAGAAATAGGAAAGCTATCTGCCCCGGAGCAGAACCCCAAAGATAATAGAAAGCCCCCAAACATGTAATGGCGGTTAGACAAGAGGAAATACTGACACAGAAAGAAAATAGTATGAGCAAACGCTGGGGCCCAAACTATCTAAATAGAAAAGGATAGGAAGGGTACTTACTGCAATCTCAGAAAACCCTGAAAAAACACCAACTCTACTAATTTCAAAATCACCTGAGATCACACGACCTCTACCACCTAAATTAGTTCTCTGGTGTAACAAAAACAAAACAGCAGCCACTGAAAAAAAACTGGAAAAAGCAAAAGTACAAAACACAGTGGCTGGACTAAACTGAGAGGGCAAAAGCCCCCGGAGGGGACCCTGAAGGCCCCCACAGAAGTGCAGGACAAAATGCAAAAATATAGCAAAAACACAAAATAAGAAATTGTCTTATCTGATAGCAGGAGATGCAGACACGACACAGCAGGCTACAAGGGAAACTGGAAAGAAGGATTCAGACCAGAACAATTGATCACCGGCAACCCTGATGGAAAAATGACTCCCTTATATAAGACCAATCAGTAACACCTGATTCCCAGTCCTCACAATCCTCACTAGTACCGCTTGTAACCACCAGAGGGAGCCTCTGCTCAGAACTCATCTCAAACCCATTCACAACAGTACCCCCCCCTTGAGGAGGGGTCACCGAACCCTCATTTGAGCAACCAGGTCGGTCAGGATGAGTTCTATGATACGCACGGATAAGTCTCCTAGCATGGATGTCCGAAGCAAACACCCAAGAATTGTCTTCCTGACCATAACCTCTCCATTTAACCAAATACTGGAGTCTTCGTCTAGAAAAACGAGAATCCAATATTTTCTCAACCACATACTCCAGATTGCCCTCAACCAAAACAGGGTCAGGAGGCACAGCAGCAGGAACCACTGGCTCAACAAACCTCTTCAACAAGGACTTGTGGAACACGTTATGGATCTTAAATGTCCCTGGAAGAAGCAAACGAAAAGAAACAGGATTAATAATCTCCATGATCTTATAAGGTCCAATGAACCTAGGCTTAAATTTAGGAGATGCTACTCTCATAGGAATATTCTTTGAGGACAACCAGACCAAGTCCCCCACCCTAAACCGAGGACCATCAGTCCTATGCCGGTTAGCAAACCGCTGGGCCTTCTCCTGAGAGAGGGACAACCTCTCCACTACCTGGTCCCAAATCTGCTGCATACGCTCAACAACAGAGTCAACACCTGGACAGACAGAAGCCTCCGTCTGTCCTGAAGAAAATCGAGGTGAAACCCAGAATTACAGAAAAACGGAGACATCAAAGTGGCAGAGCTAGCCCTATTATTAAGAGCAAACTCAGCCAAAGGCAAAAAAGAGACCCAGTCATCCTGATCAGCAGACACAAAGCATCTTAGATAAGTCTCCAATGTCTGGTTTGTTCTCTCAGTTTGACCATTGGTCTGAGGATGAAATGCCGAGGAGAAAGACAATTGAACACCCAGTTTAGAACAAAAAGTCCTCCAAAATCTGGAAACAAACTGGACTCCTCTGTCAGACACAATGTTCTCAGGAATGCCGTGTAAACGAACCACGTGCTGAAGGAACAACGGCACCAATTCAGAGGAGGAAGGCAACTTAGGTAATGGCACAAGATGTATCATTTTGGAAAACCTATCACAAATTACCCAGATGGTGGTCATTCTCTGAGAAACAGGAAGATCGGAAATGAAATCCTAGAGATATGGGTCCATGGTCTCTTGGGCACAGGCAATGGCATCAACAAACCACTAGAGCGAGAGCAAGGCTTGGAGCGAGAGCAAGTCCCGCAGGACTGCACAAATTCCCTGACATCGCGAGACAAGGTAGGCCACCAAAAGGACCGACTAACCAAGTCTCTGGTACCAAAAATTCCGGGATGCCCAGCCAATGCGGAACAATGAATCTCAGACATCACACTCTTTTTCCATTGGTCCGGGACAAACAATTTTCCAACAGGGCAGCGCTCGGGCCTATCCTCCTGACACCCCTCCAGAGCAAGTCTCAA
>JARQOD010000004.1:357837373-357919770 GCA_033576555.1 Oophaga sylvatica
AAAAATTTTTCCCCCAACGGGAGCGCGGGGCCTATCCTCTGACACCCCTCCAGAGCAAGTCTCAATTGGGCGAGATGGCGGAAAAAAACTACACCCTCCTTCAAAAATAAACAGAGGGATCAGATAGCTCAGGAAGTCCGCAAGGAAACTCTCGAAGGGGCATCCGCCTTAACATTCTTAGTGCCAGGAAAGAAAGGAAACCACAAAATAAAAACGTGTGAAAAACAAGGCCCACCTGGCCTGTCTAGGATGAGTCGCTTGGCAGATTCCAGATAGACCAGATTCTTATGGTCCGTAAGGACCACCACCTATGTTTGGCTCCCTCAGCCAAGTCTCCACTCTTCAAAAAGCCCACTTCATGGCCAATAAACTCCCGATTACCACGTCATATTACGTTCATAGGAGAAAAAATTTTCGAGAGAAAAAAGGCACAAGGGTTACTTTTAGAGGTCTCTGGATCTTTTTGGGACAAAACGGCACCTGCCCAATTTCAGAGGCATCAACTCCACCTGAAATGGCAGAGAAACATCAGGCTGCCGTAAGAACAGGAGCGAAGAGAAATATCTGCTTAAGTTCCTGAAACCGAAGAATGCCTCAGGAGGCCAATTCACCACATCAGAACCCTTTCTGGTCAAATCAGTTAATGGTTTAACAATAACCGAGAAATTACCAATAAATTTACGATAAAAATTGGCAAAACCCAAAAATCTTGAAGAGCCTTTAATGAAGTAGGTTGGACCCAATCACAGATGGCCTGAACCTTGACCGGGTCCATTTCAATAACAGATGGGGACAAAATGAATCCCAGAATGAGATCTTCTGTACGCCAAAAAGACACTTTGATCCCTTCACAACAGAGCATTCTCTCTCAAATCTGGAAACAGTCGAACATGTTTCACATGAGAGTCCCAGTCATTAGAAAAAAATCAAGATATCACCCAAAATTTAACAATCAGAAAACTTGTCCACAAAATCCCTGAAAATGTCATTCATGAAGGGACGGGAAGACGGAAGGAGCATTAGTGAGCCCAAAGGGCATCACAAGGTACTCAAAATGCCCTTCAGGGGTGTTAAATGCCGTCTTCCATTCATCCCGTGCTTTAATGCGAATAAGGTTATACGCCCCCCTGAGGTCAAGCTTGGTAAACCAAAGTAGCGTTTTTCACCCTGGAAAACAGGTCAGAAATCAAGGGTAACGGGTATTGATATTTCACAGTAATTTTGTTCAAGAGACGATAATCAATACACGGCCTTAATGAACCATCTTTTTTGGCCACAAAGAAAAAACCGGCACCTAAGGGTGAAGAGGATGGTCTGATATGACCCTTCTCCAATGATTCCTTGATATAAAGACCGCATAGCGTCATGTTCAGGTACAGACAAGTTAAAAAGGCGACCTTTAGGGAATTTACTACCTGGCACTAATTCAATAGCGCAGTCATAGCTCCTATGGGGAGGTAAGGATGCAGATTTACTTTCGCTAAAACATCAAAAAAATCAAACAAAAGTCAGGAACATCCTCAGCCTGGGGGAGGCAGAAAAAAACAGGAGTGTTGGTATTAACACATTGGCAGCCCCAACTGGTTACAGACCCAGATTTCCAATCCAAAACAGGATATGAGACTGTAACCAAGGGAAACCCAGCACTATAATGTCATGCAGATTATATAGAACCAAAAATTTGCAGCACTCCTGGTGATCAGGTTCAACCCTCATTATCACCTGAGTAAAAACGGGTTTTTATTCTCAGCCAAAGGGGTAGAATCGATCCCCAGTAAAAGGAATAGACTTTGTAGGGGTATCAAGGGAAACCCAAACGTTTAGAAAAAATCATAACCCCATCGGGGTTAATAGTGCTCCAGAATCAACGAAAGCCTGAGCAGAAAATGAGGACAGAGAGCATATCAGAGTGACAGTTAATAAAAACTTAGTCTGAACACTACCAAGACAACTGAGCGTGCAAAATGTCTTCCCCGCTTAGGGCAGACTGAAAATAGCATGAGAGGCATCACCACAGTAGAAACATAACCCATTGCGCTTTCGAAACTCATGACGCTGTGCCCCAGACACCACTCCATCACACTGCATGGGCTCAGCAGCTGGCTCACAAGGCAACACCACTCCACGCATACTTCTCGCTCACGCAAACGTCTGTCAATTTGAATCGCTAATTGACATAGATCATTGAGACCAGAGGGACAGGGAATCCCACCATAACATCCTTTACATTATCCGACAGACCCTTCCGGAAAAGGGCGCCAAAGGCGTCATTTCCACTTGGTCAGGACTGCCCACCTACGGAATCTCTGACATGTATAACTCAGCATCATCAGCCCCTGATTTAATGCCAACAAGGCTTTTTCAGCTTGATCAGTGACATTAGGCTCATCGTACAATAACCCCAAAGCCTGAAAAAATGCATCAACATCACTCAAAACAGGATCCCCAGGTATCAGGGAAAAAGCCCAATCCTGAGGATCGCCGCGCAGGAGAGAGATGATAATTTGAACCTGCTGCGCTGCGTTTCCTGAGGACTTAGAATTTTAAGGCAAAGAAAACAATTTACAATTATTTTTGAAATTCTGAAACTTAGCTCGATCCCCTAAAAACAAATCTGGCATGGGGATCCTAGGTTCCACAACAGGCAACCTAGCAAGATATGCAGCAATACTCTGAACCTCAGTGGCAAGCTGATCCACACCGGCCAGACAACTGTGCAAACTCCATTGGGAGAAAAGATCCTCCCCAGCACCCAGAGATACAGAGGGGGAAAAAAAAAAATGCAACAAACAAAAAAAAATATCTCTGACAACTTTTCTTCCTTCAAAATATTTTTTCCCTTCTGTGAGTACCATACAATTTTTATGGCCGGTGATACTGTTATGTTACGGTAGCTGAGGAGTGCAGGTAAAAAAGGAAAATACACTAGAGCAGTTGGAATCTATGAGATTGCAGTACCCTGACTAACCACCGCAACTAGAGGCAGCCGTGGAGCGTTCCTACGTTGGTTCTAGACGCCTCGTCACAGCCTGAGAAACTAACTAACTCCTAAGATAGAAATAGGAAAGCTATCTGCCCCGGAGCAGAACCCCAAAGATAATAGAAAGCCCCCAAACATGTAATGGCGGTTAGACAAGAGGAAATACTGACACAGAAAGAAAATAGTATGAGCAAACACTGGGCCCAAACTATCTAAATAGAAAAGGATAGGAAGGGTAACTTACTGCAATCTCAGAAAACCCTGAAAAAACACCAACTCTACTAATTTCAAAATCACCTGAGATCACACGACCTCTACCACCTAAATTAGTTCTCTGGTGTAACAAAAACAAAACAGCAGCCACTGAAAAAAAACTGGAAAAAAGCAAAAGTACAAAACACAGTGGCTGGACTAAACTGAGAGGGCAAAAGCCCCGGAGGGGACCTGAAGGCCCCCACAGAAGTGCAGGACAAAATGCAAAAATATAGCAAAAACACAAAATAAGAAATTGTCTTATCTGATAGCAGGAGATGCAGACACGACCAGCAGGCTACAAGGGAAACTGGAAAGAAGGATTCAGACCAGAACAATTGATCACCGGCAACCCTGATGGAAAAATGACTCCCTTATATAAGACCAATCAGTAACACCTGATTCCCAGTCCTCACAATCCTCACTAGTACCGCTTGTAACCACCAGAGGGAGCCTCTGCTCAGAACTCATCTCAAACCCATTCACAACAATGCGCCTACACATTGCATGCATGCCACCTCAGATTCCAGTTCATCTCTTTAGATTTTTGTTAAATGTAGGACTGCAGTAAATAAATAAATAGCAATAGTGCATGAAAATACCAGGGTAGTTAGTTAACACAATTTTGGTTTAAAAAAAAAAAAGTAAAAGCCATCCCACCACATCAAGGTGACAGTCATATATTTGTCAACATTTTACTTTCTTGTACTTTATTTTATATTTTGTTTTACATATTATATGCGTATATGTTTCCCAAGGGGATCATAAAAGAGTTTTGAGGTCATTTACACTTTACAGATATCTTTGTATAGCAGAATTTCCCCTGTAACGAACCAGTCTAGATTGCAGAAGGAAAAGCGTTAAATTCGCGCTATGCATTCATAATGACACAAGTTTAATAGCATTATCCTGACGAAACAGCTACTGAGGCAACACATGAAGTACAGCAATAAAAGCTGAGCATTACTACATTTTAATGCCTCAGGGAATAACTTGGTTTCTCTTGGAAATAAACAGTTGGGCATGTCTAAATCCAACATGCCCCATCCTTCTGTTGCCCGACTTGTGCCAGCTTAGAGAGACAGAAAACACTGAACTCACTAAATATACCTTTAAGATCTACTGAAAACAAACGAAAGAACAGATGGTAAATGATCCCTGTGATATTAACAGGTACAGATGTAGCGGAGCATAATGAGTCATAATATCATGTGTTATATGTGCATTTTACATACTGTTTTGGGTCATCTTACTATATTACCATAATACAGAGCTCCGCTGCATCTGTAGAAAGAAACATGAAGCTGCTATAAACACATCCCAAAAAAGAACATTTATCTCTGAACCAACAAAAACACAGGCACAACAAAAAAGGATATTACCAGGGGGAAAATCCTAACAAAACACACTGCTTCTTATGGGAACCGTATGAGGCAAATACACACATTCACAATGTCTGAAAAGCTTATATTCCTGAAGATGTGCTTACTCACTGAGATGCACAAGCACAAACTTCCGCTATTAATCAGTTTGTTCCTAGAATCATAATTAAGACCAAATGTGAGATACAGAAATTGTCCTCAGCTGCCCCCATCTGTCCATATACATGTGTACACACATTTCTTCCAGTAAGTTTCCTACAAGGGGAGCTAAACACAACAGCGAGTCTCGTACTAATAATAAGTTCTCAGAAATTAAAATTGTTGTCTACTGAAAACAGACAGAATTCGGCTTTCATTTTGCCGGAGGGTAGAGTTTTATAGCAGGATTTCTTCCTGGAATCCAGAAGCCGTCTTTTTTAAAGGTAGAAAAAAATAGGTAAATAATAAAATTCCACATAGAGAATTTGTATAAATCCCTATGCAGATTATTATATATTGCTGTACACATGTTCAGTCTTTTGTTACTTCTGTTAACTGCTTCAGGATTCACAATCCATGAGGCAGATATGAGAAAGTAGAATGTCATTTTTTGGGAGGCTTGTAAGGCGCCCACTGTTTACAGTCGAAAGTATCGGAAAGAGCTGCCATAGGTAAAACTAAAGTGGCTTTACCTAGGGAAACCTCAGCAGGTCTGCCGGCATCTTAAAGACATTGTGTGCACATACCCTTAGAGGAAATTTTCATTTCTTGAAGCGGTTTTGGAGAGATTTAGAAGCGTTTTTTCCTAAAGTAGGACATGCATGTTATTTTCTCCCACCAGGCGTTTTTCAAAACTTGAAGTGGAAAAAAATGCTCAAAAGACTGAATTTATGAAAACCAAAGTGGTTTTCCAACGTGAATAAATAAGAAGGGTCTTTTAAGCATTTTTAACGATTTTTGAGACATTTTTTATGGACCCTAAAATCTTTGTGTGCATATATTCTTATTGTTTACACAGGAGTAATTCATTTGAAACTCATGCTACATTATTTACAGAAAAGTATTGGTTAATCAATTAAAAGTGACATACACTTAACTGAAATTTTTTTTTGTTATTCTTATTTTTCAGATTCGTTTGAAAAGAGGCACAGAAGAAACCGTTCTGAACTTGCCAAAATGGATTGTTCTAAAAAATAGTGAGGCCCACAGAATAGATTTACAGGTTGCGGAGTCTCAAATATCTTTAACACTGGACAACTTCACTAATATTTTGGATCTCTCATGGACCAAACAGAAACTTTTCACATACCACAGTATTTTGCTTGGTGGAACTGGTGGAAATAATACTCTAGATCATTTGGAAAATATTCCTGCATTTCATGGCTGTATAATGGAAGCTAAGTTTGATAAAATGGATTTTGCTTTCTGGTTCTTTTCCTCAAGTAGAATTTTATGGACAATGGGATTTGTGTCACTCAGAATTTCAAACTAGTAAAACTGGATCCTTTGGGTTCCTAGGACCACGCTCATTTCTAAAGTTTCCAACTTGGGTCATGAAACCACATGGATCCATACAAATAACTTTGGAGACTTCTAGACCAGGACGTGCACCTTTGATTTACCAAGCAGGACCTCAAAAATCTTACTTATATATTGAAATTGCTGGTGGTCACCTCCAGGGTGTGTTTGACACTGGAATGTCAGCTATAAAATTTCAAAACTTGGTGTACATTAGTGATGGCCAGATCCATACTATTCACATTTCTGTGGACAGTTCCAATATACAGGTGACTGTGGATAAAACTTCCACTCAGGTCTCTCTTAATAGTATACGTCAAAAGTGGAATTTCCATGGTGATCTTTATCTTGGTGGTGTGGATGACATCACTTTAGCAAAGATGCGTGAAGGTCCTCTTGGTAACATTTTCATTGATGATATGGAGTATAAATCTTTTTCTGGATGCATTATGAACTTAAGGATTAACTCTAAAGATATAAAAATACAGGATGCTTTGATAAGTAAAGATATAATAAATGGTTGTCAAGAATATGATGACTATGCAGAATATGAAGACTATATCACTACCATAATTTCTCCCACAACTGCTCCAACAATTTTTGAGAGTCTTTTTGACATTTGCAAGTTGGAGCCCAATAAAGCCAAAATAACATTTCTTCTGAACCCTAAACCCATTACTGTAGCCAAGGGGGATTTGCAGTTCTTGAATGGAGACATGTTAACCCAACAATTGACTTGGACAAAGCTGGTTTACGTCAGTCTCAGCTGGTTTTTAGTATAGTTGGCAGAACTCAACATGGCCATTTAGAGCTTGGGATACCAGGAGGTGACACCAGAAAAAAATTCACATTGCTGGATATCAGCAGTCACAGAGTGAGATACATCCATGATGGGTCAGAGTCCTATAAAGACCAACTAAATCTGGAGATGTCATTAGCCAGTGGAATAAATGTTCCTGAGTGTCTAAGAAAGGCCCAGCTTTTCAATCTTACAATAAATATTTCTCCTTCTATTTCTACGCCTGTTATTCACTTTCCTAGAGGAAACACATTTTGGATTTTGCCTTTTGGACGGAAGGTTTTATCAGTGGATGATATCAAGATTACAGACTCAGATACACCTTGTGATTTGCTAACAGTTTATGTTACTGGTAACTATGAGCAAGGACAATTTGAAATTCAGGGCAAGCTTGGAGAATCTGTTCATCAATTCTCCTGCAAAGATTTGGAAACAAGTCGAGTAATGTTTGTACATAAGTCTGGACATGAGTCGCATCTCACTATACAGGCCAGTGATGGAACTTCAAGAACTCCTCCAGAGCTGGTCAACTTTTTAATAGTGGCGCCTTTAATAAATATGACTCAGAATGCAGTTGTCGTACACCAGGGAACATCTGTGTTAATCACAACATCCAATCTACCTTTAGTCACCAATGCAAATGAATTGGGAATGAAAATTACCTATCAACTGCTTGATATCCCCAGGCTAGGTATGGTACAGACACTAGTGCCTGAAGAAGGTTGGAAAGAAACAGATACCTTCAAACAAGATGATCTGGAAAGATCTGGCGTAAGGTATCTCAGTGCTAATTCAGAACTTCAAGAAGAAGAGTTAAGTGAAGACATGAAAATTCAACTAAAGCTAGGTACACAAGTAGTGAGTAATAACACATTTAAGGTCAAAGTAAAAAGGTCAAGTTTACAGATGAGGAGGATGATTCCTTTAAAGTTAGGAAAGAAACGAGAAGTGAACTTTACAGACAAACATTTGCAAGTGGATACAATCATGAATGACCAAGAACTAGCATCATTCATATACTTTATTATTCAATTGCCACGGAAGGGAAATCTGCTGTTGGATGGAAGGAGGATAATGGAAGGATCCCGTTTTACTCAGGAAGATGTGAACAACAGGCATGTCAGCTTTACCGCTACAGTGCGAAATACCATAGAGATGGAGGACCAGTTTCAATTCCAAGTGTTACATAACAGCAGGAACTCCCCAGTCTTTACATACAAGATTGTAATTGGTGTAGATCCAGATGCTCCACAACTTACTAATCAACTACTGCATGTACTAGAAGGTGAAGCAGGACTTATAACCCAAGATCACCTCTTTATAAAAAGCAGCAGAAGCACCAATTTTATTTATGAAGTAATTGATGGACCTCAACATGGCATGTTAATTCGAAGGGGAAATCCCCAGTCAGGTCAAGAAGAAGGCATAGCAGAATTTACTAATGATGACATTCTTGAGGGTCTTCTCTTCTACAAGCATGATGGTTCAGAGACCACTGAAGACGATATACCATTTGTAGTTTTTAGGCAGCTTGAGGGTAGTGCTTCAGACACTAGTGGGGAAGGAGAGGAGAAAGAAGAGGAGGTGGTGAGAGATGTTTTTCGCGTATCTATTCAGCCTGTTAATGACAATGCACCTAAACAAATAGTACATAAAGTATTCAATGTCATTCGTGATGGACAGAAGTTGTTGACTACCAATGATATTGCATTTTTAGACACAGATTCAGGTACATCAGACTCACAAATAGTTCTCGTCAGACACGGGGTGTCATTTGGTAGAATAGTATTTGTGGATGACCCATCACTTGTTGTTATGAGATTTACACAGGATGATATCAGAAGGCATAGAATTCTGTTTGTCCATAGCGGTCCTGACCAAGGTTCAATACAATTACAGGTGTCTGATGGACTACATCATCTTACCACTGTTTTAGAGGTCCAGGCATCCGAACCATTTATTCACATTGCCAACATTACTGCACTTAATGTGCTCTCAGGAGGAGAAGGAACTCTGACACTCGCAAACCTTAAGATTGAAACCAACTTGGACTTGCGTACAGAAGATGACATAAAATATTACATCAAAACTAAACCAAGGTGGGGAGAAGTTTTAAAGGACGAAAAACATATAGAATCGTTTTCACAACAGGATTTAGCAGATGGATTAGTAGTTTATCGGCACAGTGGAGAAGGAGGTAACAGGGATCATTTCAGGATTTCTGTTGAAGCCAACCAGGTAGTAGCAGTAGGTGACATCAAGGTACAAGTGATCTCCGATTCCCCACCTGTGCCACTGAATGTGATACATAATGAGAAAGTATATGTCTTTCAAGGTGAAGCAGCAGAAATCAGGAAGGAGTATCTCTTGGTGAGTATTTCTATATTCATGTTTTATATCTGTATTAAACTCAGTATTATTACCTTAGATTGGATCACAGGCCTCCTGCATGTGACCTTCCAGCTGATTATACTAACAAATGCTATTGTGCTTGGATACATCAGGCATGTTGTAGAATTCATTAGAAGCAAATTTACAAAGAAAAAATATATATATATTGTAAATGTCAGTATAATTCATAACGTTTCAGTACTTCTAAACCTAGTTCATATTGTCACAACAGCTACTATTTACAGAGCAGGTCTGAAAGTAAAAAAAGCTCCTGCCACTGGAGTAGTATTCACATGGAAGAATGTGACAGTTTGAACTAGGTCTAAGAGGAATGAAATGTAATTTTATATGTGAGCAAACCTACTGCAGACATTTTAATACTTTGCATGAAACTCATCAGAAATAGTTTCTCAAAAGCCTTGTTTCCGCAAAATGATTGAATGGAAAGTTTCATTTATTCATTTACTTATTTTAGCTAGTCTTATTGTTTTATCTATGTCACCAGTAGAACAGCAGAAGTGTTATTTAATCGCTCATGCTCTACTTACTCTGTTCCAGTCTTAATAGCGCAGCAGACAACTGCAGGAAACAAAAAGTGTCAACTTATTGTGTCTTCTATAGTGGGCAGTGTGAAAATGGTTTATTTCAATATATATATACATATACAGTGGGTTCGTAAAGTATTCAGACCCCCTTTAAAATTTTCACTCTTTGTTTCATTGCAGCCCTTCGGTAAATGCAAAAAAGTTAATTTTTTTCTCATTAATACACTCTGCACCCCTTCTTGACTGATAAAAACCAGAAATGTAGACATTTTTATTAAAAAAGAAAAAACTTAAATCTCACATGGTCATAAGTATTCAGACCCTTTGCTCAGACACTCATAGTTACGTCACATGCTGTCGATTTCCTTATGATCCTCCTTGAGATGGTTCTACTACTTCATTGGAGTCCAGCTATGTGTAATTAAACTGATAGGATTTGATTTGGAAAGGCACACACCTGTCTATATAAGACCTCACAGCTCACAGTGTATGTAAGACCAAATGAGAATCATGAGGTCAAAGGAACTGGCCAAGGAGCTCAGAGACAGAATTGTGGCAAGGCACAGATCTGGCCAAGGTTACAGAAGAATTTCTGCAGTACTCAAGGTTCCTAAGAGCACAGTGGCCTCCATAATCCTTAAATGGAAGAAGTTTGTGACCACCAGAAGTCTTCCTAGACCTGGCCGTCCAGCCAATCTGAGCAACCGTGGGAGAAGAGCCTTGGTGAGAGAGGTAAAGAAGAACCCCAAGATCACTGTGGCTGAGCTCCACAGATGCAGTAGGGAGGTGTGAGAAAGTTCCACAAAGTCAACTATCACTGCAGCCCTCCACCAGTCAGGCCTTTATGGCAGAGTGGCCAGACGGAAGCCTCTCCTTAGTGCAAGACAAATGAAACCCGCATAGAGTTTGCTAAAAAAAACACATGAAGAACTCCCAGACTATGAGATAAGATTCTCTGGTCTGATGAGACGAAGATAGAACTTTTTGGTGATAATTCTAAGTGGTATGTGTGGAGAAAACCAGGCACTGCTCATCACCTGCCCAATACAATCCTAACAGTGAAACATGGTGGTGGCAGCATCATGCCATAGGGGTGTTTTTCAGCTGCAGGGACAGGATGACTGGCTGCAATTGCAATAAACATGAATGCGGCCAAGTATCTCTATATCTTGGATGAAAACCTCTTTCAGAGAGCTCTGGACCTCAGACTTGGCCGAAGGTTCACCTTCCAACAAGACAATGACCCCAAGCACACAGCTAAAATAGCAAAGGAGTGGCTTCAGAACAACTCTGTGATCATTTTTGACTGGCCCAGCCAGAGCCGTGACCTAAACCCAATTGAGCATCTCTGAAGAGACCTGAAAATGGCTGTCCACCAACGTTCACCATCCAACCTGATGGAACTGGAGAGGATTTGCAAGGAGGAAGGGCAGAGGATCCTCAGATCCAGGTGTGAAAAACTTGTTGCATCATTCCCAAGAAGACTCATGGCTCTACTAGCTCAAAAGGGTGCTTCTACTCAATACTGAGTAAAGGGTCTGAATACTTATGACCATGTGATATTTCAGTTTTTCTTGCTTAATAAATTTGCAAAAATTTCTACATTTCTGTTTTTTTCAGTAAAGATGGGGTGCAAAGTGTACATTAATGAGAAAAAAAATGAACTTTTTTGAATTTACCAAATGGCTGCAATGAAAAAAATAGTGAAAAATTTAAAGGGGTGTGAATACTTTCTGAACCAACTGTATATACAGTACAGACCAAAAGTTTGGACACACCTTCTCATTCAAAGATTTTTCTGTATTTTCATGACTATGAAAATTGTAGAATCACACTGAAGCCATCAAAACTTTGAATTAACACATGTGGAATTATACATTACACTTTACAAAAAAAAGTGTGAAACAACTGAAAATATGTCTTATATTCTAGGTTCTTCAAAGTAGCCACCTTTTGCTTTGATTACTGCTTTGCACGCAGAAAAGGTGAACGGCTGGACTCTACATGCCTGTGTAATGTATGTGGTACAGTTCATATAGCGTCTTGTGCTTGGGTGCGATGAAAATACTTGAGACACAGGTTGATAAAGAAAGTCTTGTATTGCTTCATACAAATTGGCAAAAAAAACACACAGGTTGCAAACACAGAAGCAGGAGACACAGCAGGCCAGATTAATCTAAGCTCAGCAATAACTCTCCACAACAGATTCAGATCTTCTTCTCTGTTACCGCAAGTCCATGCAAACGTGAGGCTCTCAAGAGCAGAGTTCAGAGTCCACAAGTGCTTCAGAGTTCCTCAGTAGGAATGGCTGGAGTACAAGGTCCAAGGCTTCAGGAGTCAGAACACAGGTTCACTGCAGGCTAGATTCTGAAGCACTGATTGCTCAGCTGTGGCTGTTTAAGAAGCAAACGGAGAGAATCAGGGCGGGAACATGCAAGCTGGAAAACTCCATTTTGACTGAGGGCAAGATAGCTGCAGCAAAACAGAAAGCAAAATGGCCGACGAACAAACTGAGTTTCAGAAACAGATACACAGAACCTTACATTACTCCCCCCTTAGGGACAACCTCCGGATGACCTCAGACCAGGCTTGTGTGGGTACCTCTGATGAAACTGACGGAGCAAGCGAGGAGCATTAACGTTATTGACTGGCTCCCATGAGTTGTCCTCCACTGGGTAGCCCTGCCATTTAATCAGATATTGTAACTGATTTCTATACAACCTGGAATCTAAAATCCTTTCCACCACAAATTCCTCCTGACCATCGACTAGCACTGGGTCAGGGCAAGGAGAAGAACGTCCAGGAAACGTATTGGGTGTCGCAGCCTTTAGTAGGGATACATGAAAGACAGGATGGATTCTCATAGTTCTGGGCAATTGAAGACGACAAGCAACGGCACTTATAATTTTACTGATTTTATAGGGTCCAATGTACTTATGTCCCAACTTAGACGATGGAATCCTTAACTTAAGATTTCTGGTTGACAGCCAGACCAGGTCTCCTACCTTAAAAGCTGGTGCAGGTTTACGAAATTTATCTGCTGCCTTCTTGTACCTTTCCTGAGCCGATTCCAGATTCTCCTTTAGAAGATCCATATTCTTCTGTAAAGTCGTGACTCTTTCAGCCACTGCTGGCAAAGGCGTCTCTATGGGAAATCGTGGTAGAATGTTAGGATGATAACCTAGATTAGAATAAAAAGGAGACTGTTTAGTGGAGGCACTCTGAGAGTTGTTGTAAGAGAACTCAGCCAATGGAAGTAGATCCACCCAATCATCCTGTAGGTGGCAGATAAAGCAGCGGAGATACTGCTCCAGGGTTTGATTGGTTCGTTCGGTTTGTCCATTAGTCTGGGGATGAAAAGCAGAAGAAAGGTTTACTTTAATGTCCAATGCTGCACAGAAATTTTGCCAAAACCTAGAAGTGAATTGCACCCCTCGATCCGAAATAACCTCATCCGGTACTCCATGTAAACGAAACACATCTTTAATCATCAAATCTGATGTCTGTTTTGCAGTGGGTAAGCCGACACAAGGGATAAAATGAGCTGCCTTTGTTAGACGGTCAACCACCACTAGAATAGTGTTCTTCCCTTGAGAGGTTGGTAATTCCACAATGAAGTCCATAGAAATGGATCCCCACGGGCGGGACGGGGTGGGAAGAGGCTGTAACAGACCAGTTGGTGAAGAGCGAGGTGTTTTGCATCTTGCACAAACCTCACACGAAGTGACATAGTCCAAAACATCCTTCCTACAAGTGGGCCACCAAAAGAAACGAGAAAGAAATTCCTGTGTCTTTAGAATTCCTCTATGCCCGGCTATTTTGGAATCGTGAATGAGTTGCAATACTCTCAATCTGACTGTTTCAGGTATATACAGACGTTGTCCCAGAATCCACACACCATTCTTAAAGACAAGACTTACGTCCCTTGGGGGTTGAGCCAAAAAAGAATCCGCATGGTATGCTTCCTTGATGTCTTTAATTAGGTCTTGATGATGAATCACTCCTAGGAATCTAGAGTCAGGAAGAATAGTCTTAGGAGGAGTAATTGGACGTGTCTCTGCTGAGTAAATCCTAGAGAGTGCATCAGCCTTTCCATTGCGCGATCCTGGTCTATAAGAAATAATAAAATTAAATTGGTTTAAGAAAAGATTCCAGCGAGCCTGGCGAGGAGTCAGGCACTTAGCCGACCTGATAAACTCAAGATTACGATGGTCTGTCAGAACGACTATTTGCTGTGCAGCTCCTTGAAGAAGGTGTCTCCATTCTTTGAAGGCGGCAATAATGGCCAACAACTCTCTATTGCCCACATCGTAGTTCTTCTCAGCCGAAGACAACTGCTGGGAAAAGAAGGCACAGGGATGCAAGACATTCTTCTCACCTGTTCTCTGAGAGAGTATAGCTCCCACGGCACAGTCTGAAGCATCCACCTCTATTATGAAGGCAAGCTCTGGGTTGGGATGTACTAGGATAGGTGCAGTGGTAAATTTATCTTTTAGACGGGAAAATGCTTCCTGGGCTTGGGGAGTCCAGGAGAACTTAGACTCTTTCCGGGTAAGTTGGGTGATAGGTGACACTACCTCAGAGAAATTTCTAATGAAACGTCTATAGAAGTTTGCAAACCCGATGAAGCGCTGTACCTCCTTCACATTTCTAGGACTTGGCCAATCATTGATGGCTTGGGTTTTACTTCCATCCATACTAATTCCTTGTGTAGACAGTACATACCCCAGAAATTGAATTTCGGTCTTATGGAATTCACACTTTTCAAGCTTGATGTAAAGATGATTTTGTCTTAGACGTTCCAAGACCATTCTCACATGTCCATGATGTTCCTCTGTGGAGTTAGAAAAAATTAAAATATCATCCAAATAAATTACCACGAATGTATCTAGGAGATCCCTGAAGATATCATTCACCAAGTGTTGGAAAGTGGCTGGGGCGGTACTCAGACCAAAAGGCATAACTAGATATTCAAAGTGTCCATAGCGTGACCTGAATGCAGTCTTCCATTCATCCCCAGGTCTAATACGGACTAAGTTATAGGCCCCACGAAGATCTAGTTTAGAAAAAATTTTGGCATGTCGCACTCTCTCCAATAACTCAGGGATTAAAGGCAATGGATAACGGTTTCTAATAGTAACCTTATTGAGTTCCCTATAGTCTACGCATGGTCTCAGGGATCCATCTTTCTTCTTTACAAAGAATATGGGTGCCCCTGCAGGAGATGAAGAGGGGCGTATGAAGCCCTTGGCTAGATTTTCGTCTATGTACTCTTTTAAAGCCTTCAGCTCGGGCCCCGCCAGGGGGTAGATCTTACCAAAAGGTATCTCTGCTCCAGGCAATAATTCAATTGGACAATCATATGGACGGTGAGGAGGAAGCTGGTCAGCGTTCTTCTTGTCACATAAATCCACATAGTCCTGGTATACAGCTGGTAGTTCAGGGACTGACATGGTTCCTTTAGGAACAGAGCAAGCTGAAATTTTTGGACTCATCTGTTTCTCTGGAAAGTGTAATTCCTTGGTCTCCCAGTTAATGGTAGGATTCTGAGCCTGCAGCCATGGTAGCCCTAGAATAATGGGAAAGTGAGGAGAAGAGATAAGCAAAAAGGACAGTTTCTCTTGATGATCTTTACCCATAAGAACCTTTAAAGGCTCTGTTTCCTGATCCACTGGTCCAGAGGTCAGCAGGGAGCCATCCACAGTTTCCATCTGTACTGGAGTAGCCTTCTTCACTGAACGTATTCCCTGTTTTAGAGCAAAGGAGACATCCATAAAATTTCCACTTGCACCTGAGTCGATCATAGCAGAGCTAGACACCCAGGCTGAGTTAACCCAGAGTTTGATGGAAAGAAAACAGTGAGAATTGTTTTTCTTACAACTCAGCTGGGACACCGCTGAGGAAACTTGAAAGATGGCAGCATTTACACAGTCAACGTCCTCAGAGGTAACGGAGTTTAAGTCCGAGAAATCAAGATCTGTTGCTGCAGCTCTCTCTGGAGCCTGAGGCTCGGACCTGACAGATCCCCTCTCGCAACACTCACAATGAATGAGTGCTGCAGTAGTCTTGCGAGAACGGCTGGGACAGTTAATAATAAAGTGCCCTGACTTACCACAATAAAAACATAGATTCTCCTTAAAACGATGTTCCTTGCGTGCATCACTAACCCGTCGTAGGAAAGAGTCTACCTGCATGGGTTCAGGTTCAGGTTCCCGTGTAATCCTATTCAAAGGTTCCTTAGCTGGAGAGGAAGGTAGGAAAAGGTTAGTACGATTGCTTTCGAACCATCTCTCTTGCCTGCGTTCAGTTAAACGAGTATCAATACGGATGCAGTAGTTAATAAAGTCACCTAACGCAGTGGGAGGGTCGGCACGAGCAAGTTCATCCTTAATCAGTGGGGATAACCCCTTTCGAAAAATAGATTTTTTGGCGGAATTGTCCCAGGTGGTATCAAGGGCCCATCTCCTGAAATCCAAGGCATATTCAGCTACCGAGTGCTTACCTTGGCGCAAAGCTAACATGGCTGCTTCAGCTGTTGCACCTCGATTGGGGTCATCAAACACCTGCCCCATGGCTGAAATAAAATCATCAAGGTGATTCAAACAATCATCCTCAGTCTCAATCAGAGGGTTTGCCCATATCAAAGCCTTGTTGGTAAGCAACATAATTATAGTAAGCACCTTAGATCGTTCAGTAGGAAATTGTGAAGCATGTGCAGAAAAAAAAAGATTGCATTGATTAACAAATCCCCTGAATTTTTCACGTTCACCACCAAAACGAAAAGGGGGCAACTTGGGAATCCCAGAACTCGGGGCCACGGCAGGAGCCTGGACTCGCCCCTCCAGAACCTCAATCCTGGCTCGCAAATCCTGGGTAGTCTGTCCAACCACTTGCAAATTGTGATTATTTAGGTCCTGAAGATTTGTAAAACGGGTCTTTATATTCTGCAAATCTGCAAGGATATTATCAGTCACTCCGCAAAGTTCCTTTATGCGGGCCTCCATTTTCCAGATCTTTTAAGACAGGATACTGGAAGAAGAGGAGAGAAAAAAAAAAACAATAGTGTTCACCTGTGGCAACACTGAAGAAAGAAAAAACTTTAAGGGAACTGCTCACCTGGAATGGTTGTGAGAAGTCACAACCACTATCATCACAGAAAGCTTTCAACCAGACATCTGATATCCAGAGTTTCAGCAGACAAAAAGAGAAGAGAAAAAAAAAAACAATAGTGTTTACCTGTGATAACACTGCAGAAAAAAAAAAAAACTTAAGGGAATTGCTCACCTGGAATGGTTGTGAGAAGTCACAACCACTGTCATCACAGAAAGTACAACCGGACATCCGATATCCACAGTACAGCAGACAAGCCTTTCCAGACCCAGCAGACACTAATGTTTGGCTTCAGAATCTTGTAATGTATGTGGTACAGTTCATATAGCGTCTTGTGCTTGGGTGCGATGAAAATACTTGAGACACAGGTTGATAAAGAAAGTCTTGTATTGCTTCATACAAATTGGCAAAAATAAACACACAGGTTGCAAACACAGAAGCAGGAGACACAGCAGGCCAGATTAATCTAAGCTCAGCAATAACTCTCCACAACAGATTCAGATCTTCTTCTCTGTTACCGCAAGTCCATGCAAACGTGAGGCTCTCAAGAGCAGAGTTCAGAGTCCACAAGTGCTTCAGAGTTCCTCAGTAGGAATGGCTGGAGTACAAGGTCCAAGGCTTCAGGAGTCAGAACACAGGTTCACTGCAGGCTAGATTCTGAAGCACTGATTGCTCAGCTGTGGCTGTTTAAGAAGCAAACGGAGAGAATCAGGGCGGGAACATGCAAGCTGGAAAACTCCATTTTGACTGAGGGCAAGATAGCTGCAGCAAAACAGAAAGCAAAATGGCCGACGAACAAACTGAGTTTCAGAAACAGATACACAGAACCTTACAGCCTGGTTCCCACCGTGAAGCATGGAGGAGGTGGTGTGATGTGTGGGGATGCTTTGCTGGTGACACTGTTGGGATTTATTCTAAATTGAAGCGGTGAGCGGTCCAGATCACCCCAAACCATCTCGATAGGGTTCAGGTCTGGTGACTGTGGAGGCCAGGTCATCTGGCGTGCCACCCCATCACTCTCCTTCTTGGTCAAATAGCCCTTACACAGCCTGGAGGTGTGTTTGGGGTCATTGTCCTGTTGAAAAATAAATGATGGTCCAACTAAACGCAAACCGGATGGAATAGCATGCTGCTGCAAGATGCTGTGGTAGCCATTCTCGTTCAGTATGCCTTCAATTTTGAATAAATCCCCAACAGTGTCACCAGCAAAGCACCCCACACATCACACCACCTCCTCCACGCTTCACGGTGGGAACCAGGCATGTAGAATCCATCCGTTCACCTTTTCTGCGTGCAAAGCAGTAATCAAAGCAAAAGGTGGCTACTTTGAAGAACCTAGAATATAAGACATATTTTCAGTTGTTTCACACTTTTTTGTAAAGTGTAATGTATAATTCCACATGTGTTAATTCATAGTTTTGATGCCTTCAGTGTGATTCTACAATTCTCATAGTCATGAAAATACAGAGAAATCATTGAATGAGAAGGTGTGTCCAAACTTTTGGTCTGTACTATATATGTATATATATATATGTGTCAGATGTTTCTATGGTTGATGATGTACAATTATCAGCATTTCATTAAGTTTTAATTAATATTAATAAAGTATATTTTTTAATTAGGGGATTACTTTGCTATGTGAGACAATCCCTTTACTTCCTGCAAAGGTATTTTCTTTGAAGAAACTCCCTTATGGCTGCTTGGTTCATCTGGAAGACTGATTGCGCGGAGAAGAAAAGGCGAGGACTACTAGTACGAGTCCTGTGTCATGCCAACAGTAAAGCAATCTGAGACCATTTGTGTGGGATTGAACACTGCCATGAATAATGAATGGTATCTAAACATCCTCCAAGTGCAAATAATCCAGGAGCATTTTGATTATGAACAATGCTTCTTCCAACATGTTGGAGCACCATCTTACAATGCAAAAGTGATAACTATGTAGCTTGGTGAACAAAATATTGACATTTTGGGTCTATGGCCAGGAAACTCGCCAGACCTCAATACCATTTGGAACCTGTTTTCAACCCTCAAAAAGCTGGTGGACAAACAAAGCAACAAAAATTATAATAAGCTCCAAACACCGATTAGACAAGAATGGAATGACATCAGTCTGGGCTTGGCCCAGAAAATGATATCCTGCTGTAAGGGTACAGAAGTCTTGAAAAATAAGGGTCATTACTGTAAAGATTGAGTCTTTGCATAAACTTGATATATTTATCAGTAAAAGTATAAAAGACTTATGAAATGCTTCTAATTGTAAGTCAGTAACCACAGAAACATCTGAAAAAAAAAGATCTAAAATTAGTGACGCAAGAAACTTTGTGAAAACCAAAATTTGTGTACTTATCAAAACTTTTAGCCACTTTTACGTTACATCTTGGTACAACACTAAATATAACAGAAATAATTCTATAAGTCACACAGGCTTTCTTTATTTTGCAGATATTGATTTAAAGAAAATTTCCACTTCAGTCCTCTATAAAAAGAAATATAAATCTTTTCAGCTCCTTGAGCAAAAATACTACAATAACTTACTGATTACATGCTTATAATAGGCAAAGGGAGAATTTGCTGTAAATTTTATGAATTGTTGAGCCGTTTGGAGTATGGATTTTCACTTGAATTCTAATATATTGCAATCTCCTTGGAAACTAGCAAATAATCATTTAGAAATATGATACTTCACATTTCTGTATACTTACTTATTGGAAATTATTACATCTCTAACAATTGTCATCTAATGATTCATAAAGGATAATTGATATTACATTATGGCAAAACTATTATCCTAGAAACTACTAAGGGGCCTCAAGGCTGATGGGCCTCTTTAGGTGCCATACCATTGTAATGATGCTTTTTGTGGGATATATGACACTGCTCTATGTATTTTAATGGTGAAATAACTATACTTCTGTGTGAGATCCAGTGCCTGTTCACAGAATACAGGCCTGTTTTTCTCTATTACCACCTATAGGACAACCATAATGACCTCCATATGTAGAGGAAGCTCAACAATAACATTGTATTTGTAAATTGCGGAGTATATCAATACAGCTTCACTTTAAAATGAATCTGTCACCGTAATATAATGCTTAAGGGGACAGGTGAGTTCTACTGTAAGTCCGCCAAAATTGTGCCATTTGGCTAATTGAGACTAATAAAGAATACAGCCGACTTATAATTTTGAGTCGGGAACAACTATGACAATTTCTATTTACTGTGCTGCAGCAATGATATCATATCGACATGTGACTGCTGCAGGCAATCACTGGCCTCAGTACTGTGACCACTGTAACTGTGTGACAGATATAGTCACATGTGAATAAGGCACATCATCACTTCAGCATAGAAAACAAAAACCTATAGGAAGCACCTGAGAGGTAGTTCTGGATCTAACAAAAATGCTTTTTATTATTTTGATACAGGAAAGATGTATATCTTTGTACCATGTTAGCCAGTAGATAGAAAAATATTTAGAGTTGAGAGTCCTCAGTGGTTGATACCTTTTAATGGCTAACTGAAAAGATGGTAACAAATTGCAAGCTTTCCAGACTACTCCGGTCTCTTCATCAGGCTAGATTAATACAAAATCTGAAGAATCACATATTTATACACAACACACCACAGAAATAACGCAATAGATAAGACAAGTGACGTGAAGCAGAACTGTCATTATGGGAGATAGAGATGAACATAAATATTGGAACAGTTCATAGAAAAGGAGTGTGAAGTTTGAAAACCAAATCACAAGAGCCACCAGAATATCAAGAAATCACCTGCTACATTACAAAACTAAAGATGAAAATAACCGGGTGCCTCTAGTAGTCACCTACAATCCAAATCTGGAGGTGCTAAGAGGAGCTGCACGGAAACTACAACCTTTACTACAAAAAGATGCCCGATTACAATCCGTATTTCCAGACTCCCCACTACTGTGTTTTAGGCAGCCCCCAAATTTAAGGAGCATCATTGTCAGAAGCTCCCTGTCCTCTCCATCAGCTGCAGGAACCTTTCCTTGCAACAAGAACAAATGCAAAACCTGTCCATTTATAATGACTACGGACAAGATAAAGATCCCCAACTCCCATCAGGACTACAAGATCCCAGGTACTTTCAGCTGCATCACATCTAATGTGGTGTACCTAATTATTTGTACTAAATGTCCAACTGGGGGTCTGTATGTGGGGGAGACCGGACAAAAACTGAGAACAAGGATGAATAAGAGAAAAAAAAGAATGGATCTACCTGTGGCCAAACACTTTTGTATCCCCGGTCATAGCATGATGGACATGAAATTACTTGTATTAAAAGCTAACTTTAAATCTGAGAGAGACAGAAAGGTTTGGGAATATAAACTCATGATGACCTTTGACACACTCAGTGCAGGAATGAATGTATCGCATGGATTTATGTCTTTTTACATCAATTAAGGAATCTGCTCTTCAGACCTTCTGGGGGCATCACATCACAATACCAGACCCCAATCAGAGGGCAATAAAACTTTCACACTCCTTATCTATGAACTGTTCCAATATTTATGTTCATCTCTATCTCCCATAATGACAGTTCTGCTTCACGTCACTTGTCTTACCTATTGCATTGTTTCTGTGCTGTGTTGTGTATAAATATGTGACTCTTCAGATCTTGTATTAGTCTAGCCTGATGAAGAGACCTGAGTAGTCTCTAAAGCTTGCAATTTGTTACCATCTTTTCAGTTAGCCACTAAAAGGTATCAACCACTGAGGACTCTCAATTCTAAATATTTTATTATTATTTTGTTATTTCCCTACTTTTTCTTAAACCTAGATTCTTTTTAAACATTTTTTTTAGAATATTGGTCAATTTTTTAATTTTTATATCACTATCTATATTTACTCTACTAATGAGTTTCACATAATGCTGACACTTCCCTTTCAGTAGAAATCACTTTTTAGTAGAATGATGAATGTTCATCAGTGTGTGGTTTGAATTAGTAAAAAATATCAGTCGTACAGTCGTTTAAACTGTATAGAAACTGTTATGTTTATCATTATACTATTTTGGAACTTTACTTATAAGATTATGAACTGACGAGTCATAATTTATCTTGTGTCATCAGGTCTCTGCCGAGGGTATATTCCCAAGTAAAATTGCATACAGTCTGATGGGTTCTCCATATTTTGGACACTTGGTTTCTGTTAGTGGAGAACTTTCTTCTGATGGGTCACCAAGTTTGGACTTTGTATATACTTTTACCCAGGAGGATATTAACAAAGGAAGGATCTTGTATTTGCACTCGTCTACAGACATGCTGCCTGACCAGATGATGCTAGAAGTGTCTGCAGGTGGAACAACTCAAGAGATAGTGGTTCCTCTTGAAATATTATCTGTTAACATACCATTGGAAGCTAATGAACTGAAGATAGTAAAGGGTGGAACAGCTTCCTTATCTAACAGCATTCTCCATGTCCCCAATGACTATTACTTGGGTCTCAACTTGGATGTCATAATACTCGAAGCCCCCAAAAATGGTCGCATTATCAATCAAGAGCAAAATAATTTACGAGACTTCAACTGGAATGAGGTAAGGATCGCATTTACATTTATCATCGCTTGTATTAAGATCCTACTACTCACACTGAAGGGAATTCAGTTTGTACATATTCAAATACATTTTAAAAGTGTTTTTTTATGGTTGTGGACCATTCTTGTCAGACTTGTCATCATATAAAGACTGAGTATCCCAAGGCATTTCTGGAAGGAGCACAATGACGGCCCAGATGCTTGACATTTTCAAAGTATTGAAATGTTTTGTAATTAAAAGCAGATTGGACGTAGAAAGTCTTGAAAACTGTATCCCATTGATTAGAATGAATCTGTATTAATTACTAGGTTTACATAATAAAAACATATTTAGTCTGTATATAGATGAGATTTTTTGATTAATTTATATAACGTCCATCAAATATTTTTACACTAATATGATTTTGAACATTTATTTCCAGCTGGACCAAGGGCGAGTATTCTATGAACATGATGGCAGCAAGACCGGGAATGACAGTTTCACTGTTATGGTCAATGCTTCAGATGTGAATCACCATAGCCAGCCGGTAAAAATCATTGTCATTGTCCAGGCTGTAAATAATCAGAAGCCACATGTGGTCACCAACAATGGCCTTCAGGTAAGTTTAGGCAATTATGATAACTGTGCTCCTGAACTTGCAGGTGTCTGGTCACTATTTATTCATTATTATTCAGAAAGGGCATAGTGTGTGCTGTGCATTTTATCTATGAGACTAATCACATGTACGTAGGTATTTTTTTCAACCAGCAAGGATGTTTCTTAATACTCATTGTGACCTCTAGCTTCTGGAGCATGTGCAGACACGCATGATTGTAGGACTGCCGGGGTGAGATTGATCCCCCAACACAGACCCATAGTGATCAAGGTTCAGGGGGGGTCTTTTTTTCAATCCTGTCATACAAGTCACAAAACTATATAAGTGGTGCACATCTTTTGTAATTTGCACATAACATATGTGACAAGACTTTTCTAGTTATAGCCCTCTTTAGTAAATCTTATGTATACTACTTCTGGTGTCACGGGCGTGTCAGAGGCTGTAGACCATTGCTATGCATTTGACTGCAGAAGGTCTCAGCAGTTTGCTTTGCAGACTTCTTCCTGAGCCTTCTGATTCTAGGAACCAGTGGAAACCTTCCCGCGTTTCTAGTTGACACACCTGGACCGGGGTGTTTATAACTTCCAGCCTTCTGCTGGAAGTTGCTGGTGATATTTCTATTTCCAGTTCCGTGTTGCTGCTTGGAGCTATAGCAGTCAGCTATCTTTCTCTCTGGTGTTTGGAGGATATCGTGTTTCTCTCTGAGCCTACTCAAGCTAAGTGTTACCTCTTATTTGTGTATCCCATCTGTCTTTAGTGGTAGTGGGGATAGACTAGCACTCATCCTGTCCTTTCCGATGCAGGGCTTATTGCCAGGGTAAGGCAAGGATTAAGTATCCTGCTCGGCGATAGGTGCGGAACCTATATAGGGACTATAGGGCAGACAGGGCGATGTTAGATCTGTCTGGGGCTCTCCACTCCCCCCTTCCCTAGTGTTTGGTTTGCTTTCCTTTTTCCCTTTGTATTGCACTAAGCCTTTCCTACACGCTGCGTGACATCTTGTTTCTGTTTAACCTCTTACTCATCTGTGATGTACATTTCCCTCACAGATCATGTGCGTGTTGTATATAGTGGGCTCAGAAGCTAAGCCCATTCCATACCAAACAGATACAAGCTGTGTTGCACAGCTGGCATGTGCCTGTAACAGCAGCGACCAGAGCTTGATCCGATCAATATTATTTAGACATGCAAAGGCCACTGTCAGTTCCTGACAGTGGCATTAAAATGGCCTGCTTGCTGGTATGCTGGTAAACCGGCCCCCACCACTACCTCGTGATCCGATTACACAGAGCCAATTGATTACCAGGACTGCTTCTGTCTGAGTTTTGTAGAACATCACTATATACTGATATGATTACAGGTTCAGCTCTAAGAGGAGGGACTAAAAAATAAAGTAAAACAGAAGAAAAAGTAACAAAAATATATAAAAATGTAAATCACCCCCAAAACGTATTTGGAATTTTTATGTCAGTAAAAGTCCAATCTAACAAACCAAAACATTAAACATAGAAAGGTAAAATAATTGTCTGAGATGCCATTTTTGGTCACCGCACTTCCCACCAAAAAATGTAATAAAAAGTGATAAAAATTATATCACTAAAAACTAGAGCATGCAAAAAGCAAGGCCTCACACTGGTCTATTAATGGAAAATATAAAGGTTCTGAATTTATTTAACCACAAAAATGGATGGATGTGTTTGTATATTTTAGTGCTGCGGGGTTTACATAGTGTGACAGATAGGCAGGGACCACAGAAAGTCCAATATAAAATGTCTATTCCATAAACTCACATAAACAGGCAAACGATATCCTCCGGTTCGCAGCTAAGTCCTCCAAAAACAGTCCGGGTTCAAACCCATTGCTGTGGGCAATGGCACCACCATATCCCTTGAGTGCATCAGCTACTTTAAAGTCCCTGGCTCTGTGTTAGCTCAACACAAGCCTGGGCTGCACAGAGCCTACTGCTCTGCAGCTTACAAAACAAAAAACTGACACACCCAAGACAAAACTGAGAGTTTAAATGCGAATCGTGGACATAGAGCCACTTCCAAGACCCGGAGTGGAGGGAGGGATTCGCCTCACTACCAAACCTGCAAATCCTTCCAAAAATAAAAGCCTTTGTCGGGTGTTCCTAAAATCTGACTTGGTCAACAGACGTTTTGCTGTAAACACAATGCGCTCCAGGGGTTTAATATGTCTCTATACTCATCCTGGGCGACACATACCGGCCCTCATATATGATCCCACTCACTGCCTCACTATATATATACAGTTGAAACCAGAATTCTCTCTCTCTCATTATTCTGGCATTTGGCAAATATTAATAATTATGGTAATGCTAATTGACCTAAAACGGGAAAGGTTTATTCCGATATTGAGAAAAACATGCAGATGTTTTTTTTTGTAAATGGGTCTTCCAAATGGAAAATGGCCCGAATCATACTGCCACAATGGTAATAAAGTGGCTTAAGCATAACAAAGTCAATGTTTTGGAGTGAACATCACAAAGCCCTGATCTCAATCCTATTGAAAATTTATGGGCAAAGCGGAAAAGACCGGAGCAAGCAAGGCGACCTACAAACCTGGACCAGTTTTGTCATGAGGAATGGGTCCAAATTCCAACCAACTATTGTGAGAAGCTTGTTGAAGGATATCCCAAACGTCTGACCCAAGTCATTCAATTTAAGGACAATATTACCAAATACTAATGAAATGTATGTAAACTTTTGACTTTTCAGTAAGTAATAAAAATGCCTTAAACATTCTCTCCCTCTCATTATTCTGGCATTTGGCAAATATTAATAATTATGGTAATTCTAACCAGGGCAGGATTGGCCATCTGGCATTTCTGGCAAATGACAGAAGGGCCGATCCTTGTAATGTGCCTCTGGATATATCGTTGTCAGCGGGCGTTCCAGAGTTCACTTCAGCAGCCAGCACACCAGGCAGCAATAGCTCGCCTTGTGCCCATGATCGCGCCGCACTAGACAGGAGGAAGTGGGCGTTCTGATGTCCTGATCACTAGCTGTAGTGAGGTAACATAGAATCAGGATGGGCAGCCGCGGTGTGCTGTTCTGTGCTGCTCCGGCCATGCCTTCCACTGCAGCTTGTGATCAGGACATCAGACCGCCCACTTCCTCCTGTGTAGTGTGATGACGGCAGGGCATGAAAGTATTTACAAAGCACTGAAGATGTCTTTGATGACAGTGACAGACCATAGGGAGACTGCAGCAGTAAGTTTCTGTGTAATCAGGGCCGGAGGATGGGCCTGCCCACAGTGCCACGGGTTAGGTGGGGGTGCACACATTTTTCGATACACTGATAACTTTTATTGCCGCACTGGGTTCAACCAATCGAAAAGGGGACGTGCCGTGCAGGTCTGGCCAATGAGTATCAGATTGATAGAAGAGCTGATTGGCCAGTGCTCCTGTCCTCCTGCACTGCGCTCCTCTGAGGGAGAGAGCCTGCAACCAAGCTGCAAGGTCAGCCATATCTACGTAGCTGTGTGTGCTCCAAGGGACAGATAGAAAAGCAGCTCAATTCCCCACGGTCACATCTTCTCCTGCTCTGGTCCACAGCCCTGGCAGAGAAGGAGAGAGCGGGAGAGGTGCTGGGAAAGTGCTGCTGTGCGCAGTAGGAGCTGCACATGTATAGCAGCCTCTCCTGCAGCACAGAGGAGCGTATGTTACTTGTGTGTGAGGTATCTGTAGTGTGTATGTGTGTTACATGTATGTGAGGTATCTGTAGTGTGTGTGTGTACACTTGTCCAGCATGCATGAGAGGTGTAATGAATCCAGCGCCTCTTGCTCCAGCACATCTCCTCATCAAGCCCTGAATGAACAGCAATGGTCTTGATGAATCAGGGCCATATTAACTGTTGTCTTTCCTTAAAGGGGTTGACAACTATTCAGACAACCCCTTCTCATCCGTATGTTTCATTGAGTAGAATAATATCGCCTATAGTCACCTCCGGTGCGGGCGCCTTCCAGTGGTGTCGGCACTGGCTCTCCCTGGGATCGTGTGACATTGTTATGTCATATAATCTCTCTGGCCAATCAGCTCTGACTTTATTCTCTTCTACAGACATAATTGACATCCGGTGGAAGTGAAAGGGCAGCTACAGCTGTCACTTCCTCTGGATGTCTGATTTGTCTGCAGGAGAGGAGAGCAAAGCCAGCGCTGATTGTCCTCATAGAATATGTGACATAACAATGTCTTGTGATACCCGGGAGATCCAGTGCTGACACCGCTGGAGCGGTACCAGCACCAAAGGTGACTACAGGTGATATTATTATACTGGGGGAAACAGAGATTCAGAAGTTGTCTCACTAGTGGACAACACTTTTAAAGGGAATTTGTCATGTCAAAAAACCTGTAGATATAGGTTTAATCTGCAGGTTAATAGCATTCTAAAGATGCCCTGCCGCCAGAAGGAAATTAACTTTATTACACTGAGTTTGTTAGGCCTCTTTCACATTTCCGGCGGGCGCCTGGCGGCGCCCCCGGCGTTTTGCCGCAGCGCCGCATGTGAAAACCTTTCACACTTCCGGCGGCCAAAATGCGGTTTTTTGCCGGATGGTTTCTGATGCTTGGAGAGATAAGAGACCATCCGGCAAAAAAAAAAAACGTTACATGCAGCGTTTTTTCCGGACGCCGCAATGTACATTTGCGCCGCATCCGGACAAAACCGCATGCAACGCATTGACATGCGGCGCCATCCGGCGCTAATGCATGTCAATGCGAAAAAAGCCGCATGCGGCGCATCAGATTTTCAGATGCGGCGCTGCGGCAAAATGCCGGGGGCGCCGCTAGGCGCCCGCCGGAAATGTGAAAGAGGGCTTATACAGGTGCGCCTTCAGTCACCACTCAGTACTTAGTAAGCGGCGGCTGTAACCGTGCACCATCACTGACTGACAGCCGGCTCTGTACTGATGCACTGCTGAGCCGGTTATCAGTCAGTGCCGGGGGCTATGTACTGAGTGGTGACTGAAGCCGAAGCAGCTGCTTCTCTGTGACTTAAAGCTGGAGGCTTTAAGTCACAACAAGTGTTTAAAGTGCTTAAATAGTGCCTCCAAATAAAGCCTAAGCAGGTGGAAAAATAAAAAAAAATAATAATAAGGAACAAAATGCTGCCGTAATATTACCTTATTATATACGCCCCCGGAAGAAGAGCATTCGAAACGTGCATTGGGGTGGGTGACACGGCTCTTCTCTGCTAAACCACTAAGGTAATATTACAGCAGCATTTTGTTCCTTATTATTATTTTTTTGATTTTTCCCCTGCTTAGGCTTTATTTGGAGGTACTATTTAAGCACTTTAAACACTTGTTGTTTCAAGTATTTAACATTCTTTTGTGGCATTGTGAATAGGGATTTGGGGGTGATGACAGGCACCTTTTGCCTTTACTATTATTGTGATACCATAGCAGTAGCCTATATACTGTATAGTCATCTCAGCCATAATCTCTTATGCACTGCGAGCATTTTATATTTATATATATTCCTATGTGGTGGTTTTTCATGATTAAGGATTTTCATTCATGCTGAAATTGAGTTAGTTATCCTTGCATCTGATACATGGACAATTAGGCTGGAAAAACACAATATGCGATTCAAAAGTGTTAATAAGCATTTATTAGGTGTTTTTTCCATAGTTTTAGATGATATTATTCTACAAGGATTATTTTCTCCATTTATATGTATTTTTGCAGTAGAATTTGCCATGTTACCATGGATATGAGGCATCCCTTTTATAAGTTGTATTGTATATGTTTCTAAATAAAAATTTGTCTTTTATGCACTCCTGTGCCTTCTGTCATTTATAGAGGGCAGTGTGTTGACATTTTGATACGGAGTGTGACCTCTTGTGAAGGTTTTTTCTATGGACTAATATGTATGTGTATTGAACTGATGTCTGTTGCCCTTATGGCCACTGCAGCTTACATATGTAAAGTGGTTGTTTAACACATTTGATTGGTGTAGGAAGTAAAGTAAAAGTCGGCACAACCTGTCAGTGTTCTAAGATTTGATTCTACGACACTCGTATGTGGGCTGGTGAATTTTTATTTGTGCCAGGGCTGCTTTTCAGTCCCAGTCCAGCCCTGATCATAACTGACTTAAAACGGAAAAGGTTTGTTCTGAAAACACACAAATGTGTCTTTTTATTATTCTCCATCATTTTACCCCACTTGGAGTTGTCTGTTTATTGGCACATTATATGGTAAAATGAATGGTGTCACTCAAAATTACAACTTGTCTGAAAAAACAAAACAAAAAAAAACAAGCCCTCATATGGTTATGTAAAAAGGAAAGTGCTGGCTCTTGAAAGAAGAAGAAAAAAACAAACAAAAGAGCTGGAATTTAAAAAAAAAATGCCTAGTGCTGAAAGGGTTAAAGCATGCCTCCTAAAATAGCTCTAAAATAAACCCTTGTAAAAAAAAAATAGTTACTTGCAGCAGGATTAAATAAGACAACGGTAATATCGGATAAGAATTACTTGTTTCTTTGGAGCCTATGAGGTTATATTACAGATGTAGTAAACAAGCAACAATGAGAACTGTACTTGTTTGCTGCTGGTTTTTATCCTTTCACATGCAAATTGTGAACTTCACCATATCAGCATCAGTATTTATTACTGTAGATTTCACTGCGGCATTTCCACTGCATGAGGTCTGCTGCTGAAATGTCCTATGGAAACTTACAAGCAATATTCAATCAAAACCCCCAGTGTGTGAATGAATGATGCCAAAATATATTACTGAGCCATGGACTGATCCACAATGTGAGAAGTAAAGTGACTATTCCGGTAATACATGCATGTATCCACTAGGTGTCCTCATTGCTCCTTATTATAGAACCTTCTACTATGCACTGTTTCACTAGTCACAATGATATCCAGTTTACCCATAGCAACAAGGCCAGCTGACAGGTTCACAGCTCACCTATTGGTAGACGGCATGTAACACTCATACACATTAGGAGATTGAGTATCAGCAGTTGCAGTCTCAAAAAAAGGAGCATGTTTTGTACACGATTTTGTGGGAGAAACCCTTACCAATAGCAGTTTCCTAATTCATCATAAACTGCTGCAGTATATCTTCTAGTAAGCAGAACTGGTTGATGGAGCATTAGAGATCAGTGAATATAAAGATTGGCATGTTATCGTGAGATTCTTTATGGTTGTCTGAGGAATGTTCTGCTAGGCTGAATGCACTTGGGCACATAAATCATCAAGATCCGCTGCTGGCATTTGTCTTTACAATTGCCAATCAATGACCTTTCAGATGTGCTCGATGCAAGAGAAGTCTGGAGATGCTGTAGGCCATGGTAGCACGATAAGGTCACTCATAGTCACATAAGCAATATACCGTTTGGTGTTGTCATGTTGAAAAACATCTTGTGACACTTTGGAAAGATGGCTGTACCAGTGGTTCCATAATTGATCGATTCTGTAGTACAAGTGAAATTGGACATCACATACCAAGCCTAAGGTGTCAGTGTCTACACAAACCATCAGAAGGCGTTTGCATGACATTGGGCTTTGATCCAGATGTCCAGCTACAGGTTTTTTCTTTACCTCACGCCACCGCTCTCAAAGGCTATCATGGTGCAGAGCAAGATGGTAATGAAGTCAGGAATGTCATTTTCATCAATGAGTTCCGCTTTTGTCTTGGCTGCAATGATAAAAAGAGATTGGTGTAGAGACCTCATGGATAGCTCCCTTAAGAGGCTTTCACAAGGGAAGAGGGAACATCACACCAGTCCTACTCTCAGGACCAGGGCCGGACTGGCCATCTGGTAATTCTGGTAAATGCCAGAAAGGCCTGTCTGGACATGGGCTGCCTTGTCTGCTGCGTTGCTAACAGACACCCAACAGACTGCGTTGCTCAAGACACCCATACTGTTAAGAGTTGTGACGGAGCACCAAGTCGCTGACTCTGTCACTTACCCCAGCAGGCCACGGGTATCATTAGAAATATTGGTCTTGTAGTAAATCTTCCTTTCCTCCATCCAGGGTAATATTAGTAATATATCCCATCTAGCTCTTGGGGATGGGAACAACATGGGTCTGAGTGATTACAAATGCCATGGCTGAATTTCAGCCCCAGTCCTTACCGGCTTAGGACTATAGTGTGGTAGTATACGTATATTGCCCACTACCCTGACTCAGTTACTAGTTTTGCCATAAATGATTAAAAATAATGCACCCTTAATAACTCCATATACCTTTTTTTTACCAAGTTTCATGTTGTTTTATGCCTTTTGCTTCGCTTCCTGTGCCCTGATATTAGGTCTGTTGTCATAGCAATCACATGTTTTTCAGTTCCCCTGCTCCCTTCTTACTACATTTCCCATTACTCCTTGTGCTTGGCTGCAAGCCAGCAGTGAGCATAGACCTGTAACTCTGCCTAAACTCCTCTCCCTGCATCACACACAGCTTCAGCAGATCTCCTGTATAGGTCACTGCAGTGACTAGAAGTAATGTACAAAACAGCATTACACCAGCGCTTTACAAACATTATTGGCACTGTCCCCGATGGGGCTCACAATCTAAATTCCCTATCAGTATGTCTTTGGAATGTGGGAGGAAACCGGAATACTCAGAGGAAGCCTACGCAAACACAGGGAGAACATACAAACTCCTTGCAAAGGCTGCAGTGCTAACCACTGAGCCACCGTGCCATCAGTATGAGATACTTTATCAAATGCTTTGCTCAAGTAAAGATATAGTATATCTATCACATTTTCCTGAGCCACCCAGTCAGTGATTCCATCATAGAAAGAAATTAGATTAGTCTGGCATGACTTGTTTGCTACAAAACCATGGTGGCTCTGTTTAATTACTGTATTGTTATCCAAGTACTTACATACATGCTGTTTAATAATTTGTTCAAAGATCATTCCTGGTATAGTAGTAAGGCTCACTGGCCTGTTATTTCCTGGCTCTGCCTTCTTTCCTTTTATGATGATACAGACAACACTTGCCCTTCTCAAATCTTCTGGGACTTCTGTTCTCCAGGATTTTTCAAAGATTCTGGCTAGTGGTTCTGCAATTTCCTTTGCTATGTCTTTCAGTACCCTAGGATGTACTTCATCTGGACCAGGAGATTTAAATTAATTTAAATGAGCTAAATGTTCCCTCACCAGCTCTATGGTTATGGATAGAGTGGATTATTTTATTCCTTCAATGGCACCGTGAAGATCAGTTAATGTTACAATTGCTTTCTCAGTTCGGCCTTCTCAACATCATTTTTGACCATTTCATCCTTTTCATCCTGTAAAGATCCTATAGCATCTGTGACTTTTCTTTTGCTTTCGACATACCTCCGAAATCCTTTTTTTTACTGCTTTTGGTCTTCCTTGCAAGCCTCACTTCAATACTGGCTTTAGCTCTTCTAACTCTTGCCCTGTATTCCCTGCAAACAGCATTATATTCTTCTTTGGATATGCCCTCCTGTTTCCATTTGATATACATTTCTTTTTTCCTTTTTAACAAGTGATTAAGTTCAGTGTTCATCCATCCTGGTCTCTTTAAATGCTTCTAATTCTTCCTTCTTTTCGGGATTGTTACTGATTGTGCGAGAATTTCATATAGCAAAATTTCCCATCCTTCTTGGACATTTCTGTCCTTTAGAACATCCAGCCATTGGACCTTTCATACCCTCTTACTGAGTAGATTAAAATCTGCCTTTCTGAAGTCCAACTTTAAAGTCCGAATCTTCGCTGGTCTTCCTCCTCTTGTAATCCAAAATTTGAGGATAGCATGATCGCTGCCTCCTAAACTCCTGGACACCTTTATTTCCTCAATGATTTCCTCCCTGTTGTTAAGAATTAGGTCCAAGATTGCAGATCATGTTGTTCTTTCTTCTACCATTAATTTTTTAGTTAGTTATAGTTATAGCTGGACTTATCTTTGAAAGAGCTACATGTGCATTTAAATAATTTGGGCTATGAAATCCTGATGACAGACTCTCTTCATAATTCTCTTTTTGTAATGGATTTTCCCATCTTCACAAGATATCCTCTTTCCATAACAAAGGAGATAACTTGATCACTGGGAGGCCAACCTCAGGAGAACCAACATTCACGCATGAGAACAAGACTTTGTTGGAATGGAGCAGTGGGCTTTCATGATTGTCAATGGGACTTCCAGAGGTAGTTGAAGGCTGCACTTGGCCATCTCCATCAGTCCCATAGACAATAACTGTAGCAGTGTGCACGTGTGTAGCCACTCTTCCATTACAATAAGGCATTTCCAAGGGGAAAAATCAATGAGAGATTAAAGTCTTGGCTTCCAGAAAAAGCATGTAGAACAATTCTCGGTTGTATTTCATCAATGGTGAGAGACCAATGTTTAAAAAAAAAAGAAAAAGCATTATTTGTGTGGGAATTATGGTACAAGAGCATATCTTCTGAGTGAGGGATGTGATCTCTAACTATAAATATCCTCTGACAACAATAGCTGCTAGAGATGGAAGACGTAGCTGGTTTGCATGCAGGTTTGATGTACAGGACACCTGCCTTTGTATGCTCTGGTAACTGCCATAAAGGTTTGTCTAATTCTGTGAAACATATTATTTTATACCCTTTCATTAAACTAGCTTCTTGCATTGTGTTCCTTGCGAAACCCATTGAACTGTAAGGTAAACCATCACATGACGAGCCACATTTCATAAAAACAGGTTCTGTAACTACTGTGGCCATTACTTGAACGGGCTACGTTATTGCACAATAACTGGAAATCTACTTATTTCATGTGAATCTCCAATTAGAAACGAGTTTAAGGATCATGGAATATTATTGTTCTCGAATCCCTATTATTATAAGTTGGAATAATTCTGACAATGAAGGGCAGTGTAGAGGTTGACATTTCTTTGTGCTCATCTGACAACTCTGTCAGAATAAATACAGACACAGTTTAGCAACTGTTAGTTTGTTACACACACTAACACAATCACCTTATTGAAGTAAATGTGTACCCTTGGTAGATGGTTGCCCGCTGAATGGCCAGCCCCAAACAAGGTGTACATCTGTATGAACCAGGGTTGCCTGGACAGTCCGGAAAAATAGGACACTTTTTTCCCCATCTTAAAAAAAAATGGAAGGCGTCCGTGGTTTTTTTGAAGCTGAAAAAACGTATACAGATTATTTTGATTGTAATTATCATCCTTTTACAGTTTTATCATGAATGCAGATGATATCTACATATCAGAATTATGGGCTGTAGACATGGATCACATATTCATAATAATTTATTATGGCTTCCCAATGTGTCCATGAAAAATATTGTCTGTCTGTGATTTTTTGATAAGCTATCCAGAAAAAATAAAAATCAAGTTTGTAACCCTGGTAGGAACTTGGGTATACCTGACAGTGTTCACCACCACTGTCCCGTACATTAATGTGTCTTTAAAGGGGTTGTGCGGTCAAAACCGATAAGTCTGCAGTCACTCTGTGTGACTGCAGAGTCATGAATCCCCCCAGAGCATGCACTGTACGCTGCGGTGATTTGCTGGTTTCAGACCCGGGGCTGGAGGGTATGTATGAGTTATACATAACCTCAGCCAGTGGGCGTAGCCTCACTCTCCATATACTTGTATGGAGTGAGGCCACGCCCTCTAGTGAGACACACCCACTTGTCGTCCGCGTCACTAGACGGGGCACGGCCTCGGCTCAATACAAGTGTATGGCGTACTTCATAAGTCTGCAGACACACAGAGTGACTGCAGACTTATCAGTTTTGACCGGACAACCCTTTTAAGGTCAGGTTCAGATGGACAAATTTCATGATCCCCAAAAAAAATCACAATGAATATGAAGCTGTAAATTTAGGTCTTGAGATCAGTATCTGTATACAAACAGTGAAACACAACCCTCTTCACTCAACCTAAAGAGTAGCACCATGTGCACACATTCAGTATTTGGTCAGTATTTTACCTCAGTATGTGTAAGCCAAAACCAGGAGTGGAACAAGAGGAAAAGTCTAATAGAAACACGTCACCACTTCTGTATTTATCACCCACTCCTGGTTTTGACTTACAAATACTGAGGTAAAATACTGACCAAATACTGAATGTGTGAACGTGACCGAACAGTCATTTCAGGAGATCTTGACGCAGAATGCCTGTGTCTGCCTCCAGCTCCTCCCTCCTTCCCCCGACCCACTTCATAGAATTTTATGAGCAGCAACTACCATCTCCTATCTCAGTGATGGGGAAGTCGGTCTTCACTGAATATAGATTTTACCTGGGAATTGACAATTTTGAAAATGACTGATCAATCCAGGAAGAGAGCAAAGCAGATTTCTCTGACAAGCTATATTGCAAAGTTTGTTATTTTCATGTGTGCTATTGATTTATGGAAAAAAAGATGATTGCTCTTTTAGTACAGTTATAAATATATTGTGCATAAGAAAATTACAAAATGTTATTTTTTTTTGGTTTGTTTTGTTTAGCACAGCCGCCATCCATATCAATATTTACACGTATACAATTACATATGACACTATTAAATATAGATAAGGTGTGGTAATAGATGTGGGCTGTGGTTTGGATCTTCCCAAACCCTCATATTAAGGATAAACATACAAATGCCAGGTTATTTGTGGCATGATGAAACTAATGCTGTGTAACGTGTGATCTATTTGAGCTAATTTGTGATTCATGTTAGCTAACTTGGCAAGGGTTTAGGGGTTACTTTTGAGACATATTTATGAAATATAAAGTTTTAAAGTCACAAAAAGGTGTTTTGTGCTCCATAAGCAAGATAATGCAAAATATCATCCACAAAAGTAAACCTAAAGCACCTCGTATCTTTTACGGGTTTGTCCATGACTACAAAAATGCTGACCACAGCACCACACATGGTATAGTGGTTGTTCTAGGATACTAGTGAAGTGAAGTGAGTGACAGCTGAGCTGCAGTACTCGAGAATGACCACAACATAGAGTATGGAGCTGTTGTGTTCAAGCACAATACTCTGTATACTCCTGACAGCCTTGGGAACCACTAATAGCGGATTGGTGGAGATGCCAGGTGTTGGATCCCCAAGGACCCCACTGATATTGATCAGCTATCTTAAGGATAACTCATCAACATACTAGTCCTGGACAGACTGATTAATATAAAATACATCTTAGGTAAGAAACATTGATAAATGTGAGCTACATCACATGCATGAGGAATCTCACAGTTGGTAAATCTCTGAACATCAGATACTGTTGCCTTAGTGCCTCATATGCAGTGATGTTGAAACCTTAGTCTGATAATCCACAAAATACACACATGGCTGATAATTTGTACTGACATGACTGCACTTCAATAATAATAATAATAATCTTTATTTTTATATAGCGCTAACAAATTCCGCAGCACTTTACAGTTTGCACACATTATTGCACACCTCAACAAGGTTTTCAAGCTGATTATTATTCACAGTGCTTCTTTACAGGTAAGCAGCAGTATTACTTGCCAAAAAAGCAGTGAGGACCTGTCTATCAATTAGAAAAATAGACTGATTTGCATTAAAAAAAAAGCATGGCATCCCAGTTTTGAACCATACTGGTGACTGGTATGCGCGTTTCTACTTAAAGTGATATTATACCCAGGGCCGGCTCCAGGTTTTTATGGGCCCCAGGCGAAAGAGCCTCAGTGGGCCCCTTTAACACAGACCACGATTCATGATGCACAGATACTGCAGAGAAATATGGGTATAGTACAATGCCAAATACTTCACTTCTTCCATTACATGAGTGATATCTATTGTAAATTGTACAATAGCTCAAAAACCGCCAAATCCTCACAGCGCACAGAACAGACTGGACAGTACAGTCCTCCATACAATATTATGGGCACTACAGTCTCCCCCTTATCACCCATATAATACCCCATGCAGGATGTCACCCCCCATATAATGCTCCATACAGAATACTGGACCCAATATAATGCTCTATACAGGATACTGGTCCCCATATAATGCTCCATACAGGATACTGGTCTCCATATAATGCTCCATACAGAATACTGGACCCAATATAATGCTCCATACAGGATACTGGTCCCCATATAATGCTCCATACAGGATACTGGTCCCCATATAATGCTCCATACAAAATATGGAGCTCTCCTCTGCGCTGTACTGCGTTCTGCACTGTTACCGCTCAGGAAAGGGCGCTGTGGAAAGACTCCCCATTATCATCATGATTTCCTCCCCATCATCATCATTGCCTCCTTATCATCATCATTGCCTCCCCATTATCATCAATGCCTGCCCATCATCATCATCTCCTCCCCATCATCATCAATGCCTGCCCATCATCATCATCTCCTCCCCATCATCAATGCCTGCCCATTATCATCATGGCCTCCCCATCATCATCCTCTCCTCCCCATCATCAATGCCTGCCCATTATCATATCCTCCCCATCATCATCAATGCCTGCCCATCATCATCTTCTCCCCATCATCAATGCCTGCCCATTATCATCAATGCCTGCCCATTATCATCAATGCCTGCCCATTATCATCAATGCCTGCCCATTATCATCATCTTCTCCCCATCATCAATGCCTCCCCATTATCATCAATGCCTCCCCATTATCATCAATGCCTGCCCATTATCATCAATGCCTGCCCATTATCATCAATGCCTGCCCTTATCATCATCTTCTCCCCATCATCAATGCCTCCCCATTATCATCAATGCCTGCCCATTATCATCAATGCCTCCCCATTATCATCAATGCCTGCCCATCATCACACACAGACAGCACAAGCACTCTCTCACATACATACACACACATACACACACAAACACACACACACACACAAAGCACCGCACTACATACACACAGAGACACACACAGAGACGTCTTACCTGTTCAGCGTCCGCGCTCTCTGCCACAGCCGGCCGCTGAATGATGACGTCATTCAGCGGCGCTGCTGTGAGAGGAAGCGCCGGCGCCCCCTGGAGCCCGGAGCTGCGGCAGCGGAGGCACGGGAGAGGTAAGTATTGTGCCAGCTGATGCCGGGGCCCTGAGCAAGCGGGGGGGGGCCCAGTGGCGGCGCTGACACCGCTCTCCTCCGCTAACGGGCGCGGGGGTGCCAGACGGCGAGTGGGCCCCCCCGCCTGCTCAGGGCCCCGGCACTTGCCCGGGTGTGCCGGGTGCTGACGCCGGCCCTGATTATACCTCCCACATATTAAAGACAAGGAAGAGGGACACATTCATTAGATATAAAAGTCTACACACTACTGTTAAACCTGTTAAAATGACAGGTTTTTGTCATACAAAAAAATCAACTTCAAGAAGAATTAGCCAATCACATTTAAACTCATGTTAATTAGTAGACAGTGCACAGCTGTCATCATTTACAGTGATTCAGAATAAACGCTTTTAGCTGTTCCAGTATGATTTCTTGCCATCTTCTTAGTTACATTTTACAGAAAAAGCCAAGGTCCTTAAACAGCTTACAAAACAGAAAAGGGATCTCATTGTTAAAAGTTATCAGTCAGGAGAAGGGTACAAAAAATCCCAGGCTTTTGATATACCATGCAATACTGTGAAAACTGTCATCAAGAAAAGGATTAAATTTGCACGACAGTGACATTACCTACAAATGGATATCCATAGAAAATTGATGAAACGACAAGAAGAAAATGGGTTTGAGAGGCTGCCAAGAGTTCTACAGCAACATTAAAGGAGTTGCAGGAATTTCTGGCAAGTACTGGCTGTGTACTGCATGTGACAACAATCTCTCATATTCTTCATATGTCTGGCCTGTGGTGTAGGCTGACAAGACCAAAGCCATTTCTTATGAAGAAAAACATGCAAGAATGACTATATTTTGCCAAAACATACATCAAGTCTGCCAAAGCATGTGGGAAACGTGTTATGGTCTGATGATTTTTTTGACCATAATTCCAAAAGGTATGTTTGGCATTAGAGTTAAGCGAAACAGGTCGGTCAGATTCAAAAGTCGCCGACTTTCGCCAAAGTCGGGTTTCGTAGGCCGAAACCCGACCATAGCGTGCAGTCAGCCATGCGGTCGTCGACCCCAGCCCCCAAGTCGGTTTTCCCATAATGCTTGCAGGCGCCTTTTTTCAGCCAATGAGCAAGGACGTACACTGTGGGCAACGAGATGACATGTGCAGCGTCCACCACCATCTTAGAGAAGGGCATTGCAGTCATTGGCTTGCTTCGGGGGGCGTCACAGTGTCTATAAAAGCCCTGAGCGCCGAACTCCATTTTACTTCTGCCGATATTAACAGTAGGGAGAGGTTGCTGACGCTGTTTATCAGTAGGGAGAGAGTTAGGGCTGGAAAGAGAAGTTCTTCTGTGCTTGTGCTGACAGACATTGTGCTGTACAGTTAGTGTGCAGTGACAGGGGAGGATTTTCTTGTGTGCAGCAGCGCTGGTTATTAGGCTGCCTAATAGCTGTATTGCTGTGTGTACACTGCTGTGCAGACTGCTTTTTACACAGCACTAATACTTTTATTCTTTTTTTCTGCACAGTTACCGAGCGTTCATTTTTTCCCACACCGTATAGAGCTGTACGCTCCTCACACACTACCATGTACCGGCTGGTATCACGGACAAATACATGCTGACTATCTGTGTGTGACTCCGGAAATATATATGGAGATTGCAATTTTCCCCTACACCGTATACAGCTGTACGCTTCTGAGGCAGTACCGTATATCTGCTCTTTGTATTACGGTCAAATCCATACTGAGTGAGCGTCTGTGTGTGACTCCGGAAATATATACAGAGATTGCAATTTTCCCTACACCGTATACAGCTGTACGCTTCTGAGACAGTACCGTATATCTGCTCTTTATATTACGGTCAAATCCATACTGTGTGAGCGTCTGTGTGTGACTCCGGAAATATATACGGAGATTTAAATTTTCCATCGCCATATACAGCTGTACGCTCCTCATACAGTACCATATATCTGCTGGTATTTTTGGTTCATTTTCCCAAACATGAGGAAGTATGGTGGAAGAGGCCGCGGACGTGGGCAGGGGGAGCCAGCTGGGAATGATGGTGGTGGTGGTGCATCTGCTGTTAGTGCCAAAAGCCCAATAGCATCTAAGGCAGGAGGTGTTGAGCCTGCGTCATCGTCTGGCTCCAGAAGGCCTGGAAGGCTCCCTTTTCTGGGAGTAGGTAAACCGCTTTTAAAGCCGGAGCATCAGGAACAGGGTTTGGCTTACATTAATAATAATAATAATAATAATAATAATTTTATTTCTATAGCGCCAACATATTCCGCAGTACTTTACATTATAGAGGGGACTTGTGCAGACAATAGATATTACAGCATAACAATAAACATTGCCGAAACAGCCTCCAGCTCTATCGCCTCCTCTTCTGAGTCGTCAGTGCAGGCTCCTGGTCAGGAATGACACCTTTCCTTGTGTCTTTCACCCCACCAAAAGTGAAGGATGCGGCAGGCCACACTTCAGATTACTCCATGGAGCTCTTTTTACATACCATGCCTGGGTTATCAAGTCAAATCCTGAATTCCCCAGTCCAAGATGAATATGACATGGAGTGCACTGATGCACAGCCACTGCTATCTGATTCTGCTGGTACATTCAAACAGAGCACTACATTGCCCTCGCAGTCTACTGAGCCAGAATCTGACCCTGATGAAACTCTGGTGTCCCTTCCCGCATACTCTAACACCTTACACGGTGACACAGAGGAAGGTGCAGATGAAATTGGAGAGGAGGTGATGGATGACCCAGTTGTTGACCCTGATTGGCATCCATTGGGGGAAGAGGGTGCCGCTGGCAATAGCTCAGAAGAGGAGGAGGATCCGCGGCAGGCATCGACATCGCAGCTGCGGTTATCTGGCAGGCCCGTAGCAATCCAAAAACATGTTAAAAAACAAAAAGAGTTGCAGGACAGCTTGGCCAGACGGTCAAATTAGCACTGCATGCAAGCCCTGAAAATTTATCCCATAGTAGGAAGAGTGCAGTGTGGCACATTTTTGACCAAAATCCTATTGATGAGGCGAAGGTTATCTGTAAGAAGTGCGGAAGGACCTTTAGCCGAGGGAAAAATCTCTGAAAATTGAATACTAGTTGCATGCTTAGACATTTAAACACCATGCACTTGCAAGCGTGGACGGACTACAAAACCTCACTGGCTTTGAACGCCTACATTGCCAAACTAATCTCATTAGAGATGATGCCCTTCCGTTTGGTTGAAAGCGCAGCGTTCCAAGAGCTCATTGCCTACGCTGTCCCACACTATGACCTACCCAGTCGGCACTTCTTTTCTAGAAAAGCCATCCCTGCCCTCCACCTGCATGTGAAAGACCGCATTGTCCATGCACTCAAACAATCAGTGAGTGGAAAGGTGCACCTCACAACAGATGCATGGGCCAGTAGGCATGGCCAGGGCCGTTACGTGTCCATCACTGCGCACTGGGTTAATGATAAATTACAGAACATCATGCCAAAGGAGAACCTAGAGCTAATATTGGCGAACAAACAAGCAACTCTGGTAAACCGTTTGTTAGAGGCATTCCCAGCACACAGCAGCAGTGCAGGTTCTTCCACGAGCCGTACTGGGCCAAATGGAAGAGGTGTTCGTGGTGCACACAGCCGAAATGGCGTTGGAGACATAGGTTTCATGACCATGTAGTGGTCTGATTTCTCGAGTACCGCTCACACGACTGGTAATACTGTATCGATTGCAACAGACAGGAGACAGCAGTTGTCAACTATGGTTCAAAATTACCTCTCCTCCCCTATCGATGTTCTCCCTCACAGTTCATTCCCCTTTGACTACTGGACCTGTAAACTGAACACCTGGCCTGAATTGGCACAATATACCTTACAGGAGCTCGCTTGCCCAGCTGGTAGTGTGCTATCAGAAAGAGTCTTCAGTGCTGCTGGATCAATCCTGACAGAAACAAGGACCCGGCTGTCAACCCAAAATGTTGATGATCTCACCTTCATTAAAATGAACCATGTCTGGGTTTCAAAGGATTTTGTACCACCTTCCCCTGATGACACATAGGTTGCCAGCAAAATGGCTCGCTTTGTCCTCCTCTTCTTCCGACTTCTCAAATTCCTCCATTTGCAGCTGCTGAACGTCCAGCCTACATCTCAACATATGTCAGTTTTTCCACCTCTCTAACTGGGCTGTACCCCCCCAGGGCCGGCGTCAGCACCTGGCGCACTCGGGCAATTGCCGGTGCCCTGAGCAGAGACACCAGTGTACTATGAGGGGCCCTGTACCAGTTCCCGGCGCCCACAATTGTGCCCCCTCTGCTAGCTCAGGGCCCCAGCACTTGCAATACTTACCTCTCCCTGCTCCACCGCTGTGACGTCTTCCGCGTTTCCTGACAGTGACATTCAGGTCAGAGAGCGCGATGTCACGTCTGTGCACCCTCTGCCTGAACAGTCACGGTGCAGAGAGCTGGAAGATGGCGACACTGAGGAGTCCAGAGCAGAGCAGTGCCCAGCGAGGAGAGGTATTTTTTTAATGGTTGGAGCAATATATGGGGAGCATTACACACTGGAGAATTATATATGGGGCCCATCATACACTTGAGCATCATAGATAGGGCCCATTATACACTGGAGCATCATCCATGGGGCACATCATATACTGGAGCATCATATGGGGCACATTATGCATGGAGCATCACATGGAGACCATTATATATGGAGCATTATATAGGGGGACCATTATATTTGGAGCATTATATGGGGTTCATCATACACTGGAGCATCATATATGGGGCCCATCATATACTAGAGCATCATATGGGGTTCATTATTTATGGGGCATCATATAGGGCCCTTTATATATGGAGCATCATATGGGGCCTATTCTGTATGGAGCATTATATGGAGCCCATTCTGTATAGATCAATATATGGGGCTCATTATTCTGTATGGCGCACTATGTGGTGCCCATAATACTGTATGGAGGACTATACTGTCCATTTTTTGAGCTATTGTAGAATTTAGAATAGATATCAGTCATGTAATGTAAGAAGTGAAGTATTTGGCATTGTACTATACCTATATTTCTCTGCCGTAACGGAGCATCATGAATTGTGGTATGTGTTAAAAGGGCCCACTGAGACTCTTTGGCTCGGGGCCCATGAAAACCTGGAGCCAGCCCTGCCCCCCCCACAACTTTAGCCAAATAACCCCCAGTTTTCAATGCGTTACTATTATTATAAAGTAAATTAAGGTTGACAAGCTTAAGTAATAAGATTTGATGTCGTTGGCATTGAAATGGGCACTGTAGGTGTGTTTACTGTCCTCCACTCCCTGCCGACTTTTATTCCCCATTGACTTGCATTGGGGTCGGATTTTCGACTCCGACCCGACCATTTCTGTTAGTCTGCCGACTTCTTTCGAGTCGACTTTTGAGAAAGTCGGGTTTCACAAAACCCGACTCGACCCTAAAAAAGGCATAGTCGCTCATCTCTATTTGGCACAAAGTCAACACTGTGTAACTCCAAAAAGAACAGCATACCCAAAATGAAGTATGGCTGAGGCATTCATTATTAATTGGGAATGTTTTAGGCAACTGTAAGATTCAGGCCTCTGCTAAAAAGCTGAAGTTGAAGTAGAATTTCAACTTTCATCACAACAACGATCTTAAGCATGCCTCCAAATCAACAAAAGAATAGCTTCGCCAGAGGATCATACTTTAGCAGTGGCCCAACCAAAGCCCAGACCTGGATACAAATGAAAATCTGTAGTTTGACCTGTGGAATACTGTACACAGAAGACATCCTCTGAATCTGGAAGATTTGGAGCATTACTGTAAGGAAGAGTGGACAAAGATTGCCAACTCTAGATGTTCCATGTTGATAGACTCGTACTCAAAAAGACTGAATGTTGCATTGAATACAAAGGAAACATCAGCAAAATATTCGTTTAAAGTTGTTTATATTTATGAAACCACGTTAATTTATTTCTTTATTTTTCTTTTTCCACCTAAAATTATTTCATTTTTCTTTCAATAGAATTGTACAGATTATGGGTGACATTAAATGTGGAAAAAGTTTTGAAATGGTACTTCTGGATATGACTTTTTTACAAGACAAAAACTTGGCATTTTAGTAAACCTGCCTGAAAAAGGAAAACTTGCTCTGAAAACTTGAAGACACATTTTATCTGGTTAGCCAATAAATGTACAACAGAGCGAGACAGAGCCATTTCTCTAGAATGGTAAAAAAAAATAAAAAATAGCTCACAGCACCATTATGACAAAAGTCCAAAGTTTATTAACACATTATAAAGGACAACGTGCAACATTGGAACATATCAATCCTTGGAAAACTTAAGCATTTCAAATTCAACCATACTGGAGCAACCAGGACTAAGAACGGTTCAGTTCAAATGCGTAGGTTTATCAAGGGCTAACTAGCATGTTGCCCCTTGTAATGTGTCAATAAACATTTGGACTTTTATCCTAACACATTACAAGGGGCAACATTGGTACAAATGATAAAGCTACGCATTTCGAACTGAACCGTTTTTAGTCCTGGTTGCTCAAGAATGGTTACATTTGAAACACTTAGGTTTAGCAAGGAATGATATGTTCCCATGTCACACGTTGTCCTTTATATCTTGTTAAACTTTTGGACTTTTATCCTAATGTTGCTCTGAAGGTGGGTTTTTTGGACATTTTTATTGGTGCTGTCACAACATGTTACTGTTAAGTCCCAGGCTCCAGACATTCACGGTTAGTTTGAGTCAATAAATCTATTTTTGGCAGTAATTTCTTTATCACACCAGGCCACTTATCTATCCTTCACCTCTCCTTTATATGCACCCACACATAAATATGGCTCCTAGTGAAGTATATTAGTGTTCCCACACAGTGCGATACTGCTTTCATGACCACAGTATGATGTCCCACTGCTCCACAGTATGATGCCCCCCACTGCTGCCACACAGTACATTTTGCCAGGCACAGCAAGATGACCTCCAAATTGTTCATTACCCAACACACAGTATGGTTCACCCACACAGTGTGATGCTCCCACATGACATTACCTCTACACAGTATGATATCCCCATAGTTCATTCCCCCAGATAATAAACTTAATATGCATAAAATAAGAAAAAAGCTTATGCTCACCTCTAAGGCCCCTTTGCGCCTCACTCTCACACGTCTGGTTCTCGTCGCATCTTCTATTCCACAGCGCTCATGATGAAGTTCCTAGAAGGGTTCTGTTTAAGCTTTCAAAAGTTCACAACGTCATTACGTCACAAAGTGTCCCATGACTTTCCTTGCTCATGAGCAAAACTGGATTTCAGAGCAGGCGGCAAGGATCAGAAGATGCGCCCAGGATGGGTGATAGTAAGAAGTGTTGAGGCCAGAGAGGTGAGCGGTAACGCAAGTATAACTATTTGTTATTACTTTTGATGGCTCTTTACTGTTTACAAAAGTGTCAGCCAGTGGACTCCATTTTGCTGAATCTGCACAGAAGCAAATTACAAAAAATCTGCATTTTGGAGACTGCAGATTTTTGTTCGAATTCAATTCTACTCAAAATTATTTGCTCATCTCTAGTTGGTAGGTACAGTGTTAATTCGAGTCATGACTCATGACAATATATTAAAGTGCATTGTATGCTTCTCCACCAGAGGTCGCACTGATTGCTCAAGCTGTCAGATTGCACTTCTGACTCTTCCATCATCGGTGGGAGGACTCAGTCACCAGCAATAAACACTCTCCTGCACTGTCTTGCAGTAGAAGCTAGTAAAAACTTCTTAAAAATAAACCAGAACGGTTATTACTGTTTGCATGCGTTGTAAGCAAAACGCTCGTCCCAACATCTCAGTATTGTCACGTGCATAGAAGAAATACACTGCTCCAAAAAAACCTTAAGCATCACAAAATCACCCCAAGCCTTTTAAAGGGTATATATCAGTTTATATTTAATATGAAGTCCCTTATTAACATGTGCAGCAGATAGATGGAGTCTGGGTCCTAAGACCCCAAGCCCCAGGTACACTTAAAAAAAAATACTCTGGAGTGCGCTGAATACGAGACAGAAGGCACCCAGAGCTGTGTTTGGGCTTAATAGATAAACTTGTACAGTGTATGGGCCCTAGACTTTCTATTAAGCCCATACAGCACTCTCTGCACGCTCTCGTGCAGGAGCTCAGCGCTCTACCTGCTGAGCGGCAGTCTTTTTTTCAGTGAGCGGTGAGGGGCTTCAGGATTCAGACTCTCAGCTGTACATTAAGAAGTGGCTAGATATTATATAAAAAATAAAGCATGGGACAGACATTTCATTGGTGCAACTTGTGTAGACGCACAGGAGCCCAAGAGATAAGGGAGGCCCCTATCACATGCAAAGCTGGTGGAATTGTGCATTATAATGAGTTATTGGACTGCAAAGGGCTCAAATAATGTTATTGCACAGGGTCCCTCTTCTGTCTGTGTCCGCTCCTTAACCCCTTCACAACATATGACGAACATGTACATCATATATCTTTCACGGCCAATGGTGGCTGCTAACCTGTTAAATCCTTCTGTCAAATCGTAATGTCAATCTCTGACAGTAGCACCTGATTTGCGCTGGAAGAGGGACCTGTTGTTTCACGCTTCCATCGGCACATCGTGACGTGATCGTCTGCTGATCACCCATATGCCTGCTATTACGACCATCCTGAGAAAGCCAGTCTGTGGCTGGCATTCATAGGAGATTGTGATTTTCACTATACATAGCAAGTGCTCAAGTCCCCCCAAGGGGACTAAAAAATAAAATAGAAAGGAGGAAAAAAAAGTTTAAAAAAATGTGTAGAAAATAAAAAAAACACAAGTTCAAATCATCTCCCTTTTGCCCCATTAAAAATAAAAAAATTAAATAAAAAGTACACATATTTGGTATCGCTGCATTCATAAAAGTCCGATCTATCAAAATATAAAGTAAATTAATTTGATTGGTAAATGTCATAACAAGAAAAAAAAAAACGGGCTCTTTGGCCTCTGCAGCTTTGAAGTAAGATGCAATAAAAGGCGATCAAAACATCATATCTACCACAAAATGGTGTTAGTAAAAACGTAAGCTCTGGGCGCAAAAGAAAAGCCCTCACACTGTCCCATATCCCAAAAAATGAGCAAAGTCCTGTAATGCTCATGTGTGGGGAAAGGCCAAAAGGCATCGGCATATGCACACTGCTATACTTTGCTCTGCCGTCGGCCGAGCAGGGACATATAGACATATGATGGCTTACAGTTGCTGACCCTACTTTATATGGGAATAACCTGGTGACAGGTTCCCTTTAATAGTGTACATGCTCCTGGCTAACTTGTCATGGTGTCATGAGGGTCTAAAGTCCTGTAGGGGGGGCTTCTGTTCAGTCCAAGCATCTGCCATGTTTATTTGCATTCACTAGAGAAAACCAAATTTGTCAGATCCTCTATTGGCATCTAGTTCTGTTCACAGATGAAAGTAGGTAGAGTCTGAAAAGTCTTTGCTAAACATTATGCTGCCTGCTACATCATCCATGGTGACTTGTTTGACTGTGGGTCAGTGATGGTCTGGTGAAGCATATCATCGAAAGGTCAGACAAACATCCATGTGAAAAAAAAGTTCCTTGGGTGGAGTTTCAGACCCAACATTGATACAGTGGCCCTGATTCTGTCTTAGTACAGGACACTGTCCAAGCTCCTTTGACCAGATCATGTAGCCAGTTTATGAATGATGAAAGCTATTGACTTTGCCTTCAGTATACCGAGAGTTGAATCAATTGACAACCTCAGGAACACTATGTATCAATGCATCAGATGCCATCAAGTAGTGCCACAAGCTTTTATTATTATTATTATTTATATAGCACCATTGATTCCATGGTGCTGTACATGAGAAGGGGTTACATAAAAATTACAGATATCACTTACAGTAAACAAACTAACAATAACAGACTGATACAGAGGGGAGAGAACCCTGCCCTTTTGGACTTACATTCTACAGGATAGTGGGGAAGGAGACAGCAGGTTGGTGGGTTGCAGCAGTTCCGATGTTGGTTGAGGAGATATCTCCGGTAGTGGTGAGGAGGTAGCGGGGTCATTGCAGGCTGTAAGCTTTCCTGAAGAGGTAGGTTTTCAGGTTCCGTATGAAGGATCCGAATGTGGTTGATAGTCGCATGTGTTGGGGCAAAGAATTCCAGAGGATGGGGAATATTCGGGAGAAGTCTTGGAGGCAGTTGGGTGAGGAGTGAATAAGTGTGGAGGAGAGAAGGAGGTCTTGGGAGGACCGGAGATTACGTGAGGGAAGGTATCCGGAGATTAGTTCAGAGACATATGGGGGAGACAGGTTATAGATGGCCTTGTAGGTCAGTATTAGTAATTTGAACTAGATACGCTGAGGGAATGGGAGCCAGTGAAGAGATTTGCAGAGAGGAGAAGCGGAGGAGTAGTGAGGAGAGAGATGAATTAGTCGGGCAGCAGAGTTAAGGATGGACTGGAGAGGTGCAAGGGTGTAAGCAGGGAGGCCACAGAAGAGGATGTTGCAGTAGTCGAGGCGGGAGACGATGAGGGCATGCACAATCATTTTAGTAGATTGAGGGTTGAGGAAAGGACGGATTCTGGAAATATTTTTGAGCTGGAGGTGACAGGAGGTAGAAAGAGCTTGGATGTGTGGTTTGAAGGACAGGCAGAGTCAAGGGTTACTCCGAGGCAGCGGACTTCCGGTACGGGGGAAAGCGTGATATCATTAATTGTGATAGATATGTCAGGTAAGGAAGAGCTGTGAGATGGGGAAAGATGATGAGTTCAGATTTGTCCATACTGAGTTTGAGGAAGCGTGAGGAGAAGAAGGAGGATCTAGCTGATAGACACTCCGGGATTCTGGACAGCAGAGAGGTGATGTCTGGGCCAGAGAGGTAGATCTGAGTGTCATCAGCGTAAAGGTGGTACTGGAATCCGTGGGACTTTATGAGTTGCCCAAGGCCAGGTGTATAGACTGAGAAGAGTAGGGGTCCTAGAGCAGAGCCTTGGGGGACTCCAACAGAGAGAGAGTGGGACGAGGAGGTAGTGTGGGAGTGGGAGACGCTGAATCTGCGGGTGGAAAGGTATGAGGAGATCCAGGATAGGGCGAGGTCCTTAATGCCAAAGAAGGCGAGAATCAGTAGTAGAAGGCAGTGGTCAACTGTGTCAAAAGCAGAGGACAGGTCTAGAAGCAGGAGTATAGAGTATTGTTCTGGAATTCATTGATGCTGTGATCCAGTGTAACATGGTGCGGGGAGGTAGCCATGGGCGAGGTACTAGTCTCTAACTAGTTACATGAAGGTGGGGCCCTGGCTGGGCGTGTGGACTTAGTCTATGGGGGCGCTATGCCCTTATACGCAGCATGTTACCGATAACTTTGGTTGGTCAGAACCAGATGTTAAGGACTTCAATGAAGAACCAGTCAACAATAAACAGTATTTTGCTAAACAGCAACTTGGTGGGAACTATGTACATTAGATAGTGGGTGGAAAACTTAACAAAAGTTTCCTTTAACACATGCATCTACATCATCTTCACATACATTCTTCCTGTCCTTGTCAGAATGACTTGGTTCTGTCTCACTCAGTCTTATATCTTTAACACTACCCAGCACAGTACTACAGTCCACTAAGGCCTCTTTCACATTTCCGGCGGGCGCCTGGCGGCGCCCCCAGCATTTTGCCGCGGCGCCGCATCTGAAAATCTGATGCGCCGCATGCGGCTTTTTTCGCATTGACATGCATTAGCGCCGATGGCGCCGCATGTCAATGCGTTGCATGCGGTTTTGTCCGGATGCGGCGCAAATGTACATTGCGGCGTCCGGAAAAAACGCTGCATGTAACGTTTTTTGTTTTTGCCGGATGGTTTCTTATCTCTCCAAGCATCAGAAACCATCCGGCAAAAAACTGCATTTTGGCCGCCGGAAGTGTGAAAGGTTTTCACATGCGGCGCTGCGGCAAAATGTCGTGGGCGCCGCTAGGCGCCCGCCGGAAATGTGAAAGAGGCCTAAGCGACAGTCCTATTCTCAACCCACGGTTCCGCTTCCTTTTTCCTCTTAAGTGAACTACAGCTCTGACTAAAATTAAGAGACCACTGCAAAATTTTCAGTTTGTCTGATTTTTCTCTTTATAGGTATATTTTTGAGTAAAATGTAAATTGCACTTTTATTCTATAAACTACTGACAACATGTCTCCGAATTTCCAAGCAGTAAATTTTGTATGTATTTTCAGAAAATGAGAAATAGTCAAAATAACAAAAATGCATTGCTTGCAGACCTCAAATAATGCTAAGAAAACAAGGTCATAATCATTTAGAAACAACAATACTAATGTTTTAACTCAGGAAGAGTTCAGAAATCAATATTTTGTGGAATAACTATGATTTTTAATCACAGCTTTCATGCGTCTTGGCATGCTTTCCAACAATCTTTCACACTGCTTTTTGGTGACCTAATGCCACTCCTGGTACAAAAATTTAAGCAGTTCTTCTTTGTTTGATGGCTTGTGACTATCAATCTTCCTCTTAATTATATTCCAGAGGTTTTCAATGGGGTTCAGGTCTGGAAACTGGGATGGCCATGACAGGGATTTGATGTGGTGGTCCTTCATCCACACATTAATTGACCTAGCTGTGTGGCATGGCGCATTGTCCTGCTGGTAAAACCAGTCCTCAGAGTTGGGGAACATTGCCTGAGCAGAAAGAATCAACTTTTTTTCCAAGATAACCTTGTATGTGGCTTGATTCATACGTCCTTCGCAGAGATTAATCTGCCCAATTCCAGCCTTGCTGAAGCATTCCCAGATCATCACCGATGATGATCATAACCAGGTTTTGGGCAAAGCTGAAAATTAGACTCATCAGAGAAGATTACTTTACTACAATCCTCTATGGTCCAATCCTTATGGACTTTGGCAAACTTCAGCCTGGCTCTCCTTTGCTTCTCATTGATAAAAGGCTTTTTGTAGCTTAACGAACTGTTCTTGCCGTGCACTTCACCCCAGGTGCCATTTGCCATTCCTTTTGTAGGTCACTTGATGTCATTCTGCGGTTGTTGAGTGACATTCAAATAAGATGACGGACATCCCGGTCAGTGGAGAGTCGTTGTCGCCCTCTGTCGGTCTGTAGCTTTTTTGTCCCCAATGTCTGCTGCTTGACCTTGTTGTAATGGACTGCCATCTTAGAAATTTAAGGCTGGAGGCAACATGACGCTCACTGTATCCCTCTGCTAGAAAAGCCAGAATTGAGCCCTTCTTTTTCTCACTCAAGACTTTTCTTTTCAACTCCTTTGGCATGGTGAAAAGTTATTTTTTCATTCCTATTACTTTTGGGATATTACTAGCACTTTCTTTGCCATCCAGCTTGTCCTATTGCAAGAGGACTGTGAACACCACAGCAGTGTTTTTAATACTTTCCTTCGTTAAATAAGATTTGGTTCAGGTGATCACCTAATCAAAAGCACATTAAGTAGAATGTGGTGTACTCTCGTTGGAATTTAACTGACACTGGAATGGAATGGCTGTCAGACATGTAGAGAAGCTGATTTTTATAAAACTGGTCTTTTAATTTTTGCCAGAGCTGTAGTTTGCCAATATGGCTGGAACTTAGCTTCTCTGCTTCTGATGCCTTGGAACTCCTGCACAGGGCACTCTATTCGTCTCATGGTCTCTGCCCCATCATGGCCTGTTACGTCTCTGAGTTTTAAATTCGGGGCCGTACTGCTAGGAGTCTCATCACAGTACCCGTCACTAGTGCATCACTCCGTCTTTCTGTCACTTCTCTCTTTTCCTCTCTCTCTCTCTTTACTCAGGATCATGCTATTCCCTGCCTTGGTCTCCACTCACGTCAGGGACATCCATGTCAAACAACTCTGCTCACTAGTCAGACCATACAGTGGCTTACGAAACTATTCACCCCTCTTGGCTTTTTACCTATTTTATTACATTACAATCTGTGTTGAAATATTTTTGTAATTCGATTTGTTTGTGTTACATCAGCACTAAATAGTCTAAGTTGATGAAGTGAAGTGAGAAAAATATAAGCATAAATTAAATAACAAAAAATTGGCATATGTATTCACCCCTTTTGCTATGTAGCCCCTAATAATTTCTTGTGCAAGTAATTACCTTCATAAGTCACATGCTTAGTAAAAGGACGTCCACCTGTGTGCAATCTAAGTGTCACATAGTCTGTCAGTATATACACACCTTTTCTGAAAGGCCACAGAGATTGTAACACCATTAAGCAAGACTCATTACTAATCAAACAACAACATGAAGACCAAGGAGATCTCCAAACATGTCAGGGTCAAAGTTGTTATAAAAAAAAAGGGTTATAAAAAAAAAATCTCAATCTTTGATGATCCCCCAGAGAACCATCAAATCCATTATGATCAAATGGAAAGAGCATGGTACACAACAAACCTGCCAAGAGAGGGATGCCCACCAAAACTCTCAGCCCGGACAAGGAGGGCATTAATCAGAGGCAGCACAAAGACCAAAGGTAACCCTGAAGGAGCTGCAGAGTTCCCAAGCAGAGACTGGAGTATCTGTTCATGTGACCACAATAAGCCATACACTCCATAGAAGTGGGAAGAAAAAGCCTTTACTTACACAAAAAAATTGTAAGGCTCCTTTTGTGCTTGCCAAGACATGTGGGATACTCCACAAATGTATAAAGGAAGGTGCTGTGGTCAGATGAAACCAAATTTTAACTCTTTGGCCACCAAGGTAAACGCGATGTCTGGCGCTAAACAACATAGCTCATCACCCCAAAAATACCATCCCCACAGTGAAACATGGTGATGGCCGCATCATGCTGTGGGGATGTATTTCAGCAGCAGAGACAAGGAAAATGGTCCTAGTCGAGAGGAAGATGGAAGGTGCAAATTAGAGGGATATTTTTTAACAAAATCTGTTTCAATCTGTCAGTGATTTGAGCCTGGGATGGAGGTTTACCTTCCAACAAGAAAATGACCCAAAGCATACTGATAAAGAAATGTCTAAATGTTTTGGAGTGGCTTAAGGTACTGCCACACTACACAATCCCGCTAGCGATCTCGTTAGCGTCGCATACTAATGAGATCGCTAGCGGGATTGTTTGTATATCGCTGAGTGCGGCTTAACTTAGCGATATCGTTAAGGACGCTATCGCGGTTAGCGATCTCCTTAACGACTTTAGCGGTACAAAAGTACCGCTAAATCGCTAAGAAAAGGTGCCACACTCAGCGATAATACTTACCCAGCGGGAGCGCCGACGATGAAATAGGGTCCGGAGCGATTCCAGCGACGAGCGAGATCACAGCAGGAAGCTCGTCGCTGGCAGCTGCCGCACAGAACAACATCGCTAACAGGATCGCTAAATAGTGACGTTTTTTAGCGATCCCGTTAGCAATGTTGTTTAGTGTGGCATACCCTTTAGTCAAAGCCCAGACCTTAATCCAATTGAGAATCTGTGGTCAGACTTGAAGATTGCTGTTCATCAGAGGAAACTATCTTACATGAAGAAGCTGGAGCAGTTTTACCTTGAGGAATAGGCAAAAATCCCAGTGGCAAGATGGGGAAAGCTCATAGAGACTTATCCAAAGTGACTTGCAGCTGTAATTGCCTCAAGAAGAGGCTCTAAAAAGTACTGACTTTAGGGGGTGAATAGTTATGCACAATGAAGTTTTCAGTTATTTTGTCCTTTGTTGTTTGCTTCACAATAAAAAGAAAACCAAATTCTCACAGTTGTAGGCATGTTCTTTACATGAACTGATGCAAACCCTCAAAAAACAGTGAAATTCCAGGTTGTGAGGTAGTAAAACACAAAAAAATGCCAAGGGGGGTGAAGACTTTCAAAAGCCATTGTAGGTCCTCTTTTACTGCACACTGGGTCCTTCCTGACAGGAAACAGTCTCTGTCCCTTCACCTTAGCCCTTCCTAATCTGGGCAAGTCCCAAATATTAACCCTAACTTTCCCTACTGTTGGGAAAAACACAACACTGTCACTAATGACTTATGTCACAATACACATTACACATTAGAATACACTGCAACTATACATGTGTCTTCAAGGGACTTTATGGGTTGCGTGACAAAATTCACATACATTGGATCCTGCTGTGATTTCTAATTTTTTACCTTGATTTTCAAGGGTAATTTGGAATCCAGTCCTCAATTAGTTAAGGATTTTGGTTGCCATTGACCATTCATATGCCATTTTGTTCACAACTAATTAGCGCACACAATTTATATAAGTAAAAGATTTCAACTTGAATCCTTCACTAATCAAGATCTTTACTATTTTTGAGCAGTTTAATATTGGAAACATCTTTCGCTGACCAGCAATATATATATATAGGGACACTAAAACTAATGATTGCACAAGAATGAATAAAATAATAAAATTATACAAATTCAACATCACCATAATCATCCTAACCACAGAATAAAGTTAACACCTTGTGCACCATGTGAATAGTGCAATATTTTCAATGTAAAAAAAAGAATGGCAGAAATGCTGTTTTTTCCTTCCTCCATAGACGAAAGTTAATCAGTTATATGTACCCCAAAATGGTGCCATAGACGAACACAAGTCATTGGGCACAAAGAAAAACAATCCTTCATACAGCCACGTTAAAAAAAAATCAATCAATAAATAAAATGTTGGTTCCTGAAATGGAAATGAAAAAACTTAAAAACAGTTTGTTAATTAAAGTCAAAATATGCCCTGGTCCTTGGGGGGTAAAATCTGTAACATCTGTTTATATATACAGAATATTAGGGGTTTTTTCCTCTACATTTTCAGCTTTTGCTTGTTTAATGAGTTTAATCTTTTCCTCGTACTCCATCCAAGCCATTAATAATAAGAAATGAGCAATACATTCCTTATTCCATTTGGGCATAAATTCTTTATTCCAGAGATAATGTCCGGCCATGATGCATCTCTCAGTCTCCTTGCAATTTGAGCAAAATCAACAATCCCAAATCTGTAGTGTTCAATGTTCTGCTTAAGGAATTTAAAGTCAATTTCCTCTCATTTCTAAATACGCCTAACATGTCTGTATCTGACTTGTCTGACTTCTTTTTTATTATTTTTTAGGATAAATGTATTTTTTTTATGTATCCACTCACAAAGCAGAATTGTTCTAAAAAGGAACATAGGTGGAGAACTTTAAATTTAATTTCTGTAAACAAGGTTATAACAGGGGAATGTTCAGTTGTTTCTTCCAGGAAGCATTTCATTACCTTATCAAAAGTGATAAGGATTAAAAGCAGATAAGATGACATTGACTTCAGAAGTCTTGTTTTCCTGTTCTCAGAGGCTATTTAAAAGACAATGACAAGATTTTCCTTCTTTTTACTTACCTAAAATAGCCAAATGATGTATAGTTGCTGTCTATCTGTGAAGATAACAACTTGTACTAGGGCTCCCAGATTTATTTTTATCATATATATAGTTTGTAACTTTCGTGAATTTGAAAAATTGGCTGTGAAGCTTTATCTATGCCACCCAAAGAATCTATTCTGGCACAAAAAACAATGGTGGAGTTGGGACGTGATAAACAGCATAAACAATAGGTTTAAAAGGACTATCCTCCATAGGTTTTGTAAAAAAAAATGGGCAAAAATGTTTCAAAATAAAAAAAAAAACAAATACAGTATAGTATAGCTAATGGATCACCCACACTCTTCTTGTGAAGCGCTGGTTCTCTCCACAGTCTCACCATTTCCTCTTTTAGCACGTAACCACTGCAGCCCATTACTGGGTGCAGAAGTGTGCGTGTCACACTCACCACTGCAGCTCGTGATCGGCTGCAGTGGTCATGTGTCTATACCAGTGTATACTCCAGTCCTCAAGGCCCACCAAAAGGTCATGTTTTCAGGATTTCCTTTGTATTGCACAGGTGATGCAATGTGCAATACAAAGGAAAGGACCCCCGGCTAGGGAATGCAGGCTGCCAGAGACTACTGGGCAGCAGGAACAGGCATAAGGACTGTGAGAGTGCCCTTCAAGAGACTATTAACTCCCAGCAGCCGATTAGGAGCTGATGCCTTTGCTGATGCCGATGGAGCAGCATGTTTGAATAGGGACAGCTCACAAATTGACACCTTCTTCACTTCTTTATTAAAACGTTTCCCTGAATCCACATCATCGGTGACGACAGTGAAGCGAGAAGAGAAAGTAATTGACTGGGTTATAGGTCTGGACTGTTCCTGTCTGTTTTTATGTGCAAGGGGCCAGGGTACTTGTGGACTGTTGCTTTAAATGGACTTGGTCATGACTACCACCCCATGCCACCTTGTTACAGTTCCACCAATAATGGTGTTAGCCACATCAGGCTTAGTACTTGCCTACCCATATTTTTAGTGCCATGTAACTGCTTTTTACAGACTGGAATACACATGCTAGCAGCCACTGGACAGTATTCACATGGATCTTCCATATTTAAAGAAAGAATGGAGCCGCCATCTACAGATAGCAGTCTGCTCTCTCCACCATAGTTTGTTTTTATCTTTTTTGACTATAAGGATTAGAAGTATTTTACTTATTTGGAAACAACTTGTTCCAGCATTTGTACAATGTCTGTCAGAAAATGTGGAGATGTAAGTTACCATTAGTGATAATCTGATCATAAATCACATGGTCGTCCCCAATTAAGACAAATATGTTAATGAAAATGCCATTGCTGTCTGGAAACATCCTTTGGAAATGGCCTGCCTGATACATTCAATGACAGATTTTCCAGTGATCTCTCCTAATAGGGTAATTTCCCAGTACAGGAAAAAGATCATTAGTAAAGGCATTAGGCAGACGTAAATTCTCTCCGCGTATCTGAAAATCTGCCCAGAATGAAAAATACTAAATAGAGGTATATTCACAATCCTCCTGCTTAGTGATAAAATGACACCTTTTTGCAGGTTGTAGTATGTTTAGCTTTGCATTTAAAGGGATTGGTGAGTACTTTCCATGTCCCTTTCATGTGGACAAAATCCTAAAGATAGGAACTTCACTAAATACCTTGCTTTGTCAAATCCTTCTGCAACCTGAGCTGTAACCTGAGCTGTAACCTGAGCTGTAACCTGAGCTGTAACCTGAGCCCTAACCTGAGCCCTAACCTGAGCTGTAACCTGAGCTGTAATCTGAGCCCTAACCTGAGCTCTAACCTGAGCTGTAACCTGAGCTCTAACCTGAGCTCTAACCTGAGCTCTAACCTGAGCTGTAACCTGAGCCCTAACCTGAGCTGTAACCTGAGCTGTAACCTGAGTTGTAATCTGAGCCCTAACCTGAGCTGTAACCTGAGCTGTAACCTGAGCTGTAACCTGAGCTCTAACCTGAGCTCTAACCTGAGCTCTAACCTGAGCTGTAATCTGAGCTCTAACCTGAGCTGTAACCTGAGCCCTAACCTGAGCTGTAACCTGAGCTGTAACCTGAGCTGTAACCTGAGCTGTAACCTGAGCTCTAACCTGAGCTGTAACCTGAGCCCTAACCTGAGCTGTAACCTGAGCTGTAACCTGAGCTGTAACCTGAGCCCTAACCTGAGCTCTAACCTGAGCTCTAACCTGAGCTGTAACCTGAGCCCTAACCTGAGCCTAACCTGAGCTGTAACCTGAGTCCTAACCTGAGCTGTAACCTGAGCTCTAACCTGAGCTACGCTTCTGCTCACAGCTCCTGCTACCTGTGATGTCACATCAGATTCTCCCTCACTTCTTGGCTCTGGAAACTGCCGGGTGAGGGCGTGGTCTTCAGCATGGGTGGGTGGGGCTTGCTGCATGGGTGGGAGGGGCTTCATTCCGCAGAGCCCACTCATTATCTGTGAATGCTGCCAGCTCTCCCTGCAGCCCCAGCTCGCTCACCTCTACCTGTATATATACAGCTTGGTCTATACACATGTACACACACTGCTGTATACCCTGTGTTATGTATACACACACTGCTGTATTCCCTGTGATCTCACTAACACAGACCTGGGCCACATTCGGCCCTCTGGCTGTCTAAGTCTGGCCCATCCACACCGTGCCTGCCCATTTGCTGTCTCCATCTGCGCTGACTGCATTGATGTAGGAGGGGCCTCCGGCCACTTCCTCCATCAATCAGCCTGTGAAACAGCTGACGCGATGATGTAATTTCATTGATGTGTGTGGCTCATGAAGTATATATAGGGAGGCTGTGTGGGGCTCATGCAGTATATAGGGAGGCTGTGTGGGGCTCATGCAGTATATAGGGAGGCTGTGTGGGGCTCATGCAGTATATAGGGAGGCTGTGTGGGGCTCATGCAGTATATAGGGAGCTGTGTGGGGCTCATGCAGTATATAGGGAGCTGTGTGGGGCTCATGCAGTATATAGGGAGGCTGTGTGGGGCTCATGCAGTATATATAGGGAAGCTGTGTGGGGCTCATGCAGTGTATATAGGGAGGTTGTATGGGCTCATGAAGTATATATAGGGAAGCTGTGTGGGGCTCATGCAGTATATAGGGAGGCTGTGTGGGGCTCATGCAGTATATAGGGAGCTGTGTGGGACTCATGCAGTATATAGGGAGCCTGTGTGGGGCTCATGCAGTATATAGGGAGCTGTGTGGGGCTCATGCAGTATATAGGGAGGTTGTGTGGGGCTCATGCAGTATATAGGGAGGCTGTGTGGGGCTCATGCAGTATATAGGGAGGCTGTGTGGGGCTCATGCAGTATATATAGGGAAGCTGTGTGGGGCTCATGCAGTGTATATAGGGAGGCTGTGTGGGGCTCATGCAGTGTATGGGAGGTTGTGTGGGGCTCATGCAGTATATATAGGGAAGCTGTGTGGGGCTCATGCAGTATATAGGGAGGCTGTGTGAGGCTCATGCAGTATATATAGGGAAGCTGTGTGGGGCTCATGCAGTATATAGGGAGGCTGTGTGGGGCTCATGCAGTATATAGGGAGCTGTGTGGGACTCATGCAGTATATAGGGAGGCTGTGTGGGCTCATGCAGTATATAGGGAGCTGTGTGGGGCTCATGCAGTATATAGGGAGCTGTGTGGGACTCATGCAGTATATAGGGAGGCTGTGTGGGGCTCATGCAGTATATAGGGACTGTGTGGGGCTCATGCAGTATTAGGGAGGTTGTGTGGGGCTCATGCAGTATATGGGGAAAGCTGTGTGGGGCTCATGCAGTATATAGGGAGGCTGTGTGGGGCTCATGCAGTATATATAGGGAGGCTGTGTGGGGCTCATGCAGTATATATAGGGAGGCTGTGTGGGGCTCATGCAGTATATATAGGGAGGCTGTGTGGGGCTCATGAGTATATGGGGAGGTTGTGTGAAGCTCATGCAGTATATGGGGAGGTTGTGTGAAGCTCATGCAGTATATATAGGGAGGCTGTGTGGGGCTTATGCAGTATATATAGGGAGGCTGGGTGGGGCTCATTCAGTATATATAGGGAGGCTGTGTGGGGCTCATACAGTATATGGGGAGGCTGTGTGGGGCTCATGCAGTATATATAGGGAGGCTGTGTGGGGCTCATGCAGTATATAGGGAGGCTGTGTGGGCTCATGCAGTATATACAAAGGCTGTGGGGCTCATGCAGTATATGGGGAGGCTGTGGTGCTCATGCAGTATATGGGGATGTTGTGTGTGCTCATGCAGTATATGGGGAGACTGTGGGGCTCATGTAGTATATAGGGAGGCTGTGTGGGCTCATGCAGTATATACGAAGGCTCTGGGGCTCATGCAGTATATGTGGAGGCTGTGGGGCTCATGCAGTATATGGGGAGGCTGTGGGGCTCATGCAGTATATGGGAATGTTGTTTGGGGCTCAAGCAGTATATGGGGAGACTGTGGGGCTCATGCAGTATATAGGGAGGCTGTGTGGGGCTCATGCAGTATATAGGGAGGCTTTGTGAGGCTCATGCAGTATACGGGGATGTGTGGGGCTCATGCAGTATGTGGGGAGGCTGTGGGGCTCATGCAGTATATAGGGAGACTGTGTGGGGCTCATGCAGTATATGGAGAGGCTGTGGGGCTCATGCAGTATATAGGGAGGCTGTGTGGGCTCATGCAGTATATACGAAGGCTCTGGGGCTCATGCAGTATATGTGGAGGCTGTGGGGCTCATGCAGTATATGGGGAGGCTGTGGGGCTCATGCAGTATATGGGAATGTTGTTTGGGGCTCAAGCAGTATATGGGAGACTGTGGGGCTCATGCAGTATATAGGGAGGCTGTGTGGGGCTCATGCAGTATATAGGGAGGCTTTGTGAGGCTCATGCAGTATACGGGGATGTGTGGGGCTCATGCAGTATGTGGGAGGCTGTGGGGCTCATGCAGTATATAGGGAGACTGTGTGGGGCTCATGCAGTATATGGAGAGGCTGTGGGGCTCATGCAGTATATAGGGAGACTGTGTGGGTCCTCATGCCGCATATGGGGAGGCTGTGTGGGGGCTCTTACAGCATAGAAGGGACTGTGGGGGCTCATACACTATACAGAAGGGGCTGTACTCGTGTTCAATGATATATAGGGGATGTCAGCATACTTAATTCTGCTCAATATTAAGTTATACAATTAATATTAATATAATTATCGATAATAAAATAATTATAATATATCGATATTAATATTGAGTAGAATTAATTTCAGCCTAATGGTTCTGCCCTCCACGACAGTCATGGTCTCTCATGTGGCCCCTTAGGAAAATTAATTGCCCACTCCTGCACTAATATATAGTGAATACACCAGCACCCCCAATCACAGAATTCAAGATGCAATGCTGACAGACTGTTACTGCTGGAGACAAATTATGGTTCTGCGTTCCCCATAGTAGTTTAACAATGACCAGTATAAAGCACACAAAGAATCTCTGTGCTATTAGTATAATAACAGGCAACAGACAATACCATACACCAAAGACAACTGCTTAAGGCCGATTTCACACGTCCTGATATTTCCGGTACCGGGAAAACCAGTACCGGAGATATCCGTGTCCGTGTGTGCGTGTGTCCGTGTGTGTAATATGTGCGGCACAAGTGTGGCAACCGTGTGCCACATCATTACCATACGGATGGCCGATTGGGAAGAAGCGCTACAGTAAGCCTGTTCCCTGGCAGCAGGTCCTGAAGACATCTCTCATTCTCCTCTGCTCTGCCGGCGATTGGCGCAAGCAGAGGAGAATGATGAGAGTTACGCAGGAGAATGATGAAGAAATACATCAGGATAGGACTTTGCCCACAAACAACAACCTTGTACGCCTTAAGAGTCCTCCTGGATGGAGAAAGAAAAATGTTGTGAAGAAGAAACGGAGAGTTGTGGTCATGGGGATTCCCTGTTGAGAGGAACAGAGGCCGATATCTGCAGACCGGATATAACCTCAAGAGAAACGTGCTGTCTTCCAGGTGCAAAAATTAAAGATGTGTCTGACAGGATAACAGGACTCTTCAGACCAACAGATGACTACCCATTCCTGCTAATACATGTGGGGACAAATGACACCGCGAGAAACGACCTGGAAACCATCTGCAGTGACTTTGAAAACTCAGGTAAGAAACTGAAAGAACTGGGAGCGCATGTGGTCTTCTCTTCCATCCTTCCAGTGGATGGCCATGGAACAAGGAGGTGGAATAAGATTCTGCAGGTGAGCAACTGGCTACGTCAGCAAGGATTTGGATTTCTGGATCACGGAGTGAATTACCTATACGATGGACTACTTGCTAGAGATGGGGTGCACCTTACGAAGACTGGAAAACATGTATTTGGAAGTCGCCTTGCTACACTCATCAGGAGAGCTTTAAACTAGAACAATGTGAGGATTGAAGCAAAAGGCAGAAAAAGCCTTACACCTGACATATACTATTGAGAATTCTGCTATTAGAAGTGGAAGGGAAGAACAAAGACAAAAAATCTAAATAATAAAAATATTGGAGAACAAGAAACCAATCACAAACTAAAATGTTTCTATACGAATGTACAAAGCATGGGCAACAAACAAGGAGAATTGGTACTGTAAGGACGGGCCCAGACTGTAGTCATTACCTGGATTACCGTAACATCCATGTCCAGCCCTTTCCCTACATGAAACGATGTTCTTCCCTCTGGAGTACCTGCATCTCCTGGTTCCACTTCCCCTGGGTGCTTTCCAGGCACCGACAGTCCCTCTTCCAGGCGACCCCCAGTAATGGAGACACAGTCCAGAACAACTTGAACACTTTCTTTACTGAACTCTTCACACGTTACATCCACAGTTGGCACAACATGTATCACATTCGTTTCCTTTTCTCTCCCTGCCTTGCTGTCGCTTCTGTGCAGTACATGCCCGGACTGGACCATCCCAGACTGCTTCCCAGTTCCTTCTAGGTTTGGTGGCCCCCGATGAAGCATCCGGCCCGTCTGCACTGAACTCGTCGAAGCTCCAGCTCCTCTCTGTTCCTTGGCCCAGCCAACTTCTGCCCTAAAAGCATTGGCCCAGGCGGTAAGGCGACACATCTTTCCTCTTCTGTCTAGGCCCACTGCGAGACTATGCAGCGGCCGTGGTTAACGTGGGTTGCTACACTTGGAACATTACGTGGCTGCCGGTTGTCCGGGCCTAAGCCCTTGTGAACACTTGGGCACGCTGGCCCCGTCTGAGCTAATCTAACTAGAACCTTCTCACTACTACCCAGCAGCCCCTCCTACACTTAGCCCTATGTGAAACTACCTAGCAACTATACTTAACAAGGCCCACTAGCATGCCCCCATCTAGTGGCCCGCAACAGAACTACACCTACCCAGTGTATGAGACTATATGCTAGAGTGCCCTCCTCTAATGTCCCAACAGGATGCACTCAACTTTCCCTAAACTATACATATGTACGAAACAGCAAAACACATTATTATGCAAAGGAACACAAGAAATTATATATATATATATATATATATATATATATATACATACACACACATACACACACAATGGTAACAAATCAAGAATGTGGCAGTACCATTACTATCAGTAGTAGTACATAGTATTTTGTAGCAATACCACCAAACGTTTATACTCATACAATAACTATTTACATGATGAAACATTATATACATTTAAGGTGTGTGGCGAAACAGAGATAATCGTTCACCCCCTTACAGAACTACTAACGCAGGAGAAGAAATATGATGTCATTGGAATCACTGAAACTTGGTGGGACGATACACATGATTGGAATACAAGGCCAGAAGGATACAACTTATTTGCAGGAAACAGACTTGATAAACAAGGAGGAGGTGTTGCATTGTATGTTAGAAAAGCGTATATCTGCACAGAGATTGAAGCTTCAGAGACTGGGAGTTCTGTGGAAACTGGGTAAGAATACAAGGACAGAACAATGGAAAGGACACCATTGTAGGCATTTACTACAGGCCACTGTGCAAGCTGAAGATATGGATGAACTCTTTATGCACCAAATGGCCAAGTTCTCCAAAAAATATGACATACTTGTCATGGGAGATTTCAACTATCCAGACATTTGTTGGGAATCTATCTCAGGCAAAACTAACAGTTTAAGGAAATTTTTATCCTCCCTTGCGGACAACTTTATCTTCCAAAAGGTAGGGGAGAAAACAAGGGGATCTGCTACCTTGGATCTAATCCTTATAAACAGGGAGGAAATGGTTGATGTAAGAGTGGCTGGGACCCTAGGAGGTAGCGACCATGCTATTTTAGAATTTTGGATAACTAGAGGAGGAAGACCTGTGAAGACTCAGACTTCAAGGTTAGATTTCAGAACGGCAAATTTTAAGGGATTCAGAAAGAGAATTGGAGGGATCCAATGGCTGGATATCTTTAAGGACAAAAATGTCCAGGAAGGATGAGAAGTATTGAAAAATGAGATTCTCAAAGCACAGTCGTTAACAATTCCGAAAAGAAGGAAGAATGGGAAGCATTCAAGGAAACCAGGATGGATGAACACAGAACTTAAACACATGTTAAAAAGGAAGAAAAATGTTTATCAAATGGAAAGAGGGAGGCATATCTAAAGAAGAAAATAATGCTGTCTGCAGAACCTGTAGGGCATAAATTAGATTATCTAAAGCTGACAATGAATTAAGGCTTGCAAGAGATGTCAAAAGCAACAACAAAGGATTTTGGGGCTATGTTAAAAGGAAAAGAAAAGTCAAAGATGCTATAGGATTTTTACAAGATGAAAATAATGAAATGGTAAGAAAGGATGTTGAGAAGGCTGAACTTTTAAATTCCTGTTTTGTATCTGTTTTCTCTCAGAAAGGAAATGTAACATCAACTGATCTTCACTGTCCTATTAAGGGAATAGAAGAATCCAGGGTATCTATAAACAGAAAAATAGTGAGGGAACACTTAGCAAACAAAAATGAATTCAAGTCTCCAGGTCCAGATGAATTACACCCCAGAGAACTGAAGGAGATAGCAGAAGAAATTTTTGAACCACTCTCCATAATCTTTGAAAATTCTTGGAGAACAGGACACGTCCAAGAAGACAGGAGAAAAGCAAATGTTGTTCCTATCTTTAAAAAGGGGAAGAATGTGGACCCAGGGAACTATAGGCCGGTGAGTCTGACTTCTATACCAGGAAAGATCTTTGAGCAAATTATTAAACATGTTTGTAAGTACCTGGATAAGAATGTAGTGATTAACCAGAGTCAGCATGGGTTTGTAACTAATAAGTCATGTCAGACTAACTTAATTTCCTTCTATGACAGAATCACTGACTGGGTGGATCAGGGAAATGCTGTAGATATAGTATATCTTGACTTCAGCAAAGCATTTGACAAAGTATCTCACACAATCCTTATTGAAAAAAATTACTAAGTATGGAATGGACAAGGCAACTGTTAGGTGGATTCATAACTGACTTAGGCTAGTTTCCCACTAGCGTATGGCTGCGCTGCGGAGGGCTGCGAACTTCCTCTGTGAAGCTCCACCCATTTCCGCACCTCTTCCAGTCAAGTACGCCTATGTCTGCAAGCGGCCTGCATGCAGCCTGCATACCTATATTTAACATTAGGTACGCACGTCGTGTAGATGTATGCGGATGCCACCGCATGCGTCGTTTTGACGGTGCGGTGACCTGCGCCGAGCGCAACATGCTGCATTTTGTTGCGGTCGCTGCACCGTCAAAACAATGCATGCGGCGGCATCTGCATACATCTGTACAGCCTGCGTACCTAATGTTAAATATAGGTACGCAGGCCGCATGCAGACATAGGCGGAGCTGACCGGAGGAGGTGCGGCGGTGGGCGGAGCTTCAAGGAGAAAGTCCGCAGCCATCCGCAGCGAAGCCATACGCTAGTGTGAAACTAGCCTTAGTGATCGGACCCAAAGAGTGGTCGTAAATAGCTGCACATCCAGTTGGAAGAATGTCTCAAGTGGGGTACCACAGGGCTCTGTCCTGGGCCCTGTATTGTTCAACATATTTATCAATGATTTAGATCAGGGGTGGGGAACGTCCGGCCCACGGGCCGTATGCGGCCCGCCATATCACCTGGTCCTGCCCGGCAGCCAACACTTTTTCAATAAAGTTTTGCTGTCTGCACCACCCGCAGGCCTCTCGCAGTGCGGCGCACCGGAACCCCCACCCATGGTCCTGGTGAGCGGAAGCGGAAGATCCATCTCTGCTTTCCCCCCCCCACAGTGACAGCAGCGACAGCCGGGACTGTGCGATCCTCCCGCCCCTCTCCTGCACGCCGCCTGTCCTGTGTGGGTAGAGCCGCCACTGGGTAAGTGTGTGCACATAGCAGGGCCGGGCAAGTGCCGGGCCCTGAGCAGGAGGAGAGTGGTGTCAGCGCCGCCACTGGCCGCCCCCGCTTGCTCAGGGCCCTGGCAGCAGCTGGCACAATACTCACCTCTCCCCGTGCCTCCGCTGCCGAAGCTCCGGGCTCCAGGGGGCGCCTGCGCTTCCTCTCACAGCAGCGCCGCTGAATGACATCATCATTCAGCGGCCGGCTGTGGCAGAGAGCGCGCGGACGCCGGACAGGTGAGATGTGATGTGTCTGTGTGTGTGTGTGTCTGTCTGTGTGTATCAGTGTGTGTATGTAGTGCGGTGCTTTGTGTGTGTGTGTTTATGTGAGAGAGTGCTTGTGTGCTGCCGTGCTGTCTGTGTGATGGTGGTGGGGGGAGGGCAGTGATGATGATGATGGGGAGGCATTGATGATAATGGGGAGGCAAAGATGATGATAGGGAGGCGATGATGATGATGGGCAGGCATTGATGATAATGGGGAGGCAAAGATGATGATGGGGAGGCGATGATGATGATGGGCAGGCATTGATGATAATGGGAGGCAATGATGATGGAGAGGTGATGATGATGATGGGCAGGCATTGATGATAATGGGGAGGCAAAGATGATGATGGGCAGGCATTGATGATAATGGGGAGGCAAAGATGATGATGGGGAGGCGATGATGATGATGGGCAGGCATTGATGATAATGGGAGGCAATGATGATGGAGAGGTGATGATGATGATGGGCAGGCATTGATGATAATGGGCAGGCATTGATAATGATGGGGAGATGATGATGATGATGGGCAGGCATTGTTGATGATGGGGAGGCAATGATAATGATGGGGAGGCGATGATGAAGATGGGCAGGCATTGATGATGATGGGGAGGCGATGATGATGATGGGCAGGCATTGATGATAATGGGGAGGCAATGATAATGATGGGGAGGCGATGATGATGGGCAGGCATTGATGATAATGGGGAGGCAATGATGATGATGATGGGGAGGCGATGATGATGATGGGGAAGCAATGATGATGATGGGCAGGCATTGATGATGATGGGGAAGCAATGATGATGATGGGGAGACAATGATGATGATGGGGAGACAATGATGATGATGGGGAGGCAATAATGATGATGGTGAGGCGATGATGATGATGGTGAGGCAATGATGATGATAATGGGGAGTATTTCCACAGGGCCTTTTCCTGAGCCGTAACAGTGCAGAACGCAGCACAGCACAGAGGAGAGCTCCATATTTTGTATGGAGCATTATATGGGGACCAGTATCCTGTATGGAGCATTATATGGGGACCAGTATCCTGTATGGAGCATTATATTGGGTTCAGTATTCTGTATGGAGCATTATTTTGGGTCCAGTATTCTGTATGGAGCATTATATGGGGGATGGGGGGGTGACATCCTGCATGGGGTATTATATGGGTGATGAGGGGGAGACTATGTGGTGCCCATAATAATGTGGAGGACTGTACTGTCCAGTCTGTACTGTGCGCTGCGAGGATTTGGCGGTTTTTGAGCTATTGTACAATTTACAATAGATCTCACTCATGTAATGGAAGAAGTGAAGTATTTGGCATTGTACTGTATCTATATTTCTCTGCCGTATCTGTGCATCATGAATCGTGGTCTGTGTTAAAGGGGCCCACTGAGGCTCTTTCGCCCGGGGCCCATAAAAACCTGGAGCCTGCCCTGCTAATGGGGACATGTGCTGACTAATGGGGACATGTGCTGACTAATGGGGTGTCCTCCGAGTATTTTGGCGTGCTCGGAGATTTAGTTTTCGTTGCCTCAACTCCCTGATTTGCAGCTGCTGGACAGCCTGAATACATGTGAGGAATGCTTGTTTGTTAAGGAATCCCCACATGTATTCAGGCTATATTCAGGCTGTCCAGCAGCTGCAAATCATGCAAATGCGTCGACAGAAACTAAATCTCAGAGCACGCCAAAATAGGACACCTGAGCATGCTTGGGAAAACCCGAGCAACGAGTAAACTCGCTCATCATTATTAATAATTTTATGCGGCCCCCGAACACTTATAAAATTCCAAATGGCCCTCGGCAGAAAAAAGGTTCCCCACCCCTGATTTAGATGAAGGAATGGAGAGTAAGCTGATTAAATTTGCTGATGACACAAAGCTAGGAGGGATAGCTAATACTAGAGAAGAGAGAGAGGATTCAAAAAGATATAAACTGGAGCAGTGGGCAGCAACTAACAGAATGGTTTTTAACAGGGAAAAATGCAAAGTACTACATCTGGGCAATAAAAATGAAAAAAAAACATATACAGAATGGGAGGAATAGGGCTAAGCAACAGCACATGTGAAAAAGACTTGGGCATACTAATAGATCACAGACTGAACATCAGTCAACAGTGTGATGCAGCAGCAAAAAGGCAAATACAATTCTAGGATGTATTAACAGAAGCATACAGTCTAGATCACATGGAGTCATTATTGCCCTCTACTCCTCTTTGGTCAGACCTCATCTGGAATACTGTGTCCAGTTTTGGGCACCACATTTAAAAAAGATATCAACAAACTGGAGCAAGTTCAGAGAAGAGCGAACAGAATGGTGACCGATCTGCAAACCATAGTCTATGAGGAACAGTTACAGGATTTGGGAACGTTTAGCTTGCAAAAGAGAAGACTGAAAGGAGACTTAATAGCTGTCTATAAATATCTCAAGGGCTGTCACATTGCAGAAGGATTACCTTTATTCTCATTTGCACAAGGAAAGACTAGAAGCAATGGGATGAAACTGAATGGGAGGAGACACAGATTAGATATTAGAAAAAACTTTTTGACAGTTAGGGTGATCAAGGAGTGGAACAGGCTGCCACGAGAGGTGGTGAGTTCTCCTTCAATGGAAGTCTTCAAACAGAGGCTGGACAGACATCTGTCTGGGATGATTTAATGAATCCTGCTTTGAGCAGGGGGTTGGACCAGATGGCCCAGGAGGTCCCTTCGAACTCTACCATTCTATGATTCTATATTAAAGTCAGAAAGATGGCAGCAGGTGTCGGATGATAGGAGTAATAGTCCCAAAAGCCCCCACCTGCTGTCATCGTTCTGACTTTAATATAACGCTCATCATTCTCCCCTGCTCGCGCTGATTCATTTGAATGGGTCTACAGTCATGGCCAAAAGTTTTGAGAATGACACAAATATTAATTTTTACAAAGTCTACTGCTATACTTTTTCTAATGGCAATTTGCATATACTCCAAAATGTTATAAAGAGTGATCAGCTTAACAGCAATTACTTGCAAAGTCAATATTTGGCTAGAAAATGAACTTTATCCCCAAAACACATTTCAACATCATTGCAGCCCTGCCTTAAAAGGACCAGCTAACCTCTCTTCAGTGATTGCTCCATTAACACAGGTGTGGGTGTTGATGAGGACATGGCTGGAGATCAATCTGTCATGATTAAGTAAGAATGACACCACTGGACACTTTAAAAGGAGGCTGGTGCTTGGCATCATTGTTTCTCTTCTGTTAACCATGGTTATCTCTAAAGAAACACTTGCAGTCATCATTGCAATGCACAAAAATGGCCTAACAGGGAAGAGTATCACAGCTAGAAAGATTGCAACTCAGTCAACAATCTATCGCATCATCAAGAACTTCAAGGAGAGAGGTTCCATTGTTGCCAAAAAGGCTCCAGGGCGCCCAAGAAAGACCAGCAAGCGCCAGGACCGTCTCTTAAAAGTGTTTCAGCTGTGGGATCGGGCTACCAGCAGTGCAGAGCTTGCTCAGGAATGGCAGCAGGCAGGTGTGAGTGCATCTGCATGCACTGTGAGGCAGAGATTCTTGGAGCAAGGCCTGGTCTCAAGGAGGGCAGCAAAGAAGCCACTTCTCTCCAGAAAAAACATGATGGACAGACTGATATTCTGCAAAAGGTACAGGCAGTGGACTGCTGAGGACTGGGGTAAAGTTATTTTCTTTGATGAATCCCCTTTTCGATTGTTTGGGACATCAGGAAAACGCCTCATTCGGAGAAGACAAGGTGAGCGCTACCACCAGTCTTGTCTCATGTCAACTGTTAAGCATCCTGAAACCATTCATGTGTGGGGTTGCTTCTCAGCCAAGGGAATCGGCTCTCTCACAGTCTTGCCTAAAAACACAGCCATGAATAAAGAATGGTACCAGAATGTCCTCCAAGAGCAACTTCTCCCAACCCTCCAAGAGCAGTTTGGCGATCAACAATGCCTTTTCCAGCATGATGGAGCACCTTACCATAAAGCAAAGGTGATAACTAAATGGCTCAGGGAACAAAACATAGAGATTTTGGGTCCATGGCCTGGAAACTCCCCAGATCTTAATCCCATTGAGAACTTGTGGTCAATCATCAATAGATGAGTGGACAAACAAAAGCCTAAAAATTCTGACAAAATGAAAGCATTGATTGTGCAAGAATGGACTGCTATCAGTCAGGATTTGGTCCAGAAGTTGATTGAGAGTATGCCAGGGAGAATTGCAGAGGTCCTGAAGAAGAAGGGTCAACACTGCAAATATTGACTTGCTGCATTAACTCATTCTAACTGTTAATATAAGCTTTTGTTACTCATATGTTTGCAATTATTATATTTCTGTCTGTGATAAAAACATCTGTCAAACACACATAAAAACCAGAGGGCAGCAGATCATGTGAAATATAATATTTGTGTCATTCTCAAAACTTTTGGCCATGACTGTACATGTGTCAGTGTCTCTGGTACATGTGAAAACTGTCACCACACGTACCGGAGTCACTGACGTGTGAAAGAGGCCTAACAGGCAATGCCATACACCAATGACAACTGCAACAATATAAGCACATTCACCTGCATTATGCTGCGATGTAGCAGTGTCATTAAGCAATCAGTGATGTGGCTAAAGTTGCTCGGGTAGCTCCAGCTTTTGCAGCGATATGGCGTCATGTTTCACTTGAAAGCAATTCTCAGAAAAGTCACACAACAAAAGATGAACAGAGATGTGATTTTGCTATAAACAAATTGACTACATCACACACAAGTCACACGTAAGTTGCAGTCACATGTGACTTTCATTGAAGTCAATTGCGTATGAGTCGCCAGTGACTTGCGACCAGCGACAGAAAATCTAACACATGTGAGAACATTTGTGACTCTGTGTTGCAGGAAGTTGCAGGTCACAATGCGCCACGATGGGAAATTAATGGATGTGATGTCACAATGTGGCACTGCCATGTCAGTATTGCACCGCACATGTCGCCGTGTAGCCCTAGGCTTAGTGTTCCCTTCCATCCCATGTGTCCCTGTAATTACACATATATTTAAAAGATATTTTCAGCAGAAAGTCGTCTGTATTGTCAGCAGTAAAGCTATGATGAGCTTCCAGTATGATAGCGCATGCATCCAGATATACAGGATTTAGATGCTACACATTGGGTTCAATTTCTTTCTTTCACAGCACATTAGAAAATTGCATTTTGTAATCAAATATCTAAATCAAAGTCCATTATATAGATAGATATTGCTAGATAGATGGACCATGGATTGGATGACTGACAGAAAAATACATCTGTCTACTCCATCTGTCATAAACAGCGCAAATGAGAACAGAGCCTAAGGGTATATTCACACGTGTACTGACTATGTGGAAGTAATCGACTGCAGCAGCTAGTACAATTCGTTCCAGCTTGAAGGGAATTCGGGGCAGCAAGCCGTACCCATCACAGATTTGCCACATTTTTCTTCAATAAAAGAAACGGCAGTATTAAAAACTCTGGAAAAAAACATGGCTCTAATGAATGAGAGCCACCAAGTATGGTCAATACTGCATGTACTGACATTGATTGTTCTACAGTTTTGGTGTTGTGGTCTTCAGAACGTCATATCTCACCCTTGTATCATATCCGGATACTTATAACTATGATAAAGCAGCTCTATGTCCGCATCACACTTTATGGATTACTTTGTGCTCAGCTCATGTTTCATATAGATAATTTGTGCGTGCCCTAGTTGTACATGTGCAGTCACTATCCTGGTTACCATGTGTACAGAGCTCTCCGTCTGTATACGGTGCTTATTATTTTGTTTACCGCTGCGGGAGACTATTGTCTCTCGCCTTCCACCTCTCCATCAATTATCCACCTGCTACAAGTCATGTGAGCCCTTGCAGAAAACTGACCTGGGAATCTGACACCAGGGTGATTGATACAGGTGTAGGGAGGGGCAGAAACATCTCAGTATTGTAAAGAGGATGTGCACTGTCCTCTTGGCATCATTGCATATTGTATCATTATAAAATCAGAGAAAGAAAAAAGGGCGTTTGTGATATGAGCACTGTTCAATGTACTCAAAGAATTCATAAAATGACCAAAAATAAATGTCAAAATAATAAAAGGCACATATAGAACCAAACATTTAGAAACAAGGATGGAACTGATAGTTGTAGAATGCGTGGGTGACCTGTCCCTTCTCCTAAAATTAATTATGCTCAATATTAACATTGATTATAATTATTTTCTATTAATCTTAACTGCATGACTTAATATTGAGCAGAATTAAGTATGCCGACATTCCCTATATACCGCATGAGCCTGTACACAGCACCCCATAAATCGTATAAGTCTGTATACTGAAAGAGCCCACATACTACCCCTGTAAACCGTAAGAGACCCCACACAGCCTCCTTTATACAGTATGAGCTCCCACATAGCCTCCCATATACAGCATGAGCCCCCACATAGCCTCCCATGAACAGCATGTGCCCCATCTAGCCTTCCTATATACAGCATGTGCCTCATGTAGCCCCTCTATATATAGCATGAGCCCCCATATAGCTCCCGATATACAGCATAAACCCCACTTAGCCCCCTATATACAGCATGAGCCAACCTCTATGAAAAAAAACAACACATACTTACCTTGCCCCTGTTCCCCTGATGCTCTGCCTCTGCCCTCTCCAACGCACTGACTCTCTGCAGTACACAGCTGATGTGATGAAATGACATTGTTGTGGCTGCTGGCTCACCTGCTGATTGGCGCAAGATGGAGCCAGCAGCTTCATTCTCCACCAATATATTCACTGCTCTTTGCATCCTGAGGACACGGGCAGTGGTGACAGCGAGCGGCAGGGGAGGGCACGGTGTGACCTGTTATATAATTTTAGCCCTTTGGGTGTATCAGTCCGCAGGCCGGACTGGAACAGCCTATGGGTCGAAACTTTGCCCAGGTTTGGTGTGGACTCTTGGTAATATTTTGCCCTTTTTTCTGCTCTTTTAATTGTTTTTAAATGTTCCTTGGAATAAAATTGATATTTTCGGGCATTATTTTTATTAGTTTTCTGTATGTGAGTGTATTTTCTAATCATTTCACAAACTGCCTTTTTCTTTTTAGTTTCGTTTTGCTGTGCGGCACTTTATATTTAGTATTAGGACTCAACATTTTGCCCTTTATAGTTTAAAAATACATTTTAAATGATAAAATTTGACATATTGATGGTAATTTTACTGTACGTATAATATTTCTTGTTTGCATGCTAGATACTGGAAGGTGACACTGCTATTATCACCAGAGACATCCTACACGCTATTGATGACGACTCCGCTCCTGAAGACATTGTATATTCTTTCATCCCTCCATCCAATGGAGATGTGATTGTGAGGGGCTTTCCTGGTAGAGTTTTAAGTTTTTCACAAAAAGATTTGGAACTGGGAATGGTACAGTTCACGCATAAAGGTGAGATGCCTCAACTATCAGATATAAATATAGCTGGTCTATATCTTGTCAGTCACCAGAAATAGGCACATGGATGAATGAATGGTAAAGTGGTTTTTCAAGAATAGATTATCTGCCGGTGTTGCTAGTGCTTGTTGACCACAGAGGAGAAGTATAGCTGATTTTATTATTTTTACTTAGTGGATGCCTATGGGCATTAAAAAACCGTATGCCTGGAAAACCTCTAAAATGAGTGCAAGCTAGGATAGACAGATATAATTGGGGTAATAGGCCAGTCATATAATGAGAAGAATGCCAGCGCTTGTAGCATTTTCAAATGGAGAGATTCGTGGATATCACCCGCGCTGCTGAATAAAGGAATGTCCAGGCGTATTGGAGTTAGAAAATGGTGGTTTATTCTCAAGTCACTAAGGCTGCTTTCACGCATCAGTTTTTTGTGTCAGGCATAATCCGTCCTATACCTGATAGGACGGATCCGGCGCTGATTTTAAAAAAACTGATGCAACTGATCAGTTTTCTTGCCGGATCCGTCCTGACCTATTCAACCCGGAAAGATAAAATTTCCTATGTGGAAAATGCAGGTACCAACGTCCGGACCGAGGAGAGAGAGAGAGAGACATTTTCGACGGATCCGGCCAAAAACGGATGCAACGCAATGACATCAGGCGCAATCCGGCGCTAATGAAAGTCAATGGTAAAAAAACACGCCGGATCGCGCCTGACGTCAAAAGACTGATGTGTGAAAGCAGCCTAAGACTTCTTCCTCAGGAGATGATATAAGTATGCTCTTACATGCTCTTTATATAGATTCCACATTCAAAATCCACTTGTGGTTTAATCTTTCTATAGTATACACGTACATTGCATACTTATATCATCTCCTGAGGAAGAAGTCTTAGTGACTTCGAAATGCGTGGAGAATAAACCACCATTTTCTATTTCCAATACGCCTGGACATTCCTTTATACAGCAGCGTGGGTGATATCCACGAATCTCTCCATTTGAAAATCCTGAACTGGTCATAGCTTGACCAGTGGATCTGCGGCAGCTGTTAACTCTGATAAGTTTTTATGTCATAATTCCAAGAAATTCCAGGTGAGTGCAAACTCATTTATACCTTGTGCTCTCCACTGGATAAGAACCTACTGTATTTGCGCTTCTTTTCTCCTGTAGCATCCCTTCTAGTGCTTGTAGCAGATCATTTAAATCCATAAGAAAAGATAAGTAATAGACTGTAAAAATGTGTGGATGAATCCAATTGATGTGCCAATATACATGCCATTGTTGTGCCAGAACATGCCAGTGTGGTACCGTTCCAGTCATTACAGTTCTGTTAATAAATAACCTTCGAGATGTAAAATGGTCAATGAATGGATGAAGCGAAAGGATATGTAATTGATTAAAGGAAGATATATGCACTTTAATGGCACAATCCAAAACAGTAGTAATATTTTGGGAGCATTTAATCTGTAGATAATGAGGGAAATTTGCTAATTCTGGCACTTCATGTGACAATCTTAAATAGCATAGTACAGGAGTAAACTGAACCAAATTTATTTATAGGCGTACGTCTCTTAATTTGCAACTGGCATACATTTTCGTTATCATTTTTGCCAAACTCTGCTGTAAATTATAGCAAATGTATTGGGCCAACACTGACAGTTTTGAAAAGAGCGGGGATAAGAGAAAAGTGGTTATACAGTTTGTGCTAAACTGCGTGACTTTTCTACAACACAAAAATTGCATAATACCCTAGATATGTATCCCCTACTTCTGTAATATTTTTGTAATTATCCAAATGATATTTTCTATCAAACTTGTTTCCTATCATTTTCACAAAGACAAGTCCCTTTAAAATGAAGTGGGTAGAGCAATTAGCTGATCTGGCTTCCTTGATCTCCAGCCATTGTAAAGATCCATTTCTCCTGCAGCAGCAGCAGCTGCAGAGTATAAAAGCCCATCCATGTATAATGTATGGACATGCCAGGTCAGCCAGGAAAGTCTTCAATGATGTCCAATCTCCTTATAGAGCAACTTATAAATACCAATAAGTGGATGTAAGAAAATTAAAGATTTGGGGAGCTATAGGAAAAGCTCCTCCCGTAAAATAAAGATTGGAATCAACTACTAAGCAACTAAATGAAAGCCTGTTATTTTCCTTTTGCTCAGGGGAGTTGGATGGAGGATTCGTCTTCAAAGTTTCTGATGGAGAAAACGAATCAGAACAATTGTTTTTCCAAATTCAAGCAACGCCAATCACAATCATTATGGAATCACTACAAAATCTTATAGTCTGTCCACGTAAGTAGCCAACAATTTCTTCATTCCTCAGTAAGAGAACCTTTATTCTTACAATTAGAATATTTCATCTATTTCATGGCAGGTTCCCTTCAACAAATTACCAAGCATCATCTGAGTGCAGTGACCAATGAGCAGAAGGGTTCCCAACCTGTACTGATGTATCATATAGACAACCCCCCACTGATTGGTAAAATTGTACACGGAGGTAGCAGCGAGGTGTTGACCAACTTTACCCAAGAAGAAGTAAGTAGGGTATCCTGCTGCATGTTTGTATGATCCTTACCATTTCTAAAGTCTTGACACACAACTCATTTGCATTACAGGTAGATTTAGGTTTAGTGTTTTATCAACATCTGGAGTCACCTATCCCATTTTGGAATGCTCAGGATTTCTTTATATTCCATGTGCAATCTCCACGTGCAAATTCCCAGCAATTTATATTAAATGTGACAGTGACATTCCAGAGTTTATGTCCACAGCTGCATACAAAGCTCTGGAAGAACACAGGTAAGACTCATTTATAATCATTTTGTCTCCGTTATTTGTCTGAAACATTAATATTTTCTGAGGCCTATGCTTTAGGCAAGACTGGATGACTATCTAATGGGGCCTCTTGACACTGCCCTGATGGGAGATGAGTGGAAAAAAAATTCAGGCAGCTGGATTTAAATTAACCAATATTTTGTATATAGCTAAACCGGTATTAGAGGTGCTTGGTAGCTGTTCTCTTTATTGAGAACACAAGAAACCAGACATGCATGGGGCAAGGAGTTGGGAGGCATGGCTATAAGCTCATTTGTATAGCCAGCTTTCACCTTTATAAAATATAAAAATACAATTTTCTGAACACAGAAACGCTAATGAAATGTGCTCTGTGTATCTGAGTAAAGAGCAAATATCCTATAAGCTGACAGGGTTGACTATTGTCTGTTCTTGATAACGCACAGGCTAGTCAGTCATCATACAATGTCTGCTGGTCACCCCAGTTAATCTATGTATGGCAAATTCTTAAAATTCAACTAATCTGTGGCTACGTCCAAAGTTCAGTTCATGACATGGGTGTAGTTCACAAGGTCTGCGTGACATACTACAAATAAAACGTACAGTTGCACCTGCTTTACAAACTCTGAGCAAGTATTGTTTAACAGTATGATAAATATTAGTGCACCCTGCCAAAATGTGAATATTTTGTAATAAGAATATGCTTTCTGCTATAAAACAAGAAAATGAAAATCAGATTAAACTAACCAGCACTGTTTTGTGATAATGGGGAATCTTAAACTAGAACAGTGTATTTCTAGAAAATAAGTAATGCACTGATTCAATATTAACTTAGTGCTACCTCTTGTGTCTACACAGGTCTCAGTATTCAGCAGGGTGGTTCTTCAACGATAACGCTAAACTCCCTAGATGCTTCCAACCTTCTGGCAAATTCAAGCTTCACAAAACTCACTCATGATATAGTTTTCTTTATCATCAGTTTTCCTTCACATGGTCATCTCTCTGTTAATGGCATCACTCTGAACACAGAAAATCCATATTTCTTACAATCTCATCTGGAAAATGGAAGTCTGGTCTACACCAACGCCAAGTCGGACAGCCTTGAGGACATTTTTCAGTTTATGGCACAGTTAAGGCCCAAATCTACTTCTTTTCATGAAGCCAACGATGTGTTAACCATAAAAGAATACTTTAATATAACCTTAACCAGTGCACCCATTATACCTTCTGTTATATCTCCTCCAAAATTGAAGTTACACTTAGCAGCAGGTTCATATATTTCACTTACTGAAAATCACTTATCAATAGATCACTCTCTTGCCTCTCCAGATAGCATACTTTATACAATACTGGATTTACCTCTAGGTGTATCAATAGACACAAATGAAAACCAATCTACTCCAGTCCTCCAATTCACACAGGAAGACCTTACTAAATCAAACCTCATCCTTTTGGCTAACCAAACTGCAGTGTCAGGCGAAATCAGATTCAATATAACAGATGGACTGCAAACTCCTTTTCTGGGAAATCTACCCATAAAGGTTCTCCCAACTCATCAGGCTATTCTTGAAATCAAACAGATATCTGGAAAGTCCAACATTACACTAGGACATATCTCACCAACACATGACAGAAAGGCAAGCACATATGAGTATAAGATAACAAAAATGCCAACTTATGGCAATGTTGTTGTTGCCCAAGAACCTGTGTCACTGTTTCAATGGGACCAGGTAAACAACAATGAGGTATCCTATGAATTTACTAATTTCCTCTCCACCCAAGATGAATTTGAATTTGTCGCCATCTCCCATATGGATGAAGAATTTATTGGAAAAGTGACAGTACAAGTATCTGCAGTTGTGAAGATGGGAGATAGGCAAAAGTGGCCTAGAGGATGTACAATTAAACTAGGACCTGAAGTTATCGATGCAAATGAACTAGGTACATATACAAAGAGTATACCACAGTTTATAGTACTTCGTCATCCAAGAAAAGGGAGGTTGGTAAGATTTCCTTATGAGGGTGGCAGAGGAGACAAGACAAGCATTAATGTCTTCACACAAGGAGAGCTAGAAAGGGGACTTATTGGTGTGGAGTTATGGGAAGATGACCAGGATGGACCAGACATACAAAACGATCGCATTAGTCTGCTGGTCAGTGCCAGTGGTGTGCCTCCTGCCAATGTTACTGTAAGATTCAATACCATACCATACAATTCTTCTGACGTAGACAGTACTATTCTGCTCCGTGCGCCCGAGAGCTTGTCAACCACCACAAGTTCACAAACATCCCAGACCGTGGGAGGCAAACATGGGATTGATGTAACTCACATACAAACTACAAGTACGGAGCAACCACTCTTTTAGAATCTACAAGCAACGAGCCAACAACACAATTAGAAAAAACTACAGACTCACTTTCAACAGTATCTGATAAAGTTGTCACCATAAACATGGTGCCATCTACAAACGCAACACAAAAAACTGAGGCGTCTACAAGAACTTTTCCAGTTTTAACAAATTCTACACATCCTAACACCTTATCTCCAGACCTTTGGTTGTCATCAAAATACCTAAGTGACGTTACAACTCGGGATTTTATCTTAAATAGTTCATCGAGTATAAATGCATCCAGTTCACCTCATCCAGCCCTGGAGGGTACATTTCTTGGTCTTATGAACTCCCACATGTATAGCATTGTACTTCCGGTCTGTCTTATATTGCTCTTGATCTTACTTGGTCTTCTTCTTTTGGCTTACTTTGTACGCAAGAAAAAGATGGGAAAACATCATGTCCAGAAAGCAGCAACATCAGCAGCAAAGACTGAAAATGGAGCTTCAGAAAAGCAAACATTTCGTCCAACTGAGCCCGATAGGGGTTTCCCTCTCCATGATGTTGGAGATTATAGAGGTAATGGTGCTACTGCACAACCTGGCAGCCAGTACTGGGTATGAACACAGAATGAAAGCTTCTCTGGGTTGGCACTAAACGCGGGATATTTCCTCCCAACAACACTCAGGATGGAGAGTGGGATTACAAACTTAAGTACTCAGCACTTTTCTTACAAAAGCAGTGCAATGTTAGCCTGCTACATTAGGCACGCAAGATATCAAGGTGTCTGTCTTAAAACTGGGATTCATCCTACTGGACATTTTCTTGCAAATCTACCCTGAACAAGTAACTGATTTGTGCAGTTACTTGTTATCTATACAACAGAAAATGTGCATTGTATTTTCCTGCGGGTACATGTAAAATATGATGGAGGAACATTAGATATTTTGTAATACAGTAATAACAGGTCCATCTTTGTTATACTGATGCCTCCATACAATAAGTTAAAGGAGGTCAATTCTAACTAAAGTATATGCATATTTATTGGCCTTCTAAATCAAGTTGCTGTGGAGGAAACCTTTCAGTATCTTGAAGCTTTTATTATCTATACAATTTTACTAATTGTCTCCTTTGTGTCCTCCATCACATTCTTCTTGTTTTTACGGCAATGTTCAGGTTTTCTTCTCTGCTGGAATCATAGGATTTACAGTATTGAAAGACTTATTGTTTCAGGGCAGAGAGGACAGCCTACCATTGTTTCAGGTTGTGCCGGACACAATTGTCTTCTAGATGCATCCAGTGCTTTCCCTTCCTACTGTCAGGTTCACTTTGTGTCAAGGAATGTTGTTCGGCCTGAATGGCTAAACAGACGAACAGCTGCAGGTTCCAGCAGTAATTGATCAGCACCTTATTACATCTAGCTCCAAGAATACGGCAACGATATGGGGAGCCAATGCAGCCAAAACTATGTCCGTATGCAGTTTCTCAGGTAAAGCTGCTGTATACGACACAATGTCCCATGGATTTTGTCTGCTCTATACGACCGTAACCTAATGCATAAGCTGCCAGAAGATTATGTGAACCTTCAGCTCTATGTAGTTGAATTTAAAAAATGAGTTTGGACATTGACATTTTGAATGAGACTGCTCATAAATACAGCAGCTACTTTATTAGGAAATAAGGCAGGTAAAAAAGGGAATTTTACAAGAAAAAACAAACCGTCACGGATGTCTGAGCAATATTTTGAGACTATATTATTTCTTTGTTTTTTTTCCCCATTAACTCTTCACAATTGGGTTTCTCTCATGAGAATCTATAACGTGCAGTCCTGTTACCGGCATGATAGATTATGTACACCGTTCTAATGTCCCAACCTCTCTGTATGCATTCACAGAAGAGTAGAATAAAGTTGCATTTACATTGAAAGATTATCATGAATGAGCGTTCTTAGGATCGTTCACAACAACCTTTCAATGTAAACAGGCCAACGATCACCCGATGAATGAGCAAAATGTTCATACATGGGGTGAAATGTTCTTTTGCATCGTGAAAGATCACAGTTCTTAGTAGTGCTACCGATCAGTAAATGTTTAAATGATCGCTGATGGGTAATGTAAAGGTTTCTAAGCCACTGTCATACACCTTTGGCAGTGACTAATCTCCCCTTAGAACTAAAAAACTAAAAAAATCAGGCATGTAAATATCCATCATCCCAATGCATCTATCCCTTTGACACCTACCAAGAGCGAAAGCCAGGACATACCCAAGCACATTACATGTTTGTCTGTTTCTTCTGAATTCGGTATATTTGGTGATATTATTCTAAAAGGTTGGCTTGCTTTTAATAATAAGACATAACATAAAAATTCTATGTCGAAAGGAAACATTTGTCTAATACTACATTAATTCAGATATCCAACATCATTTTGATGCATTAAAAATTGTTTTCTGGGACTTCATGGTCCCTAACGATCAGCAGAATAAAGGGCCAGGATAGACTTTGTAGAGCACCACAGTCCCTCATTCGGCTCATTACAAAAGGGATCGTCCAAATATTGATGGCAGATCATAAGGGCAGGCCATCAATATTAAAGTTCGGACCTGTCATCTTACAGATATACAAACTAATAATGAGGCAATTACTTATCTATATAAATCAAAACTGGATGTACATTTTAACAAACCCTTAAAAGTATCTTGTAAGTCCAAGTGGACTGAGAAAGAATAGTAGTGTGCTAAATTTGTAATAGAGTCTGTTAGTGGCTGAATGTTGTTACCATCCAGAGTCCTATAAACATGAGAAAACTGATATCATGGATAACAAAAGATGCTTAAAAACTAGTGTGTGAAATTACTTATCACAACTAAAGGCCACCACACACATCGTAGAAAAGTCAGCCTAGATGGATGATTTTGACCATAATGAAGATCATCAGTTGCCTCGGTGAAGCCAAACAATTGTTTCTCTTGACCGATGGCCTACAGACAACACCTGTCATTGTTCAAATGACCAATCTGGCATAGTAGAAAAATCCAAAAAAAGGGGGGTTAAATCTGTAATGCTTTTTTACGTTTGCGGGAAAGCTTTTTTCCCCCCAAAAATTCAGTTTTTCGGCCAAAATTTTGATAATGTAGGGGCCCTTTAAAATCTACATTCATCAATTTTTTAAGTGTAAGGGGCAAAGGTCAACACCCCCCTGTAATTACTGCTTTCAAGATTAGTAATTTTTGGACTGTGTCGGGGGTGATGCATCCCCCCCAAAACCCCTTTTTTGATTTTTTTTTACAGAGGGGGCTTCGTGCCCAAAAAACCCCCCCTTTTCCAAAAATGCAAAAACAAAATTTTTTATATTGATCGCAAGGATGAATGTGATGGCCACCATAAATTTGCTATATCCCAATTTTAAAATTAACCCAGTGGATGTTCTATATACAGGTCACCCTGGGTCTCCTAAAAGTTACAATGAATAGTGACAAAAATAAAATACCCCAATTTCAGTAAAAATTTTTAAAAACCCCAAAAAAAAAAACAAAAAGGGTTTTTAAACTAGGGAAAACCCCAAAGGGTAAATGTTACAGTTAAATTTGTAGTGATTTTTTTAACCAAAAGGCTTTACTACCCCAATTAAAAATGAGGAAACATGTCTTCAACAGGCGCCTGACGTGTTTGTTGCCCCTTTTTGACGACAAAAGAGGTGTAACTAGACTTCCAAATTTTCCCGTTTTTTCCCAACAATCAAAAACACCGTATAATCA